>OZ057403.1:31833029-31921676 GCA_964056735.1 Allodiplogaster pararmata
GAGAGAGAAAGAAAGAGAGAAAGAAGAGAGAGAAAGAAAGAAAGAAAGAAAGAAGAAAGAAAGAAAGAAAGAAAGAAAGAAAGAAAGAAAGAAAGAAAGAAAGAAAGAAAGAAAGAAAGAAAGAAAGAAAGAAAGAAAGAAAGAAAGAAAGAAAGAAAGAAAGAAAGAAAGAAAGAAAGAAAGAAAGAAAGAAAGAAAGAGAGAAAGAAGAGAGAGAAAGAAGAGAGAGAAGAAGAGAGAGAAAAAGAGAGAAAGAAGAGAAAGAAAGAGAGAAAGAAGAGAAGAAAGAAGAGAGAAAAGAAGAGAGAGAAAGAAAGAGAGAAAGAAAGAGAGAAAGAAGAGAGAGAAAGAAGAAAGAAAGAGAGAAAGAAGAGAAAGAAAGAAGAGAGAGAAAGAAGAGAGAGAAAGAAAGAGAGAAAGAAAGAGAGAAAGAAGAGAGAGAAAGAAAGAAAGAGAAAGAAAGAAAGAAGAAAGAAAGAAAGAAAGAAGAAAGAAAGAGAAAGAAAGAAAGAAAGAAAGAAAGAAAGAAAGAAAGAAAGAAAGAAAGAAAGAAAGAAAGAAAGAAAGAAGAAAGAAAGAAAGAAAGAAAGAAAGAAAGAAAGAAAGAAAGAAAGAAAGAAAGAAAGAAAGAAAGAAAGAAAGAAAGAAAGAAAGAAAGAAAGAAAGAAAGAAAGAAAGAAGAAAGAAAGAAAGAAAGAAAGAAAGAAAGAAAGAAAGAAAGAAAGAAAGAAAGAAAGAAGAAGAAAGAAAGAAAGAAGAAAGAAAGAAAGAAAGAAAGAAAGAAAGAAGAAAGAAAGAAAGAAAGAAAGAAAGAAGAAAGAAAGAAAGAAAGAAAGAAAGAAAGAAGAGAAAGAAAGAAAGAAAGAAAGAAAGAAAGAAAGAAAGAAAGAAGAAAGAAAGAAAGAAGAAAGAAAGAAAGAAAGAAAGAAAGAAAAGAAAGAAAAGAAAGAGAAGAAAGAAAGAAAGAAAGAAAAGAAGAAGAAGAGAGGGGGGAGCGAAAAGCAAAACGTGAGAAAAACGGAATGCGAACAGAAGAAAATGTCCTGTTTTACCACATGATGACATAGTATGTACATATTTATTTGCACCTTTGTACGCAATTTTAGGTAACAAAAAGACAAATATCACGTGAAGTGATTCCATTAAGTAGTTAAGAGATGGTAAAGAATCCTTTTTTCCTAGCAACAGGGAAGTTTTCTCGAGAAGGTCAGACTAATTGATTGCCTATGCCAGGCATTTTGAGGGTTCGTCGCTTTAACAAGCAAGCTCTCAAATTGATCTTGATTCAAACAATCAAGTGTCTACAAAAGAAGTTTGCTCCCGTCAGCAATCACTCTGAGCATGCATCCAATCCAAAGCGTGTCGTATTTCCAGATGCCAAGATGGATAAATCTACAAGCGACATGTCTGGTTTCTGGATTCGTCGTGCCCTTCGTAGCCTTTCTCATCGTTCTGCCTGGGGCGCGAGAGAAGAAGCTGGTCACTTTGGCGGCGTTTTCATTGGTCGTGCTGATAGGATCTTCGTTGACAGGTCAGTGACAAATGGCTTGGTACCTGCGTGGTCTTTGGTGAACAGTTTTATTCAACGACAAGATTGGAAAATTGAATTTTCTTGGTTTGTGATGATTCATTCTCAATTAGAAAGATTTGCAAAGTGAAAAAAACTTGCAAAGTGCATTCTTTGGCGTTTTGAAACAGCTGGACAATATGAATTATTTGGAGTTTTCGACATCTGTTTTTCATATGTTTTGATAATTAATTAACAATGTATCATCTTTTTTGTAGTAATCTTGAATCTTTCCGTGACATTTCGGTAAATGCCTTCTGCATTTCCTCTCAATATATTTACTCTCTTCATACCTTTCTTACAAATCTGCGCTCTCTATTCTCACATCTCTTTATTTTTCTTGATGTGTTTCTTTTTCTGTCTTTTCTTCCTTTTCCCACCATTTCTTTTATAACACTTTTCAAACAAACTCGATCAAATAGTAACTAAATGAAACTGTCAAGTAGCCAAAAAGATAATGATCTCACTCACATTCACTCTTAATTCTTCTTACTTTTTGGTTCACTTTTATTGGTGTGGCATGCCAAACCCTTTTCTCTATTGAACTTCTCGTTTCTCTTCTTCTCGCTCAATCTCTATCTTTCTCTTTATGTCTATCTCTCTACCTCTTTCTCTTTGTCTCTCTTTGTATCTCTCTCTCTCTCTCTCTCTCTCTCTCTCTCTCTCTCTCTCTCTCTCTCTCTCTCTCTCTCTCTCTCTCTCTCTCTCTCTCTCTCTCCGCACGATCTTTGACCAGTGAGAGAGCGAGTTGCGTAGAACACATTCTTCACAGCCGCTCACTGACTGCAAATAGCCAAGCGTCTACAGCACTCAAGTTCAAAACATTGACACTCGTACGGTTTAATTTTTTTTAAAAGGCAAGGTGGAAGGTCCGTAGAAAAAGAGAGAATAATACAAAGAAAGAGGTAGAGAAAGAGAGAAACAGACAGAGAGAGAGAGAGAAAGGGAGGAAATGAGAAAAGGATCGGGAAAGAGAGAGAGCTCTCGAATAAAAGAAATAAAAAAAGAGATAAGAAAAAACTTAAAGGTATGGGAGGAATGAAGCAAAAACACTCAAGAGAGAAAGACAGAGAGAGAGAGAGAGAGAGAGAGAGAGAGAGAGAGAGAGAGAGAGAGAGAGAGAGAGAGAGAGAGAGAGAGAGAGGCATTCTGAGATACTCGAAGGCTAATGGAGCGTTAGAATATCACTTTTCACTTTGCTAAGTGATTTTCTGCTATCTGGTTTTTTTGAACGCTCCAATGTCTCACCACGAAAACATGGACTACGGTAAAAAGAAAGAACACATGCATTCTAATGGAGCGTTAGAATTCGCGAAAACATAATGAAACATAACGATATCCCGTTTTTTTCGAATTGCGTGAACGTCTTGTTCTAACCTAAAATGTGTACAATTAGTGAGAGAAATATAACGTTCGAGACATGAGCAGCGATGTCTTTTTTTCTTGCATCGAGAGAGTTCAAACGGGATATCGTTATGTTTCATTATGTTTTCGCGAGCTCTAACGCTCCATTAGAATGCATGTGTTCTTTCTTTTTACCGTAGTCCGTGTTTTCGTGGTCAGACATTGGAGCGTTCAAAAAAACCAGATCGCAGTAAATCACTTAGCAAAGTGAAAAGTGATATTCTAACGCTCCATAACTTGTCCTCAAAAACCTTTTTCTAAAAGTCCAAAAAACATTCTAAAATGAATCTTTTTTATAACAAAGAAAATTTACTAGAGTAGGTAAGAAGAAGATATTCATACAGATAGCATGAGATACAGAAGATAAAACAGGCTGCATAGAGGAATACGAGAACAGAGAGTGAATTTGGAAAACGAGACATGAAAAAAATTAAATGCAAAATGAGAGAAAACAAGAGATGAAGTAAGAAAGAACGAACGAGAAAACGAAAGAGAGAGAGAAAGGGAGAGAGGAATAGAAAGACGAAGAGAGAGAGTGGAAAAGAGAAACGGAGAGAAATAGCTAGAAAGAGAGAGAGAGAGAAAGAAAGAGAATAAGAGAGAAAGAGAGAGAAAGATATAGAAATAGAGAGAGGAAACAGAAGAAAAAGCTTTAGCTAACGAAAGAAGATCGAAAGTAAGATAGCGGCAAACTGCGCTTGTGAGTAGGGCCTCCTGCTCTCCCTCTCTTGACAGTTCTGTTAATCAATCTTGACAGTTCTCTTCTGGTGTGTCATTCAGACGCTCTTTTACCGTGCATCGGTTCCCTTTTTAATGAATAGTTTTACTTAAAAATAAGATAGGTGTTCGATCTCTGTTATCGAGCACCTTTCTCTCTTAGTTAGACACTTCAAACGTAAATGGGCCAAGAAATGGACAGTTAAATAGGCTATCCAAAAAATCGGTAGTTTTTAGTTTGGCATTTAACAACAATGGCTAGATTAAAAATACTGAATATTAATTACGTGCAGGAAACGTATATTTACAACTTAGAAGGAGAGAGTAAGACAGAGTTAGAGAAAAAAGGCAGAGAGAGAAAGATATAGAGAAAAGAGAGAAAAAGAGAAGTAAGAAAGAGAAGGGAGAAAAGAAAGAGAGAAAGAGATAGAGAGTTGAGAGAGAGAGAAGATAGAGAGAAGAGAGAGGGAGGAAAGAAAGGAGAGAGATAGCGAGAGAATACAGATTGACTTACATATGATAGTCTACGTAATTTCTCCTTTCACATGGATATTTCTAATAATGTACAGGGTGTCCCATCATAAATTGATGATCGAATTTCGTTAATAACTTTTCGCAGAGTTGACCGAATGGGATGAAATTTTTAGAAACACCTACACTCAGGATAGGACGCATGATTCTGAAGTTTCAGAAAATTTGCGAAAAATTGAATACCCTTTAAAACTTTGAGCCAATTTTGGAGATATACATAAAAAAATTTCTTAAATTTTTTTACCAGAAATGTTTTTCAAGTAACCCTTAACATGACCTTTTTCTCAGTTTTATTGTTTTCAAGTTTTCTGAATCAGTTTAATGCAGTTTAAAACCAGTGATTTTGTCACTTTTCCAATGCGGATATGCAAATTCGTCGATATCGAATGCGTTTCTCTGACTTATTCGATATGCAAATCAGGCAATCTTTCCAAAAAAAATTAATTCTTCCGTTCTGTCCTCACAGTGAACGGTTGTTCTCCACAAAATCACTCTAAAAAGTGACAAAATCACTCGTTTTAAACTGCAATAAACTGATTTTTTAAAAATTTGAAAACAATAAAACTGAAAGTGAGGTCTGTTAAGGGTTAGTTAAAGAAAAATTCCGGTATAAAAATTTAGAAAATTTTTAAAAAGTATGTGACAAAATCACTCGTTTTAAACTGCAATAAACTGATTTTTTAAAAATTTGAAAACAATGAAACTGAAAGTGAGGTCTGTTAAGGGTTAGTTAAAGAACATTTCCGGTATAAAAAATTTAGAAAATTTAAAAAAAGTATATCTCCAAAATTGACTCAAAGGGTATTCAAATCTATGAAAACTTTCTCAGACTTCAGAATCATGCGTCCTATCCTGAGTGTAGGTGCTTCTGAAAATTTCATCCCATTCGGTCAACTCTACGAAAAGTTATTAACGAAGCTCGATCATCAATTTATGATGGGACACCCTGTACTTCCGTGTCTTTTCTCCATATTTCCTCCACTCTTTCTCTCAATCTTTTTCTCTGTCTTTGGTCTCTCTCCCTCTCTCTTTCAAACAATTTAAGTTTGTCTCTTGTTCTAGTTTTTCATCCCTGTGTTTTGTTCTCCCGAGTTCAGGTAACAACATCCAAAATGTATAATAAAAAGAGCTCTTCTCCGAGCAAGCGCCACTCCTTTTTCTAACTCTTAATAATAAAAAAACGGGAAAACAAGGTCAAAAGAAGACCAAACAGGAAAGATTATAAACGATTCTTTTGTGATTACTTTGAAGGATAATTGACACATTTCACATTATTCTTTTGTTTGCGGAACAAGCTTGGAAACCATTACAATATTAAGCATATCATTCGTAATAAGACGCTACTTTAACATTTTCAATGTAATGTTTCTTTGTCATCTTGCTGGCATTACAAGGAGAAAGATACTCGCGATTGATTTGGAAGTCATTGTCTAGTCAATCTAAGTCATTGTCTAGAAATTTACAGTACACTTATGACGATGAAACCAGAAGCTTCTATTCTACGAGAACGTGAAAATTTATTTAAGCTCATTAGAAAATTTTTGAAATTTTTCATTTTTTACAATTGTATGCGAACCTCAACTTTATTCCTATGTTAGTCAAAAAACGCTATCCGTGAATATAAATGTCAAATACATCACCTTGGCTGACTATCTATCAATTACGTGCGTGAAAAAAGTTCTAATTTTTTAGTTATGATACTTTGCTCTTTGACTGATTCATTGTACATTGTACATATGATACCGGGCCATTTCACGATGTCATTATACTAATGATACTGTGCTCTTTGACATTTTCTTCACACTTTTAACACTGCATTTTCACAGTCTCATTATAAGCATTATGTATATGTACTGTGCTATTTTAAATATAATTATACGTATGAAACTGTGCTTTTGGACAGTGTCATTAAACGTTTTTTACTGTGCTATTTGGAAATGTAGTTATACTTATGAAACTGTGCTTTTTGACAGTGTCAATATACTTCCCGTCATGGACAGTAGGAGCGGCTAGCGTGGTGGTGCCATTCCGCGCCCACACCTCGGAGCGGGTTCTCTCTCAGGTTTATGTCAATGTGGGGCTACAATACGTCAATGTATCTCTCAAGTGTCAGTTTATGTTTTTTTATGAGTATCATGCTCAAGCTCGAACTCGATTGTCAAAAATTTGGTTCTAAACCGTCCGCTAAGAGTTCATGTAAATAAAGTAAATCAATAATTCAGGACGAAACCGTTATTAAATCAATAATTCAGGATGAAACCGTTATTAACATAGGTTGATTGGCCTATAATGGATGTGGAAACGCGTTCACAGGTGAACAGGGTCTTTATTTTCAAACTATTTACATTCTTTAGAAAATGGACATGGTTTCTTTATTTCTCATGGCAACCTGCTCCAATAGCTCATAGTAGACAATGTATGCTTATTTTTTTAGTCCAGTAACATGAACTGAACATTTCGAGCAGTTAGCGAAGAAGTAAAACTAGTCTTACGTGAATTCCCTTAAACAAGAGCTTGCCTTACACATCATTAATTTGAGCAAGTCCCTCCTTGTTTTTTCATAGTAGAAAACTGTTCTAGATGTAATAAAAAATGAAGAAGCATATGAAGTTTTTATGAAGAAAGAAGATTTTTTTAATGAAAGCTGATATCATACATCCGAAAGAGGCGCAAAGAAGGGAGAAAACGTTGAACGTTTGAGTAAAAATGAGAAAAAGTGATAAGAACAGAAAGTTCTTGTAAGAAGATTTATTTTCTGAATTTATTTTCCCATCTTCACTAGATGACCTGTTCTCTTTCTCATCTTTCTCTTATCTTTCCGCCTCTCTCACTTTCCGTTTTTTAAGGCTCATACTCTTTGAACCTCTCTTTGTTCGTTTCTCTCTCTCTCTCTCTCTCTCTCTCTCTCTCTCTCTCTCCTTCTCTTTCTATCTCTCTCTCTCTCTCTCCTTCTCTTTATATCTCTCTCGTTCTCAGTATCTGACTATTCTGACTATCCTATATACTCGCTAAACAATCTACCAAGTGCTCTTTGCAGTTGAAGACTTGGTGGTGCGTGATATGATCTTCAGTAACACAGATGTGCAGCAGCTTTATTATAACGAGCAATTTGACATCAGTTCTGGTAAGTCTTCTTTATACCAATTCATGCGTAGTCTAAGAACAAGGTCGTTAAGCTTTTTGTGTAGCACATTATCAAGGGTTATCCATGTGTCCTAGGTTGTATAATCATCAGTTTGGTGAATCATACTGGTAACGCGGGCGTGACATAAAGGAATTGTGCTCCACTGTTGTGCGAATAGGCAAGCGAAAAGTCCGGAGTTCGACTCCCAACCCGGACACATTCACACAAACCAAAGGTGTTAAGAAATGTAGGTAGTGTTCATGCCCGAATCTGACTGCTGCTACAAACACTAAAAGTGATCAAGCGGGCAGCTACTGGTTTTACTAGAATAGGTCTGTCCCGCATGGCAGGGGAGCGCGTACCCTGCCGCGAGGCGGGAACAAGGCGAAGAAGATTATTATTATAGTTGTTATTATTAAGATTATTATTATACGTTAAGAAGATTGGTTAAGAAGATTATTATTATACGCGCGCACACTTTTGGTAAGAGTGAGAGAAACGGCCAGGTTTGACTCCGTTCGGTAGATTAACTTCTTTCCCGCGCGATACTTCCACAACATCTGTAGTTCCATCTCAATCAAATTTTCTTTATAACCTTTGTTTATTGCATCTCAAATACGTTTCAAGATAACTTATGTTCTTTATAAACTTTCTATAAATAACTTAATAATTTAAATTCTTAAAAAATATAAATAATTCAACTGATTTCCATTTGAGTAAGCGCCATGAGTGACGCTTTGCGGAGTGCGTACAGGCGAGGCCTACCGTATCCCATGCTTTCCGTTCTGGAGTACTTCTCCCTAAATCAAGTGGGCGGGCTTTTAATGAATATTTCTATGCTTTCGAGTTCTTTAGCAGTTATCCAGTTATAACTGCAAAGTTTTATTGCATCAAACTCAATTTTGTCTAGTCGCAAACGTGTCGCGTTTATCAAGAATTTAAACAATTCAAGTGAATGCTGACACTTCTTCACACTTCTTTGGAACTGTGTAATCCCAAATAACTTCGCCTTTGATGCCTTTTCAGGATGCCTTTGACTGGGGCCGGCATTATCGGCAAGCAGGACACTACGCCAACGCTGCGTTATGGTAAGTAGATCACATAAATGTAAATAGTTTTTAGTAGTTATATATATATATTATCTACATCATACGATGCAAAAGAAACATATATTACAATTAAAATTCGAGCACAACATTGAATAAGAATACATATAAGATTAGCAGCAATCAAGCGAAACATTTCTCCTATATATATATTATCGACATTTTACAATGCAAGATTATGGTGAGACACATTGTAAATGATACATACAAAGTATGGCGACAGGTAAGGGAAAATTTCTGAATGCTACTGATTATTCTCCAATTCACTTAGCACATTCTCGTTACGGAGACGACTTATGAACTGCTCAACTGTTACTGTTCTTGTATAGTTTGGCAGCTGTGAACATGTAGCTGTTTTTTTCCGCTTAACGACTATGATTAGACAAAAGCTGTGTTTTTGATTATCACAAAGCTTGAATCTAATCATGATCGTGGACTAATTTGATAAGAGATTTGATTAGCTACGGCTCTCGCGAGAACGATTAAAAAGTGAATATGATTAAATTATCGCAAATATGAAAGCTCTTACCGAAAGTAAGAACGTCTTAAGTATACGATTTCGCCGTGGAATAAGTTGATCGTATTTTGTTTTGACCAGACGACAGTGACCCCCCCCCCTTAAAACTACGTTACTGACTGATCAGGTGTTGAAAAAACTGAGAAAAAAATGAATGAAAAAGTTATTGTGAAAGTTGGTAAATAACACAAATGAATTATTGCGTGGCAGGCTGGCGATCTCTTGCTGGATCCTATCGGTTGTCTTCCTCGGCCTGCTGCCGCACTGCTTTTGCTACGCAGTCATGAGCAGCGGGGTAAGTGATGAATCACTCAGTCAATAAAAATTTTTCAGTTTATTTAATAACTTAAATAATGAGCAGCCAATCAATAACTTTTTTGCTCGACAACAAGAGCTGGAAACTCACTTCCCTCACTATTTCACTATTCATCGTGTTTTAGTTGATAATTGATTGAGAGTTTAACAATGACATCCAAAAACCATGAGCCACTCACCCGAAATATATTTATCAATACAGTATGTTCTCGATTCTATCCCCCTCAACCTTCATCCGAAGCAATTCAAAGTTACATGGAATAAATGAACTGAAAATAATAGGAAAATCTGATCGAAGTATATGAACACTGATATTTTGATCTGTGAAGTTGATTTAACTTTAGTTCATCGTTAATACATATGCATTGAAACTATATACATATTGTAAAACTTGAAGTTCGACTGAAATGGTAATTTTTTAGCTGGAGACCTGTGACTAAATTACTCATTCCCTTTTTTAGTCTTCAAACAATAAAAAATGTTAGAACAATAACTTTGGACAGGTAGTCATATTGAATATCGTTTGATTTTGCTTACAGTTGGCTTCCCTACTGGCTACTGTCTTGTATGCCTTGATATCACCCACTCATCTAGCCATCGCCTTCCATGATACGCATGGAGAGCGAAATGACATGGAGATGCAGTTCGGGTGGTGCTTCTGGCTCGTACTTGGAATAGGTCTCGCTTCAACTTGAAATACATCACATGGATTGAGAGTGGACTCAGTTGTGTAATTGGTAACGCGCTCGCACTCTGGGCTCAATAGAGATGGCTGGGTTTGATTCTGTACCGTGTCCTAGCTTTTTTTCTAGAGAATACTTCATTTACATTCAATCTTAGCCAGGCTCCACTGTTTCCAAGCTGCGGGAGATTTTTTTATTCGTCTCTAAAGCTTCGATGCGATTCCCAGATTCACACGAAAAAGAAATTATTCAAAAAATAGTAACAGTAATACATAGACATTTTGAAGCTCTGTTCACTTGGCAATCGGGAGTTTTACGCATATTCAAAACAAATGAGATCTTTTTTAATTATTTTTCAAGGAAACAGGTAATTATCTCTCTTTTTTAAACAGGTTAACTTCTAAAAAAACACAAGAGGGTAATAGGTCTCTCTTTTTTTCTTTCCATCTCTTTCTCTTTACACAAATCTAGCGAAGCGACAGTCTTAGTCTGTGATAACCAAAGCATTCCCTCCAGGTTGCGTCTCCGTATTGTGCGGTATTTTGCTGCTGTTGATGCAGTCTCTCTCGATCTACAATCTCTCGACATTTTTGGACGCGAATCTTGACGAGACAGTCTGGCCAACTAAGCGGAAAGGCGTCGTTGAGTTCGACGAGCGGACGCGGCTCGCCAGTTCTGTCGAGGTTATTTTATATGCTCATAAGACGAGGTGCTTTGAAAGCAAGACAGACGATGAGTTTTCTGTTATTGCTTGTTTAATCTAGCAAGATGTGAGGATTTAAAGAAAGAAAACATACAAGTGAGTCTAATGATGTTAAGGGACCAATAAACCGGATTTAAATATGTCAACCTTCGAAAAACTTCCTCTGATTGATAGAAGTCCTGGATATGGTCATTTTTCAAATCGACTTTTAGCAAAACTGATTAGAAAACCTGCAAAATGAGCCGTATTACATGAAAATGTGATGTGCACACTTATCGCATGTAATTAATACAACCGATGTCGAGTAGGCGACAAAAATCGTTCTCTATAAGTTCCCTTTTCAGTTTATGCAGAAAGTTCTCCCTTCGAAATCCTTGAACCTGTTTTCTCTCCGATTGCAGACAATGCGGATGAACAAGCGGCACACGCCTTCCGACGTTCAAGACAAACAAAGTTCCGCTTCTTCTGGATTCCAGTCCAGGAGTAGCTACAACCCGTCGTTACGGTAGTCCTTTTCAAACTTACGTCATTCATAAAGAAAATGTTTAATGACCCTGCGATGTCCAGGCGTGGCATAATGGTAATGTGTTCGACTATTGCGGTAAGAGTCATAAATTTAACTCCCTTACGAACAAATCTCACAAACCAAGAGGGTTAAGAAATGTTGGTAGTGGTCTGGCACGAGTTTGACTCTCCAACGCTGCTACACACACTAGCAGTGACCCAGCGCGCAGCCACTGGTTCTACCAGGGTATGTCAGTCTCGCATCTCTGGGGAGAGTGTACCCTTCGGCGAGGCGGGAACAAGCGCGAGGCAGATTATTATTACCCTGTGATGGAATGAATGAACTATTTTACGTACCTTGAGATCTACTTATAACATCAATTATCAGTGAAGACCTAATAAAAAGTTAGTTCATCTTTATAAAATAGTTCTGATGCTAATTCCTAGAGATGCTGTGTGATTGATAATATGCATATTATCTGAGGAAATTGTATATAAAACATTCTAAGCGTGAGTTGTACAACTTTAAATTTTGGTAATGGAACACTTCCTTTTTTCTCTTAACAATTGTAACAATTCCGGTTGGTGCGCATCCCGGGTTTTGCATGATTTTAGTGGGTGCGAATATTCTGCAAAGCGTCTCAAGTCTGACTCTCATCTCGAACAGATCCACCCAAACAAATGGGTTTAAGATTTTTGAAAGAACTTGCACAAATCTAACTGCTGCTACACACACTAGTAGTTTCCCAGGGCACAGTTACATGTTCTACCAGGATAGAAGAGTGGCCTCTCTCAGGAGATTGCATACTCTGCCTTGAGGGGGGAACAAGCGCGAGGGAGATTCACTTCACTGCTCATACTAGTCCTATGAATGAACTTATTTCTATGTAACGCTGTGAGTAGGCGTTAAAAGTTCTGATAATTTTCTATGCCTCTTAAATTTAAGGAGTTCGTGCGACTCGCTTGAACTGAATCGGACTCCAAGTAACGTCACCATCCATCAAGATCCGCCAAGGCACACGAGCGGCGCCAGCAGTAGCAGCTCCGATCATACGCAACCACACGAAGCGGCGTGTCCTTTGCATTCTTCTAGAGCGAAAACCACATCCCCACGAGCGAAAAAGCATGTTCGCCTATCGGTGGATGAACTCGCAGAAGCTCACTGTTGATTTGTTAAACCTCTCCTCACGCACTCGTCAGAAAAGTGACCTCGCAAAAGCACCACGCTGTTAATTTGTTGACCTCGTCTTTATCGACTGATTCTGCTAGTCCATATATCCTTTCAACTCATGCAATTAGAAGTCATCGACAGTAATTAGTAAGCAGAAACTAGTTCACGCCGACGACGACGCCGATATTATTCTCCAAACCTTTACTGGAACTTCTCTAGAAAACTCATAATTCGACGCTTTTTTCGAAGATACACTTTATTACACTGTGCCGGTAGTGTACATATTCATACTAGCTTACAAATATACATGACCATAGATCTTCATCGATCGAGTTTTCTCTGACTCCGGTAATGTGCTAACTTCTAATACTAACGCTTCCTCGACCAATTCTATGTATGTATGAGAGAAAAAAGTCTTTTCTGTTTTATATAACGCTTGTTTGTTTGGAAAAAGCTCTCTTGTAGATGTTTGATTTTGATCTACCAAATGCAAATTCACCGGGTTCTAATGTATAATATTCGAAGACTCGATTTCTGTTGAAGGTCGTCAGGGGTGCTTTTTTATAGGAGGGATTTAACACATGTCCAATTCGGACCTTTCTTCATGCTTGTATTATCACAACCTCATGACGAAATAAGGAGTTTTTGTGTTGATTCAAGCAATAATTTTAAAGTGGCCACTTTATATAGTGTTTTCCGGAGCAGCGATTCAATAGACGAATCGTTCTGGAATGACCTTTTCAGTCGAGTCGTTCCGGACTGATGTATTAGTTGAGCAGCCCTCCAGAAGCGCCTATTTGCTAAGCCAACTTTCTCATAACATTGCGTCGATCGATAATGCATTATTACTGCGGGTGAATCACTAGGAAATGCTCATGATATCGTATGGGAAAAAAGCGGATGCATAGTTTGAAGTATACTTGGCATTGGCGTATGTAAATAGTAACAAAGAAGCGAAAAACTGATCATTTTGTTTAGGAGCAGTTTTCTTATCTTTCACACAGTGCCAAGTATCTCTATATGTTCACAATCTCATAAAGTTATCGTTACCTTACATTGTTTACATAGTTCACCTTTCAATATCCGCTTCTCTTTCTGTTGCTTTTCGACTGAAATAATGCGGAATTTCATGTAATTAAATACTTAAAAAAGACTTGCGTAGGAAACACGGGGTATTGAATTTTTTGTCGCTCGATTCTTGACGCAACTGGTTACATCATGATTTCGTGATCACGTTTCTAATACATTCACTAACACAATAACTTTAGGTATAAAGTCAATTTTTTGGTAGACGTTTTAGAAAAGAAAACTTTTAAAAAAACTCGATATTAATCACTCATGAAAATTCGAAGAAAAAACAGTACTGTAACACTCGTTCTAAGAATGGCATGCGCGTGTGGTTCAAGTTCATTGTTTATGTTTTTTTTAAGTTGTAGAATTAACCTTCAATTTTTAGTGTGTGCTTGATTATTCGCTAATATACGGTACAGTAAACACGGACAGAGTATATATTGTAATTCAAGTTTCCATGAAAATTCTTATTTCCGGTTTGTTGGTATGCTTGTGAGTTATTAAACAATTTTACGGGATCTCCTAGAGGCTTCTAATACATTTTCGACTTCATAAATTAGTCTGAGTTTCGCTCTCTGGACATTTGAAAAAGGACCTGTGCATCATTCTGAGAAAAAATCTAGAAGTTTCTCGGATAATTCATAAATTCTAGGGTACTCATCATCTCGGAAAGTTGTAACAGCCTTGACATGACATGACTTTAGTATTATTTTAACGGCCATCACTGGCCTCACAAGCTAATACAAATTAGACGGCTAAAGGCGTTACCATACTATCAGAAACCTTGTACTATTTTAAATCAATGGTATTAATTCTTTTCCTGCATTCGTCCTAGTCACATTTGTTCGCACGTGTTCTCATCGCCTTCTAAACTATTTCAGTTGTCTAGTGTGAAGAGTCATTGTGATTGGAGATGTTATGTTGTAATTAAGAATTTTAGAGACAAAAACATACTAAGTTTCTAGCAAGTTCCGATTCTACATAATTCTAACCCTGCTTTTTGAATTAAACCATGATTCGTTGTAATTTCTCAATCTGGAGCTTTTTTTAAAGAAATTATTTTTAGTGTTATTCAGTGTGTATCATATGTGCACGGGTTATATATGTGCAATAAATGTCTTGTTCTCCTGTTTCAACAACTCTTTTCGTACAAAAACCATGAGTTTTCGGGTTATACATATATGCAATAAGATGACCGATGTCATCCAACTGCACATAATCTCATGAATTTTTAAAGAAATTTCATCAACAGACGCTTGAAAAAATCAAAAGAAAAATTATTAAAACAAAGGAAAAATCAAAATACATCAACATCGAACCGTTTTTCGCTGCAACTACATTCTAACAAGATCGCTAAAAATTTCTGACAAGATCCACTGGGGAGATCGGAATTTCACTTGATGATGGCGGTACCACGACATCTGCTACATTTGCTTCCCAAATCGAATTTTCTAAACAAAATTAAACTTGAAAAGAGG
This sequence comes from Allodiplogaster pararmata, assembly GCA_964056735.1. Taxonomy (NCBI): domain Eukaryota; kingdom Metazoa; phylum Nematoda; class Chromadorea; order Rhabditida; family Diplogasteridae; genus Allodiplogaster; species Allodiplogaster pararmata. The sequence goes on from OZ057403.1 coordinate 31,847,921, forward strand.
TTTTTTAAAACTACTGATTACTGATTATTAATTTTTGGTTAAATATATTGTTATGAAAAATTTTCACTAACTGGTTTTTGAGGTGTTGATTGAATAAATTCTTAAAATAATTTTTTCAAACTAATAACTAATTTACGCCGATTAATTACAATTTTGTGATAAATTTCAATTAACTGTTGAACTTTTTTGATAAATTAGTGATTGAATACAATATTATAAAAAATTTTAAACTAACTAAATTACGGAAAGCCGATTACAGGGTGCGGCAAAAGTCCAGGTGTGTAGTATTTTTCCGATAAAAACTTAACAGATTGAGCAAATCAAACAAAATTTTCATCAAAGTTTGTTCAAATAGTTTGGAATATAGCTGCGTTTTCAAATTTCAAACAGCCCTCCTTTCTCCTTGACACAGGCGCGGAGTCGCTTGTGGAAGGCACCCACCGTGGTGGACAGGTAAGCGACGTCAAGATCATCCCACGCCTTCTGTAGGGCGCGCTTCAAACTTTTCAAATTCTTGTGTGGGGAAGCACAGGCCTTGCTCTCAAGGACCGACCACACAGAGAAGTCCAGAGGATTCAAATCAGGTGAGTACGGAGGCCATTCGGCGGATGTGATCATGGAGGGAAATTGCTTTTGCACCAGTCTTGCACCACTTTAGCCTTGTGGGCGGGCGCAGAGTCCTTCTGGAACGTCCATTTGCGTCCCGCGAAATGAGCCTGGCTCCAGGGAAGTACTTCCTTCATGAGAATGTCGTTCAGGTAGTTATTGGCATTCAATTTGACTCCGTGCTCGACGAAAACGAGTGGAGTCTTGCCAGTCGCGCAAATCCCGGCCCAGACCATGACAGAAGCGAGATGACCCTTTCTCGAAATGTAGCGACCACTCTTATTGGCCTCGTTGACCGATTTCGATCAAATTCTATCGTTCTGGTGGTTGAAGGACTGCTCAATATTGAACAACTTCTCATCGGTGAAGAGAATATCCAAACAGTCCACCGGCTTGAACCGCTTTGACAGTTCACGACATCTCCGAAGACGGGTCGCCTTCATCTGGTCCTTCAATGCGTGATTCTTCTGCAGCTTGATGGGGCGAAGTCCCATGCGAGATTTGACGATCGTCTGAACAGAACTAGCCGACATAACGCAGCTCCTTCGCGAGTTTTCTGAGACTCCGTTCGGGGTTTTCGGGTGCTTCTCATGTTGAAGGAAGTGGTCGCGGTCACTGGTCTGCAATTCCTGGGACGGTCATTTGTTGTACCAGTCTCAAGAAAGCGACGTATTGTGTTTTCAATGGTCCTACGGGAGAATCCAGTGGTTCTGGCGATGTGCTTTTGAATGTGCCCGGACTGGCTCAAGCGCAGAATGTAGCCTCGGTCCATATCAGAGAGCATTACCGGAAAACAAAAAGAGTTATCATTCTGATTTTTTTTCAGGGTATGTTATCAACATTATGAATAAGATACAAGCGAAAAATCACACGACTGCTACACCAAACAAAAAAGATGCAAAGTGACAAAGTCGGACACCTGGACTTTTGCCGCACCCTGTAAATACAATGTTGTGATAAATTTCAACTAATAATTTAACTTTTTGATTAATTGTTGATTGAACACAATATTGTAAATAATCGCCTCTTGTAGGCTAGAGTCATGAAATGCATTGATCAGGATTCTAACAATATATCTAATATGCATCCGATCATTATCATATATCTCACGCCCACATTCCTAGCGGGCAGGGGCAGTAATTAAGCCCAGAATATGAATCAGCTAGGAGCGGGAAGAGAACGGACATCGACTACGGCAGACGGCCGCTATGTTTCGTGCTATTAAATCAGTTTGTAGTTTGTAAGAACATGTGATCACTACTGAATACACGGTGGGGCTTTTGTAAAACAAACTTTTTTTAAAAAAAACCAATGTATATGGGCCCTTATCAACTATGAAATTGCTTCCATAGACTGGACCGTTCTCTTTGCATCTGTCACGATTGATCAGTGTGTTGAACTACTTGCATGTAAGCTGAATGATTTCATCGATAAGCATGTTCCTCGGCAGAAGCCTACAAGACCTCACTTTTCTTACCCTAGAAGAATCCGTCTTTTGTTCAGCTTTCTTCAGAGAAGTAAGAGACGTTCGCATTTTTCAACCCAAACAGTCCGAACTTGCAAACGATTACATAGAGAAATTCTGAAGTTTGAAACCCAGCGTGAGGAATCTCTCTCGATGCCTAAGAATTTCATAGTATTTTATCGCAATCTATACAATAGATGGAAAACTAAGATCTCTCAGAGTGCTTTGATTGTTAATGATCGTCCTGTTACGCTCGCCATCGATCGTGCAAATGCTTTTTCGAATTTTTTCCACTCCATTAACCCAATCGTCACACAGGGTCCCTTACCACTGACCTCTCCCAACCACCCGCTCTCATATAACGAGATCGTAACCCCTCTCAATGTTTCCAATTTAATCGATAAGATGCCTTCGAAGGTGAACAGTTCATTCGATCGTATCCCTAAAATTTATTTCAAGAATTGCAGAGATTATATTGCTGTTCCCATTTCCATCATTTTTTCGAATTGTTTAACCTCAGGATATTTCCCCGTTCAGTGGAGAAAAGGTAACATTAAACCGATTCATAAGAAAGGTTCTAGTTCCGCACTCAACAATTATCGACCTATTACACTCAATTGCTCCTTGTCGAAATTGTTTGAGAAATATATTCATAACATGTTGTATACTCACATAGGAACTCACAATCTCCTGCACAGATGTCAAGCAGGATTCCGACGTAGAAGATCTACTGTGACCTCAATCGCGGAGTCTTACTCCATCTATCTTGCTATGCTGATTACTAAACAATGTTTCGATATTTGCTATATAGACCTTTAGAAAGCATTTGACACCACCGTTAACCATCGATTCCTCATTCACAAGTTGATATGTCATGGTGTTCACTCATCTGTTCTTAGCCTTATAACCTCATTCCTCACTAACAGGAATGCACAAGTTCCAGTTGATGATGCATTGTCTGTAAGTTTACCCCACCATTCCTGAGTGCCTCAAGGCAGCTGCCTTGGGCCTCTATTTTTAACCATTTTCCTTAATGACATTATCAATATCATTCCTGAAAACGTTCATTGTTTTTTATATGCAGACGATATCAAATTGTTTTCGGTAGACCCTCTATCTCTTCAGGCAGCCTTAGATTGTGTGTCTGAATACGCTCAAATGTGGTCCCTGTCAATTTCTACTCCAAAATGTTTCGTTATGTATTGTGGTAGCAGCAATCGTAAATTCTCATACTCGATTGACGGAAACTTTCTACCACCACAAACAATGGTTAAAGAACTTGGAATCACGTTCGACTCCTCATTGTCGTTCTCTCTCCACATCAACACCATGTGTAAGAAAGCGACGAGACGGATGAACCTGATACTACGAGCGCTCAAGACCAAGTCCATCCCCGTTCTGCTGCGTGCTTGGAAGACGTACATCTTACCTCTACTTGAGTACGGAAGTGAAGTGTGGGCTCCTATGTCTATTGGCCTCGTGAATGAAATTGGGAGGGTACAACGATCTTTTACTCGTCGCATTCTCTTTAGAAATGGCATTATTGATCTCAGCTACTTTACAAGTTGCAGTCTTCCCCGTACATTCGTAGAATATCTCACTCTTTAAGAATTTTATTACCGATCAAGCTTAAGGATTCTAGAAACACATTTGTGTCACGCTTAATTGATGTCTGGAACAACTTGCCTAACGAAATCGTTACATTGAATTCATCTCAAGCTTTTAAAACCTCTATCTCATATCTTTCTAGATATGAAATCGTGCCTCGTTCTTTAATCCGAAAATAGATTTTGTTTTTTTCATTGTTTATTCTCCTGTATAACTATGCCACGGTTCATTTTTACCTACTACTCTTCTCAGTGTGAACTTGCCACCTTCTTTTTTATTCTTATTATTACTACCTTTCTCGAAGCTCAAACTCCCGGTGCTTGCTTGTATGTGTTACCTAAACTTATATCACTTATGTGACAGTGATCCACTTTGCACACCATCCTTGTGACACTATTATGCAATTTGGGGGAAAAATTAACTTTAGGGACCCACCTGAAAGCAATTGCATTGTAAGAAAACATGTGGTAGAACAGGGACCCACCTCTGCTATTTCTCTCTCTGTACTGCTGTCTGTTGTCTCTACTAACTATCTGCTCTTTCTCTCTCTACTATTGTGCGTTGTTTTTGAGCCCGAACGCGTGTGTGTGAGAGAGAGAGAGAGAGGATAGTTAGTAGAGGCAGCAGACAGCAGTAGCAGTAGCAGAAAGCTGTACAGAGTTGAAAAACAACGCACAAAAGTAGAGAGAGAGAGAGAGAGAGAGAGAGAGAGAGAGAGAGAGAGAGAGAGAGAGAGAGAGAGAGAGAGAGAGAGAGAGAGAGAGAGAGAGAGAGAGAGAGAGGACAGTTAGTAGAGGCAGCAGATAGCAGTACGGAGAGCTGTATTATCGGCTATCGGCTATCGATCCTTTTTAAAAGCAAAACAGTGGAGAGAGAAAGAGCAGATAGTTAGTAGAGGCAGCATACTACAGCAGTACAGAGAGAGAAATAGCAAAGGTGGGTCCTTTTTCTACTACATGTTTTCTTACAGTGCAATTGCTTTCAAGTGGGTCCTTAAAGTTAATTTATCCCTATGGCGGCTATCGGGCTGATAGCCGACGACGCCTCGAATCGTATGATGTGGCGAAGTGCTATCTACACAGCGGACCCCACTCTTCAGCGGGAATAACGCTAGGAAGAAGAAGATAACTGGTACTCCATAAATTAGTTATACTCATTACAACATTTTATTTAACCGGCACTCCGTGAATTAGTTAGTTTGAGAAATGAGTTTAACAATTTTTTCAATCAACTAAGTAAATAAGTTAGTGAAAAATTTTCATAAAAATATATTTACCAAAAATTAATAATCAGAAATCATAAGTTTAAAAAAAACCTCTTTTCAAGTTTGATTTTGTTTAGAAAATTCCTTTCGGGAAGCAAATGTCGCGATAGCAAATGTCGCGGGTAGCAAATGTCGGGAAGCAAGTGTCGCGGTAGCAAATTTTCATGGATCTAATGAACTATTATTGTTTCGTTTTCTCGAAATATTATGTTTGTTTTAAGGTCATTTCTATCTTTTAGGTAATTTACATTAGGTAATTTGAATTATTATCTTTTTAGCACACGGATCACCGACACTTCGTCCCCGGACACTTCATACCGCGACATTTCGTATCGCGACACTTAGTATGAGCGACACTTTTCACCCAAGACTTCGTACCGCGACACTTTTCACCCACGTTAAAACGACTCTTCGTACCACTAAACTTTGTACCCAACAATACTTATTCAAATTTGCAGTACGCGCGGGCCGTCGGGCTCAACTGACGCGCGGGCTCGGCTGAATCTGCGGACCTACAACACGGCCTGGCTGCATTAAAGTCTCTGGATCTTTCTTGTTCTTTTTTCTTTTTCCTTTTCTTATTTTTTCTCTTTATTTTTTCTCTTCTATTCTTCTTTCTCTTTATTTTTTCTTTCTCTTTCTCTCATTTTTTGACGAATTTATATATATATGCTTTATACGTTATTGAAAACGCAGAACAATAAAAACAGAAAAATACAGAACCATGAAAACAGATCATACACACGAGGAGAAACAATCGATTCAATTCATTCGAAGAACCCGACATTTAATCACTGTATTGGTACGATTAGGGGTGGCGAGTCCCTTGATCTTCTCAGTATTCTTCACTCTCTCAAGGGGTGGAGAGTCCCTTTGTTATGTACCTTGCCTTGTAGTCCAAAGATTCCAGAGATGATAAATATATAGTCCGAGTAGTGTAGAGTCCAAATATAAATATAGTTCAATGCAGCCAATCCAATTCTTAGTCTCGCTCTCTTACGCGATACGCAGCGCGCGCGAGAGGCAGATCATTCTTGCACACAACACCTCCCCCTTGAGATAAATATCATTATCTCAAAAGATAGGCATATCATAGCCCACCTTCACTTGGGAAGTAAAAAAATCTTCAAATTTCTCTCGTAACCATGAAGAGAAAACAACAAGTCAAAGCATAAACCATATTGCTATCACCTTACAATATTAGAGCAATATAGTTTGCATTAGAAACTAAAACAAACAAACATGGCAACATTTTATCAATTCTATATACATATGTTGCCTAGACTCGATGCTCGAATCTAATAAAACTTCTTGTGAGGATTGACCTCCAGTCGCACCGGCGCCTTTATAGCCCTTTTTGGTCGACTGTGTGAACTGGCACCAGGTTGTGCTTCGTTCGTTTGGGTTGAGACAGGGTCTCTGACAATTCTCGGGAAAGAGGGTTCATCACTTCTGTGGTTTGGCTCCGCTCTTTCTGTTTCTGACTCATTATCTTTTTCTGTAACCAACCCAAAGGCTTCACTCAGTATGTGCAGAGGCAAGCATGATTTCTTGATTTCCTCTGTCACATTTCCCATACTTAGGGTGAGCTGATTACTATGAGCTTTGATTTTTCTGCCTTGATCTAGCAATACCCAATAAGCAACCTTGCCTTGTTTTGCAACTATTTCTCCAGTTTGCCAGTATACGTCGTTCTTAGGCACGCCGATTTTGTATTTCACTCGATCTCCAACGGAGAACTTTTTCGGCTTCACTCCGTGATGCTTATCGAACTGTGCTTTCATTTTCTGGTCAACTTCCTGAGAATTTTGACAAGGCTTCAGCAAATCAACTCTTCCTCTTATCTGTCTTCCGATGAACAGCTGCGCAGGGCTTTTCCCTTCCTCGCATTGGCCATTCGGGTTCTTTCTGTAGTGAAACAAGAAAGAGTGCAAGATTTCCGCTGTGGGCATTTCTCTTTTCATCTTGATCAAACTTCTTTTGAATGTATCTACGAACCTTTCTGCTTGTCCGTTCGACTGTGGATGATACGGTGGGCTTGTAATATGTCTGACACCATTTCTCACACAATAGTTTTTGAACAACGCCGATGTGAATTGCGTTCCATTGTCTGTCACGACTACTTCAGGAAGCCCATACCGAGCAACACAAGATTCCAACGCGCGTACCGTAGCGGTAGCCGTCATGCTGTTCGTTGATAGAATTTCTGGCCATTTGCTGAAAGCATCTACCATTATGAGATAACTTTCTCCATCGATTGGTCCTGCATAATCCAGATGGACTCTTTGCCAGGATCTGGTTGCCTTTGGCCAAGGTTCCAATGGAACTTTAACGGGATTCTTCGAGCTGTTCGCGCATCTTTCGCAACTTTTCACAACTCCCTCAATATCACTGTCGATACCATTCCAATAACAAATGCTTCTTGCCATTGCTTTCATTCTCACCATTCCTGGATGTCCTGCATGCAGCTCTTTCAAAACCAGTTTTTGAAGTGTGACTGGTATCACAACCCTTTCAGCCGACATCAGGCACTCTCCCACTATTGAAAAAGTGTCTCTTCTTCTGTAGAGAGGTAAAATGTCCTTGGGAACTTTCTTGGGCCATGCGTCTTTCTTGTGCCATGTCATGACCTTTGTCAGGGTAATATCCTTCTGAGTTTCTCGACGTACATCTTCAGCTGTCAATGGTAGGGCTCTTATGTCACGCTTGAACAAGCTCATGACGTCTTCATCGACCTGAATGCTCGCGATGACTACGTCTTCATCTGGGGACGGACAATTTGCGATCAATCTCGAAAGCGCATCCGCGTATCCAAAACTGTTCGTGCTCACATACTCAATCCGAAAGTCATACGCGACTAGCATCGTTGCCCATCTCTGAAGCCTATTCGCCGTATGGACGGGTACTCCTGTCTTGGAACCGAAAATTGCCAAGAGTGGCTTATGGTCGGTTTGTAGGGTAAATCGCCGTCCATATATGAACCGGTGGAACTTCTTTACGGCAAAGATCAATGCTAGACCTTCCTTGTCAATTTGCCCATAGTTCCGCTCCGCTGGTTTCAATGCTCTTGAAGCATGGAAAATAGCCTTCATTGCTCCATTAGACGCTCTGTGCATCAAAACTGCACCGATTCCGTGACCGCTGGCATCAGCAGCCACGAAAATCTCTTTACTTGGGTCGTAATGGACCAGACTCAAATCTGTTTCTAGCACTTCGAGGATCTTCTTGAACGCGTTCTGACATGTCTCAGACCACGTCCACTCCACGTCTTTCCTCAACAAATTGTCTAGTGGTGCTCTCAGTTCATGCAATCCGGCTATGAACTGTCCGTAATACGTCACCATTCCGAGGAACGACCTCAGGGTAGCTACATCTGTAGGTGCGGGCATCAATCGAATCGCATCGATTTTGTTCGGATCCGGTTTCCTGCCATCTTTATCCACAATGAACCCGAGATACTTGATGCTTGTACTGCCGAACTTGCACTTCTCCAGCTTCAGCTTGAATCCGAAATTAGAGATCCGACTTAATACTCCCCTCAAGTTATCATCGTGTTCTTTCTTTGTCTTCCCCATTATTATGAGGTCGTCCAAATAGGCCACGGCACCTTCACTTCCTGCCAACATTGTATCCATCACTTGTTGGAAGATTCCTGGGGCCGACTTCACTCCGAATGGTAACCTTTCGTACCGGTAAAGTCCTTTGTGCGTGTTGATACCGCACATTTCCTTTGCTTTTTCATCAAGCTCAACTTGCAGGTAAGCATCGGCAAAGTCAATCTGACTAAAAAGTTTGCCACCGTTCAGCCCAGCGAATATCGTCTCCGGCAGAGGTAGTGGATGAGCATGAAGCTCTATCGCCTCGTTCAACCCGGTGGAAAAATCGGCACAGAGCCTTGTGCTTCCATTCGCTTTCTCCACCACTATAATGGGGGCAGCCCATTTGGCTGTGTCGACCTTCCTGATGACATTCAATTTTTCTAGCCTGTCCAGTTCCTTTTCCACTTTAGTTATGCTTGCGAGGGGTACCGGTCTTTTATTCCTGAAGACTGGCTGAGCTCCTTCTTTGAGCTTTAACGTTGCCTTTACCTTTGTGCAAAGGCCCAGTCCTTCTTCAACTATTCCCGGATATTCCTTCTTTATCCACTCTTCATACTCTTTAGTAGACTGCGGCTCCTTATTCATGACTTTCCATACATTCGAAGTTGCGTCTCTAGTCCAATTCATCTTCAGAACTTCCAGTTGTGAAATGAAGTCCTTTCCGAGGAGTCTGAGTGGCGCTGTGGTAACGTGAACGTACCCTTGTGCGCATTTTCCATTGACTTCCAAGTTTGCCTTGAACTTTCCTACAATCATTAGTGGCGTTCCATTTGCGCAAATTGGTTTGCAATCCGAAAGTGAACACTCCGGTTCTCCAATGTCCTTCCAGATTTCCTTCGAGATGAATGTCAGATCTGCTCCCGTATCAACCTGTAGTCTAACGGCTTTCCCATTCATCTGCATTTCTATCTCAAAATCTTCTGACTTCACTTTCATCACTCTGATTGAATTCATTGACTTCTTGCTTCTTTTCTCTTTTGGCTTATTCTTGCACATCGTGCTCTTGTGGCCCTTTTTTCCACAAGCCAAACATTCCTTGTTTAGGAAGAAACATTCATTGCTGTGTGATACTCCACATCGATTGCATTTCTCTTTCCGTTGCTCATCGAACTGTTTCTTCCTTCCTTTCTCCGATGGATTCCGTTGTTGGTTCTTTTTCACATAATTGAGTTGAGATGTTCTACCTTGCGTTTGGACTGCCATTGACTCTTGATGTAATGAATGCAATCGATCACATTCATCCAGCAGTGTTTCCATACTTGTCTCTTCGTTCTTTCTCAAAACACTCAACAGGTGGAAACGCGTTTCTTCAAATTGAGGTAGATCAATAGAAGTAAGGAACATCATTGTCTTGAATTGTTCCACTTTAATGTCTTTCACTTGTGCACTTTCCACTGCTCTGTTTATTGTGCTTGCCATCACTCTCAGATCATCAGTATGTGATTTACTCATTCTCATGTTCAGCATCTTCAATCTTTTCTCAAAGATTGTGCTTTTGTCTCCGAACATTTTCTTGAGTTTCTCAACCGTCTCTTTCAGAGTATAGTTGCTTGCCTTGTGTGGAGCGATTGTATCCAGGTATCGATTTTCCACAGCGAAATTCACATGCCTCAGCAACATTCTTACTTTGGCATCTTCTTCCAAAGCTTCAGCATCCTTTTCAAACAGATCTTCATATCTGCTGTACCACTTCTCGAAGGTTGCACCTTCTTCTGGCTCATATGCGAAGTCTGTGATGCGTTTCTCAAGCGCATCAATCGATGGTCCTGCAGGTTTAGCCTGACTGCTACCTTCTCTCATTGCAAGTCTTTCTAGCAGGGCATTGACGAGGGCGCTCTGCTCCTGTTGTTGCTTCGCATGTTGCTCTTGTTGCATTTGCATTGCCAGCAAAATCTGTTGGACACCTTTGTCCTCCATTTCTTTACTTTATTGCTCTTTCTCTGGCCTCTTGAGTTCGACTTGTACGATTACAAGTAGAAGAACTTCGAACGAGGGACTGACCACAAAGCAACCTTTAGCTTTGCGCGTTTGCCTCTTTCAATGAGGAACTGACCACAGAGCAACCTTTAGCTCTGCGCGTTTGCCTCTCTTACAACGAGGGACTGACCACAAAGCAACTTTTAGCTTTGCGCGTTTGCCTCTCTCAATGAGGAACTGACCACAGAGCAACCTTTAGCTCTGCGCGTTTGCCTCTCTTTCAAATTTGAAGTCCTCCTCCAAATCCTCTTCGAAGTCCTCCTTCCAGAATCCTGATCGCCACTGTTATGTACCTTGCCTTGTAGTCCAAAGATTCCAGAGATGATAAATATATAGTCCGAGTAGTGTAGAGTCCAAATATAAATATAGTTCAATGCAGCCAATCCAATTCTTAGTCTCGCTCTCTTACGCGATACGCAGCGCGCGCGAGAGGCAGATCATTCTTGCACACAACACCCTTCATCGATAAATCATAGTAATGACAAGGGAAAGTTATTTGGTAAATAAGTTCGGCATCTGTTTAGTCATTGAATTGACATAGTCATTGAATTGACATAGTCATTGAATTGACAAAAATTAATAATATGAGGAGTTTTCTTATGCGGTCTCGTTCGCCTAAGCCGTACGGCCTTGTTAGCTTATATTTTTTCCTAAGCCTAAGCGTTTTTTTAATGTAAAAAAATTTTTTAATGTAAAAATAAGGGGGTCTAATTGTGCACTGTGAAAGCAGAGAAAATTCAATCATCAATCACGGAGGCAGTTATGTCTCTCTTCGGGACAAAGGCTCCGCCCTCTCGCGCGTGTTTTTCTTCCCCAGACCAGCGAAGTAAAGAAGTACCTGATTTTGAATAATAGTTCGGTTTCGAATTTGTAATCTGTAAATAAAAATATCGAACATGTTTTTGAAAACTTGTAATTTTTTGCCGTCCGTCTCTTTCGGCAGAATCGGCTGACTGTTACGGGCTGAGAAAACAATTGGTATATCTCTCATTTTGTTTTCGAACAGGCACTGTAGAGTGTAGGGTGAAAATGCTATACTTTGAGTAGTTTGGCGAAAGTTCGGATTCGCTGTGATGAATAATTTTTCAACATTCCGTATGTTGTCGAATTCATGTTTTTCAACTTTTATTTTTTTTCAGAAAAAGTTTTTTTGTCAGAATGAGATTTTATTATATTTATATATTCTATTGAACTTTTATGTTTTATCAGAAAGAGATTTTATTCATGAAAACCCCCTTCTTCTTAGGGTCATTTTCCCCCTTTCCCCCTAGGGCCCCATTTCCCCTTCCCTCCTTTTCTTAGGTAGGACCATAGGTTAAATCTATCTTGATTTTTCAATAGGTCGATCGCTAAAGTAGATTGAAAATTTCACTTTCTACTTTACGAAACCGGTTACGGCTGAGTTATGGCTAATCAAATTTTCCATTTATTTGGAGGATTTTTCCTTTCTTTTTTAGCTGTGAAAACTCTGATCATTCATTACGAGTGAGGGAGAGGGTCGGTAGGTCGATCGCCCCAGAAACATTTTCGCCAGCTAGCAGTTTATCTTTGGGTAGGACTCTCTTTTTTCCGGTACTTTTTTACCTGGTCTGGTAGGGCGCTTACTGCCGTGCGGCTCTGCTCCCCTAAAACACGGCCTGGCTCTATTAAATTCTTTTTTTCTTACTTTTTCTCTTTATTTTCTTTTCAAATTATCTTTATAAATTCTGGGGAAAGGGAAGGGGGGGGGTTTACCTAAGCAGGGAAGGGAGGGGGGCCCTAAAGGGGGGGAGGAAGAGGGCCCTACCTAAGCAAGGGGGTAGGGGACCTAGGGGGAGGGAGGAGGGGGAAGGGGGGCCCTAAAGAAGGGAAGGGAGGTCCTAAGGAGAAAGGGGGGGTTTCATGAATAAAATCTCTTCCCGAGACATTGCGCGCGAAACGCGCGGAGGAGGCTCCGCCCTACCAGACCAAGTAAAAAAGTGCGTTTTTTCCCACTTTTCTCTCTAGCCTTCCAAACTCCTTCTTATGTAAACCCCCCTCCCCCTCCCCCCTTTCCTTTACCCAAACTGAGAAAAAAAGTAAAAGAGTGAGAAAGAAAATTTCATTGAGCCATTACAAAAAGAAATACAAATTTATGACACAAAAAAGTACCGTAACAGTCAGCCGATTCTGCCGAAAGAGACGGACTGTAAAATTGCACAAGTTTTTTTTAAAGGCTCAACTCTTATCGGAGTATAAGAAAGCCTGCGCCAACATCGTAATCTTTTCGTGGGTCTTCAGTCGCGATGCCCTCTCCAGGTTAATTTAAAGATCATCACATTTTGGCCTAGGCCTTATAAAAAAAATAAGGCACAATTTTACTTGGGGGCCGCAATTTTCTTAGGTGTGTCGCTTTTGTTTTAGTGTGTTTAAACTACTGTTTTTTCAAAACATTCTCTCTATTTTTTATGGCAAATTCAGTCATTGAATCGACAAAAAACTATTAATGTGAGAATTTTTTCATTCGGTCTCGTTCCTAAGCCTTACGGCCTGGTTGACGTAACCTTTGCTCAAGCCTGAGCGGAAAAACAGTGAATAATAGCTCAAAATAGCCAAACCATCTAGCTTGATAAGATTTGATTTTTAAAAAACTGTGGCTAATTGTTTAATATGGCCTCGTTCCTAAGCTCCGGCCTCTTATTTGTTTAATATGGCCTCGTTCCTAAGCTCCGGCCTCTTTAATATGGCCTCGTTCCTAAGCTCCGGCCTCTTAAGCATACATTTTTTCTATGCTTAAGCCGAAACAATAAGTGGAAAGGAACCTGGCCCCCCAAGTAAATTGCGTTTTCCGAGTCGCAAAGTGCCATGATTAAAAACTTACCAAAGTTTTCCATTTATTGAATGTTTTTCGATAAAGTTCAGAATTTTTTTTCTAGAAAACATTCGCCTATTACGCTTACGCTCTTTTGTCAAACTTTTCTCACCGTAATTAGCTCACCGAAGTCCTGTTTACTAGTTTCTATGCTCTCTTGCTACGCCCTTTTGATTACGGTAAGAAAAGTTTGACAAAAAAGCGTAAAAGATGAAGCTTGTTAAAGGCCGCTTTGAATAAAGAAATGTGATCAAAAAGCTTGCTAGCAGTGCCGCGTTCATTTCGAATTTCAGTTTTGTTATATTATAAAAGAGAAGTTACTTTTTTTAGTTCACAAGCAGCAAGTTTTCTCGGTACTTTTTCGCTTCATCGGGTACTCGCGTCGCGGCCCCCTTCGCGCCGTACGGCCTCGTTAGCTAAGCCGTACGGCCTCGTTAGCTAAGCCGTACGGCCTCGTTAGCTAAGCCGTACGGCCTCGTTGGCTAAGCCGTACGGCCTCGTTAGCTAAGCCGTACGGCCTCGTTATCGTAAACTTTTTCCTAAGCCTAAGCGTTTTTTAATGTAAAAATAACTTTTTGATGTAAAAATAAAACGCGAAGGAAACCGCGACGCGAGTACCCGATGAAGCGAAAAAGTGCCGTTTTCTCAATACTAACCCCGTCTAAAGTGGTCCTAGATGAAACAGGCCCGAGTTGATGGATTTCAGCCCAGCAACCTCGTCGAGACGTTTTTTTTGAAAACGAGGTTATCCCCCACCGACGACACTTTGAATTCAAGGTTCTTCATCGTTTTTTCTTCTCAAAAGAAGTTTTTATTAGCTTTCCAGTGTTTTGTTTAGATTAATTTTTAAACTCAGTTTCAAAGCGCGACTGGAACATAGGTGGGATACGTCTAGACTTTTTAATAGGTCACTCGCCTGAGGGGGTGGAAAAGTTCGAATCTTATTTCGAAAAACACGTTTTTGCCTGAGCTAATAAAAATTTTCATTTTGAACATTTCGAACAAAGCTTTTATCAATTTCAACTTATAAAGAAGCTTTTAAAAAGTGGCTTTTAATGAATTTAGTTTTCAAGGTGAATAGGTCGGTTGCCTTAGAAAATTTTTCTCCCATTTTGAAGTTGTAATTTACGGATCCATGACACTTTGTTACACGACAGTTTGTTACACGACACTTTGTTACAGGGGCTTTTGTTTTTAGTGTGTTTTAACTACTGTATGAATCGACAAAAAGTCAAGAAAGGGAAAATTTTTTTGATGCGGTCTCTTTCCTAAGCCGTACGGCCTCGTCAGCATAGATTTTAAATAAGCCTAAGCGAAAAAATCTGTGAAGGGCGTGTAACAAACTTTCGTGTAACAAAGTGTCTTGTAACAAACTGTCGCGATACCGTAATTCACCTATGGTTTACCTATGGAATGGAGAAAAACCGAGTGTTTTGTTCTAATTGAGATTGAGTTTTCAAACTTTGAAATCCTAAGGATAACCAGGGATTCGTTTTTTTAACGCTTAAATAAATGATCAAGATTAGCGCCTTGGCTTCACTAAAGTTTTAGTGGCCTCTTCTCGTTTCATGCGCAATGCACTCTCATATAAGACTCTTTGAAGGCTGGACGATCGAGGTGCGTGAACTTTTACCAGGGAATAGTGACTGTTGTCGCAGAGCCAGCCAGGGGAAAGCTCATCATCAGACAACTCCCGAATAACAAAATAAGAATCACATGGTGGAATCGCGATACTCAAACGACCGGAGATGTAAATCTTCAAAAATAATATTTTATCCGTTTTAACCATAGGTAAAATATGTTTAGATTTTTCAATAGGTCGATCGCTAAAGTAGGTTTTAAGTTTCGTTTTCAACTTTACGAAACCGGTTGAGGCTGAGTTATGGCTAACAAAACATTCTTGTTAAGTAGAGGAATGAAGATTTTTTATTCAGCTGTGAACTCTGATAGTTATTTCGAGTGAGGAAGTGGGTCGGTAGGTCGGTCGCCTCAGACAATTTTTTTCCAGTTGGCAGTTTACCTATGGTTTTAACTGGGCCTCACAAACGACCTTCATTTCTCGGTATCTTATTACGGTCCTTTGATGAGAGCATAGGTTACCAGTACTCTCGAAAAAATTTTTGATGAAAAAACGCACAAAAAAAGAAAAAGCAGGGCCTAGAAAATGAGAAGTGGTCTAGTCTTGACAGCATAGGTAAATTATGTCTTGACTTTTCAATTAGTTGATAGCTGAAGTAGGCCAAAAGTTACACTTCTATCTTTACGAAACTATTTGAGGCTGAGTTATCGCTAATGAAACGTTTTATTTATGTAGTCAATGGAGAAAGGAGGAATTAAGTTGAGACGTTCTCGCCTAAAATGGTAGTGGATTTGAAAATAATTTTGATCCGCGTCGTCGCGGCGCGCGTGCATTTCAAATGTTGAATGAAAAATCGATAAGGGCCGTTTTTTCACTTTTTTGTTTGCGATCGCAATATGCGCAATCAAAGCGCGCGCTTCAGCCGCGACGCGTACGCTTCGACGCTCCTGATCCTTGCATGCATGCAATTTCCATTTGGAAACCATGCATGTACGTACGTGTGTGCATGCGCATCGTATTCAAAATACAGCGGGCCGGCCTTGTCTATCGAAAGTATTCGTCTGACGTGGGGTTTGTAGAGGAATGAAGTTTTCTTCAATTCTAGCTGTGAAAATTGTGATACATTCATTCTGGGTGAAAGGGTCGGTAGGTCGAAGTCGCCCTCAAAATTTTTTTTTGCCAGTTCACAGTTTACCTATACTCAGGAGTTTTTTAGTGTGCAAGTAAAAGGTACAGACGCCCGCGGAAGGCGGAAATTTTTTTCTAACTTAAGGGTTCCCCTTAGATTTGTAGAAACAGAGGCCCGCCGACAGAAGGTCTGACATGACTATTTAACCCCTGCCTATACTTCACAGCCTTGACTTTCTAGGTCTCAATCTGTTTTTTTCTTCTGATTTCTTTCTAGCTTGCCTCTCATTACTCTTCTAATTGCTGGCAGGGTTTTTTATTTTGCAAGAAAAAGGTACAGACGCCCTCCGGAGGCGGAAATTTTTTTAACATAAGGATCCCCCATATAATTTGGAAAAAACAATGGCCCGCCGACAGAAGGTCTGACAGGACTATTCAGCCCCTGATTGCTAGTAACTTTCCGTGAGCTATAGATGTTCATCTTGTTATCTTGCTCAGTACTGAAAAAATAGATAATTTTATTTATGGACAAAATCGAGCCAATGTGGCCCGTGGAAACTTGGCACGAATTTTGAAGCAGAAAAGGGTTATCGGAGTAGCAGAGACCTTATCTGCGCTAGTCTTATATTTGAAGTTTTCGCCGTAAATTACAAATGGGACGGAGAAAAACGTGGCAAAGAAAAAGGAAATGGAAACTTTGAGAAAAAAGTATGGAAGAGAACTTTTCTTTGAAAATGACGATTTAGCTGCTCTGTGCTTGCAGAATTGGACTCTTCCACCGCAAGGCGCCTTCTTCAGACATGTCGAAGAGTGCCCAGACGGGCACGTTTACTGTCTCAAAATTCTATCGTTCCCCCCTATAAGACATTTCTTCTGGCTACAAGAGCCGGATGAAAATTTTCATGTGGATTTGATAATCAAGGTTTGCACCTTCTGTGTTCTAGGGACTACAAAAATCCGCGTGAGGCACAATGGTAATGTTGTTGTGGTGGCTTCGCCCATAGGTCCTGTGGTGGGGAGACTTTTAAGATAGGTTGGTGAGGATCCTTTTGAGTCCGGAGAAATTTTTTTCCGTATACACTCGCACCGCAGTCGGCGATCCTCTTCGCTAGACCCATTTGTTGACCGAGGCTATTTTACTGGTGCCTATACTCGCCATTACAGAGTATAGGGGATTAACGACTGATGTTTTTTTTTCTTCGGTGGCATGCTCAGGCCAGTCTGGCATCGCCCTCCTTTGACGAGCTGTACTTTCTAAATTTGGTCCGCGGCAAGCCCGCTATTTCCAATGCACTTGTGCAAAGAGAAATCCCTCTATCTGCCCTCTGAGAACGCGCTCGAAACCGGTGAGGATGAACCGGTCCCTTGCGATGGTGTGAACCCGTGGGCGGGAGCACCATCGAAGGCGAGTCGCGCTTCCTTTTGCTCATGATCAGTCATATTGACTTAAAAGTTTTTTTCTGGAGGTGGTAAGAAACAGCATGTTTAGATCTCTTTTAACCACTTTTCATCCGCTGGTTTGTCTAATCCCTTCACATTTTTTAAGTGGGCCTGAAGATGTTTTTTTTAGAAGATCCGGAAACGGTACATACGCCCACCGAAAGCGGAAAATTAGATTTTTGGTCGCATAGATCAACGCCTAGATTTTTGTCGCATAGATCAACGCATAGATTCACAAAACGCTTTTAAAAATAGCTGAGTATAGAAAATATCAAGTCGAAGTCGAATTATGTACAAAAAGCGAAAATCAGACGTCGAATGTTGGATTTCTGTTTACGGGCTCTTGTTTAATCTTGAGTCTAATTTGCTTTTACATCTGAGAGACCAGAACACGAGAAACCCTTCTCCAGCGTTTGAACTGGTTCATTTTTCCCATACACATAGTTGGCGTTGTATGCCCTTGAGCGGGTTTAATCGCGTGGAAAATGTGTGAAAAAATTCCTCATGACAGATGGGACCTTAAAATGCCAGCCTAATAATTTTAAAACTTAAAAAAAGGATATTTTACAGGTTGAATATATTCTGAACAAGAGACCTTCTCCGACTCCCGCAAGGCGATCTCCGATTCCGATTTTTGATTTAATGCCTAATCGGGAAGAACGAGCTAGAACTTCAAGCGAAGATTCCGAGCCACAAGAGCGACATCTCCGTAGAAGAGCGTCTGTAGAGCTCGTAGAAAATATTCTTGTCAATCTTCCCAACACTCCGCAATATATTAGTGCGATTTTTTTAACCCAAAACTCTATTGATTCCTAATTTTGCTGCACACAGTAGCAGTTACCCAGCGAGAAGTCACAAGTTCCACCAATAATGGTCTTTCCCACATTCCACCAATAATGGTCTTTCCCACATTCCACCAATAATGGTCTTTCCCACATCCCAGTGGAGCGCGCACCCTACCGCGACAGTTACCCAGCGAGAAGTCACAAGTTCCACCAATAATGGTCTTTCCCACATCCCAGTGGAGCGCGCACCCTACCGCGACAGTTACCCAGCGAGAAGTCACAAGTTCCACCAATAATGGTCTTTCCCACATCCCAGTGGAGCGCGCACCCTACCGCGACAGTTACCCAGCGAGAAGTCACAAGTTCCACCAATAATGGTCTTTCCCACATCCCAGTGGAGCGCGCACCCTACCGCGACAGTTACCCAGCGAGAAGTCACAAGTTCCACCAATAATGGTCTTTCCCACATCCCAGTGGAGCGCGCACCCTACCGCGACAGTTACCCAGCGAGAAGTCACAAGTTCCACCAATAATGGTCTTTCCCACATCCCAGTGGAGCGCGCACCCTACCGCGACAGTTACCCAGCGAGAAGTCACAAGTTCCACCAATAATGGTCTTTCCCACATCCCAGTGGAGCGCGCACCCTACCGCGACAGTTACCCAGCGAGAAGTCACAAGTTCCACCAATAATGGTCTTTCCCACATCCCAGTGGAGCGCGCACCCTACCGCGACAGTTACCCAGCGAGAAGTCACAAGTTCCACCAATAATGGTCTTTCCCACATCCCAGTGGAGCGCGCACCCTACCGCGACAGTTACCCAGCGAGAAGTCACAAGTTCCACCAATAATGGTCTTTCCCACATCCCAGTGGAGCGCGCACCCTACCGCGACAGTTACCCAGCGAGAAGTCACAAGTTCCACCAATAATGGTCTTTCCCACATCCCAGTGGAGCGCGCACCCTACCGCGACAGTTACCCAGCGAGAAGTCACAAGTTCCACCAATAATGGTCTTTCCCACATCCCAGTGGAGCGCGCACCCTACCGCCAGGCGAAACCAAACACAATGAAAATTTAAATTTTTTAACGCACAGAAAATTTTCTCATGAGTGTTGAAGATACTCTACGATAAACAAATCTTTCACGATCTTGGATGCCATAATTTTAAGGGTCGCTTTTCAAAACCATATATGTGAATTAGATGATTTGGCTGATTCTAGGTAATAAGACTAAATCCTGTTTTCAGAAGGTTTACTGTATGTGTACTGTTGAAGGTTTACTGTATGTGTACTGTTGAAGGTTTACTGTATGTGTACTGTTGAAGGCACGCGGCGATACCTGATGGAAGAACTCGAAAAGATCAGTGATCTTCCTGCATTTGAGACAGCAGAAGACGTAGAAGATTACTCTGCGGCACGGGATTATTCTGGAATCATGAAAGCACTTAATCATCTTTCCGTCTCGCCGTATAACATTGGTAAGGCGACTATTCCGAATGAGGGAGTTTTCGAAAAGTCATGCTTGTCACTGGTATCAGTCCATAGTTTGACGCTCCACATTTAGTATTCAGTGCGCAGAATTCAAATCTTGAGGGGAAGTGAGAGACTCTGACATTTAAGAAAAGTTTGTTGCAATTTATGATGGAACAAATCTTCAAATTCTCAGTTACATAGTTTAAAAGTACAGCATGTCATAAAATGATTTGCGTAAAAACGTGTGGCATCATGGAATAGACATTTCAGATAGGAATTCCGAAGAATCTCTGGAATGTTGTTGGTTAATAAATAAATAACTACATCTACTAAGAAGAGCGTCTTCAGAGATATTAAAAATTATGCTTGCCAATGTTTTCAGCACACTATAGCTCACCAAACTTGTTAAACTTCTCCCGCTCGTCCGCCCGGTCCCCCAGAAAATTTTTTCATATTAAAGAAATTATAACATAAAATTATCTTTTCAAAAAGATAAACGTTGTTAAATGAATAAAATGTCGAATGTTAAACTCTGACCCGTGCTACGCGAAACAAAAGATCAATTAAACATGTAAAACAGACCAAAAATTTTTGTTAATTCCCCCCTCCCCTTTCGCTTTCCAATCGACAGGGTCGCCCGGTCACCCGCCCAAAAAAGAAATTTTCAACACTTCCTGGTGAGCTATGCAGCACACCAGAAATATTAGTGGGGTTTTGCATCTAAAACTCGGTTTCTATCCCAAGCTGTCACACTTAATAGCAGGGAATCAGCGCGCAATGACTAGTTGTACGAAGATAGTTCTTGCCCGCATTTCACTGTAGAGATAGGTCTTGCCCGCATTTCAGTGCAGAGATAGGTCTTGCCTGCATTTCAGTGGAGAGATACGTCTTGCCCGCATTTCAGTGGAAAGATAGGTCTTGCCCGCATTTCACTGGAGAGATAGGTCTTGCCTGCATTTCAGTGGAGAGATAGGTCTTGCCCGCATTTCACTGGAGAGATAGGTCTTGCCTGCATTTCAGTGCAGAGATAGGTCTTGCCCGCATTTCACTGGAGAGATAGGTCTTGCCCGCATTTCAGTGGAGAGATAGGTCTTGCCCGCATTTCAGTGGAGAGATAGGTCTTGCCTGCATTTCAGTGGAGAGATAGGTCTTGCCCGCATTTCACTGGAGAGATAGGTCTTGCCCGCATTTCAGTGGAGAGATAGGTCTTGCCCGCATTTCACTGGAGAGATAGGTCTTGCCTGCATTTCAGTGGAGAGATAGGTCTTGCCCGCATTTCACTGGAGAGATAGGTCTTGCCTGCATTTCAGTGGAGAGATAGGTCTTGCCCGCATTTCACTGGAGAGATAGGTCTTGCCTGCATTTCAGTGCAGAGATAGGTCTTGCCCGCATTTCAGTGCAGAGATAGGTCTTGCCCGCATTTCAGTGGAGAGATAGGTCTTGCCCGCATTTCAGTGGAGAGATAGGTCTTGCCCGCATTTCACTGGAGAGATAGGTCTTGCCCGCATTTCACTGGAGAGATAGGTCTTGCCTGCATTTCAGTGCAGAGATAGGTCTTGCCCGCATTTCAGTGCAGAGATAGGTCTTGCCCGCATTTCAGTGCAGAGATAGCTCTTGCCCGCATTTCAGTGGAGAGATAGGTCTTGCCCGCATTTCAGTGCAGAGATAGGTCTTGCCCGCATTTCAGTGGAGAGATAGGTCTTGCCTGCATTTCAGTGGAGAGATACGTCTTGCCCGCATTTCAGTGGAGAGATACGTCTTGCCCGCATTTCAGTGGAAAGATAGGTCTTGCCCGCATTTCAGTGGAAAGATACGTCTTGCCCGCATTTCAGTGGAAAGATAGGTCTTGCCCGCATTTCACTGGAGAGATAGGTCTTGCCCGCATTTCAGTGCAGAGATAGCTCTTGCCCGCATTTCAGTGGAGAGATAGGTCTTGCCCGCATTTCAGTGCAGAGATAGGTCTTGCCTGCATTTCAGTGGAGAGATAGGTCTTGCCCGCATTTCAGTGGAGAGATACGTCTTGCCCGCATTTCAGTGGAAAGATAGGTCTTGCCCGCATTTCAGTGCAGAGATAGCTCTTGCCCGCATTTCACTGGAGAGATAGGTCTTGCCCGCATTCCAGTGGAGAGATAGGTCTTGCCCGCATTTCAGTGGAGAGATACGTCTTGCTCGCATTTCAGTGGAGAGATAGGTCTTGCCCGCATTTCAGTGGAGAGATAGGTCTTGCCCGCATTTCAGTGCAGAGATAGGTCTTGCCCGCATTTTAGTGGAGAGATAGGTCTTGCCCGCATTTCAGTGAAGAGATAGGTCTTGCCCGCATTTCAGTGGAGAGATAGGTCTTGCCCGCATTTCAGTGGAGAGATAGTTCTTGCCCGCATTTCAGTGGAGAGATAGGTCTTGCCCGCATTTCAGTTTAGAGATAGGTCTTGCCCGCATTTAAGTGGATAGATAGGTCTTGCCCGCATTTCAGTGGAGAGATAGGTCTTGCCCGCATTTCAGTGTAGAGATACGTCTTGCTCGCATTTCAGTGGAGAGATAGGTCTTGCCCGCATTTCACTGGAGAGATAGGTCTTACCCGCATTTCAGTGGAGAGATAGGTCTTGCCCGCATTTCAGTGGAGAGATAGGTCTTGCCCGCATTTCAGTGCAGAGATAGGTCTTGCCCGCATTTTAGTGGAGAGATAGGTCTTGCCCGCATTTCAGTGAAGAGATAGGTCTTGCCCGCATTTCAGTGGAGAGATAGCTCTTGCCCGCATTTCAGTGAAGAGATAGGTCTTGCCCGCATTTCAGTGGAGAGATAGGTCTTGCCCGCATTTAAGTGGATAGATAGGTCTTGCCCGCATTTCAGTGGAGAGATAGGTCTTGCCCGCATTTCAGTGAAGAGATAGCTATTGCCCGCATTTCAGTGGAGAGATAGGTCTTGCCCGCATTTCAGTGGAGAGATAGGTCTTGCCCACATTTCAGTCCAGAGATAGGTCTTGCCCGCATTTAAGTGGAGAGATAGGTCTTGCCCGCATTTCACTGGAGAGATAGGTCTTGCCTGAATTTCAGTGGAGAGATAGGTCTTGCCCGCATTTCAGTGGAGAGAGACGTCTTGCCCGCATTTCAGTGGAAAGATAGGTCTTGCACGCATTTCAGTGCAGAGATAGCTCTTGCCCGCATTTCACTGGAGAGATAGGTCTTGCCCGCATTTCAGTGGAGAGATAGGTCTTGCCCGCATTTCAGTGCAGAGATACGTCTTGCTCGCATTTCAGTGGAGAGATAGGTCTTGCCCGCATTTCACTGGAGAGATAGGTCTTACCCGCAATTCAGTGGAGAGATAGGTCTTGCCCGCATTTCAGTGGAGAGATAGGTCTTGCCCGCATTTCAGTGCAGAGATAGGTCTTGCCCGCATTTTAGTGGAGAGATAGGTCTTGCCCGCATTTCAGTGAAGAGATAGGTCTTGCCCGCATTTCAGTGGAGAGATAGCTCTTGCCCGCATTTCAGTGGAGAGATAGGTCTTGCCCGCATTTCAGTGGAGAGATAGGTCTTGCCCGCATTTCAGTTTAGAGATAGGTCTTGCCCGCATTTAAGTGGATAGATAGGTCTTGCCCGCATTTCAGTAGAGAGATAGGTCTTGCCCGCATTTCAGTGGAGAGATAGCTATTGCCCGCATTTCAGTGAAGAGATAGGTCTTGCCCGCATTTCAGTCCAGAGATAGGTCTTGCCCGCATTTCAGTCCAGAGATAGGTTTTGCCCGCATTTAAGTGGAGAGATAGGTCTTGCCCGCATTTCAGTGGAGAGATAGGTCTTGCCCGCATTTCAGTGAAGAGATAGGTCTTGCCCGCATTTCAGTGGAGAGATAGGTCTTGCCCGCATTTCAGTGGAAAGATAGGTCTTGCCCGCATTTCAGTTTAGAGATAGGTCTTGCCCGCATTTCAGTTGAGAGATAGGTCTTGCCCGCATTTCAGTGGAGATATAGGTCTTGCCCGCATTTCAGTGGAGAGATAGCTATTGCCCGCATTTCAGTGAAGAGATAGGTCTTGCCCGCATTTCAGTGCAGAGATAGGTCTTGCCCGCATTTCAGTGGAGAGATAGGTCTTGCCCGCATTTCAGTTTAGAGATAGGTCTTGCCCGCATTTCAGTTGAGAGATAGGTCTTGCCCGCATTTCAGTGGAGATATAGGTCTTGCCCGCATTTCAGTGGAGAGATAGCTATTGCCCGCATTTCAGTGAAGAGATAGGTCTTGCCCGCATTTCAGTGCAGAGATAGGTCTTGCCCGCATTTCAGTGGAGAGATAGGTCTTGCCCGCATTTCAGTGCAGAGATAGGTCTTGCCCGCATTTCAGTGCAGAGATAGGTCTTGCCCGCATATAAGTGGATAGATAGGTCTTGCCCACATTTCAGTGGAGAGATAGCTCTTGCCCGCATTTCAGTGGAGAGATAGGTCTTGCCCGCATTTCAGTCCAGAGATAGGTCTTGCCCGCATTTAAGTGGATAGATAGGTCTTGCCCGCATTTCAGTGAAGAGATAGCTCTTGCCCGCATTTCAGTGGAGAGATAGGTCTTGCCCGCATTTCAGTGGAGAGATAGCTATTGCCCGCATTTCAGTGGAGAGATAGGTCTTGCCCGCATTTCAGTGGAGAGATAGCTCTTGCCCGCATTTCAGTTTAGAGATAGGTATTGTCCGCATTTCAGTGGAGAGATAGGTCTTGCCCGCATTTCAGAGGAGAGCGTACCCCGCCATAAGGCAAAAAACAAGTTCGTAAGATTTCATAATTTTATCCGGCGTAAAGAATTATATCATGAGCGTGAGAGATAATTGATGACAAAGCAATTTCGTCATGATATTGAATGCGACAATTGAAAGGATCGCTTTCGAAAACCATTTCTGTAAAAACCATTAGATTGCTTGGTTGATTGTGACCAGGGGTTAAATAGTGACCGGATCGGCCTTCGCGGCGGATACATGTATACATAACTGAATCGCAAAATTGCAAAAAAAATGTTTCAAAAAAATCATAGCAAAAATTTATAAATGATTGAACTATCGCACAGAAAAAAGCTAGTCCGCCGGGCGGGATCGAACCCAGACCATCTCGACTCAAACCGGGAGCGCGTGTTACCATTACACCACGGGACACATTGCTATTCCGTGCGATAGTGTTATATGAAACGCTCATATGCCTTGTTCTCTTAGTCACGCATGCTTATCAAGCGATTGCGTCATGAATGGAGCGTAACTCCAGAGTTCACGATTAAGACAGAAGAGAGATGGAAGATGAACGATAAAAAAAAAATTTATAACGTGAGATTTTTTCTTCATTTTTAGCAGTTACTCTAGAAAAATGGGTAGTTGGCTTTTAACTCTGCGCTTTACTCTGTTTGAAGGCACGGTAGCCCACTAAAAGTAGTACCCCAAAAGAAAAGGAATCCTGACTTTTAAACGAAGTTCTGAATTCAGCTCAAACGTGCTATGCCTTCTTTAAGAGTTGATCGAGCGAAACGAACATTAGAAAAAATTGAATAAATTCCTCCGCTCCACATGCATTTCCGCGCCTGTGACCGGTCACGAGAAAAAAAGGAGATTTTTTTGGGCGACGTTAAGTTTTACAGAGCTTTCAGAAGAGTTAAGAAAGGCGCTCGTCCGGTGAACAGTAATCTATTCATACAAACGTCAAAAATTATTTCAAAAAATTTCTTCGCTTTACATGCATGTCCGCGCCGAAACCGGTCAAAAATATTTTTGAAAGCTTGACCTTTTGTATGACATGTGGACAACATGAAGATTACAAAATGAATTATTCCTGTGTGATCGTACTTCTTTCGATGTTCTAGTTGCAAAAATTCTTCCATGTTGTAGTTCATTCATTCATTCTTTATTTCCATGTACATGTGTATGTTTAACGTGGAATCGAAATATAAAAACAATATAACATGGATTTTTATATATGATAAATTTAAGAAATGAAAAAGAAGAAGGTGAGGTAATACAGTGGCAGTGTATTAAAGCCATTAGTCAGAAACAATAGGGCTAGGTAAAATAGTATGTTTAGGAAGTTCTTTCAGTTTCGTCAGAAACATCATATCAGAATGAATGCATACTATTTCAGAAGGTAGGCAGTTCCATATAGAAATAATTCTTGATGCACATGTAGAGAACCGGGAGCTGTTTATAGCGAAAGGCAGTGCGATTCTCAACTTGTGAGCATTTCTAATATTCTTAAGAAGTGGTTTAACAATGAATAGTCTGGAAGAATCAAATTCAGAACACGAATGTATTCTTTTATGGATAAATACTAGGTCAGCAACAACGCGGCGGTATTCAAGTGACTCTAGATTAAGCATTTCTAGTCTTTCAGAGTAATCTAATCGAGGAAGTCCGTTCCTAGCTAGGATTCTTCTGGTGAAACTCCTTTGAACTTTTTCAATGTCTTTCACAAGGCCTATGGTTGTTGGGGACCAAACTACAGTCGCGTATTCGAGGATTGGGCGTACATAAGTGACAAAAGCTAGTGTCAGAACATCAAGAGACTTAGTCTTGAATGTACGCAAGAATAAGTTCGCAAGGTTTGTTGCTTTCTTACAGACAATCTCGACTTGTTTATTGGAGGAAAGACTATCAGAGAACACAACGCCTAAATCATTTACTTCAGAAGATTTATTCATGACCACTCCGTTAAGATAGTAATTCATCATGGCATTGGAACCGAAGTGTGAAACAACGCATTTTTTAGCAGATAGCTCAAGATTGGAATGTTGACACCAGTTAGAGATGTTATCAATGGCTATTTGGAGATCGGAAGAGAAAAGTGGTACTTCAGTAAACAGTTTCACGTCGTCGGCATATATCGAATATTGCACAGTCGAAGGAATAACTTCCTTAATGTCATCGATAAATAATAAGAATAATTTAGGGCCGATTGTTGATCCTTGAGGCACACCACTAATTACAGAGGAAGTGCTTGAAAACTCGTTGTCAACACAAATAGTCTGCATTCTTTCAGTCAAATAATCACGAATCCATCCAAGGACAGGATTACAAATTCCTATATTTTCAAGTTTGCGTACTAAAAGATTATGGTCTACTGTGTCAAAGGCCTTAGATATGTCAAGGAGAACAACATTGACAGCTTTTCCATGAGACAGTAAATCCGCAAGGTAACAATGTGATTGTACTAGTGAAGTTACTGTGGACTTTTTGCTTCTAAAACCGAATTGATGAGGAGATAGAATAGAATTCAATTCAATTCACTTTATTCGCCAAAGGTATGCTTGTTGTCGCATACACTTATAAGGTAGACATTAAACAACAAAAAAAAAACGAAAAGAAAAAAAATTTAAGATTAAAATTTAAAAAAAAAGGGGACACAACAGGCTCTGACTAGGAATAGAAAGAAGAAAAACACAATCTAGTGGGTATCAAAGAAAATCAAAGTATCCTAGAGTAGATATCCAGGTAAAGTCATGAACGGGACTAAAGAACAATTCTCAACAATATTAATGAATTCTTCGATCGTAACGACGTCGGGGAACCGATCGCAGAGTTTGTTCCAGAGGGTAATGGCTCGAGTAAAAAAGAAGTTGCCGTTGTGATAATTTCTTTCTTGCAGCAATCGAAGAGGATTTGTTCTAGATGAAGTTCTCAGATCACTGTTCGCCCTGTATTTCACATGAGATCTGCAGACCTGGCACTCTAAAGTTCCATAAAGTAGCCTGAACAGAAATAATAGATCGTATTTAGCGCGCCTTGTTATTAAAGGCTCGATAGCAAACTTATTCAATCTGTCAGGGTAATTGCTAGAAGGTATTAAGCATCGCCTCAGTACCTTTTTCGAAAAAATTCTTTGAGGGTATTCTAGTCTTCTAGCTAGCTCGCTACACGATTTAGGTGAGAATACTACAGTGGCGTATTCTAAAAGGGGTCGGATGTAAGACAGATAGACGCGTTTGTAGCCTTCAAAATCGAGGAATCTAAAGACTTTAAAAATCTGAGAAATCTTGCTCAAAGCTCTAGCTCTTATCATCTCTATATGCCGGTCAAATTTCAGGGTTGAATCGATTAACACACCAAGATCTCTTATTACACTTTTGGAACTAATAACCTCATCACCGATAAAGTAAAGAGAGTTCACATTGTTTCGGCCAAGGTGTAGTACGTTAATTTTATGCTTGGCAAGTGGAAGAGACCATTCTATAGACCAGTTATGTATATTGACTACACATTGCTGGAGAGATTGAGCGTTCGAACTATATACTTTGAGGTCATCTGCATAAAGAGAGAATTTGACATCAGGAGGGATGCAAATTTCGATGTCATTAATAAAAAACAGAAATAGAAGAGGTCCGATGACTGTACCTTGCGGAACGCCGCTTAGCACAGGGAATGAATCGGAGTATTCCCCGTCTACGCGCACTTTATAGGTCCGATTCGTCAGGAAGTTTGCTATCCATCTCACAATGTCTATCGGAAAATTGAGTCTTTCCAGTTTGGTTATTAGTTTACCATGAGGGACCTTATCAAAAGCACGCGAAAAATCGAAGTAAACTACGTCGACATCCTTTTTGTTTCTCAAGTCGACTTCCCACTCACAAATGGTTTTAAGTAGTTGGAGCTCGCAGCTACGTCTAGAGATAAATCCATACTGAGACTTACAGAGAATGTTGCGAAAACCATTCTTTAGATGGTTACATAAGATTCCTTCGAAGATGCGGCAGAACACAGAGGTTATAGTTATGGGTCGATAATTCGCGGCTTGAGATTTGTCACCCGATCTTTTGTAAACAGGAACCACTTCACCGCGTTTCCATTCAATAGGAATTTCGCTAGTAAGCAGGGAATAGGAGAAGAGCATAGAAAGAGGTAGCGCAAGAGATAAGGCGCAATTTTTGACTAAGAAATGGTTGATATTTTCAGAATAGACGGAAAATTTATTAGGAAGCTTCTGTAGAACATTGAACAGAAGATGAGGAGAGAAATCGACATCACAGACTAACGAAGTGCTAGGCATAGAGCATACAATGGGATCCCTACTAGAGTAATTCATAGCAAACTCTTCGGCAAAAACTGTAGCTTTCTCTTTAGAATCGAAAATGAACTGACAGTCTTTTTTGATCACGGGAATGTCGGAATGAGGCTTCAGAATAGTCCTAATCCAATGGTGTATCCCATTAGGTACTTGCAATGCTTCAAGTTCTCGGCTTCTCAAATAGTCTGATTTCTCCTTCAATATGGACTTCTTCACTTCTTTATACTCTGAACGAAAATTAGAATTCGATTGTCTTGAGCGCCAAAGAAGTTTCTTTTGTTTTAGAAGTTTCGCCATGGCTTTGGAAGGACGGTAATTGGTCCTAGAGCGACAAGGTTTGGTGGGACAGAAGAGATATATGGCATCATGAATCGTTGACAGAAGAAAACTGTACTTGTTCTGTATATCAGAAAAAGAATCAAAACAATTCCGCCAGGGAATGTTTGCTAGGAAGATGTTCATGGACTCGTAGTCACCATTACGAAAATCTATGTAGACATCTGAATCACGATTACCACAAGACCCTCTATCAACAGGTACACTTAGTAATGAGTTTATTCTGAATGATATAGTAACGTGATCAGAATTCAACAATGGTGGATGCTCTGATACATCAGTGATGGAAGAGGTTCTGTCAGTCAGTATTACATCGAGAAGAGAAGCATCGTGATTACCGTCATGTCTTGTAGGAAAAAAGACCATCTGGTTGAGTAGATACGTTGAAACAAAATTAGACAGCAGTTTTCCGAGTGGGGCCCTAGACAAATAAATATGATCCCAGTCAATGTCGGGCGCATTTAAGT
The DNA here is from genome assembly GCA_964056735.1 of Allodiplogaster pararmata. NCBI lineage: Eukaryota > Metazoa > Nematoda > Chromadorea > Rhabditida > Diplogasteridae > Allodiplogaster > Allodiplogaster pararmata. Next base: position 31,877,481 of record OZ057403.1, read on the forward strand.
CACCAAGAACAATATTGTGACTGGGCATTAAATGACAACTGATGATTGAGATCAGCGACTCGAAAGTGGAAAGAGATAGAGAAGGAGGCCGATACACAAGAAAGCATCTAACCATTCTAGACTTCCCATTGCATATATCAAGAGCTAATAGTTCTATGCCGTCATCTATAGAAATATCGAGTTCTACACGGGAGATTCTCAATGAGTTTCGATAGATGACTAATAACCCGCCACCACGCTGATTACTTCTTCTGTCGAGACGAATAATCGAATACTTGGAGTTTTGAAAAAAAGAATCAGGCGTGTTGTCATTTAGCCAGCTTTCTGTTAAAAAGCAAACATCTACATTTTCCAGTTCAATCAAATCAAAAACTTCCGCGATTTTCGCTAAGCTGTTAATGCTTCGAATATTACTTAAGAAGCATTTCAAAGATCGTTGAGGTATTGAATTAGAAGAATATTTTGTTTCACGAAAGGGAACTACCTATGGAGAAGTCTGAGATGAAACTCGCTGTCCTCCCGTCAAGAGAGGAAGTTCTTCAATACCTCTGTCGACTTGTGCTACGTCTCCTACGCTCACGATTGATTCCTGAGTGCTTGTTTGATTGCGAGTTTTTCTCGTAGAGGCTCTGCCGACTCCGCGAGCTCTGCCAACTGCAACGCTCCTTCCACGACCACGACCACGCTTCGGAATGGGAAGAGGAGAGGGTAATGGGATCTGAGCATTTGTTTCAGGAAGAGATTCATAATTAGAGCTAGTAGGAGCAGTCTCAGCCATCGTAATTTGCGCGTTACTGAGTCTCCTATTCAGCTCACGAGGGTTACGAAGTTGAAACACTTCCGGCCCGTTTCCGATATCTCTCACGATGTGTAATAGCTTACCTTCTAATTCATTTCTCCGTCCGCATTCTCTGCGAAGTTCAGCGTCGAACCGAAGCTGATGCTTCATGTAATCTGGACGCGCGTATGCGTGAACGTTATTGCTACACCTAGGAACGCATCTAGAGCTACGCGTATGAAATAAAAACGAGTCACGGGTCTTTTTGTCTACAAACTGAACTTTAGCCGGTCTAGGTCGAGAGTTCACTCTATCGGCAACGTAGCTACGACCCGAATGTCTATGTATAGTGACTAGATTTTTGTTGAGTTTCCCATCGGAATTCACAAGAAGCCGAAGGTGAGGATCAGTAGCTAACTTGATTATGGATGCGAGAAGAGTGTCGTCTTCGGCTGCGGTTATCTGTTCGGAGTCACCTTCGCTGATGTTGATGAGAACTGCTCGAGTAGCTTTCTCTTGTGCTTCGCTGTCACTCGCAAGAGAACGAGTGACTGCGGAAGCGACTGCAGCGTATGACATAGGGCCTAAAGACGAACTGGAGACGGGAATGGGATGGTTTGAGTGAGCAGACATCAGTTTGTTCACCGAAGAAACAAGGCTCGAGACTGTAGCTATCAGATTGTTCGAGATCGTTGCTTGCTGATTGACAACTTCTCTTAATGAACTGATAGCATTGAGATTTGCCTCCTGCATTTTTTCAATCATAGAAGTAAGTCTATTCATAATGATGAGACTTTCTCCGGAAAGATCTACAGAGGTAGACATGCTACAAAGAATAGACAGTGCGTATTGAAGAGAGAGTAGTTGATAGAATGTTGTAAATCGAGCAAGCGAGCGAGAGCTTGCGTAGAGCGCAGCAAAAGGCCTCGCGCGAGAGTTGAGTTTCTGATCAAACTCGATGTATTAGAATGAGACGCAGAGTATGAATTAGAGAGTGTCTCGGAATGAGAGACAGAAAAGATAAAAGAGACAGAAAAGATAAAACACTGACTCTGCTTTGATTGTACAATACTCTCCTTACTGCAAATTTAGTTGTTTAAAGCGTTCGTTTCAATAGTTGCTATTGTCACTCCCGTCCTTTAGTAAACGACAGAAGCCTCACACTGGACAAGGATCGTCCTCTGAAATGAGGCAAGAATCCCCCTTATCCAAAATGAGAGTATTAAGACAGCAACCAAAGAAGAAAACGCGAAATGAGTAAATTGCAAGAGAGACAGAGTACCGAGTCACCGCACTCTGGCAAGTAAGGGAGAGCAATGAGTAAGGGAGAGCAATGAGTAAGGGAGAGCAATGTGTAAGGGAGAGCAATGAGTAAGGGAGAGCAATGAGTAAGGGAGAGCAATGAGTAAGGGAGAGCAATGAGTAAGGGAGAGCAATTGTTCTCCAAGTAAGCATCAATTTGACTAATCAAAACGTTTTCCATAACTTTAGAGATTGAACAAGTTAACGAAATAGGACGATAACTTGAAAGTTGATCTGCCGCAGATTTGGGTTTAGGGATGGGTTTAACTATCGTCATTTTCCAGAGAGAGGGTGCCTTTCCAGAAAGTAAAGAATTGTTAAAAATAATAGATAACGGTTTCAGAAGCACAAAACGCAGTTTCTTGAAAACAATATTTGGTATGGTGTCAGGAGAAGTATTACACTTATTGCTCAACTTTCTAATACCATTCAATATCATATCATGAGTTATGAAATCAAAGTACAATTTCGAGGGAGTCGTCGGATAGATCTCAGGAACAATAGAACGAGGGGTCGAGTACACCGAAGAGAAAAAATCTGAGAAAGCTTCGGCTTTAGATAATGAAGTAACCAAAGTTCGATTAGATTGATCAACTATTGTGGGCATTGCTGAATTACGGCCCTTAGAGCGACTGCGACATTCGGAATAAAACAATTTCAGGTTTCCTTTACTAACTAGTTTGCTTTCTTTCTCAATCTGGTGCAAGTGTAACTGTTTAGAAAATTCAGCAGAAAGATTGTGGCTGTAAACAGAATTAGGAGAATGAAGTGTAGCTCGTTGAAGCTTGTAATACATTGTTCGGAGCCTAGGTGGATAGAGGTCGATATCAGAGAAATCGGAGAACAATGGGACGAAACGGTCGATAAGGTGGACAAGAAAGTCAACAAAGTAGTTATTAGCAGCGTCAGAGTCGAAAAGAGCTAGAGAAAGTGTCCAGTCATGAGATGCAATCAGCCATTCCATCATAGCCCAATTCGCACGCGCGAAATTTCTTATAGAAGGAGCCGAAGCAGCAGGAAAAGCTGAGAAAGACACTTGAAATTCTACGGTGGCATGGTCACTTGATGAAAAAGGCGCAATCACAATACAGTCGGAAACAACTAGACTATTAGACAGCACAATATCTAATATGTTCGTACCACGTGTTGGTTGGAAGACGAATTGAAAAAAATGCTCATCGCAGCAAAAATCTAAGAACAAGGAATGATTCTCATTGTAAGAAGTGTATAGGCTATTCCAGTCAATAAATGGAAGATTGAGATCTCCTACTACCACCATAGGTATATTGGGAAGAGTAATCGATTTAATGTAGGACAACAATCTGACCATCGTTGCTGATGTACAGGAAGGGGAACGGTATATCACTACGCATCGCATTTGCCGTGGAAGTGCAATAGGGTTGAAGATATCAAGAGATATCACTTCTATGCCATTATCTTGGAAAGAGGAAACTAGAACAGATGGAATATTAAGGGAGACAAATGCGGCAACTCCTCCGCCTTGATTAGGATCATTTAGGGAACGATCACATCTATACAACAAATATTTATGCTCCTTCAAAAACTCATGATCGGAATCTAAGGAAGAAAGCCAAGTTTCTGTAACGAAAACAAGATCATAGTTATTGTAAATAAGCAAAAAATCAAGATCAGCTACTTTATTGCGTATAGATCTCGCATTGAATAAACATGCTTTCGTTAAAGGGCATGAAAAAGAATTCCTAACACTGCCACTCACCTAGCGAGAAGTTCTTTTGGTAACGTTAGCGAATGACCTCTTCTGTTCTTCTCGGAATGGTCTCGGCGTCGATAGCTTGGACAGCTGAGTTCCTCTGACGGTCCACTCTATCTGCCCGGCCGCCTGGTTTTGTTCTCTGGCAATATGTCTGCACTGCTTTTCTAATTCGAGTCCAGTTCTGGTCAAGTCTTCTCTGACGAAGACTCGGGGAAGAGACTGCAGGACATTAAGCCTTGAAGTTCTTATCTTTTTCAGACAAGCTGAGCGAAGAGTTGTAGACGGTAGATATATCTTCAGAACTCGTCTTTTGTGTTCCGCTTTGCCAAACCGCTTGTATTTGACTTCGCCTCTCTTGAAGGCCTCCGAAATGCCCTGGATATCCAGTTCTTGTATGAACTTTGAAACGAAGGTTTCATCGTTCGCGGCTGTGACTGAGTCCGATTCGTGTTCCTCCATACCAACAACCACGATATTCTTGGCCTTCTCTTCAATAACATCTTTGTCTTCGAGTAGGGAGCGTCTGACTGCCTCATATGCAACAGCGTCTGGAGACAAAGTGAAATGAGTAGATTGGGCTGCTGATGAAACGGCAAACTTTTCTTGAGTGAGAGACTCAATCTGCTTGTTTTGAGCCTCAATGGTTCGCGCTTGAGTTGCTATCGTGTCTGCTTGTAAACGGATGGTTTCCAGAAGAGAGGCGATTTCAATGTTGGCAGAAGAAGAGGACATGTTTGGACAGGAATAGGATATAGGGCACTGGGTGAAGAAATCAATATCAGAGCTCTCAATAAACGCACTGCTCACTGTGAGAGAAAAGTGCGAGAGTAGTTGTATGCGTTCTATGATGTTCTAGTCGTATACTTTGTTTGGGTTTTGTATAGGACATTCCCAATACCACTTTTTCAAGAACCTTTTCATTAATAATTGTAATCTGTGTCACTGTTCCACATTGACAATTGTGATTTTTTTTTCTCTTTGTTACAACGATACTTCTCAATATTCATTTATAACAAGTTATGTTCAAGTTGTCCACGTGTAATACAAAAGTAAAAATTCACATGTCATACAAATGTCAAAGAAACAAAGCAATATGCAGTTCCAATAAGTAATTTTTCGAATTCATTTTATTCCGTGGATACATTTAAACATCAATTTGTCCGGTCGCATTTAACCCCTGATTGTGACATACATTTTTAAGAGTCAAAACATTAAAAAAATCGTTGTACATAAACAATAGATCTGAGTGATCAAAAACGACAACAAGAATACGGTAAGCAGTCTATAAGAGTGAATCCAATTGTCAGAAGGTGGATTGTATATGTACTGTAGAAGCCGCGCAGCAATGTCTTAACGGAATCATCGAAAGGATCAACGCGGCTCACGCATTTGAGCCAGCAGAAGACATCGATTTGGTAGAAGAACAGTTCGCGCCAGAAGACACGCCAACACGCGAAACGGCGTTCGAAGTACTCTGTGAAGCACTTTCCTATTTACCAAATAACATCGGTAAGTCGACTGCTACAAATAAGAGAGTCTTAAAAACTCATGAAAGTGATGTTTGGCACTGTCAGAATTACCGACACTTTGTACCGCGTCACTTTGTATACGACACTTTGTACCCCGTCACTTTGTACCGCGTACGGCCTCGTTAGCTAAGCCGTACGGCCTCGTTAGCTAAGCCGTACGGCCTCGTTATCGTAAACTTTTACTAAGCCTAAGCGTTTTTTAATGTAAAAATATGTTTTAATGTAAAAATAAAACGCGCGGCCTCACTCAAGTCGCGGTGCGGTACAAAGTGTCGCGGTACAAAGTGACGGGGTACAAAGTGACGCGGTACAAAGTGTCGTGATACGGCACTGTCACTAGTGATTCGGTTTATGCTTGGCACTGTCACTGATGTTTGGCACTGTCACTAGTGATTCGGTTTATGCTTGGCACTGTCACTGATGTTTGGCACTGTCACTAGTGATTCGGTTTATGCTTGGCACTGTCACTGATGTTTGGCACTGTCACTAGTGATTCGGTTTATGCTTGGCACTGTCACTGATGTTTGGCACTGTCACTAGTGATTCGGTTTATGCTTGGCACTGTCACTAGTGATTCGGTTTATGCTTGGCACTGTCACTGATGTTTGGCACTGTCACTAGTGATTCGGTTTATGCTTGGCACTGTCACTGATGTTTGGCACTGTCACTAGTGATTCGGTTTATGCTTGGCACTGTCACTGATGTTTGGCACTGTCACTAGTGATTCGGTTTATGCTTAACTTCTAATATTCAAATAAAGATCTATTCATTAATGGCAGTAAGTGACTCTGAACTTATATAACTTTTTTGCAGTTTAGAATTGGACAATTAAACATGGTTTTTTAGATCTTTTATCCGATTGTTTAGTTAAGTATGGCATTGAAGAAGATGTGTCAAAACATGAGCATGACGTGATGGAGTTATCAGATAGGAGTTTTGAAAGACTTCGCATCAACAGCATCTCTGAAATGTTGTTGGTGAATAAACTACACGAACAAAAGGTATACGGTTAGCATGAAGTGGGATTATATTTAATTATTAGAGAATTACTGTATGATGATTGATTGCAGAAGCTGCGAAACGATGCTTGATCGAGCTTATCATTTGGATCCAAAGGAATCTGCGCGCAGTGCGGGCGGCTATCATAGGTAAACTGCCAACGTTTCATTAGCCATAACTCAGCCTCAACGGGTTTCGTAAAGTTAAAAAAAGCCTATTCAAAAATATAGACATATTTTACCTATGGCGGTTATAAATCAAGCCCCGGAACTAGGACCAGGACTAACATATGGTTAGAAAGCAGCGGATCACTTGTAAAGGGAGTTTTGGAAGATATTTGATTCAAATGTATGGAGATTTAGCTTAAACTATCGACCATCGCATTTTGTAAGACGAAACCTTTTCTGTGAAGTTTTGGATCAGATTGTACAATGCACTAACATCAAATTCTAAATTCTACTAATTAGGATGCTAAATAGTGTTCGATTCCATATAGAAACATGATACCTTTCATACTGCTAGATCTGTATCATTTCTCTGTTCTTTACATATAGATTTTCTATGAGATAGTTCAATCAATTGTCAAATTAACCAGGTGCCACTGTCTTTAAACTGTGTCACTCAGATTTCGAAGATTGTTTTAGATTTTCACCGCTTGAAAAGGGGTTCTTTTCATTTCAAAGGACTTTTGGAGCGATTTTGTGATACTTTCAGCGGCTCAACCGCAAGAACTTCAACGTGAAAATTTGATCTCTTTCGGAGAATTGTTCGCGAGCTCTGAAGTCATCGAGATCATCCTGAATTCGGCCGACACAGGTTCGCCGGATTTCAACACAGGGGTTATTAGTATGCTGTGCTCTGCTTCCGTAGTGTTTAACTTGCCTCTAATTATCTTTCCATTCTTCTCATCCGTTCTCCAACTCTTTCGGTGCCTACGAACCATTTCTTCTCTGTCTCAACCAACGACTGATTCGAACACAGGGAGACCATGAAATAGTCCCGCATCATAGAACTTTTTGGGTAAAATTGTCAAGTTTTCTTCTTTTTTTTCTGACCTCATCAACGGAAAGAATTTTGACAGACCAACGGCGTAACATGAGATTTATCAAAAACAGATTTTTTCTTTAGTGATTTGAGTTTCTGTAGGGTGCACTGACTTATATGAAATCGGTAGGCCATGTTATCCACTCCCAACTAAATCGGTAGGCCATGTTATCCACTCCCAACTAAATCGGTAGGCCATGTTATCCACTCCTAACTAAATCGGTAGGCCATGTTATCCACTCCCAACTAAATCGGTAGGCCATGTTATCCACTCCCAACTAAATCGGTAGGCCATGTTATCCACTCCCAACTAAATCGGTAGGCCATGTTATCCACTCCCAACTAAAAAAATACACCCAAAGCTTATAATCTTTCTGTTTTTAATGAATCGTGCGAGTCTAAAGAGTTTTGGAGTCTCTCTTTGTTTATAGGGAAGCAGATGGCTCAGAAAATATGAGAACAATGGGTGCAATATTACTACCAAAAACCAGAAACCATCTCAGCATAGTTTTTTTTCTCTTTAGGTTTGAGGTATTAAAGTAAAATGGTTTGTTTTCTTCCTTTTCATTCGAAACTTTTTGAGGAGACAAAACAAGGAATAAAAAAAGTTTTATCAAGAGTGTTTCCACAATCGAAGACCGAATGTAAAAAAAAAATAAAGATCGCTGTAAGCATCTGACACAATTTCTTTCATCTTCAACGCTCTGCACGCAAATTTAATTTAGATCATAGCTCACCAAGAAGTGTTGAATATAATTTTTTCTGGCGGTTGACCGGGCGACCCTGGGCAGCCGGAGAGGAGGGAGGGGAAGTCAACAAAATCTTTGTTCTGTTTTGTGAAGTCAATTGATATTTTATTCCGCGTAGTTGGGGCGGTAGTTTAACCAATGGACAATTAGTTTATTTACAAGAAATAAGTTTTTTTTTAAAACCAACTTTTGTTATATTTTCTTTACAATGAAACAAATTTCTGTAGGACCGGGCGGGTGACCGAGAGAAATGTCACAAGTTTGGTGTGCTATGATTTAGATGAAATTTGTTATTAAAATGATTCAGTGGCAGGTAGTCCCCGCAGAAAAATTCAGTGTTCAAGTTGATGAAAAAAGCTAGGGAAGTGGAAATGAAAGGTAACTTGTGCGAGCACCTCAAGTATTCGCTTATAATCTGTGAAATGGTTTTAGGGCATCTCAGGGAATTTCTACCTGTTGACGAGGTGGAAGAGTATAAAGATGAGCTCGTTAGAACGTTGACGTCAAATCACTTCAAAATAGTTCGTTTGTATAAAAATAAACTCAGAATTGGTTTTGCTTGATTTTAAATTTTGCGAATGCTCATATGTCTAACAGAAGATAGACAAACCAAAACTTTGATGAAAAGACTCTGAGAAAGGAGGTAGAAGGATTAGGATAAATATATATCTTGAAAAAAGGTTGCCTAAGCATAAATATAAGGTTGCCTAAGCATAAATATAAGGTTGCCTAAGGGGTTGCCTAAGCATTGGCTTGATTGTACTTTTGGATTGGATTGGATTGGACAGACTTGATAATCTTGGTATAGCTCTACATTTCAGTTCGTTGAGGAGACCGATTTATGGAAAACTCTAAAGCAGGTCTATAGTGAAAGAAAGATATAGTCCTGGTAAATGTTAAGGGTGCTTTTGTTCATCTCAATTACAGGCAGCAAATGATGTTGGCTACGCTCTGCAGAGAGGGAATCTCAGACCTGTTCTGCGGTTTCGATCCACCCTCACAGATAAAGTGATTCAGGCTGTAGTAAATAAAGGTATCTTCCCCCAGATCATGAGTAGGAAGGTTGCAGCAGGGAAGACAAATTTTGTTTCTCCTAAGTTTTGTATGTGCGTCATGGTACTTTCTTGCCATTCAATTGGGACTGAATTGAAACATTGAAGGTCCTAAAGTAAATCATCTTTCTTTTGCAGATATTGTACAGTTCGCTGCACAAATGACGGCCCAAGTTCGGTTTCCGATTGGAAATTGGAACGAGGAACATGTTCGAGAGAACGCAGAGTCTCCTGAACCTATGGGAGAACAAGAACAAAGAGAGAACGCAGAGTTTTCTGAAAAAAGTCCATCGCCGTCTTCCCCTCCGTCCGAACAGCCGCGCAGTGCGGAATCTGTGCGGAGAATGCCTACTACCGAAGAACTCGCGTGCGTATACGCTGCACTCATCCTGAATGACGATGACGTCGCCATCACTGGAGACAAGATTGCGACTATCCTGAAGGCAGCGAACGTGGACATCGAGCCTTTCTGGCCTGGTCTCTACGCGAAGGCTCTGGAGGGCGTCAACGTGACTGATCTGATCACATCGGTTATTTCGGATGCTGTATCAGGAGCAGCGGCGCCGGCAGCAGCTTCTGCTGCAGCTCCAGCGGCGGCCACAGCTGCCCCCGCGGAGGCGAAGGAGGAGGAGGTCAAAGAGGAGTCGGAAGAAGACATGGTATTCAGCTTGTTCGACTAACTGGGCCCCCGTTGTTGAGCACTCGAAAGGAGGGAATAATCCCATCAATGTTCACTCTTCATATCTTGTTTTGAGAATGAATTCATTCATTCATTCATCTTCAGAAACTTACGAAGGACGGGAAATCGATGCTTCACCGTTAACTCTTTTATAAAAACAGCCACCGAGTGCAGTGTCACAAGAAGTGCAGTGTCTGCCACTTCTTCACACCAATAACCTAACGAACCTGCAGCTTCCGTTACTTGGGAAGAACGGTAAGATAGGGTCTCAGATTACCAGATGCAATCATCGATGTATTTATTCAATGGTTATACTCATTGCTCTGCCAATCTATATAGAATCTTTTTACTAGCGTAAATTTGAACCGGTTGTGTTCAAGGTGTAAATTTTCTTACCAAGTCTAACAAATCTACTCGCCTCGGACCATTTGTATGTTGATTACTTATGCATCTGCATATCCGCTTGTTTTATACAGAAAAATACTTCTTATCATACACAATTTCCTAACTTCTTTCAAAATGTTGTCCTTTGAGTGACTTTCATGGCCTATTATTGTGAATATTATAGTTTATAAAAGTAGTTTGACTCAAGATCGATGCCTTTTCATACATTTGAAGATGAAGATCGTGAGGATTTGTCATTCTCGTGATGAACGTAAAATATACGTCCTGATAATTATGAGACGTGATTGGAATGGGATGAAAGGAACCCTGATAGTTTCATACCAAGTACGTGTGCCTCATGCTCTGAGGCATTAGCTGTGCGGGATACTGAAACATCGATGACCACTTGCAGATCCTTAGGAAAACCAAACTTTTCAGTTTCTGGAAGTTGAGATTCTGGAAAATTACAAATCGCTCAGAATTATGACTGAATCGCCTTTATGACTGAATCGAAGACTTATAATGACTGAATCGCTCAGAATAAGGCTATTACTAATGCACGCCACTGCGCGGTGTAATTCTTAACTTCACCCCATGCGCTCTAGTTCTTTAAAAAAAGCTTTCATGATTTTTTCTACTTATACTAAATCAAAAGTTTACGCTAACGAGGCCGTACGGCTTAGGCTAATGAGATCGTATAAAAAAATTAACATAATAGTGCGTCAAATACTCTTTATATCTTTCCCGCGCAGTGGCGTGCATTAGTAATAAACTGGACTTTTTTTCTGGGGTTGAGTGGCGGATACGTGCATACACCCACTTGGCACGACGTATAATATCCCTGCGATGAATTTACAAGAAAAACTGTCTTCCTGTCAGGGCACTCTTCATGTTGTTGCCGGTTGTAGCCGTCATCGAAGAGCGAGGCCCACGTGATATGTTTCTTTGCGCTTCGTCTTTCGTTGTGTATAAATCGTCAATTTTTTTTTAAATAGACATCTTCAAGAAGTTTGCCACTTCTCGTGGTTTCTTCCATAAGTCGGTGAGTGAGAGTGTCGTGGGGTCGCCAATGCAATCGAACAGGTGTGCGACGTCATGAGGTGTGGATGAGCATGTTGGGCAGACGTCTGGGATGGACTCATCGATACGGTGTAGATACGAGTTTGTGAATCTGCTGAATCCGGATCGAAGCTGGGAGAGTGTACATCTTTTGCTGCGGGGAAGGTCATATTCTTCCACGTTGATGTCGGGCGGGGGTCTACCTCCGAGAATGACGGCGCCTTTCATTGATTGAAGTTCGCTAGAGACCATCATATTGTGTATGGCGTTTGCGACGAGTTTCCCGTTGAGAGGGTCTGTTGCTATGGAGGCTGCGGACTCGACCGTGTGCTTGCAACTCATGATGAGGTCGTTTTTCATGGTGCGTGGTGGAGCATGACTTTCCAAGAGGCTGTGATGGTTGTGAGCTGGATCCATTGTTCTGGCGAGGTATTGAGCGGAGAGCATGTGAAGGTGTGACTTAGTGCGCATGACCTTGGATTCTCTGTGTAAGTGATCGGTGTCTGCCATCTGATGATTGCCCGTGACTACGCGGAGACCGGCATTCTGGGCGCGTTGGATCCTTTCGAGGGCCGAAGCGGATAAGAAAGTGGACCATGCGGGGGCGGCGTAACTGGAGATTGCTTGCGAGATAGCTTTGAAGGTTGTCCGTAAGGATTCCTTCTGGTTGCCCCAGGTGCTACCGGCGAGGGCCTTCAGGACGTTGTTTCTCTGTGTCATGCGGGCTGCGATGTCTCTGGCGTGGTGGCTGAACGTGAACATGGTGTCGAAAGTTACGCCGAGGATCTTTGCGAGCTTGACTGTTGGGACGGTGGTTCCTCCGATGGATACGTCCAGGACCGTGTTGTATTCTTTGCTGAAAGGCGTGAGGAGCATGAGTTGACTTTTGGCCGGAGAGATGGTGAGGGAGCGATTGTTCAAGAAGCTTTCGATCCCAGGTATTGCCATACGTACGTACTCCGAGGCGGTGTTGATTTTTGAGTTGGAGGCCCATATGGTAATATCGTCTGCGTAAGTTATTACGTTGGTGTGAGCGCTATCGGATGGGAGGTCGCGTAGATAGAGGTTGAACAGCGTGGGCGAGAGGGCGCTGCCTTGTGGGACTCCGTTTCTGATCGGCCGGGAGCTCGATAAGGTGTTGCGGAAGAGTGTGCGTCCTGTGCGTCCTCTCAGATACGAAGAGAGCCACTTCTTGATGTAGTTGGGCACGCTTGTGGTCATGAGGAGGTCGATAAGCTTGGTGATGTCGATGCTGTCGAAGGCTTTGGACATGTCGATCGCCATAAGGACTGTGCGCTTCGCTGGTCTTTTCTCATTGAAACCGTCTGCGATGTTCTTAGTGAGCTTCAGGAGTGCCGAAGTGGTTGAGCGGCCCGCCGTGAATCCGTGTTGGTGTTCTGCCGGTGGTATATGGGACTGGATAGTGTTGAGGAGTAGGCGTTCAATCACTTTTGCGACGGGGGAGAGAAGAGAGATCGGGCGGTAGCTTGAGCTGACGGTGGCTTGCTTCCCCGGCTTCAGGAGAGGGATGATGATCGAGTACTTCCATATCATAGGGATCCGGTTAGTGCGTAGTGAATCGTTGATGAGGATAGTGAGAGCGTTGATTCCTCTGGGACCTAGGTTATGTAGGAGTATTGGAGCAAGGCCGTCTGGTCCAAGGGCTGTTGATTTTTTCGTTACTCTGATGGCTGATGTGACCTCTTTTTCTGAGAAATCGGTGAAGTCGTCGGGGAGAAGTTGTCGTACTTTTCTCATCGTCTGCCTGTTGTACTTGGAGGTTGTGTACGAGACTGGGCGGGTGAAAGCCTTGTTGAAACGGTTGGCGCATTCTGTGGCGGATGTCACTGGGACTTCATCGAAGCATATGGCGCAGTTGGGTGGGGGTCTCCCTTTGTTGTTTAGCATCTTGATCGTCTTCCATAACTTGTTGCTGTCTCTTTTAGGGTCGAAGCTCTCCATGAATTGTCTCCAGACTTCTCGTTTGTTCTTATCTGTGGCTCTCCTAATGTTTTGGTTGAGGTTGTATATCTCAGGGCAGAGCGGGTCGGATTCTCTCAAAGCGTCACGTTGGGACATCCAGTCGCGGATTTCCGAAGTAAGCGCTGTTTCTCTCTTGTGTATTCGAACGCGTGGTATTGTGCTGGCAACTGCTGATAGCAGGATCTTCCGTAAGAAGGGCTCAGCTTGGGCGGCGGGAAGGTTAGGGAGAGGTGATTCGGCTAGCTTCTCCTCAACTAGCGATTGGAAACGGAACCAGTCTGCTTTGTTGTAGTTCGCGAAGGTCATGCTTCTGTGCCTCCGGATAAAGTTGTTGCTCTCGATTTCGATGACAATGGGTAAGTGATCTGAGCTTCCAGATGTGACGGTTTTCCATGAGGCTTCGGATAGGAGATCTTGTGAGCAGATGGAGATGTCGGGCGACGAGGGTCTTCCGTTGGAGGGAACACGGGTAGGAGAGTCTCGGTTGAGTGTAGCGTATTCAGAGTCGTCGTTTGCGATGAGAGTACCTCTGCTGTCAGAGGAGTGAGAGAACCATGCTGCGTCGTGAGCGTTGAGATCGCCAAGGATAATGGAGTTGAGTTAGGACGAGTGAGGAGTAGAGACGAAAGATCTGGGGTGTAACCGTTGCTGCAGGAACTGGTTGGTGGTATGTAGATGTTAGTGACATCAAGGAAGGAACCGTTGATTCCTGTTACGCGAATGCTGAGTGATTCCAGATGAGTGTCCGTTGTAGAGGGGATGACACTGTAGTTGAGCGAGTGACTGATGCCGGTGATGAGGCCGCCTCCGGTGTTTGTGCCGCGATCTCTTCGAAGCAGTGTGTATCCGGGGAACGATGGTGTTTTGGAGCGATCGGTTAGCTTGGTTTCCTGTAGCAGGAATAGGTCGATCTTCAGGCGTGTGACGAGGTCAAGGATCTCCGAAGTTTTACCGCTTAGGCCGTTGCAGTTGTATTGTAGGAGTCTTAGGCTTTTGTTGCCTCTAGTATGAGCGTTGCTGGGATGGACCGAGATGGAGGTGGTGACACTGGATGTAGAGGGAGTGGTTGTAGTGGTGCAGGATGGGCATAGATAGCTGGACTGGACGTAATTCTTGACAGAGTGAAGGCCACTGCAAGACGAGATCGCCAGGCAGCTTGGAATGGCTGTGGACGGTTATGAAAGAAATGTAGGTCGGAAGTAAAAATGACAGGCAAAGACCGAGACGTTCACGCACCGCAACTTCTCCTTCCATCGTCATGAGAGTCCGCGATCGAATAAGGCGCAATCCTGAAAAAGAATATGAGAAATATTGGCCAAGATCTGGGTATAAGTGAATAGTAAATGATGAACTAAACCTATCGTCATACAATATAAGCAAGAGACATCAACTTACGGCTGCAAATAAAAAAAACTAGGAGGGATAGTTGCCGAGCACTTCTGGAAAAAAAACACGCACCTCAGGACACTGTTCACGGATGAGAAGCTCTTCACTATCGAACAAGCCGTGAACAGTCAGAGTGACCGTATTCTCGCTCTAGACACTCCAACGGCTGTCCAGCGTGGTCTGATCGTCAATCGGTCTGGACACCCGTCGTCGATGACGGGTATATGTGGAAATGGGAAGACTAAACTCGTTTTCGTCGAGCACGGCGTCAAGGTGAACGCCAAATACTATAAGGAGATGATTTTTGAGAAGGAGGTGGACCGCTTTGCCAAGACACACTATAAAAAACCCAATGGATTATTCAAAAGGTTTCCTCACCGGCTCTTAAAGCCTAGACTACCCAGGACTCGCTTCGAAACAGTGCGTTCGACTTCATTTCGATCTTGGAAGGGCCGCCCTACAGCCTGGATATACATCCTCTCGACTATTCCGTATGATTAGAACTTAAAAAGAAGGCCTGCTCGACAGCTCATTCAGATCTGGACTCACTCAGGACTGCCCTTAGCGAAGCGTGAGTCGAGATAGACGACGAATACCAGCGCACCGTGGTGGATTCATACCCCGAGCATCTAAAGGCCGTTGTCAAGACAAAAGGAGAACTTATCCCCAATATCGGATACTATCTTGTTGAAATGATGTTAAGTAAACTGCATGCTCAAAAAAACGTTGTTTGCTCCCGTTTTGACTGAGATGAACGGTTAAATTCGTGCTTCCATATTTCCGCCGCACCCTTTATGCAACAAATTTAGAATATAAAACTAGCAAAGGTAAGGTATTTTTGTCTCCGCTACTCCCGTAATGAAGTTGCGTGTGTGGCGTGCTTGAGTAAGCCAAAAAAGTACATCCATTGAGTGTTCAAAGTTATTCGATTTATCAAACAGTTTGAAATTATGGAATATTAGTGTAGCAGACACCACAGGCGGACCAAAATAAATATTTTCTCTACGGTCTCTACTCTTATCGCGAAATAAGAAGGTCGGCGTTCGTAATGCCTTCTCCAGGTTAGTTATTGAAGATGATCTAAACCTAACCTAGGCCTCAAAAATAAATGAAAAACTCGAAGTTTTTTCCCTTTTTTGAAGTTTTTTTTAAGTACTAAAAAAACTTTGCTACAAAAGGGATGAGCTTCTAAAAGCTTGCTAGCAGCGCCGCATTCAACTGGAGTTTCTTTGTTTTTGTATAAACAAAACTTCTTTTATATATGCGAGAAAATTATAAGCAGAATATGCTTTCAAAGATGATTCGGTGGTTCTGAACTTTAAAAAATCTTGAAAAAAACTGTTTAAAAAAAACGTATTAGAGTTGACGATTCTAGCAAAGCAGCCTCGCTGGTGTATGACGCTCCAGGACGAACAGTTTAACGGGTCGTACTTCCAATTCAAGGTTATCCACCAATTTTTTCTTCTCGAAAGAGGCGTTTTCAGTATCTTTAGACGCTTTTGATCAGTAATCAGACGTGAATTTCATGTTGTTGTTGTTGCCGGCTGCGACCGGCATCGAAGAGTGATGTCCACGGTAGGCGATCTCTCCCTCTTTGTTAGTTTTTTTTCTCGTCTAGATCTTCAGGAAAGCTGCCACTTCCAGCGGCTTCTTCCAGAGGTCAATAGGAGCCAGTGTTGTCGGGTTGGCAGTGCAGTTGAAGAGGTGGGCGACGTCGTGTGGTCCGGATGAGCAGTCGGGACAGACGTCGGGTATCGAGTCGTCGATGCGATGCAGGTAATGTTTGGTGAATCTGCTGAATCCAGAGCGAAGCTGGCTGGGTGTGCATCGTGTACTGCGAGGGAGATCCTTCTCTTCTTCCTGTATATCGGGCGGAGGCCTGCCTCCCAGGATAATGGCGCCTTTCATTGAGCACATTTCGTTAGATACCATCGTCGTGTGGATGGCATTTGCGACAAGTCTGCCGTTGCGTGGGTCTTTCGACATCAGCGTAGCAGTTTCGACCGTGGTCTTACAACTCATCAAGAGGTCGCTCTTCATTGCTCGCGGCGGAGAGGGATTGCGAAGAAGACCGTGATGGAAGTGGGCTGTATCCAATGATCTGGCCAGGTATTGAGCGGAGATCATGTGTAGATGAGGCTCGGTCCGCATGACCTTGGATTCTCTGTGGATGTGGTTAATGTCTGCCATCTGATGGTTCCCTGTGACGATGCGTAGACCGGCGTTCTGGGCGCGTTGTATCTTTGCATGAGCGGAGTCGGATACGTAGGTAGACCAGGCTGGCGCGGCGTAGCTGCAGATCGCTTGCGAGATGGCTACGTGAATTTCATCTCGAGTATCGCATGAAATATTTTCTGAAATCAATGGCTCGACTGGCAAGCGATGAAGTTATGATTAAACTTGTTTCATCCGCAATGCCGATTTACTTCTATTACGGGTTCTGTTTGAAGGCTGGAAGATCGAGGTTAGAGGAAACAGCTGGAAGAGTGACCTTAATCGCAGATCCAACAAAGGGACAGGTCGTCGTGAAACGAATCCGGCCTGACCAGATACGATTTCAATGGTGGAACCGCGAGACTGGAAGGATTGTCAATGTAAATCTTCAAACAGTAATCTAATCCGTTTCGGCTCGACTCAACAAAAAAACCATACAGTATGATCTGTGTCATGCCTTGTTGATGCGTCAACCCGCCCGAAAACTTGTAAATAAAAACCAAACTTTAGACAACGGCAGATTTTGAAGAGAGACCGCAAGTAAACTGCAACAAGCAAAAAAAATTTCTAGGGGACCGACCTACCCACCCCTCAATGATCTCTTCTAGGGGGACCGACCTACCCACCCCTCAATGATCTCTTCTAGGGGGACCGACCTACCCACCCCTCAATGATCTCTTCTAGGGGGACCGACCTACCCACCCCTCAATGATCTCTAAAAAAGTTGTTATTCTAAGAGAAGTTTTTACAGTTTTTAAAGGTATAATTGAGAGAAAGTAATCTTTGTTTTTCTTAATGAAAAGTTTCTCATTCCGAACAGGTTTTCTCAAATTGAAATTTAAAATTGTTTATCCTACTTTGGCGACCGACCTATTAGTGAAGGATGCATGCTTGCCCCTGTCTTGCGACCGACCTATTAGTGAAGGATGCATGCTTGCCCCTGTCTTGCGACCGACCTATTAGTGAAGGATGCATGCTTGCCCCTGTCTTGCGACCGACCTATTAGTGAAGGATGCATGCTTGCCCCTGTCTTGCGACCGACCTATTAGTGAAGGATGCATGCTTGCCCCTGTCTTGCGACCGACCTATTAGTGAAGGATGCATGCTTGCCCCTGTCTTGCGACCCCAAACCTATTAGTGAAGGATGCATGCTTGCCCCTGTCTTGCGACCGACCTATTAGTGAAGGATGCATGCTTGCCCCTGTCTTGCGACCGACCTATTAGTGAAGGATGCATGCTTGCCCCTGTCTTGCGACCGACCTATTAGTGAAGGATGCATGCTTGCCCCTGTCTTGCGACCGACCTATTAGTGAAGGATGCATGCTTGCCCCTGTCTTGCGACCGACCTATTAGTGAAGGATGCATGCTTGCCCCTGTCTTGCGACCGACCTATTAGTGAAGGATGCATGCTTGCCCCTGTCTTGCGACCGACCTATTAGTGAAGGATGCATGCTTGCCCCTGTCTTGCGACCCCAAACCTATTAGTGAAGGATGCATGCTTGCCCCTGTCTTGCGACCGACCTATTAGTGAAGGATGCATGCTTGCCCCTGTCTTGCGACCGACCTATTAGTGAAGGATGCATGCTTGCCCCTGTCTTGCGACCGACCTATTAGTGAA
This sequence comes from Allodiplogaster pararmata, assembly GCA_964056735.1. Lineage (NCBI taxonomy): Eukaryota > Metazoa > Nematoda > Chromadorea > Rhabditida > Diplogasteridae > Allodiplogaster > Allodiplogaster pararmata. Next base: position 31,895,992 of record OZ057403.1, read on the forward strand.
GGATGCATGCTTGCCCCTGTCTTGCGACCCCAAACCTATTAGTGAAGGATGCATGCTTGCCCCTGTCTTGCGACCCCAAACACGAACATGAAGGTTGACAAGTTTATTAGGCTAAGACACATGGATAACAAGAACGATTACATTGATATTGCAAATCATGAATACAGACAATAGGGGAGGGGAGCAAATGGATCTCCGACCGAAGTCGGGCCCGGTCTCTCTTCTCTCTTTCCTATATAGTGGGCGTATTTATACTCGACGCACAAAGGGGCGGCGCCTTGCAAATAATCTTCGGACATTCACATAAACTGTTCACAATTTAAAAATTTTTTGAGAAGAATTTATATTCTTAACTCTATATATCTAGAGAACGGTTATCCTAACAACATAATACTCAGTAGAATCATCAAAACCTTATCAAAAAATCATAAAATCAAACTTAAATATAATCTTAACAACACTGACATATTCAATAGAATATTAGATAGTTCTCATCTGAATGACTTATAACTTACTATAAACTTATAACTAATAAAATAAACAATAAGTCCATTATCTTACTGTAAACAATAAGTCAGCTATCGATAGACATGATCTATAAACACTCCCTCATAACACAACATCAGGATAACAACTACTTCTACTATAATTCATTACTTCAACTACGCTTTTACCTTTTTACCCTCTACCCTTATAGTTACAATTATCACTATTATTTAAAAAAATATTTTAATCTTATTTCTTAAAAAACTTTTTCTTTCATTTTTTATCAAATACTAAAAAAAAATTTAAACAAGTTATTAAAAAATTATTTTAAATGTTTTCTAATTTTTAATTTTTAATTTCTTTCGTTTTGTTTGTGTTTTGTTTTGTTTTTTGTTTGTTTAACATATGTTATATTCACGTTAAAATTTATCATATGTGTACTCTCTGGGCACTCACTGATGAGCCCCACCCAGAGAGCACAAAGGTCTGTCTGAGCAGGGGCGAAACAGACTTTTGTGGATTAATTTCATCGCAGTGATCGATTATTATCGTGCTTTCTCCCTTCTATCTTCTCAATCAATTTTCATAATATTGAAAATTCGAGACAAGTTTTACTCTCTGAGAGACAGAAAGCATGCGATAAAAATTAGAGAATGAATTTTAAGAGAGAATTCTTATCACTAGCTGTTTTCAGATTTCGCATGGATTTTCCCGCATTTCGGTCTAGCGAAACATCCTGAATGTGGACGGTTGAAACTTGGCCTGTTGTTCTGCACTGAAGAGAAGAAAAAAGTTTTCGGAGTAGCGGAGACAAAAATACCTTACCTTTGCTAGTTTTATTATCAAAATTTGTTGCATACAGGATGCGGCTGAAATATCGAAGCACGAATTTAACCGTTCATCTCAGTCAAAACGGGAGCAAACAACGTTTTTTGAGCATGCAGTTTATTTAACATCATTCCAACAAGATAGTATCCGATATTGGGCATAAGATCTCCTTTTGTCTTGACAACGGCCTTCAGATGCTTGGGGTATGAATCCAGCCCGGTGCGCTGGTATTCGTCGTCTATCTCGGCTCACGCTTCGCTAAGGGCAGCCCTGAGTGAGTCCAGATCTGAATGAGCTGTCGAGCAGGCCTTCTTTTTAAGTTCTAATCATACGGAATAATCGAGAGGATGTATATCCAGGCTGTAGGGCGGCCCTTCCAAGATCGAAATGAAGTCGAACGCACTGTTTCGAAGCGAGTCCTGGGTAGTCTAGGCTTTAAGAGCCGGTGAGGAAACCTTTTGAATAATCCATTGGGTTTTTTATAGTGTGTCTTGGCAAAGCGGTCCACCTTCTCAAAAATCATCTCCTTATAGTATTTGGCGTTCACCTTGACGCCGTGCTCGACGAAAACGAGTTTAGTCTTCCCATTTCCACATATACCCGTCATCGACGACGATTGTCCAGACCGATTGACGATCAGACCACGCTGGACAGCCGTTGGAGTGTCTAGAGCGAGAATACGGTCACTCTGACCGTTAACGGCTTGTTCGATAGTGAAGAGCTTCTCATCCGTGAACAGTGTCCTGACGTGCGTGTTTTTTTTCCAGAAGTGCTCGGCAACTATCTTTCCTAGTTTTTTTCAATTTGCAGCCGTAAGTTGATGTCTCTTGCTTATATTGTATGACGATAGGTTTAGTTCATCATTTACTATTCACTTATACCCAGATCTTGGCCCATAGTTCTCGTACTCTTTTTCAGGATTCGCCCCCCCCCCCCCGTACGGCTTAGGCTAACGAGACCGTATAAAAAAAATGTAAAGCCGAAAATTAGTATAGTAATTGTGAGCAGAAGGTGTAGTCTTAAACACTTTATGAGTTTTGTGCTTGGTGCGAGTAGTGAATTTTTCAAACTCGCTTTTTGGAAAACACACTTTTTGGTGATTGCCTCTCGATACCTTCGATTCAGCGTGACAGGAAATTTAATAAATTACAGAAAGTGCTTACTTTCGGTGTTTCTAAAGAGAACGAACAATTGAGAGACACGGTGAACACCCCGTTAAAGGCCATATTACAAAAGATATCTTTGCACGCAACGCGCGACGCTTACGAGGTGGTGTAAATGAATTTTGTCACGTGACGTGACCCGAACAGCCCCCTCAGACGTGACTCACGTCACCAGTGACGACTATCTCTTTTAACTGTCATACTACTTTTTTCATTTAATTTTTTTTCTCGATTGTTTAGTTTTTAGGCTGCGCACTGTTTTGCTCACCAACCGTTTTTAACCGTAAAAAAGTAAAACTAATTTGCTCACATACAATTATAAATTCGCTCACATACGGTTAACTTTCACCGTTAAAAACGGTTGGTGAGCAAAACAGTGCGCAGCCTTATAGTAAGAGTAAAAGGCACTTTTTGCGTTTAGGACCACCTTACCAGAGGTTCAATTGGGTCAGATGAGAGTGGCATTTTTGATACGATCTCGTTAGCCTAAGCCGTACGACTTCGTTAGCGTACACATTTTTTCCTAAGCCTGAGCGTTTTTGGCTCTAATCTGCTTTAGCCGTCCAATGAAAGTTTAGCCTTCCAATCAAAACTTCAGCCGTCCAATCAAACAATAGCCCCCCAATCAAACTTTAGCCGTCCAACCAAACTTTTACAATTAGACTAGACTCATATTTTTACATTAAAAATTTTTTTACATCGAAAACGCTTAGGCTCAAGAAAAAGTTTGCGCTAACGAGGCCGTACGGCTTAGCTAACGAGGTCGTACGGCTTAGCTAACGAGGCCGTACGGCATAAGTAAATTTCTCACAGTATTAATTTTTTGTCAATTCAATTTTTGTCAGCTGAACTTTCATTGGATGGCTAAACTTTCATTGGACGGCTAATTTTTCATTGGAAGGCTAAACTTTCATTGGACGGCTAAAGTAGATTAGAGCCGCGTTTTTTAATGTATAAATATTTTTTAAGTGTTATTAAGTCAGACGTATGACCCATGGAACCTCTGGTAGGGGGGATGGTTAAACGCAAAAAGTGTCATCAAATTGTTCAGGAAATGAATTGGATGTTTGCCAATGCCCCTCGCGGCAACGCTAGCTCAGCGGGCCATCTTGTGGAGTTCAAGGTATTTTAGAAAGAAATTAATTTTTTTTATTTTTACTGATTTTAGTGGGGAAATAATAAACGTCTACCTATTTTAGTGAAACGTCTACCTAAATTAAAAAAAAACACGTCAGCCTAATTTCGTGCAACTTCTACCTATTTTCTCAAACACGTCTACCTATTTTAGTGAAACGTCTACATATTTTGACAAACACGTCTACCTGTTTTGACAAACTTGTTTACCTATTTTGAAAAAAACACATCTCACGAATTTAGGCTGACGTTTTTCAAAACAGGTAGACGTTTTTTTTCAAATCAGGTAGACGTTTTTCAAAATAGGTAGACAAGAAATTGTCGTCCGATTTAATGTCAAAATTTTTTTCCAAATTTGTAGAATAGTTGTTAGGTTTTTTCTTCATTTTTTTTAGTACGAGTTTCAGGATATTCTTTTTCAAGTCAACCATAAGAGTTGAATTCCAATTTTAGAGAAAAAAAACCAGAATTTTAGATCAGGTTTTAGCATATATTAAGAAGACAATAAACAACTTACAACAGAAACCATGGAAGTATTTTTCAATGTTGGTGTTAGTCAGCTCTTTGTAACTGAATAAAAGAGGGAAGTAAGGGGTTCTGGGAGGGGGCTCTTATCCTAGCGAAGTTGAGAGAGGGGGAAAGAAGGGAGGGGACTCTTATCCTAGCGAAGTTGAGAGAGGGGGAAAGAAGGGAGGGGGCTCTTATCCTAGAGAAGTTGAGAGAGGGGGAAAGAAGGGAGGGGACTCTTATCCTAGAGAAGTTGAGAGAGGGGGAAAGAAGAGAGGGGCTCTTATCCTAGCGAAGTTGAGAGAGGGGGAAAGAAGGGAGGGGCTCTTATCCTAGCGAAGTTGAGAGAGGGGGAAAGAACGGAGGGGCTCTTATCCTAGCGAAGTTGAGAGAGGGGGAAAGAAGGGAGGGGCTTTTATCCTAGCGAAGTTGAGAGAGGGGGAAAGGAGGGAGGGGCTCTTATCCTAGCGAAGTTGAGAGAGGGGGAAAGAAGGGAGGGGACTCTTATCCTAGAGAAGTTGAGAGAGGGGGAAAGAAGGGAGGGGGCTCTTATCCTAGCGAAGTTGAGAGAGGGGGAAAGAAGGGAGGGGCTCTTATCCTAGCGAAGTTAAGAGAAATTTTTTTAGAGGGGAAAAGAATTGTTTTTGTTTTTTTAAGTTTTTTCATTTGTTTATAGATTTTAGAGTTTTTTTTTCACAAAAAAAGAAAATATCTTGGAAAGAGAAAAAAAAACAATTTTTAGAGTGAAAATATAATCTCTGTTGCTTTTGCCCGCTTATTTGGTGACCAATAGGTAGACTGTGAACTGGCAAGGAAATTTCGGTTCTAATCTAATTTAGTCGTCCAATGAAAGTTTAGCCGTCCAATCAAAACTTTAGCCGTCCAATCAAACTTTTACAATTTGATTCTTTTACTTTTACATTAAAAAAATGTTTTTACATCAAAAAACGCTTGGGCTTAGTAAAAGATAACGCTAACGATGCCGTACGGCTTAGCTAACGAGGCCGTACGGCTGAGCTAACGAGGCCGTATGGCTGAGCTAACGAGGCCGTACGTCTAAGCTAACGAGGCCGTATGGCTTAGCTAACGAGGCCGTATGGCATAGCTAACGAGTGTAATGTAGAGTACCCTCGGGTGCTCCTCGCTTTGGGTAGAAAGCGGGGTCTTTGTGCAGTGGATCTCACAACACTGGAGAATAACAGTTTATTCTACCTTCGATACAAGTAAAGACGAACAATGGGACAGCAAGCCCTTCAAATGGCGAGGACGGACAGTTCCGTCAAGCGAGCAGACTCTTCGCTCTTAGGATAAAGGACTCTTTAAGTGATCCTTTCCTTGCCTTATATACTCATTCCTAAGCGCGTGAGAGGTAGATAAAGAACCAAAACAATACATGTCAAATAATACGAGAGCCTCTATTAATAGAGAGAGTGCTCAAGAAAAATACAACAAACATCAATATTATCACAATCCAATACATGTCAAGTTTACGAGAGACTCTATTAATAGAGAGAGTGCTCTGGTATAACAATAATACAACAACATCAAAATAACACAATTACATTCAATGGGTGCTATCTCTTACACGAGGCCGTACGGCTTAGCTAACGATGCCGTATGGCTTAGCTAACGAGGCCGTACGGCTGAGCTAACGAGGCCGTACGGTTTAGCTAACGAGGCCGTACGGCATAAAAAAATTTATCATATCATTAATTTTTGTCAGCTAAACTTTCATCGGACGGCTAAAGTAGATAAAAGCCGAAATTTCTAGGGCGACCGACCTACCGACCCTCTCCCTCACTCGAAATGAATGTATCACAACAGTTTTCACTGCTGAACTTTGAAAAAATTTCTCTACATAAATAGAACGTTTTATTAGCCATAACTCAGCCTCAGGCGGTTTCGTAAAGTTAAAAGTGAAACTTTTAACCTACTTGAGCGATCCACCTAATGATAAATGATACCTATGATTTGGTCTGTTTAGAGCGTGAATAAGTATTCACATTTTCATATATTTTATCGTGAAGCTCAACTATTTCTTGATGAACTTCAAGTTCGGGTAATCAGAGTGAGGTTTTTAACACACAAAAAGCGCAGACAGCCAGTCATTCTGACGCGGAATTTGAACCCTGTGGGAGTTATGTTTTCATCGCGTTAACATATAAAAGATCCAAGAACTTGTTTATTTTTAGTACTTGAAGGGCTTGGATTTTTTGAGAAAAGCTTAGATTCATTCAGGCCGGCAAGTCAAACTTGGTCGCCGGACCAGCCAGTGGCGTCGCGACAATAGTCGCTGATAATACGAAAGGCTTGGTGTTTATCAAGCAGAGTGAAGATGGCCTCATGCACTTTTACTGGAAGAACCGCGAGACTGGAGCAGTCGTTGATGTATCTTATTGTATTATAAGTTTCACAATTTTATTTTAACTGAATCGAAATCATGATATATCATTTGGTATTTCTACCAAAGTGTTCTTGGTCAGAAGCGGTTAACAGGAAGTGAAGAGAACGAGAGAACAGTTTGAAGACTAATCTTTACTGTTCTAAGAGGATCTCAGAATCTATGTAATTGAAAGATCTCATTATCTATGTAATTGAAAGATCTCATCATTTTACTAGGGATCAAATGATCTTATCTTCCTTTTGTCAAATATTATATCCTGTTCCTTGTTCTTCAAGAATCTCACCATCTCCCTTTAGTCAAAGATCTCATTCTTCCTTTTTCTTGAAGGATCTCATCATCTTCCCGGGAGACACGGAATTCATGCGAGTTAAGGAGTGTCCCGACGGGAAAGTGTTCATGCTCAAATTCAAGTCGAGTGATGAGCGAAGACTCTTCTGGATTCAAGAACCGGCAGAGGATGCGGACAAGAATCTCGTCGAAAAGGTACGGTACTGTATCTAGGATTAAAAGGTTTGAAGGTAGAGTGTGTAGTTACGAGAAGAAGGGGGCTTATGAGACCCCTATGCATCCGGTCCCTTCTCCTTATTTGATACCCTAAGGTTCTGTTGAAGATACCCCAAGGTGTTTGTTTGCTCTCGAAAACAATCAGTGATAACCTTGCAAGCATCGCGAGTCGAGGCCCGGGGAAGGTGGCTAAAATGAGTTTTTTATCTCTCTGTCGAGAAGGCTTCTTCCCTTCCACAGAAAGAATGTTCGCATCAAGATGACTAAGAATGAGGGAACGGCGGGCTTTTGAAAGAGCGTCTGATGTAAAATAGTGGATGCAGACGATCAAAGCATTTGTATCACTAGATTTCTTACAAAGCGCATAGATTTGCGCATAGATTTTACTTGTACTGCGGGTTAGGAAAACACACTGCCCGAGTTCTGAAGTTCTTATTGTTTCCGCATCCAGGTGAATGAAACGCTGAACAACCCGCCGGAAGCTCGTTCAACGCGGAACGCCTCAGGTGGTGAACGCTCGAGTCTGGCCGCTGGCCTCGCAGGTAACGCTTTCTCTGACGCAGCCAACGATGACATCAACACTCTCGGTTGGCTCTCTTTCATCCTTCCCACCGCAATGAATTTGTGGCTAGTGGGGCATCACATAATATACCGTGAGTGTATTGAAGGGGTATACTCTAAGTATACTCCAAAGGATATACTGTAAGTATACCGTAAGGTATACTCTAGAAATTAATCCAATGGTACACGATTCCGAAGATTTATTGTGAGTCTAAACTGAAAGGTGTGAACTTTGAATGTACTTCAGAGGGTATAATGTGAGTGTAATTCAAGGGATATACTGCGAAGGTTAAATGGTCAGATACTACCGCCTAATGACGAGCAAGTATTGGATGATTGAGTGCTACCGTATTTTTTCGGGCTTCTGATTAGAACTTTTGCGAGGTTCTGTTTATATTTTAGGAGCGGTTCATCACTTTGAAACTCCTGGTTTCTTAGTGAAATTTTCCCATACTTCCACTGGCGGGTCTCTGTTGAGACTTTTTTGCACTATGGCAGGCCTAAGAGTCCTTTTTGGTCGCTTTATAGAATTCCTCTAAGCGATCTTCGTCGGGTGTCCATTCTCGTTTCAATAAGTACACGCCCCTTTCTCTTGATATTTTTTCTCTGTTCACAGGCATAGGTTTTATAGTGCGTCCAAAAAGGACATAGGTTTTTTAGTGCGTCCGAAAAGGACATAGGTTTTATAGTGCGTCCGAAAAGGACATAGGTTTTATAGTGCGTCCAAAAAGGACATAGGTTTTTTAGTGCGTCCGAAAAGGACATAGGTTTTATAGTGCGTCCAAAAAGGACATAGGTTTTTTTAGTGCGTCCGAAAAGGACATAGGTTTTATAGTGCGTCCGAAAAGGACATAGGTTTTATAGTGCGTCCAAAAAGGACATAGGTTTTATAGTGCGTCCAAAAAGGACATAGGTTTTGTAGTGCGTCCGAAAAGACATAGGTTTTATAGTGCGTCCAAAAAGGACACAGAGGCCTTCACTGCACAGAGTTCATGAGTAGTGTACTCGACAAGCTATACCACAACCTCGCAGTTTTGGCTCGCTTGCTTCCTTGGCAATGCTCTGCCCTCTTTATTCCACCGAATCCGCTGTTGTTCGTCTTGTTATTATTGAGGTTTCTCTCCCCTACCCATAGGTAAGGCAGAGAAATTGCCAACTGGCACAATTTTTTCATAGCGCGACTGAACTGCAGATCCCGCCACTTAATGACCTCAAAAGAATTTTTTCGAAAAGTTTTTTGCAGGTGAAAAAAAAACAATTTCCTAAACTCAAAGTTTCATCAGCTTTATCTCGGCCCGAACACGTTTTGTCAAGTCGAAACTTCAAGCCTACTAGGGCGTTCAACCTATTGGAAAAATCAGGACAATTTTTTACCTATGCCCCTCCCTCCCAACACTCGCGACGATTCTTGACAAGTGTGAAATTAGATTAAGAAAAAGGAAGTAATGTCTTGGAACGAATGCAAAATCCCTTTCAATTGAGCAAAGATTTCTTCTTGTAACCCGAACAGCCCCTTAAACTCTCATTTTCAAAATATCTATCATCGCGGGGTGTACTTCAAGTGTACTGTAGGTGGAATGGACCGTCAGCAGCTGATGCAGCTCCTCTCCTTGGTCGGCAATGGCAGTGTGAGTGAGAACGCCAATATCGCCCAGCAGCTTCTGCCTTCCATCCCGGCACAGGAATCAGCTGATGAGAGCAACACAACAGCCGAAGGAGGTCAAGGAACAGTTGGAATTTTGTCTTGCAGTGTACCCGTGAACTTCACACGACTTCTTGATGATGTCTTGAGCGATATATGACATTTTTTTCTTTTTCAAGAGGAAAATATAAGACGATGCTAGGAATAATTTTCGCCAAAATGCTTATATTGTTGTTCCTCAGCCAAAAACTTTTTTGTCAAGATTTCGAGTATGCGAACTTGGGAGAAGGAAATTCCGATGTTAGTCTTTTTTTGGCTGCCAAAATATGGACGAAGAATCGGCCACTATTTCGCAGTGCCAAATGATGAATGACTCTGTGGCCCAGTTTTGTTCCTGCCAAGTCACGGAAAATTTTGTTTTTCCTTTGTGGCACTGCCAAACTCTTCTTTTTTCGAACCCTTTTTGTCCGTTGAACACAGCTCTGCAACGACCACATATTAACAACTTCTAGTTTACTAAACTCGGTTGGGGTATTTTCAAGAGGAAAATATCTAAGAAAAATCAGTCAGTAATTGTGTACGAAAATTTTCGTTCTCGAGAGGCTTTTGATTCATTGGTTAGAAGACGAGTGTGAATAGGCGAGTCAAAGGTTACTGTATACCAAATGTTAGAAGACGAGTGTGAATAGGCGAGTCAAAGGTTACTGTATACCAAATGTTAGAAGACGAGTGTGAATAGGCGAGTCAAAGGTTACTGTATACCAAATGTTAAAAAATAGATACTGTAAACTGTCACTTGAAAAGATAATGAAAGTGATTTGATTCTCTTCATCGAGTACCAGTGTTCAGCTGCGCCGCTGCAGAGTAACCTCGACTCAACGGTGCAGGGGGTCCGTTTCCCGAGAGCGGCGGCCAGATTCGACCTGGGTGATGCTATCACGGGCGAAAAAGTAATCAATACAGTCAAAAACGCGGCGTACAGAAGTCAGTTCAGGGCATGAAAACGTGGGTATATTTCTCTAACCCGCATTTTTTTCTTCAAAATTCTCATAAGTGCTAATGGCTTATGATGAGGAATCGTTTTCTTCGTCAAATTTTTGACAAGTGAAGGATATACTATGGTGTGATTCTATTCATGGTATCAGAAGCATGATGTTTATCTGACCCGCACTGTGAATGAAAAAATCTATGCGCTGTGAATGAAAAAATCTATGCGCTATCCAAAAACCATTGAAATCTATGCGCTTGGAAAACATTTTTTCTCGGATTTTTCGTAAGGGAAGTCCAAATCATTGGAAAAATTGATTGTTGAACTCAGAAATTTGAGAAACCTATGCGCTCGAAAAAAGTTGTGCGGGTGCTAATAAACACTCTGATCTGAAGCAGAAGCAAGAAAACATGTGATTAATGGTGCAACGCATTTGAATATGACAAGCTCTGAATAGAAGATTGGTTGCAGAACCTAATGTGCTTGCAATGCATCATTTGCAGATCGCCTCGGTCAGCATCTTCCCACTGTTGAGGATACATCTATTGAGCAAGAGATTATCAATACCGTAAGAGCGCCACAGTTCAGACAGGTACTGTAGTTCAGCCGAAATTCTGAAATCCTGATGCCATTTATATAGCCACGATTTATAGCCGCTCTCTCAAGTTTCGATTGATTTTTGATACTTCTGGTTCGCCCATTTCACAGACAAAAATCAGTCAGAAGCGATTATATGGAAAAATAAGAAAAAATTTCTGAAACAGTGGGCCTTTAACAATGTTATCTGTTGTTCGCTCTTGTTTCTTCCGTCAAACTTCGTGTGTTGTTGAAAACATGTTATTTTTCACATTAAAATACGCTTGGGCTTAGTAATAGTTTATGCTAGCGAGGCCGTTTCAAACAATTAGTGAAGGGACTAGTAAATTGCATTTCGGTGAGCTGATTACGATATGAGAAGTTTTACAGAAGAGCGAAAAAAGGAGAACAAGAGTTAATTTTTTAAAACGGCAAAAACCTGCAATTGAAGTTTTTTTTTCTCGAACTCTTCCTATAAAATTGAGCTTTCTGCCTGCAAATCCAAGTGAACTCGTAGCAAAAAATGGGTTCTAAGACGGAGATTATAAATTAGGTTTTTCCTTCAAATTGTCTCGTTTTTTTAAAGGCTGCTGACGCTTTTGGACACGCTTTCCAGTCCGGGCAGCTTATGCCAGTACTGCAGCAATTCAATCTGAGCACGGAGGTTACCAGTGCAGCTCTGTCTGGAGGTACCGCATCCTGTCATATTGTATTATTGTAACTACTGTTTATTACCCTTATATAAGGTTTAATAATGTATCTCAGGTTACTGTGCGAGTATTCCAACACTTTAATTTCTCTTTATATGTATGATGTCCCTATTCATGCACTAGTTCATGAGAACTTCGAACATGGCGTTTTCAACGCAAAGACCCTGATCGTTCGGTTGATGAATCGTGATCAAATGCATCTTTCAAAAACATTCGCAAATAATCATGGTCTCCATGGAAAATTTAGGTGAGACTAGATTTAGAATCTATTTGGTTAGAATGTAGTCACCGGTAGAAAGAGCTGTTCTTGTGTAGATTTTCTGGAGTTTGCCCGCAAGTTGACGGAGGCGGAGAAGTCGGAAACAAGTTCGGATGCGGCTACAGTAGCCTCCACACCGGCCACTTCCTCAGAATCTGCCGTCGGCCAGGAGATGGAGAGTGTCAGTGTTAATCACGTGCTCATGTTGTTGTTTCTTTCCCGCACGGGTTCCAATGACGTTGATGGGAATCAGGCGTTAAATGATACCAGTCTAAGTCCAGGGGTTTTTTAGTTGGTCCGAAAATCCAACAGATGCCCGCCGGAAGCGGAAATTTTTGTATATAGATACTTGCCTTACATCTGGAAATTTTTTTCAACTTCCACTTTTATGAGATGAAAAGTTTGAAAAAAATTCACATAAGGGTACGCCGAAAGACAGACGTCCGCCGAAGGTCTAAAACGGACGCCCGCCGACATGCGACCGGACATGACTAAATAACCCCTGTCTAAGTCATGTTTGTACGCGCGGAAAAAGGAATGGGAAAAGGCAAAAAGAGAAGTAAAGAAAAAGTGAAATTTAACGGAAGGAGAAGATAATGTAGATCATTCTCGGCGCGACCATGTATGCGCCAATATAGCGGGTCCGGTAACCATTTAACCCCTATTGGTAATTCACGAGCTTGCGGTAAAAAGCTTGCATACACAGTCACACTAACTCTCTTCTCTTTCTCTCTCTTTTTGCCCCTTTTCTTTCTGCTTTTTTCAACTTCGGGCTTTGGCTTTTTTCCATCCTTGCTTCCATTCAGTTGGCAATGAAATCCACAACATCGACAGGTCTATACCATAGATCTAGCGGCTTAAGCCTAGTTAGGTTACAACAGCAGTTAAACTAGTGTGATCTTCCTCTACACATCAGTTACACCTATCCTATGACGGTAGCTATGTAATTGACGTGCTCGAGTAACCACTTCTAAGTTGCGATCATAGGTAAAATATGTCTTGATTTTTCAATAGGTAAATCGCTAGAGTAGGTTAAAGGTGGTTTCACTTTTAATACTACAAGCAGGTTGGGGCTGAGTTATGGCTACAGAAACGTTGCTTCGGTATGCAGTTTTTTCAGTGTTGTTTTGCAATCCTTATCTCCCAGACTCATGTCCATATTTTTCGCGTGCTCATTGAATCTTCATCTCTAAATTTTAGTTCATAGTGAAATACCCACGGAACCTACTATTGATTACGTCACATTCTCTACTTGCATTCTCTTTCTTTACACTGCCTTGCTCTCTTTTTTTGCACCTCTCTACTTTTCTGCCCGCTTAACTTCTCGCTCGCCTACTAATTCATACCCCCTCCCCGCTCGCGTATTGATTCATACCCCCCCTCGCTCGCCTATTGATTCATACCCCCTCCCTCCGCTCGTCTACTGATTTATACCCCCTCCCCGCATTCCCTGCTACTTTTTGATGAAGTTATGTTCTGAGTGGAAGGATTATGAGCGACTTTGATTGGGCGATTATAATATTTATTACATTCGAATTCATATACGGACGGATCAAAGTATGGTACATGAATAGAGGGCAATTCGAGCAAAGCTTGACAATTTGCAGTCTAAAGTGACAAAAAATTAAAACAACAAAAAAACATTCATAGTTCAAAATAGAAAGCAGTTAATTGCATTTATAAAAGGTAGATTGATCAAATACACTCTGATGCCAATTGTGACTTTGCAGCAATCGCCAGATCCTGTAGGGGAACCGACGGCGAAGAGAGGAAAGCCGGACGAAGATCAGATGGACCTTGATTAGGGGATGATGACTTTTGTGACTAGTGAAGTTCAACTTCTGATTTATATGACTCTTATGGCTAAGTAAGCGTGACTTCCGATTTATATTAGTCGAGTCCGGCTACTGATTCATATGACTCTTATGACTAGTCAAGTCCAACATCTGGTTATTAAGTTCTAATTCTTGGATTTCTCACTCCAATTATTTTAATCTTTTTTTCTCGATTATTCCAAGTGTTTTTGTGTTTAATGTCAAGTTTTGCAATATAGTTCGTATACCTTATATATCAAGGAATAAAAACACTTGAGTGAGTTTAATATTTCTAGAGATAAGTTTGACTTGATAATAGCCCTTATTTAATTAATTCATTTTCGATATGTAAACCTTTTCGTTTCTAAATCACTGAATTATCTTCTTCGACTATATTAAATAATCACTCTTTAGTTGATGCGACCTTTCTTCTTGGATTAATAATGTATTCTTGTTGATAAAAAGTTGTGCAAAAACTGCCGTGAAGCCCGAAAACATTCAAAAAACTAAATTCGTGTTAGAGCGGAGAAAGAGAAGAGAGTGGAGAGGTCTACATCTATATGTATATAGGCATGGAGAAAGCGAAACAGGGGAAGAAGGGGGAGGGATGCGAAGAAGGGGGAGGGGGGCGAAGCAGAGGGGGAAGAAGGGGGAGGGGGGCGAAGCAGAGGGGGAAGAAGGGGGAGGGATGCGAAGAAGGGGGAGGGGGCGAAGCAGAGGGGGAAGAAGGGGGAGGGGGTGAAGCAGAGGGGGAAGAAGGGGGAGGGGGCGAAGCAGAGGGGGAAGAAGGGGGAGGGGGCGAAGCAGAGGGGGAAGAAGGGGGAGGGGGGGAAGAAGGGGGAGGGGGCGAAGCAGAGGGGGAAAAAGGGGGAGGGGGGCGAAGCAGAGAGGGAGGGATGCGAAGAAGGGGGAGGGGGGCGAAGCAGAGAGGGAGGGATGCGAAGAAGGGGGAGGGGGGCGAAGCAGAGGGGGAAGAAGGGGGAGGGGGCGAAGCAGGAAAGTCACGAATCGTCATGTAACAGAATCTCAACTCAAGAAAAGTGGATATTTATGTATAGCTCTTCTGATACCTGAAAACTGCTCAAGTGTTTCGGTACTCCCATTGGTGTCCTGTGGGCGTAACGCACATGAGCTCTATGGATGTAGTCCTCTAGGCTCTTCTCATTCTTTCGCTGCGACCCATCGTAGTAATAAAATAAAAATCTTCCTCGCGCTTGTTCCCGTGACGGGAATCCCGAAACCCGCCTCGCGGCAAAGTACGCACTCCCCTGGGATGCGCGACAGACCTTCTTCTTCTTCATAGCGTTGTCCCGCGCCGACCGAGGTCGGAGTAGGGTCCGCTGTACGGCTTCTAGCTCTCCAGAAACATCTGTCCGTTGCGTCTTCCGAGTGGAGTCTTGCAAGGCGCAGGTCTTGGTTGAGCGTATCCATATATCTTGTCTTCGGTTTGCCTCGCGGGCGATTGCCTGGTACTTCCATGTCAAGGGCGTGTCTTGCGATGTTGGTCGCGTATCTTCGCATCACGTGTCCATACCATCTAACTCTCCCTTCTCGCATCTTGTCTTGTATTGGGGCCACGCCGAGTCTCCCTCTCACAATCGTGTTACGCACACAATTAGGCGAGTCAGTCCTAGTGTCCAGCGTAACATTTTCATCTCATTCGTGTGGATAATGTTCTCGGTTACACGCGTTGTACGCCAGGTCTCCATCGAATAGAGAAGCACGGGACGGATCGCTGTTTTATACATCTTTCCGCGTATGCCAGCTGTGATATTCCTATCACAGAGGACACCTGTAGCTTCTCTCCATTTCATCCAAGCTGCATTTACTCTTTGGCGTGCCGCTGCATTTATTCAAATAAGTTTATCCGCCAAAGGATGAGTTGTCAAGACTCATCTACTGACATGGGGAGTATCACAGCAAGATAATATTCAATTCAAAAAGAAAACGCTGCGTAGCATTTTGTCGAGACTTGTTTAGTAGAAGAAGAAATAGGCGATTATGAGACGAGTTTGGGTCATTCGGACGACAACAATCATTATTTTATCGGAGCTGAACGTTTGGTAGAAAAGACGACCATCTTTGAAGGGTGAAAATGAGGAGAATGAAAATGAGGAGAATGAAAATGAGGAGAATGATACTTGTTGACGTGTCTGAGGAGTTGACAGAACCAAGGTACTTGAATTCTGAGGTCTTCGGGAGCGGTTCACCGCTGATGTGAACAGTTCCTGTCGTTTGCACTCCGATTTCCTGGTACTCGGTCTTTTCCTGGTACACCTTTCTTCTTTCTTCTTGCATTGGGTTCTCTTCAAAACGTGACGGTGACAAGAGGAAAAAGGATGGACGCGACGATGTACAGAAATAGGTCAGTAGTGCTGATGGCCATAGCCTGTTTACTTCTTCTGATATTTGGAATAGCCAACATAGTATTAGAGGAAATTTTAGTTTTTACTATAGTAATTGTCGCTCTATACGGAATAAATTGTACGATCTTAATCATTTATTATCTTCAACGCAATATAATGCTATTTGCTTTTCAGAAACTTGGTTACACGATAGTGAACCTGATGTTATTTTACATTCAAATAAACCATATTCTGTGTTTCGTTCTGATAGAAACTCTAATATCAGTAACAGAGGTGGCGGAGTAGCAATTTTAGTGCAATCTAGACTCAGTCCAGTAGCAATTTCGTCGATGTCAGTTTCAGAATGTGAAGCTATTACAGTTGAGTTACAATGTAGTGACAAAGATTCATATTTTTCTCGGGTTAGATTAATGTGTGTTTATCGATCTCCCAGTGCCCCAGACGACATCATGAATGACCTATTAGCATACTTCTCTTTAAATACCATTCCCAATGTCCCTCTCATAATCGTTGGTGATTTGAATTTGCATTGTATTGATTGGGACAAGTTGACGTGTTCTAAGAGCTATTCTTCTACTCAATTTCTTAATTACTGTTGTGATAACCATTTCACTCAGTACATTCTGATGCCGACTCAAAGTCAGAACATTCTTGATCTCCTTTTATGCAATCATCCGATTATCTCTTCTTCTAGTGTTATTGCTCCCTTCACATCCCAGTGCGATCATAATTCTATTTGTTTCGATTGTATTACCTCCAAAGTATTCGATGACATAATCAAGCCTATAAAACTTTATTCTGAGGCAAACTGGCATATGATTGAGTACTTTATTTACTGTCATGATTGGACCTTGGCATTATCATCTCTTGACCCTAATCAAGCTTACAACTATATCGTTGATCTACTATGTGACCTTATCGATCGCTTTGTGCCAACTGTTGTTCCTAATTCGTCCTCCAATAGATATCCAGCGCGTATTCAACGCTTATTCAATAAGCTTCAGAAAGTTTCAATTACTGCTCCTTACTCCGAATATTGTAAAAATCTGTCAAGAAATTTTTCTTCTGAGCTTTATGATTTAGAAACATCTAAGGAATCTTCTCTGATTGTTAAAGGCAACCGTAAACAGTTTTTCTCGTATTGTACAAATCGTATTAAATCTCAAAACGATTCCTATGTTTTGTATGACAGTAGTGGAACGGTAGTGACGGACCCTTCCATAAAAGCTGAAATGTTTTCTTCTCAGTTCTCATCAACTTTCTCTGAACCGTCTCAGAATGTTCTTCGGTTCCATGACACCTTGCAGAGCGACACCTTGCAGAGCGACACCTTGCACCGCGCACTTTGCAGAGCGACACCTTGCAGAGCGACACCTTGCAGAGCGACATCTTGCAGAGCGACACCTTGCACCGGACACTTTGCAGAGCGACACCTTGCAGAGCGACACCTTGCAGAGCGACACCTTGCAGAGCGACACCTTGCAGAGCGACACCTTACACCGGACACTTTGCAGAGCGACACCTTGCAGAGCGACACCTTGCAGAGCGTTATCTTGCAGAGCTTTATTTTGTATATTGTCTCTAGTGCACTTTTCGTTTAGTAGTTTGAGTTCGCAGGTTATTTAAATTATGTGTGCAGAAGAGTTTCGGTGATTTGGGAATTCGAAAAGAGTTCGCATTGAAGGTATGCAATTTAATCATTTAATGTATGCAATTAATGTATTCTTGTATTAATCATGTATGCAATTTCTTCATTTAATGTAAATCATTTAATGTTTTTCTAATGTAAAAATAATTTTCTTCTTTCTATTGCTGTTGATAACACCTTCAATCTTCTTACCATTGATTTATTATGTTTTCGGTACTTCTTTACTTAGTTGCATGCTCCTCTCCCCTGCATTTTGCGAAAATCATCTACATTCTCTCCTCTTTCCGTTCTGCATGCTCCTCTCCCCTGCATTTTGCGAACATCATCTACATTCTCTCCTCCTTCCGTTCTATTCTACTTTTCCTATTTTACTTCTCTTTTCACTCTTTCTGCCTTTCCCCACTCCTTTTTCAACTCGTTCGTCGCGTTCAAACATGCCTTAGAGCGGTTTCATTTAACGCCTGCCAAAATGTTTGAGTGTGAGTGAGCTATGCTTCAAATGAGTGCAGATATTCATGTTCTTTTATCTCACTGTTGAGATGCTATTTCTTCATACGCGCAAAAAAATACGTGTTCCCACGGACGAAGCACCTCATCGATTGCTGTGTGGTTTTCGCGGCCGGTCACCCGGAGGCAGCGAAGGATTCCGTGGTGGGCGAGGGGGATCATCACCCCGCGGAAGAATAGGTGGTGGCTTCAAAGATGGCGGAGGCTTTAGAGAAGGTATGACTTCCCCAGAGTGAATGGCATGGTTTCGGTAACTTGTCTGACTTAATAAAATACTCAGTAATCTTGTAGGTGACCGCGGTTTTGGCAACAGCGGAGGTTTTAGAGGTGGGAGTGGCGGAGGTTTCCGCGGGTGCAGAGGCGGTTTCTCCAGTGAAGGAAGAGAAGGCGGAGGCCGAGGAGGTGGATTCAGAGGCGGGCGTTGAAGGGAAGGTGACGGAGGCGGATTCAGAGGAGGCAGAGGCGGTTTCTCTGATAAGAGGAAGATGTACGATGATGAGAATGAAGAGGAAGAGAATGATGAGAATGGCCAAGGTGAGTTTAGTTCATTTTTCACATAATGGTCCCCTGTTATGATAAAAAGCAGAGGCCCGCGAATTTTTTTGTTTTACATGATTTGAAAAACAAAGGCCCGCCGACAGAAAGTCTGACGGCTATTTAACCCCTGAGCAAGTAGCGAAAGGCGAAGAATACACTTGGTCTCAAACTTGTTCCTGTTATTCGTTGCGCGTTCTTTTTGCATGAATAACTAGAGCTGACCGAAAAAGTCGTAAAAATACTCTTTCATTTTATCACTATGAAGACCTTATGGCGGCTCGTGAACGCGATTATCGAAGTAGGAGGTTGTATATGCCGTAATGAGGTATCAAAAACGGTCATAGGCCCGTCCGAAAGAGAAAAAAAAGACATACATATAACCTGTTCAAAAAATCGACGTGGTTATTCATTTTTCGCGTCTCTATATTGTCCAATTTTCCGCTCTTTTTTGTTTCTGATTCTTCTGGATTTTTTTTTTCGTGACACTTGGTTTTGAGCTTCACACATCGGCTAGCGAGGGAGTGAACAAGAGCGCAGCGACAGTTTCGGGTACAGAAAGCAGCCACCCGGGTTGGCCTGCCCAGAATTCCAGATCACCGATCCGTCAATAACAACATTTACCCGTTCCCGTCACACCCGGAAGGTAAGAAGAAAACCTCCGTATAAGGGAACAGTTATTCATACCAACCAAAAAAGAATGAAAGCCAGGAATTATCAAGGTTTTTTCTGACTAGCTTTTTTGGATATTCAATAGCTCACCGGCATTGTCGGTTTGTGAAACCCTGAACTTCTTATGGACGCAAACGTGAAAAAGGATAATGTGACAAAGTGCATTTTACAGAATACCGTACATTGGGTCTCCGATGAGATCCCCAAATGTGTCTGTCTCATCGGCGGACCTCCAAGCGCTGGGAGGGGAGGCGCAACAAGAGTACGGCTACCAGGGGGGCTCCTCCATACGAAGCGTTGCTACGCTGGGTCCGGGCGAAGTTCCGCTCATCCCCAGAAGCCGAGGTCGACCAAGAGGAACGGTGAGCGTTTCTTGGTCATACATGCGTGACCTTCCGTTTTTTCCAACTCTAACAAAGTAATACGGATTCGGGGCTTTGAAAGATTCGAACGCAATTGCGAATGTGAGTGAGCACTCGGGGCTAGAGATCACGAAATGACTGGGGACACAGTGAATGGGCGAGAAACATGAGCTACGGGAGGGGTGTGGGATTGTTGCCGTCATCCTAACAACGTGTGCAATTTGTTGTGGATGGTTATTTGTTTCTTTGCGCGCTCTGCATGATTGAGGTATGTGGGCGACGCTGATCCCTTCTCATGATTCTAATATTGAAATGATCATTCCAAATCAAGTTTTTCGTAAAGTTTGAAAAAAAAGGTAAGTAGTGCTTTGCATGATGTGGATGGTGTTTAGCGATCGCATTCCCCGTTGTCATGTTCTGCATCCTCCCTGACATCTCTACAGAATCCGCCAAGCGACGACGAGGCGCAGGAGACTCACGAAGTTAGTAATCAGGGCTTTTTTGTTTTCAATGACTAGCAAATCCCCTGAGTAAACAGAAAAACTTTTTTTTCCAATGGATCAGATTTGCATGTTTTTTCCACTAGAAAAAAGCACCTCGGTAGCAATTCATGCTTTACTGCTTTTTACGTTTTAGCCAGGCTGTGAGGCAAGGCCATGCCGCGGATACAAATTAACGAGTAAACAGGATCTAAGTAAACAAAATCGTTTTGTACCAGTTTGTTCCCGACAGTTCTTATCAAGATGGATTTTTTTTTAAAGAAAATGAAATTACCCACCCTCGAACTCCGAGAAAAATTCGCATTATTATTAATGAAATGCTCAGGAGATGCACCACTCGATCGGTGACCGCGTGGAAGAGTTTCAAACCATGAGAGGGAGACCATTGTTGACAACTAATGGGTTCCGGTTCACCATCCAACGGCGCTTGTTCTCCGATAACTCACATTTTAGGTCAACAGTGTCGCGCAATAGAGCGCGTTAAAATTTGTCCATGTAATTTTTGGCCACCCTGCAGTATCCTTTAAAAACTGTTTTTATTTCTGTTTTCGTTGATTGTCACCTGTCGTTATTTTATTTATTGCAATTCTAAGTAGAAATTTTTTTGTTTAATGAGACTTTTATTTATTTACTTGCAAGTAAATCAAACTTTCAATACGCGAATCGAGATAATCAACAACAACAAAAAACTCCTCATAATTTGAGCGAGACACGTAGTTTATAATGACGGCGGGCGAAAAAATATGAAAAGTTTCGTCTGCTCCAGGCACCCCCCGTCAGACGACCACTTTCGATAGACTAGGCCAGCACGCAAAATTTTGATAAGGATGCGCAGGCACGCACGCGAGACGCAGTCGCGCACGTAAGACGCACTCTGGTACTCTTTCGAGGGTGAGAGAATTCATGTCAATTCATGTATGCTCTACTCGCCTGCACTCTCTCTGGTTAGTGTGTTCTCTCTCTTTTCTCTCTGTCTAACTGGTCAGTGTTGTCTCTCGCTCTCTTTATCTCTGTCTAACTCACTACGCTTAAAGTTACATTTAACCAGCATAAAATGGTACTTGCCCAATGCATATGCATATGCATTGCGAATCGCAAACAAAAAAGTGAAAAAACGGCCCTTATCGATTTTTTTTTGAAAAGCGCGCTCGTGCGCGCTCACGCGTGAGCGCACGCGCAGCGTGTTTTAAAATTATTTTCAAATCCGCCGCCTTTTTAGCTACTTTAAGGCGGGATCGTTTGAAGTAATAAAAATTGCGTGCAAACTTAATTCCTCCTTCCTCCATTGTGTGACGGGGTGTGTCCAGGCAAGAATCTTGCCACAGGGTAATCGATGACTAACAACACTAAAATTTATTATTCTTATCTTTTATCTAGAAGCTCAATCTTCACATCGTTTGAGCTAAATTCAATCTCTAGTGAATAGAATTTTGCACAATTGTTTTTAATTGTCTTTATAGGCTGATTGAATAATAACAGAATCACAGTTTAAACAGGTAATAACAAATCTAACACTCAAATCCTATTCATCTTCTCCGCTATTTCTCCACCCCTCCCCACTAAGTGAGTTCGCTTCCGTGACTTTGAAGGCATCTGCATCAGATCAGAAGGCATGAAGTTTCTTCACACTGAACGTCATTCTGGAAAAAAATTCGATTATGAAAATAAATATTTAAATGAAAAACCTCTGGTTTCCAAATTTAGAACGAATTGCTAGAGTTCTCAGCTATTTACTGGATAAAAAGTAAAAAATAAATCGAAAAATATAAATTTCGTCTACCAACTTACGAAGAAAAACACCTATTTACTAACGCAAACAAAATTGCTCCAAAAAGATCAAACATGTAAAATTTATTCTCCCCGAAAATATTATTCTCAATAAAAAAGAGCCAATGCTGACCCGATTACACCGCGGGTAAAAAAAATCTATGCGCTCTCCAAAAACTATGAAAAACATTAAAATCTATGTGTTTGGAGAAAAATTTTCTTCGGAATTTTCGTAGGGAAAGACCAAATCATCGAAAAAATTGAATTTTGAACTCTAAAATTTCAAAAATATATGCGCTCGAAAAAAGTTGTGCGGGTGCTAAGAAACAACCTGGCTAATAATTGAACAAATTAAATAAGCCTCATTGAGATAATTTTTAAAAATAAGTCAATGAAAAGTTATTAATTGAATATGAAGATCTTTCATCAACAACTCTTCCTATTTTCCTCGCTTTCTTAAATGACAGCGAAACAGGGTTTGAATAGTGACCGGATCGGTCGCGTCGGCGGATACATGTACACACACAATTGACAAAAAACACTCTCTCTTTTCTTACCTTTTTCCTTCAACCCCTCTTCTTTTTTACTCCAAACTTTGAGCGGCGGATACATGTAAACCCAAATAGGGCGGCTCCATTTAACCCCTGCAGCGAAAACATTTTTCCCTTGTCTTTAAAACGTGAAGTAAACTCACCCCTTTTCCAGTTCCTTCTCCAATTCGGTCACTTCCCCTTCTGAGAGTTGAGCCAATGCTGCTTGAATCTACAACTAGACCGAATCCTCCTTCGACTCTTATCTCCACACATAAACTCATTCTCAATCAACGCCTTTTCGATGAAAAAATGTCTCTTTGCTTTCCGATACCAAACCTAGTCAATATCTTCAATCAGAATTACTTCAGACGATCTATTACAGCACCGTATTCTCGTCTAGGACTACTATTTTCACTAGCGTTCACCATAATGTAAAACAGTGTAGGCTGAATAAAAAGTACTCTGCCATTTAAAATTCTGTCCTCACTCATTGATTTGCATCTTCTCAAATTTCTTCATGCTCCTGCTTGTCGCATCGACATTCACATAGATAAATACAGAAAAACTGGCGCTTATTTACCAGCCTATTTTAGTCTTTCTAGGCACAATTTAACTTGGGGGCGCTTTATTTGGGGGGAGGGGGGGGCTCTTATCGAAGCGTTCAAAACATGTTTAAAAAATACAAAAATATATACAATTTCTTATGCGCTTCCGTTCGCCTAAGCCGTACGGCCTCGTTAGCGAAATTTTTTCCTAAGCCAAAGCGTTTTTTTTAATGTAAAAAAAGTATTTGAAAAAAGTTATTTCAAAAACCCCTTCAAGTAAAGCGCGCCCTCCCAAGTTGAAAAGAACCGTTTTTCTAAAATACTTTTCCAGAATGAATTGCTTTTCGGCGCTTTGCTACTTGGGGGGGGGCGCACATTACATGGGGGTCAGGTAACTTTTCACTGATTAGGTACCATGTATGCTTACGAGGCCGTATAGAAATATTAACCACAAAATTTTAATTTTATCTAGTCTAATTGAGGAAACTGATTTAGCTGTTTTCAGCTATTATTCAATGTTTTTTTTCCGCTTAGCCTTAGTCAAAGTTTACGCTAACGAGGCCGTACGACTTAGACAAACGAGACCGCATTAGAAAATTTCTCATATTAGCAATTTTTGTCAGCGACCTTCCAAGTAAAGTGCGGCCCCCATAAGTAAAATTGCGCCCTGCATTTCCTTACGAGTTTCATCAAGAAGCTTTTTAAAAAACAACTATCATAGCGAAAAATGAGGACTTGAGAGTCATAAAGATCACTGACCGCAGATCTGTTGTCCACCACGATGTCTACCACGTCCTTCTAAGTCCATTTTTGGAAGGGGACTCTTGTAAACCAGAATTTAAAAAAAAACAATTCAACACGGACTCACATTTTGATATCAGTAAAATCTACAACAACAAATAAGCTTTGCGTCAGACTGAATGAGTAACAGAAACTATCGGAAAAATCACCAATCATCGAGAGAGAAAACTCCGAAAGAAAAAAAGCCGAGAGAAAAACCAATTCAATGCATACATAATTGAAATAACCTGCGAACTCAAACTACTAAACGGAAAGTGCACTAGAGACAAAATACAAAAGAAAAGCTCTGCAAAATAACGCTCTGCAAGGTGTCGCTCTGCAAGGTGTCGCTCTGCAAAGTGTCCGGTGTAAGGTGTCGCTCTGCAAGGTGTCGCTCTGCAAGGTGTCGCTCTGCAAGGTGTCCGGTGCAAGGTGTCGCTCTGCAAGGTGTCGCTCTGCAAGGTGTCGCTCTGCAAGGTGTCCGGTGCAAGGTGTCGCTCTGCAAGGTGTCGTGTTACCATGTTCTTCCTGTCCCTATTTTAGCTCCCTTAGATCAACACTTTTCTCTTGAAATAATTGATGATCAAATGATAATCGAGGCTGTTTCTAAGTTAGAGAATAAATGTAATACCTCACCCGATTCCATTCCGAACATTTTTATCAAAAAATGTAGATTTGCGTTGTTGAAACCTCTGAGTATTTTATTCAACAACTGTTTAAGGACTGGAATCGTACCCGATATGTGGAAGTTTGCTATTGTAAAGCCTTTGCTCAAAAACAAAGGACCTCCTATCTTATCAAATTACAGACCCATTTCTTTAACCTGCTCGATTTCTAAAGTAATGGAAAAAGTTATTGTTAATTCTATTTCAAAGTATCTTGAAGAGCGTTCATTGCTCTCCCCTTTTCAAGCCGGTTTTCGACCTAATCGATCGACAATCACTTCTTTAGCCGAATCATATTCCTTCATAACCCACTCTCTGAGTTCAAGTATTGATATTGATGTAATTTTCCTAGACATCTCAAAAGCTTTTGATTCTGTAGATAATCGATTTCTATTGTTTAAATTGAATTCACTTGGTATTTTAGGGCCTGCACTTAAATTTATCTCTTCTTTCCTCAACTCCCGTAAACAATCAGTGATCATCGATGGTATCAACTCAGTACCAGCTTCAGTTTTAAGTGGTGTTCCTCAAGGTTCTTCAATAGGCCCGTTGTTTTTACTGTTCATTGACGACATCAAGAAAGTTATCCCTGCTACTATTCGCTTCAGTATTTTTGGCGATGATGTTAAGCTGCTAGCTCAAGTACCCTTATATTCAGATGACTTGCAAACTGCAGTCAACAATATATTTGACTGGTGCACTCAGTGGAACCTTACTCTATCAACTTCCAAATATACTGTTCTTCATCTAGGCAAGCAATCGGTGTTTCACCCCTACTCTATCAACCATATTCCATTGATTGTTACCAACCAGGTTAAAGATTTAGGGATTTTGTTAACTCATGATTTCCGTTTCAATTCTCATATTGAGAAGATTTGTAAAAAAGCCTTTTCTACTGCAAACCTTATTCTGAAGGCTTTCAAGACCAAATCATGAGAAATGCTCATGCTTGCTTTTAATGTATACGTTAGACCGATTCTCGAATACGGGACTGAAATTTGGTCCCCTACCACGAAATACCTCAACAACGATTTAGAATATGTACAACGTAATTTTACTAGAAGGCTGTTATATAGATGTGGTAATGTAAGCCTGCCTTATTCTCAGAGATTGAAACTGCTCACAACTGAGTCATTAGAATATCGTCGAGCATTCAGAGATCTATGTTTTTTGCACAAATGTTTACATAACAAATGCTCTCTTGATTTTTCCTTTCTATACATTTTATCT
>OZ057403.1:31921876-32241509 GCA_964056735.1 Allodiplogaster pararmata
CAAAGGCCTTAGATATGTCAAGGAGAACAACATCGACAGCCTTTCCATGAGACAGTAAATCCGCAAGGTAACAATGTGATTGTACTAGTGAAGTTACTGTGGACCTTTTGCTTCTAAAACCGAATTGATGAGGAGATAGAATAGAATTGTTCTCCAAGTAAGCATCAATTTGACTAATCAAAACGTTTTCCATAACTTTAGAGATTGAACAAGTTAACGAAATAGGACGATAACTTGAAAGTTGATCTGCCCCAGATTTTTGTTTAGGGATGGGTTTAACTATCGTCATTTTCCAGAGAGAGGGTGCCTTTCCAGAAAGTAAAGAATTGTTAAAAATAATAGATAACGGTTTCAGAAGCACAAAACGCAGTTCTTGAAAACAATATTTGGTATGGTGTCAGGAGAAGTATTACACTTATTGCTCAACTTTCTAATACCATTCAATATCATATCATGAGTTATGAAATCAAAGTACAATTTCGAGGGAGTCGTCGGATAGATCTCAGGAACAATAGAACGAGGGGTCGAGTACACCGAAGAGAAAAAATCTGAGAAAGCTTCGGCTTTAGATAATGAAGTAACCAAAGTTCGATTAGATTGATCAACTATTGTGGGCATTGCTGAATTACGGCCCTTAGAGCGACTGCGACATTCGGAATAAAACAATTTCAGGTTTCCTTTACTAACTAGTTTGCTTTCTTTCTCAATCTGGTGCAAATGTAACTGTTTAGAAAATTCAGCAGAAAGATTGTGGCTGTAAACAGAATTAGGAGAATGAAGTGTAGCTCGTTGAAGCTTGTAATACATTGTTCGGAGCCTAGGTGGATAGAGGTCGATATCAGAGAAAGCGGAGAACAATGGGACGAAACGGTCGATAAGGTGGACAAGGAAGTCAACAAAGTAGTTATTCGCAGCGTCAGAGTCGAAAAGAGCTAGAGAAAGTGTCCAGTCATGAGATGCAATCAGCCATTCCATCATAGCCCAATTTGCACGCGCGAAATTTCTTATAGAAGGAGCCGAAGCAGCAGGAAAAGCTGAGAAAGACACTTGAAATTCTACGGTGGCATGGTCACTTGATGAAAAAGGCGCAATCACAATACAGTCGGAAACAACTAGACTATTAGACAGCACAATATCTAATATGTTCGTACCACGTGTTGGTTGGGAGACGAATTGAAAAAAATGCTCATCGCAGCAAAAATCTAAGAACAAGGAATGATTCTCATTGTAAGAAGTGTATAGGCTATTCCAGTCAATGAATGGAAGATTGAGATCTCCTACTACCACCATAGGTATATTGGGAAGAGTAATCGATTTAATGTAGGACAACAATCTGACCATCGTTGCTGATGTACAGGAAGGGGAACGGAGATCACTACGCATCGCATTTGCCGTGGAAGTGCAATAGGGTTGAAGATATCGAGAGATATCACTTCTATGCCATTATCTTGGAAAGAGGAAACTAGAACAGATGGAATATTAAGGGAGACAAATGCGGCAACTCCTCCGCCTTGATTAGGATCATTTAGGGAACGATCACATCTATACAACAAATATTTATGCTCCTTCAAAAACTCATGATCGGAATCTAAGGAAGAAAGCCAAGTTTCTGTAACGAAAACAAGATCATAGTTATTGTAAATAAGCAAAAAATCAAGATCAGCTACTTTATTGCGTATAGATCTCGCATTGAATAAACATGCTTTCGTTAAAGGGCAAGAAAAAGAATTCCTAACACTGCCACTGACCTAGCGAGAAGTTCTTTTGGTAACGTTAGCGAATGACCTTTTCTGTTCTTCTCGGAATGGTCTCGGCGTCGATAGCTTGGACAGCTGAGTTCCTCTGACGGTCCACTCTATCTGCCCGGCTGCCTGGTTCCGTTCTCTGGCAATATGTCTGCACTGCTTTTCTAATTCGAGTCCAGTTCTGGTCAAGTCTTCTCTGACGAAGACTCGGGGAAGAGACTGCAGGACATTAAGCCTTGAAGTTCTTATCTTTTTCAGACAAGCTGAGCGAAGAGTTGTAGACGGTAGATATATCTTCAGAACTCGTCTTTTGTGTTCCGCTTTGCCAAACCGCTTGTATTTGACTTCGCCTCTCTTGAAGGCCTCCGAAATGCCCTGGATATCCAGTTCTTGTATGAACTTTGAAACGAAGGTTTCATCGTTCGCGGCTGTTACTGAGTCCGATTCGTGTTCCTCCATACCAACAACCACGATATTCTTGGCCTTCTCTTCAATAACATCTTTGTCTTCGAGTAGGCAGCGTCTGACTGCCTCATATGCAACAGCGTCTGGAGACAAAGTGAAATGAGTAGATTGGGCTGCTGATGAAACGGCGAACTTTTCTTGAGTGAGATACTCAATCTGCTTGTTTTGAGCCTCAATGGTTCGCGCTTGAGTTGCTATCGTGTCTGCTTGTAAACGGATGGTTTCCAGAAGAGAGGCGATTTCAATGTTGGCAGAAGAGGACATGTTTGGACAGGAATATGATATAGGGCACTGGGTGAAGAAATCAATATCAGAGCTCTCAATAAACGCACTGCTCGAGTATGAGAACTTTTCTTATGCGGTCTCGTTAGCCTAACCACGTGGAGTCCTAATTTTGACGTATTCTATCTCAGAGTGATCCAAGTCGTATAGACAAATATACTACATAGGCTGTGGCTACGTAATGACATATCGCTTGTGAGATGGATTCGAAATTGGTCATCATCGTTTCCCGCCAGCTATCTCGCTTGTTTTTTTTAACCAATTCGCATAAATCATGCCTAAGTCGTTTACGGTGCTGCACTGCGTTACGGTAGTCGGCGTTGTTGCATAAGAAATGTTTTCTAACCTTAACTGCGAGTTTAATCTAAGCACGAGTCTATGCGTTCCTTAAAAAGGCACTGAAGCGTATTCTAGTGAAGCGCCTATGGCATTCTGTTTTTTCCATGGTGTGCAGTTGGTGTCTCTACAAAACGTGGCCTTTGCTCTTAATCATACTTTTTGATCATCTTGTATACGCTTCTTTTGCGGGGGAAAAATAGCTTAGCTGCTCAGATGTTCTGTTTTGTTCGCCCTCAACGGTAAGTTTGACAAACCGCATCTTTGCGCACGTGACGAGTTTTAGGAAATCATGAAGTCCACAATTACAGCAGTACAACAGTATTCTCAGGTTTCTGCTCTATATCGCACGTCATTCGAATAGATGTTTTACCCTTTGGCTTGCAATTGTTGAAACTGAGTCCGCTGTAATTTTTCTCAAAGAGTAGCCCTCACTAATGATGTTGCACGATAGGAACATTTTTGCAGCTTGTTTTTGCTCTTCTGTTGCTTCAACTTCACAGCCAAACTGAATTTAGTTTTTCTGATTCAAGTTTTTATGAAATTTTATTCATTTCAAACGACTTGGTTCACCGTTTGAAGAGTAAAATGAAAATGAAAGAAGTGTTTGCGGGTTCTTAGAGCTTTCTGCTCCAAATAAGGAATTTCAAAAGTTACGCTTTTAGAACTGTTGTGCTTTGAGTTGATGAATGCGGAGCTGGAATTGGCTGTTCGCGTTCATCCAAAAACAAATTGGAACTGTTTAAAATGGGACTGGCGTTAATGCCAATTTAATTTCTTATTTGATGATCTTTGGTACAAAATGTTGAATTTTGGATGACTTAACAATTGCATCTTCAGAGGACGATTTGCGCTTAGAAGATCTAATGCCGCATCACATGATCGAAGGCAGCATATGCGCGTACTTGAACCCTGATCCGCCCCCGGACAACGTTGATCCCCCGGCAGAAAACGTTGATGCCCCACCGCAGAACGTGGATCTCCCACCGCAGAACGTTGATCGGCCCCCGCAAAACGTTGATCGCCCACCGCAGAACGTTGATCTCCAACCGCATAACGTGGATCTCCAACCGCAAAACGTTGAGCCGCCACCGCAAAAAGTTGATGCCCCACCGCAGAACGTGGATCTCCCACCGCAGAACGTTGATCCGCCTCCGCAAAACGTTGATCGCCCACCGCAGAACGTTGATCGCCCACCGCAGAACGTTGAACCCCAACCGGAGAACGTCGATCCCCCACCGCAAAACGTTGATCTCCCACCGCAGAACGTGGATCTCCCACCGCAGAACGTGGATCTCCCACCGCAAAACGTTGATCCGCCACCGCAAAACGTTGATCGCCTACCGCAGAAAGTTAATCCTTCACTCGGGAACTGTAATTCCGAACCGGACAACGTTGATCCTCCACCGGA
The DNA here is from genome assembly GCA_964056735.1 of Allodiplogaster pararmata. Classification (NCBI taxonomy): domain Eukaryota; kingdom Metazoa; phylum Nematoda; class Chromadorea; order Rhabditida; family Diplogasteridae; genus Allodiplogaster; species Allodiplogaster pararmata. The sequence continues at coordinate 31,926,116 of OZ057403.1, forward strand.
AAACGGTGATTCCCCTGCGATTAGTCCGAATGTCCAAACCCCATCGAAGAGGCAAAGGAAGCCGGGATGAAGACGAAGGAGAATTAGACTGATGCCTTTTGCTTGATAATGTGTGATTGTTTGTAAGATTTGTTATGATCACGAGATAAACATGATGATAACTAGTATGTCGGAAAAAATAGACTATTTTTTTTCGAATGCCTGTCTTATTTATCGAGTATCTAAATACTCACTTTTCTTGGTGACTCAACTGTAGCCATATTTATTTGCGTCGTATTAACCTAATTTTAGTTAGTACCTAATTTTAGTTAGTACCAAGTATTTCTTGTTAATTCTTGAGAGACTCTTGAAGGCAAATATGTATGCTGGCCATGGTTTTTATAGGTTATTTTTAAGAAACAGACTTTTTCATCTGAGGGACTGTATAAAGTTGATCATCCTTCGATCGTAACTGTGATCAGTTTACCTCATGGTGGACTGCGTCTCTGATTTTCTCTTACTGTCTTGTTCCTAAGCCGTACCTTTATTTGAGCCTAAGCAGAAATAACATGAATAGTACCTGAAAAATTTTAATCCTGAGTTTGTGAATCAATTGCCTGATTGAATCAAACTCCGCATTGTCCCTCGCTGCTCACTGACCCGAAAAAGCGTGAGGTGATAGCTGAAAGCAGAGAAGAATAAAAAACATGATAGCACGAAGAGACTGCGGACGATCGGAAAAAATGCACTGCAAGCTGCACCACACCTAAGAAATCAGTGACGCAGTCCGGCGTGGGGTAAGGTTCAATCCGTAATTGTGATGTCTTGAAAGCTTATTTATTATTTCAGTTATATGAATGCCAATTGAACCTTTTTTAACGTTTTATCTTGTGCGAAAACTGTTAATTTTTTTCAGATTCATAAAAAAATATATCTTGATTATTATTCTCATGGGAATAAATGTGTTCAACTGTACTTGGGCATACTTCCTCTTGCACCTTCCCGCTCAAAGATGAGCCAATTGTTCGATTTAAACATGGTCCCATAACACCCCCCGTCAGACGACCACTTTCGATAGACAAGGCCAGCCCGCAAAATTTTGATTAGGATGCGCAGGCACGCACTCGAGACGTAGACGCATCCGCTCTTTCCCATCTCTCTCTAACTCGCTCTTTTCCTCTGTCTCTCTAACTCGCTCTTTTCCTCTGTCTCTCTACCTCTCTTTCCTCTCTCTACATCGCTCTCTGCCAATGTTACTCTCTCTCATCCACTTTTTCTTATTCTTACCCTTTCTCCCTCAATGCCCAATGCATTACGAATCGCAAACAAAAAAGTGAAAAAAACGGCCCTTATCGATTTTTCATTAGCACGCTGCGCGTGCGCGCGCGTGCTAATGAAAAATCGATAAGGGCCGTTTTTTTCACTTTTTTGTTTGCGATTCGTAATGCATTGGGCATTGAGAGAGAAAGGGTAAGAATAAGAAAAAGTGGATGAGAGAGAGTAACATTGGCAGAGAGCGATGTAGAGAGAGGGAAAGAGAGGTAGAGAGACAGAGGAAAAGAGCGAGTTAGAGAGACAGAGGAAAAGAGCGAGTTAGAGAGAGATGGGAAAGAGCGGATGCGTCTACGTCTCGAGTGCGTCTCGCGTGCGTGCCTGCGCATCCTAATAAAAATTTTGCGGGCTGGCCTTGTCTATCGAAAGTGGTCGTCTGACGGGGGGTGAAAGAGGGAGGGAATTCCATTCTAGACCGTTCGGGAAAGTTAGGCAGTCTAGAAAAGAAAATGTTGAAGCAGATAATGCTAGTAGGTGCGTGGATAGAGATGACAGGTGTGAAAAACGAGATTTTAGAATTTTTTTACAAAGCGTTGGGAAGCCCCTGTGATTGAATTGTTTACGGACAAAAAGAAAATACAATGTGCAAGTTTCAAAACTCTCTCTCTCACCTGTGCGTTCGGGCTCAAAAACAAGGCACAACAGTAGAGAGAGAAAGAGCAGATAGTCAGTAGAGACAGCAGACAGCAGTACAGAGAGAGAAATAGCAGAAGTGGGCCCCTGTTCTACAACATGTTTTCTTATTGTGCAATTGCTTTCAGGTGGGTCCCTAAAATTAAATTTACCCGTCCCTTGCTTCGATTTTGAACTTTTTCAAAACAAATTCCAAGAAAAAGATCAAAAATAATACAGTAGTCTACACCGTTTTACCGTATACATATAACGTAATAAGGAAGCGAGAGTTACTTCAGCCTCATTAAAAAATCTCAATCTTGCTTCACAATTGATATCAACATTTGTACACATTGTCTTCGGTTTCGATTGTAATGATGAGCAGAATAAATCGTGTCTCTTGACGAAAAATCTGAATGAAACCGTCAATAAACTGCATCTTTAATAATGAGAAGATCAGTAAGAGGGTAAAAGTCAGCGAAGCCAGAAGATGCAGAATGCCCAGAGCAACAGGAAGCTGCGGCGTTGATCGCATTGAGAGACAGTCATAGTGCCCTTCTCTGCTTACTCGCTCAGCTTGCTTTTTAAAATTTAGCTCTTGCTTAAGACCCGCCTCTTCCATAGTCTAGTCTAACCTTGATGAAACTCTCTTTTTGTGGTCTCAACTCATGAATGTCTTTTTGATTTATTTCAAGAGACCGACCTACTTCTTTAAATTCACCATTTTTACTTCGAAATGTCTCCTTATTGAAAATTTCATTTGTACCTAGCAAAATCTCGGTGAAGTTCTCAACTGTATCAAAAAATGATGAAATCCTAAAAATGAATACCTTGATAATTCTCCCTCTGGAGAAAGTTTTGTTCATAATTTTTCTCATGGTGTCTGGCATCAGTCTTTACAGTTATTTCATCGCCTTTAAAAAAAAGAATTGTGATTCGACTCTGAATTGTGATTTGTTTCCGATTACGATCCAGCTGTTTTCAAAATCAACTATTTTAGTTACTGTCTTTGCATCGGGTCTTTTCAAACTAGTTTTCAAGCCTTTTCATGTGCGATTTTCTCGGCAGTCGTACAGCAAATTCCGGACTTTATCGGTTTTCTTCGAGTAAAGTCTTCCTAGTTCTGACTTCAACACTTAATTCATTTACTTTTGAGAATAATTGACTTACGCTTTGAAACTCATCGACTTCAAGTTTGAAACTGAATAATTAAGAGAAGCCCATTCGCAGTGGGTACAGATAACAACATAAAAACAATACAGATAACAACATCTTAAACATCCAAACACGTATTCCGAGAAAAACATCTGAAAAAAAGGAAATGACGAAACAAAATTAATTAGCAACAACGAGGAAAACTATGAAGATCGTTTCATTGCTCTATATTTCTCTCGCATGAATGACCCGGGTCTGAGCGCTGTTACACCTGAAATCATAACGGTTGGTATCGTAACTTGCTAAGTTCGAGTGAAAGGGATGGTTTTCTTGAAGTTGAAGATGTGGGCCTAATCGTATCACTTTAGTGAACAAAATGAAAAAAAAAGCCAATATCAGAAGTTAAGACAGGTTTCGACGATGTAGATCACAAGCTTTCTTGTTTTTTTCTAAAGTGCTTAAAAGTGCTAGAAAATATGTGAGACAACTGTTTATCCTAACATGGGTGAAGAATGATGTTTAACAATGACATCTGTGATCCGCCGTTCTTCACGGAGAGCGCCTCGAAGTTGCGAGTCAGAATGTTCTTGTAGTACTTTCTGGAACGAGAAGTTACCCTCTCTCTTTCTTCTTCTGTGTTTCTTCTTACTTACTCAAGCGATGTATGAAATCAACGCGTGTCTTGTGATTTTCGCCATGCGTTCTGTGCATGGCGAAAATTCCTCTACATACATAGAACTACTCTCGTGGGCTCGGTCTAGAATATCTTTAAACCTTCTTCGAAGCCGTTCACAAACGAAGATTGGAAAGCACTTTGGGGTATCCCTAAAGGTCCCTTCAGAACCACCTCGCAAAGGAAATATTCCTGTTTTTGGAGTCGATAATACTGAGACTATTGTACCAATCGAACCTCATGGTGCAAATACAGTAAGCATTTGACACTTTACAGTACTGGCTGATCTCCGCAAATCGATGCTTTATGAATTCGACCTATTTTTGTCCTGTCTGAGTGATTTAACCCCTGCTGGCAAGGAAATTTCTAGAGCGACCGACCTACCGACCCTCTCCCTCACTCTAAATGAATGTATCACAGTTTTCACTGCTAAATTTTTAAAAAAAAACTTCATTCCTCTACATAAATAGAACGTTTCCTTGGCCATAACTCAGCCTCATGCGGTTTCGAGGTCATTTCGAGGGAAAGAATATTATCATATGACAAATAATAAAATTTGTTGAGAAGAAAGTGGGATTTCGCTCGCATTAAAGGAAAATATGCGGTAAAATCCGTGTCATCAAATATATTGATCGCCCTGTAGATAAAGAAATGATGAAGTTTGATGAATCGGAAAAAAGTGATAACTTGGCTAATACAGATAATCACTGCACCGGACCAGGTTGAGTTACCTCTTTTCGGGTTAGAATTTTCTCTTATAATTATAGTCAGGACTTTTTAAAAAATTTACGAAAAAATCTCAGCAATGAATAAGCTAACGTTTGACAAAAGGGAGAAGTGCAGAAAGCTCGCTAGTGAACGGAATTTCGTATTACTTCAATTATATAGTGATGATCTAGAGGAAGAGGGCAGAGTAACGAGAAATATTGTGTAACAGAGAATCTATCATATTTCAACATATCTGGAATTGACTACATTTTTGTGCATCCTAACTAAAACCAAGAACTCGGCATGTGTGCTTTTGTTCAACTTTTATTACAATCTGATCCACAACTTTACAGAAAATGTTTCATCTCACACAAGGCGATGCTTGATTGTTGTTTAATCAAATTATTTAAAAATCAAATTCTATCTCAGACTCCTTTCAGAAGTTATCCGTTGTTTCTAAGACCAAAAGTAACCTTCAGATGGTCCTGGTGCAGAGCTGTCTCTTATACTCGCCCAAAATGGGCTCATGTTTGCCTCTCGGACCATTAACGTCAGGCGTTGCCGTGCAGCTTCTACAGTAAACATATGATACAGTCAACCCTATAATCATTAGAATTCTTGCTCTGATTCATTGTTTATCGTATATTTTTCTTGTTGTAGTTCAGTTACTAAAAAAACTTCAGAGATACTGTCGAAGAAAAGTTCTTCAAATATACTTTTTCATATTTACACCCGACGATGCCTTTTTTTACACATGTTTTACTAAGCCATACTCAACTGAACAATCTAATAACAAGTTTTGAAACCCACTCGCTTAATGATCCAATCTTAGATGGCGACAATCTTTGTTTCGTGTAGAGAGTCTTTTACTGCTACTCCTAATAAGATCTTTGCGCGTTGAATGCTATCAGATATCAAGTGTCAACCGGGATTTTCCGATGTGCTGGTAATAGTGGCAAGTATAACTTTAATGAGTTTTGAAGACTTCCTTCTCCAGAGTTGTCGCCTTACCAATGTTATGCGGTTCGGTAGAAAGACGAGCAAGTAATTCAGGGAAAATATCGAGATAACTCCTTCCGATTGATAATAATCCTCGTGATATTTCCTGGTGGCTGAGGAATTGTAGCACAGCTTCTACAGTAGAGAAACAGTACACAATCTGATCATTTAATTCCATCTCATTACATCTTTCCTGTTTTTTGTTGTTTATTACACAGCTCTTTTTGAAGAGCAATCCTTCTAAATTAGAAAACCTTTCCTATTTTCCCTCAATATTTCGACTCTTGATAATCTATGCTGCCATCCATCCATCCATCCATCCATCCATCCATCCATCCATCCATCCATCCATCCATCCATCCATCCATCCATCCATCCATCCATCCATCCATCCATCTAACAAATATGAATTTTTTTAAACAACTCTTTCGATCGCCGCATCCTAAATCGTAACAGAATTTGTTCGTCGTAAAGTACTTTAACACTAATGCTCTGCGCATCAAGTAACATAGTAAAAACCTTCTCGGCACTTGTTTTCACATCGTGGCAGGATAAGCGCTCTATTGAAATGTGGGAAAGACCTGTTTAGAAAGCATTGGCTGCGCGCTGGTCACTGCGAGTGTGTCTAGGAATAAAACATAATTTTAGAAACCAAACCGATTGCAATATTTTCCGGTGCGCTGGAAAGAACGGCTCCCATCGATATTAAGAACTCTCTAATCACTCTTTGATTGAAAACTTCTTGTGGATCAGAATTTTCACTGGAAATGTTGGATTGCGCAATCTGACTTGGTACCGAACCACAAGGAATAGAAGGTCGGTTGTTCAGAACAAGTGTAACCTGGAAAAGATATTAAAATATTTCGAAAACTAATTTGACAGGCATTTTCAGGCCCATCTGTTAGGTTAAATTTTTTAAAATTCTTTCACGTGCTTAGGACCGTTCTGCGGCAAACAAAAAAAATTTTTTTTGTGCTAAGTTTAAGAAAGGTTCCCCATAGCAATGGAAACTGACCCACCGAAAAACAAAATACAAGTTTGTTAACCGAAGTTAGCAATCCACCAGTTACCAGCTCGACGTCTGGATGTCGCCTTGAAATTATTATTCAACTTAAACGTGATACCTTGCATACTCAATACATTCAATTCAATTCTTTATTCCGCTTGAAACAAAACATAATGTTAAGTGACGAAACAGATGACACTGTCCCAAAAAAAGTGAATTCAGTGAAGGTTATGGAAAGTGAGATCTAAATATGACAAGAACAATGAGGAACATTTCATTTTAGGAAAATAGATAAGCACACAAAAAAGCAAAGAAAGCAAAGCTTGTATCTTCAGTTATGAACTATTCATCAGCAATTAAGAACAATTCATCCGCAATAATAACTTGAAATTCCAAAAATTCAACTCACTCTTTATCATTCGAGAGCTAACCGAGAACACAAATATAATGGGAAAAAAAGAGGAGAAACAAAAACAAAACATTTGAAGAAACAAAGCACTTGAATTAAAAATGTATTCTAGAGTTGGTGACAATGGTCTCACAATCAAGCTTGATAAGTTCATTTCTAAAAATACTAGAAGAGCTTGTAGAAACCAAATAACAAGGTAACTTATTCCAGAAATTAATCATTCTTGAGGCACAAGTGCTTGTTCTGCTTTGATATTTACACGGCAAGCATATTCTGTAGTTATTCGATTCTCTCAGCGAATAAGGCGATGGGCAAAGTTTAAACATATTTGAGTAATCTACTTGAATATTTCCGTGCAGACATTTATGGATGAACACAAGATCGGCCACATTTCTTCTATATTCAAGCGAGGAGATGGAAAGAAAATTCAGTCTAGCAACATAACTCATTTTGGGTAATCTGGCCCTTTGTAGTAACCTTCGTGTAAATGATCTTTGCACTTTTTCTATGGAGTTAACGAGACCGATAGTTACTGGAGACCATACCTCACTCCCATATTCAATAAGGGGTCTTATGTATGTGGTGTATATTCTGAGCAGAACTTTAATTGATTTGGTTTTAAAGGCTCTGAAGATCATGTTTATACATTTTTGGGACTTTAGGGAGGTTAGTTCAATATGTTTAGAGAATGTGATATCTTCCTGAAATGTAATGCCAAGATCTTTCACTAATGAAGTAGTTGGTATGATATTGTCTTCTAGGTTATATGTTACTTTTGGATTCCTAGGACCATAGTGCATGATAAAGCATTTTTGAGTTGATATCACAAGTCCCCAGGTCAGTGAGTAATCGGAAATGGAATCCAGACTTTTCTGAAGAGAGTCTCTGTTTTTGGAAAAAAATTTGAGGTCATCGGCATATAGAAAACCATGGACATCTGGCTCTATGTGCTCCATGATATCATTTATAAATATTGAAAAGAGGAGGGGTCCAAGGCAACTCCCCTGGGGAACACCACTGTTGTATACTTTAGGGCCTGATAATGTATCTCCGATTGAGACTTTCGAGGACCTGCTCGTGAGAAAAGAACGGATAAGATAGAGGAGGTTGCCCGTTATTCCCACTTTTTCAAGTTTGTGAACAAGAAATCTTATGTTTACAAAGTCGAAAGCCCGTGAAAAGTCGACTAGACAGATGTCAAAGTCTATTTTTTTTTATTCTGAAGCGTGAGGTAAATGGAATGAGCCTCTACCAGGGATGTTACCGTGGACCGTCTCCGACCGAAACCATGTTGTTTGGGATGTAGTATGCCATTGGTTTCCAGATATTGATAAGTTATATTGAAGATCAGTTTCTCGAATACCTTTGACATAGAGCACACCATAGTGATAGGACGATATATTTCGATCTGAGAGCGGGGCCCTTTTTTATGAACTGGTTTGATTATTCCTTTTTTCCAGGCCAGAGGGTAGTGCCCTAAGGTTAGTGAGTTGGTGAAAATGATGGAGAGAGGTATGGCCAGTGAGTCCAGACAATTTTTGAGTAGTCTACTTGGAATAAAGTCAGGGGAAGAGTTCACATGACCAGTTTTTATTTTACAAAAGTTACTTTCAGGTTACCTGCGCATAATTTAGGGTTAAACTGAAAGCCCAGGAAGTGAAACCTAGTATGTATATGGATTTAACCACTAGCTGAACGCAGATCATCTCCAGGTACAATATATCGAAGAAAAACCGCCGGCAGTAGAATTGTGGAAGTAGAAGTAGCATAGAACTATTTTAATAAACCGTGTTTTAAAAATTATTGTATGCGAAGTCGCTTCAACTTTTAAAACGCTCATTCATGTCCTTTCCGGGCGTTGTTGTTGTTGTTTCTTGCCCAGTGGATTGTCTTCCTCCACGTGAGACAGAAGAAGGTCAAAGCTCTCGACCCTCGCTGTTTCTATCTAACTAACTTCTCTCTTTCTCTCTCTTTTTTTTCCTCCCTTCCCCTCCCCTCTCCCCTTTCCGAGCGTTGACGTCTTTTCCATTACTTTTTATAAATTGGCCACTCATTATAATAAAAATAATTATTTTATTTTCGTCGTTCACATGATCGTACAATTTGTGTTCACAGGAAAAATCGAGAACAAATAAAATTAACAATTACAAAAGAAGTGTTGCAACTGGGCTATTAATGATTGAACAACTACTCATGACGATATATTGTAAAATATTGTTTATCGTGTTTCAAATTGTTTGTTGAATTTCATTTTATTTCATTTATAATAAATGATTTATTGTTCCACGCAACATTATAAACAATATCACGTAGTTAATACCTGAATCTTAAACAGAAGAAGATTAGCTCAAGATAGAATTATTGATTTTATGAATAGGCTCTTGTTTTTCGTTTTGTTTTTTGAAATTAATTTTAGCGAAGCTCAAAAACCTCGTGAGCCAATAATAACTTTACTGAAAATCTCGTTAGCCGATATCTTGATATTCAGTTGTTTCATACCTCGTTTATGGTAAAGTCATCTTGATATTCAGTTGTTTCATACCTCGTTTATGGTAAAGTCATCTTGATATTCAGTTGTTTCATACCTCGTTTATGGTCAAGTCAAAAATCTGAATCTCAATTTACATCTTCACTGCTAAGAAACCTACCTCATAGTCTTATGAGGCCGTATGCATGGAAAACAGATTATAACAATCTGGATTATTCAAATCCAAGGATTACAAAATCCAAAAAAGTTTTTTAAAAAATTTTGTCGGATTATCTCTAATCCAAAAGTATTATAGCTTCCATGCATACCGGATTAGTGAAATGTATTTGGATAACTGCTAATCCAAGCTCATAATCCTTTGGATTGCTCCATGCATACGGCCTATGTATATTGATAAAATAATCTTCATTCAATTTTTTAAAAATTACCTTTTTTTACTCTCATAAACTTTTCGTCGCTGAGTAGAACTCAATTAAAATGAATATTCGTGATAATTTTTTTCAGCAAAAAATGATAAAAACAAGCTCGACAAAAATCCAATGGATATCATCGATACTCAAACTATTTGGAAGCATTAAAACCTATTCCTAAACTCAAGTAAGGGATTGGGAGTATGTATGTTAGAACTTTGAGAGAATGCTTAGCTTTTTCGACGAAGAATTGGCTAAGAACTATTCTACTTGTCGAAGTCCTATGTATGTAGGATTGATTGCATCAGAATGAATTCTGGATCCAATTCTGACGTACAAATTGACTTCTTCAAACTTTTTAACGACTTTCTGAAAAATTCGCCTCTGAAATACATCAACGGTTCCGAGTTTTTGCGAGCTCTCACTCGCCCTGCCTAAGTAGGGCCTTTGGTTCCATGACTTTTCGCATCACGACAATTCGCACCGCGATAACTCGCGCCCGGATTTCGAAATATTTTCTCCAAAGCTCTAATTATGTGGTTGGTCGTCGTATACGGTCTCTTACTAAGCCGTATTTACCTGAGCGTAAGCACAAATTCCGATAAAAAAATACATGGGAATATTTCGACTGTGAAATTTCGGTTATGAGTTTTCATGGTGCGAAGTGTCGTCATACCATTGCCTTCACCTTGTTCAATTAGAAACTGGAGAGGTGACAAGTCTTTAGCTGAAATACTTAATAGACTATTGAACGCATATATGTATACATGGAATTTACCGAACGTTATTTGCATAACTTTGACGTTTTTTAAAATTATTTTTCAGGAGCTGTGTTGATTGAAAAATTTTTTTGCAGTGTTTGCATTCAAAACAGGATTGTCCAGAGAAAAAAACGCTTATTCATTGCTGGGCAGCAATTGCGCTAAAACTGCTTGTGTGAGTACAGCATACCCGCAATATCTCGGCTCACCAGAAGGTCACACAAACGGACTTCTCTTCTCCCGTGCCTCAATCGACCACCCCTCCCCACAAGAACCCTGATCACCTCTTCATCTCTCTCTCTCTCTATTTCTCTCTCTTTGTATCTCTTTCTCTCTTTGTCTCTATCTCTCTTTACACTCCACTCAAGGAAATTGTTTCCCTTTTCTATGGTTCTCTCACCCACACCTTGACCTCCCGTCAACTTCTCAAATCGCGCGCTCGTCTGCAATTTGAAAAGAAAAAAATTGAGATCGTCTCTAAAAAAACCGCTTTAGGTTGAAATGGCAGAGTGTGTTGCTGGATTTAGAGGCTTTTTAGCTTCATTGTATCTTCGTAAAAGCTTCATTGTATCTTCGTAATCTTCGTAATTTTGTGGTCTTATTTAGCCGAGGTACTTTAATTAGATTGTTTCGACCATTTTTAGCGTTCCAAATCTTTCAATTAAACTTTCCTAGTTTACCTTTTTTTGTTGTAATGTTTTGGTTAAATTAAGCTCCATAATGAATTATATAACTTATATAATATAAGGAAAATAGTTAATTTTCAGCGATGGTGAAAAATTTTGGTCTCGCTAAATTTAGTTTTTTTTAAAGCAAAGGTATTTCCGAGTTTTCATTAGCGTCTGAGTGAAGTATTGACAGCGAGAGAGAATTCGAAACGATTCTAAAAATTTCTTTTTTTCTGTTGGTATAACAGTGATGTTACCAATTCTCCATACGGTCCCGTTCTTAAGCCGTACGACCTCACAAGCTTAACCTTAGCCGTCTTAAGCCTAAGCCAAAAAAAAAGAATGAAAAATTCATCGATTCAGTCATTATAAAAATTTGGGCTTTTCAAATGAAGTTCCCCTGTGTCACGCTTGTGTTTGTAGAAATTTTTTCCACTATATCAGTTCAAACCGATTTAATTCCGTTCAACGATTGTTTATATCTCTGAGAAATCTTTGATAATTTGTATTAAAATAATATTCTAGCGAAAAGTACCGTTTTAAAAACTTTGAAGAGAAAATTTTACAGGATCAACTTAATCTATACTTAATCCACTCTTGCTGTCGATATTATTTCTCATGAAATTATGAGGGTTTAAAAAAAAACTTTTTAAAAAATTCACGAATGAGTGGGAACACTATTCTATACTTTCGCCACCATGATCCAACTGAACCAATTTTTCTCCTAACTCGATTAGACGCTTATGATTTTTTTGTTGTTGAATAGTTCGAATCCGTAAGCCAACCGGGTCACGGGAGCTCTAAGTTTCTTGCCATCCTTAAAATTAACCTTCAACTGCAAAATAACCTAACCTTGGGTTTACGATATAATTTTAGATTTGGGACTCGAGCAACAACTCTGAAGGTAAAAGAGTGTGCAAAAGCTACTCTTCATTCAGTCATTTTACGCGTTTCTTGCGCAATAATTATTGATCGGTCGTTTAATCATGACTCAGCTCTGTCATTAATATAGACTTAGCCATGACACCAGTCTTCATCCTAGAATTAGTCTGTACTCAACCATGTTATCATCTCGACGCAGGCATGCCATTTGTCATTTGTCCAAAGTCAGCCCTGTCACTTTTTGACATTATGCTCTTCCATTGCACTTGACACGAGTCTGCCATTATTCCAAACTCAGCCATGTCATGATTCTTAAGTCAGCTCTGTCATAAGTCTAGACTGTCATGAAATTAATGGGCCAATCTGATTTTTTTAACCACTCTTGACCCACGCTTTTCATTAGTTTAGACTCCGTCATTTATTTATTCTTCATTCAGTCAGTTAAATAGTGTAAAATACACTCAATTTTTCTTCTTCAATTCTTGAGCCAGTCATATATATATTTTATCTACACTTGTCAGTGCAAAAACAAACATTCAAAAACCACAGATAACAATGGTGTCTTTAAGAAGCAAATAAAAAAAAAGAAAAGAAATCTAAGACAATTCTTGTAACAATTTATTACAGAGCGCGTCATAGTGTCTAATAATTACATCCATATGTCTGCTGATTCGAAACGGAAAGACTAAAGTGTATCAATGATATTGATGACAGCTTTTTTAAAAAACGTGTTCACTCGGAACATTCAACACATCTCTCGATAATCTAGTGAACATACGTGCTACCCTTAATGAGAACTCTCGTCCAGTCTTCCTCACACATCAATAAATTGGTGACAACAGAAGCCTTCTCTCGAAAACCGTGCTGATAATTAGACAACACATCGAATCTTTCTAGATGCTCTATAATAGTCTTACGAAGTAGGCGCTCTATTGTCTTCGATGCAGGGGATAATATCGATATGGGCCTATAGGAAGAAGGAGACGAGGGTTCTTTGCCTTGTTTAGGAATTGCGGTCACAAAAGAATGCTTCCAAATAGCAGGAGTCGAAGATGTGATAAGACAGAAGTTGTATATGTGGGATAGAGGAACCGAAAGCGAAGAATGACACATTTTGAACACAAGCTGAGGAATTCCATCGGCACCGGTACTACCCGTGTATTTCAATTTAGACAAAGCACGTGAAACAGTATACGGAAGAAAGATACTTAGATTAGTTTGTGGAAGAATGGGATCTCCAGCGGGGCGGGGTAACAAACCGTCATCATGGGTAAAGGAAGAGGCAAACTCAGCTGCTAGTAAGTCACATTTACTTTGAGAGTCAGTCAAAACAGAACCATTTCGATCAATGAGAAAACGAGGAGGATTGGGTTTGGGACGTGTGAGAGAAGAGATATGCCGGTACAAATTACGAGAGGATGTGAGCCTTTTCTTGAGGCAGTGCTTATTCCACTTGTTGATTTGTTTAAGTAGATCACAACTAGCTTTTTCATACAGTTTTCGAACAAGTGGGTAACGAATATTGCGAAATAGTGCATCTCGATAAGAGATCAAACTACGAATATGGGGTGGATAGGCAGAGAAAGACGAGCGAGGGGCCTTCATTGGAACATACAAGGACAGAGCGTGGTGGAGGAATAGTAGGAAGCGAGAGTAAAGGTCATCTATGTACACAAAAGAACATATCGAAAGCAGCTTCCCAATCTATAGAGGACAAGTAATCATTCAAAGCAGAAAAATCAGTTCGAGAATAGTCTGGAACATGTTTAACGTCGATACGGTCCAAGCATATATGTATATTGGTATCGAATCCTAAATGATCACAAGACGGAAATGAGGGAATAATACGGGACTCGGAGAAAAGAGAAGGATGAGATGTAACGAACCAGTCAAGTGATCGGTTTTGGCGCGTTGGGAGGCGGCACAGAAACGAGAGGTTGAAGGAGGAAATCAGAGAATGAATTATATTATCGGAAAGACTCACAGGAGGACTCAGGGAATCAGAATTGAAATCGCCCACCAGGAAGAAGGGATGATTAGATGTTGAGAAAAGGTCGGATAGAAAATCACAAAAAAACTCTTGTCTGATCGGAACTATAACTGGGTGGACGGTAACACACAACAATTCGTAGAAAACAAACTGAAATAAGAACATCGATGGCTATGACTTCTGTACGAGAGAAATCTATTGCTGGCTTAGTAAAAGAGTATACATCACGAATAACAATGCAAACACCACCGCCTCTAGAGTCACGGTCCGTTCTCACAACAACATAAGGGAGATCTCCAACAATTTCACAATCCTTAATCCTACCATGGAGCCAAGTTTCGGACAACGCTACAATATCTGGCTGCTCAGCTTCTAGAAAAATTCGGAAGGCTGCTAGTTTATTACATATAGAGCGCATGTCAAAATAGAAGAACTTGAGAGAATTCTTACCCGGACATGATCTTAGTTTGACGGGAAAGAAGATAAAGGTCTAACAGTTTGCAGCCTCGAACGACGAATAGCGTCGGCTTCTGCTCTTGGTATCACTTCTCCATTGTAGACAACGACGTCTTTCCCCTCGGACACTAGTCTTCTTTTCTCTTGCCGAAGCAAGAACTCCTTCTCTCGCATTTCTTTGGTCAGAATTGGCCGAATGAAAATGTTTCTGAAGCGGTTGTCATTCCGAAGTGAAGAAGCACGTGCGAGAAGTTGCCGCTGAAGTGACTTCGCTGGAAGAATGACCTTCAGCGGTCTGGAGGCCGGTCGCCCATTAGAGTTGTGATTGATACCCATCCGAAAATGGGCCAGTCCGTGAACAGCTACGCCAGCTGCGTCGAGTAGCGAGAGAACCAGAGCGTTGTCATGAGCTGTTTGTGAAGAAGGGAGAGCAGTAGGATCCGGATGTTCTGGAGCCTTTTCGATGACAATAGATCGGAGTCTTTTGTCCTCTTCAATTTCGTGCTGGATTAAGTCGACGGTGGGGGACTGAGTGGAATGTATATCTGATAGTTTCTTGATGACAACAGCGCACGTCTTCAGGAGTAGCAAGACGTGAGGAGGCAGGGAAGGCTTCTTTGCTTCTGATTCGGCAGAAATACAGCTGTCGAGTGCTGAAGTCAGAGCAGCAACTCCAGTAGGATCACAATCGTTGGAGGAAGTTTTTTCGGCTCGTCTTTTGGGAGGCATTTTGGGCAGTAAAGGCAGTAAGAGCACGGAAGAAATCGATACACAGAGCACTATGGACACTCACCGCTCGGTAGAGAGAACTGAGACAAGAATGTAATGTGATTAATTTGTATCAACCATTTATTAAGTACATGCATAATCAGCTTCCTCATTGTTTTGGACTCGGGCATGACATTAATTTCTTATCAGACATGTCATTAGGGTTCATTCAGCTGACATTGGTTTGACTAATTTCTGCCATCAATCTAGACTCAATAGAATATGTACTCCATAATTTTGGAGAAAGTTTAACATTGCTCAGTGCGGTTGCAGGCAAATCAGCCAGTGGCCGTTATGGCAGAAGCCATTGAAGATCAGGCCGATGTAGCTGAGCCAGTTCAAACTGAGTCAGATCTATCCCAGTCAGATCAAGAACTGTCTTATCTAGCCGAGGCAGATCAGACTGAGTCTGGTCTAATCGAGGCAGATCAAGCTCAGGCAGAGGCGAATGAAGCGGCTCCTGCTCAGGAAAGAGCTTTACAAGCACAAATCGTCAGAATTTTTCCTCGAAGTTCTCATGAGAGTTCTATGTACATGCATGAGAAGAAAGAAGTTACTTTGCAGCCTGAGACGATTCAATATTATCGAAGAATGATTGGCAAAGCTCGTATGCGAAGCAGGAGAAATCAAATGCGACTCAATGTTTCGATGTGGGAGGCAAGCACTATGTTGTTTTCTTTCAGATTATAACTAATCAAGTTGATAGTGTACTAGATTAAAGACAGTTTTAAGCGGTTCATTTCCATAGTTTTTCCCCGGGCCTGTGTTTCGGACACATAAAAAACTTATCTACGGTTGTAAATCTATCATCTTTCCGTCCCAGGTCTCTGATGAAGCGTATTTCCATGCTCAGCGTGCTTATGTGACACATTATGATTTCCCTGCCAACATATGATTGAACTACCACAGGAACAAAAACTAGCCCACGCGGGGTCGTCGAAACTAGTCATCTCGTATCAGGTATACAACTAGTCATCTCGTATCAGGTATACAACTAGTCATCTCGTATCAGGTGTACAGACTACATCGTCAAAACTAGTCATCTCGTATCTTGTACAGGTATACAACAAACTCTACCCAGTAATTACTGAAGAACGCAGCGCAATCGATCTTTCTAACTTGTTTAGTTTTACAAGAAACTTCAATCCTATTTAGATAGACTCTTTTTGCCGACTCTAAATTACGCATCCCGAACAAATAGTTTAAAACGAAGACATTTCAAGACAACAACAAAAAAACATACGAGTGAAATACAATTCTAATGCCATGAATTGGATTGATATAGCATCGCTCCTGTTCAGAGAGTTATGAGTTATTAGATTCCGCTCGATGAACTAGCTTTCATTTTTGCTGCAAAGATGATCCTTTCCAACTTCAGAAAGCAGAGGAACTCGGCAAGACCCTCTTGCATCGTTACGAATCAGGGAACCTGGAGAATTACCTTGACACGGCAATTCGTGTCTTGAAACGCTTCCTGCCCGTTTTCCCTTTTCCAACGCCTTCGAGAAAGTGGAAGATGGGTAGAAATTTGAGCTTTTTGAGCCTTTTTGGTTTATTTGAACAAGCGGAGCTTTGAAAAAAACAACTTTTTAAAAATTGATTATCGTTAAGAGATTTCATCGAGAAGGAGTCTTCGGGATATACTTTCGAATTTAAGACGATCGTAAGATAATCCTGAAGATGTACAACACTCCAAAACCAGAGTGGGAACCATACGTACGGGAGCTCGTCGGAATCGATCATTCGAAGGTCCTCTCCAACTTGGTGATGTCTTCTCTTCGGGGGTGTGGCAAAAAGGTTCTTTCATCATAGCAGCTGAATATTTGATTCTCAGATCCAAGTACGCTTCTCGAGTCCGCATGTTTGTAACGAGTGGAATATGAGTATTGAAGAGTCTTGATATCACGGAACAGTGAAGAAAGTATATTAGATGTGTCCTGCCTCATTAGAAGCACTCTAGGTGTGATTCGCTTAGGCTATGAGATAGAAAACAGGACAAACTGCCGCCGCAAAGTTCTCATTATGCCCGGTACAGATAAAGTGTCTCCGCGGCGGAATCCTGTCTGGTTAAACGAAGCCTTGTTTCTTGAAGATTTATAATCAAATTAATAATAATAATAATAATAATAATAATATTAAATATTATTATTATAATCTTCCTCGCGCTTGTTACCGCCTTGCGGCAGGGTACGCGCTCCCCTGAGATGCGGGACAGACTTACCCTGGTAGAACCAGTGGCTGCCCGCTATAAACTGCTATTGTGTTTTGCAGCAGCGGGAAGAGTCAGATTCGTGCCAGAACAGTACCAACATTTCTTAACCTCCTTGGTTTGGGTGGATCTGTCCGGGGTGGGAGTCAAACTCGGGACTCTTCGCATAGTCGAACACACTACCATTATGCCACGCCCAGACCTATAATCGAATTAGTAATGTTAAAACTAATTCATAAATTTATGAATAAATAATAATAATAATGATAAATTCCTGCAGTCACATGATTACTTCTTCCTTCATCGAAACACATACGAAATCAACATACACATTGATCGGTTTCCGGATGACAGATTCCAGAGAGAAGAGCCGCGAGTCTGGTAAGATTTACAATAGGTCAACAAACGGATCTAAAAGAATAAAAAGTTGTCTACATTTATAAGTTTCATTAAAAAACAATTCATTATTGTTCTCTTTATGACAATAATGAATTATTGTGACAAAAGTTACTAATATGTCAATTTGTTTATTTACCAGTTCACACTGAATTTAGAATATAATTGTCGTCTTGTCTTATCAGTCTATTGTTGAGGAAGAAAGAACGGGGGTTGTGAAGCTTGACTAAGAAGTCATTTTAGTTTCACTAATTGAACGAGTCAACATGGGTTGAATCGTTCAATTACAGGGTGATCATAAATTACCTGGACAAATTTTTAACGCACTCTATTGCGCGACACAGTTGACCGATATTTGTTTTAATTTTTCCATGATAATGCTCTGAGACTGGTTGTTTCTTGTTTCAAGTTTCATGACTCTAGCTTTGTTTGTACAGTTATGGTGAAATCAAGTCCTCTTCGTGCTGCGTTCATTGCACTGCACAAATCCCTTCACACGAGAGCGGACATCGCGCGACGACTCAATGCTCCACGAACAACTGTTTACGCCACCATCGATCGTCTTCGGGAGACAGCCAATGGCAAGGACCGTGTAGGAAGAGGTCGTCCACCGACATCCGACACGCCCCAGATTAGGAGCATTCTCCGGAAACGCATCGCACGCAATCCTCGACAATCCATGAGGAAGCTCGCTTCGTCGGTCGGTATCTCCCGTGAATCAACGCGACTGATAATCAAACACCGTCTCGGGATGTACCCCTATAGGATGCAGAAACGACATGGATTGGATGCTCGACAGAAGCTTCTTCGACATCAACGGTGCAAAGATCTGTTGCAACGATGTGCGCGGGCCGAGCATTTCCGTACGCTATGAACTGATAAAAAAATATTCACCATTGAGATGTCGATGAATTCTCAAAACGACAGAATACTTGCTCACGATCGTAATGGAGCAGCTGAGCATGGAGTCACAGTCGGAAGAAGCAGCCACTCCAAGTACCTCATGGTTTGGGGAGGTGTTTGCGCAACGGGCAAAATTCCGTTGGTTTTCGTCGACCCTGGTGTGAAGATAGATGCCAACTTCTACGTAAAGAAGATCCTCGAAGACGTGGTAGAGCCCTGGAGTAGGACATACTATAATGGAGCTGATTGGACCTTTCAACAGGACTCGGCACTTGCCCACAAGTTCAAAATCGCACAAGAGTGGTTGTACACACACACACCCCAAACTTCATAAGCACTTCTGAATGGCCATCGAATCCCCCCGACCTGAACCCACTCGACTTCAGCGTCTGGGGCGTCATGCAGGCAAAGGTTGGAGCTATCCACCACCACACTCTCGATTCTCTGCGTGCCGCCCTTCTGAAGGCATGGGACGAACTCGACAACGACTGCCTGCGGTCACTGGCATGTGGATACGAGCGTCGTCTCAAGACATGCGTTCGCGCTAGAGGCGGCCATATCGAACATGATTCTGCATAACTGTTGGTTATATATTGTGATAAAGTATGTTATGATACCAAGATATTAATTTCGTTTTGAAAGGAAATACAGACATTTACATTTGTCCAGTTAATTTATGGTCCTCCTGTACATCTCATCTGTGGTTCCTCGGTTTTCCTTTTTTGGTTGATCTGAGTATCTTAATTACGAAGAGAGACTCGAAAATTCATTCCCTAGAGTTCCTTCATTCCATAAAAATCGAGCCATCAATTTTCCCCGAGTTCTAACCTTTGTGTTCACTTAACTCGCCATCCCTCTGATTGGATTTTTTTCATGATCCAGAGTTCATGAAGAAAAAATAATTTATCATGTAAAAATCTTAATTTCATTTATCATGATGAAAATTTATATTTCAAAGGTTTATGGTCAAAGGTTCAGTGTCTCTTTCTAAAAAAATTGCTTTCAGGGGGCCTCCTTTTCCTTTTTGTTTGGACTAGAAGCCTATTAGGTGAGACTCAGACATATCCTACCACTACCTCGAGGTATATCATCTCAAGGCGCAGAAGATTTTGGAGCATCGAATTCGGGCTCGCGACTTTAAAGTAAGTCGGCAGGAAGAGCAAGGGAGTAGAAATTGTTTAGAAATTCTATTGTATATTGTTATGCCGTGTTCGAAAATACTTGCAATTTTTTTGGATCTTTTTCAGAATTTTTTTGGATCTTTTTCACGGACTTATATGTCTCCCGACCGTCTATTCAACGCATTTTTCATTATTTTGTGTATATTGTTTTTTTCCGTCGTGTTCAATCCTATTGTGGAATACTTTTTAACACGTTTTTGATTTTTTTTAAAATTCGTGTTTTGTTTTTCTAGTTAGTTCTATGAGGGTTTAAATCTCGTTAGCTTATTAAAATTTGTTTTTAAAAAACTCTTTTTTCAATTTCGTTACCAAATCGTCAACCAATATTCATACTTTCACTGCTAAGGAACCCTACCTCATATCTCTCCGTGTATTCGAGAAGCAATTCGTAAAATATTTATTTCTTCTTTTTTGTTTCCCTTTTTAATCTTGAATTTGCATTGTTTTCATGCTGACTGTTTGCTAAACTTTTTCAACGAATAGTTTTATTTATTAACTTCTTTCGTTAAACTTATTGAGTTTTTTTCGTCAAATAGCTGTTCTGTTCTATTTTTAATATAATATTATATTCTCGTTAAATTTTATTAATTTGAGCTGTTAATTATTAATTATTTTTTTTAGGTATTAATGTTGAAGTTGAGGTTTAAAAAAATAAAAATCAAATGTTTTTAAACATTTTTTGGTAGACTTAGGTAATCAAATATGTAAAGCTTTTCCCGAAGAGATTAAAAAACTGCCAGAGTTTATCGCGATACAAACCTTTCAAAAAAATCAAATATTATACAAGGACACAACTTTACTTGGGGGCGTGCTTCACTTAGGAAGTAATATAAACAAAATACAAGAACATTTCGGCACAATTTAACTGAGGGGGCTCTTTTCGGTGCGTTCAAAAAAATGTTTTAAAAAATACAAAAAATGTAAATTTTCTTATGCGGTCTCGTTCGTCTAAGCCGTACGGCCTGTCATTTGTTCTAATTTCTTAATTCTGAAAGCAGTTGAAAAACAAACTGAGTTAGTTATTGAATAATGATTTCACTGCGTGTACGTGCATACCGGCCCATATATGGTTTTTTAAAACACACAACTATAGGTTAAAACACACAATCCATTTTCCAGACTTCGTAAGAAAAACTGCTTAACTCAATGAGGAAGAGCTCAAGTTTCTATGCACAAATAAATATTTTTTAATGTTCGAAATAAAAGTATATGCATTCCAACCATAGCTATGAATGCATTTTTTTGAAGTCCAATTGTGAAGTTGATTAGCTTTTTCCGCTCCTTATCGTTCACTATTAATGGTGAGCCCAGAAAAAAGTCGGCTTCCTAACACACTACACAATCCTTTTTTCTTGTTCAATTCATTTTACACGTATCACGACACTTTGTACCCACAACACTTTGTACCCACAACACTTTGTACCCACAACACTTTGTACCCACAACACTTTGTACCCACAACACTTTGTACCCACAACACTTTGTACCCACAACACTTTGTACACACGATATTTTGTACCCTCGAAACTTTGTACCGTGAAATTGTATTATTCTCAACAGAATTCTTCACTTTTTTTCTCGCACAGGCTCAGGTAGAATTACGCAAACGAGGCTGTACAGCCTATTACAAGACGTTTTGAGAAAATTTCTCACATAAATTATTTTTGCTCGTGGTTACAATGTGTCTTGGGTACAGAGTGTCGCAGTACAAAGTATAGTGGGTACAGAGTGTCGGGTACAAAGTTTCGGTGATCCATCTAACATGGTTGCCTTATGTGAAGAATAAGAGTCTTATTATAAGACTCTCCGGCTTGAAAACTATTTCGGTGTGGACGACGTCTTCGCATACTATCAGCCTTTCGCTAAACATGCAAAATGCCTGAGTCGAAAGTGAATTTTTAAGAGAAAAGGTTGAAAACAAAAAGGAAAAAAGTAAAAAGAAGCAATTACGTCCTATGTGAGAGCACCCCGCAAGGAACACATGGTCAGTCGATATTACTTATACTGTCCTCTCTTTCACACATCGAGTTTGCAAGCAAGGTTATTTTCCTGCACTCGGGTATCTCGTTTTCTTAATCGGAAGAGCTTTTTCCGTTCTTGTCCCAGTGCGGAACGAAGAGTATACGAGTTTTTTTTAGAGATTACTTCCCAATCTTGAATACAAACGAATCATTGGCTATTGTTTTGAACCTTTTGTTTTGAACAACTGTTGTACCAACTAATATTGAATGACGTGAAACTGATGGGAAAAAAAAATTTCTGTTGATTTACTGTTTAAAAAAACCACATTTTGACTCGGTGAACGCATTTTCAATCGGTGAACGCATTCTATGTGATATATTATCATTTCTAAAGTTATCAACACTCACTCACAGTTCACTTAACTCCGTTTTAAAGCTCTGTTTCTTTTTTTTTGAAATTGTTTTTCACGCCTAGTACTTATTGATTCTTTTTTTTGCAGTGAAAAAGGTTCTTGAAACGAAAAGCGAGTTATAGAATCGAATTGAATTACCGACACTTTGTACCGCGTCACTTTGTATACGACACTTTGTACCCGACACTTTGTACCCCGTCACTTTGTACTGCGACACTTTGTACCGCGACACTTTGTACCGCGTACGGCCTCGTTAGCTAAGCCGTACGGCCTCGTTAGCTTAGCCGTGCGGCCTCGTTATCGTAAACTTTTACTAAGCCTAAGCGTTTTTTTAATGTAAAAATATGTTTTAATGTAAAAATAAAACGCGCGTCCTCACTCAAGTCGCGGTACAAAGTGTCGCGGTACAAAGTGTCGCGGTACAAAGTGACGGGGTACAAAGTGTCGGGTACAAAGTGTCGTATACAAAGTGACGCGGTACAAAGTGTCGTGATACGAATCGAATTTGATGTTTTTCCGTTGCGTTCTACTCGTTCCTAAGCGGGCTTTTACGACAATCTTTCCGAAGATAATTTTCTCAAAAAGAGTCTCAAAAAGCTCAAAGAAAGTTGGAAGAGTTAAAAAAAACTCAATAAATTTAATTTTGATGGATTTAAATTTTATCGTTAAATATTCATTCGGTAAGCCTCGGGGTGTAATTAACCAATGAGAGCGCATTTTGACTGAGTAATAAGATCTACAGTTACTTGTTTGGTTATCCGGTTCCTAACCGTTCGAGACTACATATAATACCAAAGTGTTGCAATCAGTGACCACCAAAGCATGCAACCTTGGAACATTTCGTATCATTTCATATAATTTTCCGAATCTATGTGTTTTTTGTTTGAAAAAAATCATTTGTGTGCTTTTGTGCTCAATGAAACTCATTTATTAAAGCAATTTTTTAAAGAGAACTTTATTTTTCATAAGGGAGTACTGCGTAGCCAAATGCACACATATCTACATATTCGGAAGTGCAAATAAACGGCGCTGCTCTAATTCTCCCTCGCTTGCGTGTTATTTCGTTTCCAACTTTTTATTGCCGAGAGAGAGATGAGCATTACGCGAGCAGGAGAGAATAAGAGAAGCTCGAGAGTTGTACCAATAATGCCGCTATTCTCTATTTATATGTTCTATTATTGTTCATGTCTGCTCATTTCTATTTGTTTTGTTGAAGCGATTGGTTTCCGATGTAATACATCTAAATGAATTCTCTCATTAGCTTCTTCTTCTTCCTCGCGCTTGTTCCCGCCTCGCGGCAGGGTACGCGCTCCCCTGAGATGCAGGACAGACCTATCCTGGTAGAACTAGTGGCTGCCTGCTAGATCACTGCTAGTGTGATTAGCAGCAGTGGGGAGAATCAGATTCGTGCATGAGCACTACCAACATTTCTTAACCCCCTTGGTTTGGGTGGATCTGTCCGGGGTGGGAGTCGAACTCGGGACTCTTCATTAGCATAGATGAAAATAATTGTCTTGTCTATAACTCAGGCGTTTGTATTCAATCTAGGACCATTCTTAGAAAAACCAACTTAAGTTCAATCTAAAACTAGTTTAAAGGGATTGCCAGAAGGCTACCGGAACGGCGATTGTCCATGGCATGCTCGAAAAGAAAGCAGAGACTCAGAGTATCTCGAACATGGACCCTTTAGTGCAAAAGAAAGAGAGAGTTGAGAAAAAAGGTTTTTAAGTAAAGTTTGCCCTTAGAAAAACAGATAGAAGCAGAATTTCGGAACGAAGTTTCGCACACAGCCTGCTGCCGATAGTTAGTCTTCAAATCGATTTGTTCGACCTGGCCTCTTCGGGGTCAAATAGCAATCAATTGATTATCTTTGCGTGTTCAGCGCTCATTAGAGTACAAAATTGATTTAACTATCGCACAGAAAAAAGCTATTCCACCGGGCGGGATCGAACCCAGCCAGCTCGTCTCAGCTCGCGTTACCATTACACCACGGGGCGGCTCATTAGAGCGTTTTCAATGTATTATTCGTTCTCATTCTCACATAATTCGATGTTAAATAAGTGGTGTTCTAAGAAACTATGCAACTATACATATACACGATGTGTGGATTTTTTCAGCGGGCAAAGCACTTCCCGGTTAATGGTCTCTTGGCGGGGCACTAAGACAGCTCCACATCGTTCGCACTAATTAGAAGACCTTCGCTTTCCTGGGGACTAATGTCTTAGCAGAATGTCTCTGTAATACTCTCTCTGAGAAAAAAAGGGAAGAAAAAACGAGAGTGAATATTCCGCTTGCCGCAGGGATATATTCCGCTTGCCGCAGGGATATATTCCGCTTGCCGCAGGGATATTATGTGTCGTTCCAAATGGGTGTATGTACGTATCCGCCACTTAACCCGGAAAAAATTAAACTCGAGATTTCCCTCTCGGTGATAGTCGTTGCTATCTCTTCTGCTCCAGCTTCCAGTAATGGAGCGTTAGAATTCAACTTTTCACTTTGCAAAGTAATTTTCTGCAAAGTGATCCCGTTGAACGCTCCAATGTCTCACCACGAATTACTTTGAAAAGAAAAATGGACTACGATATTACTTTTATAATCACTTTTACTGTTGGACGTAATTTTTATGAATTTTACAGAAAAATAGTCGCTTTGTCTTAGAATGCAGGGGTGTTCTTTCTTTTTACCGTAGTCCATGTTTCTTTTCACGGTAATTCGTGGTGAGACATTTGAGCGTTCAACGGGATCACTTAGCAGAAAATTACTTTGCCAAGTGAAAAGTTGAATTCTAACGCTCCATAAAATTCTTTTCAGGGACATTTTTTCTCGACTTAACGAGAAATCAAGGCATTTTACCTATGCATGTACGTACCCGCCGCATAGGAGTGGCAGGCCACTATATTATACCCGATCTGAAAGACCTAATCTATGAAAACCGGTCGATAATTATCGGAGAGGGCCTTTTTCTTCATAATAGAAAGTGCTCTCGGCGGAATTCCATTCTCATCCGAACCATCTTTGGCGAAAATCTCTTCAAGTAGATATGCATCTTGCCGTTTCGAGGCTATTCTCCATATCTCCACGACTTAATTCTTCTGTTTGTGTCTCATTCTTTTGTATCTTTCTATTTGACTCTGAAGCTCTTCCGCTCTCTCTCTCTATTTCTCTCTCTCTCTCTCTCTCTCTCTCTCTCTCTCTCTATCTCTCTCTCTCTCTCTCTCTCTCTTTCTCGCTTCCATATAATCATTCATACTCATGAATTCTTTCATTTTTTTTCATTTTCTCCTTTTTTTTGCTTCTGACTTACCGACTCTATAATATTCCTCTGTTTCTTTCACTCCTACACTTTCAGTTTTTTTCTATCACCTGCTCAATTATGTTCTTTTTCTTTTTTTTCATATTCCTAACGTTTTTCTGGTTCTGGCTTTTTTCAGCTTGGCTTTCTCATTTTATAGTTTTGAGCTCCCATTCTCATCTTTGTACGGAAGTATTGTGCCAAAAAACGTCAGAAGTTGAATTATGTGCTTCAAAAGCACATTGGACGGGTTTTACTCTCTCATGGATAAGTTAGGTCACTAGGGATTTGAATTATGAAGACCACTCTTGGGACAGGAACTTTGAGATTTGAAGGGTCAATTCCGATGACATTTGGCAGTTTGACTAACCCGCATTCTATTTGCATAAGTGACGCTCGCAACAATCATTTTTGCACGTTGTTGTTTTCTCGAACGGGGGGGGGAGGGGGCAAGAGTCTTTTTAATGTGACGATCTCTGACTTTGCTAAGCATTTTTATTTCGTGTTATCTGAAGTTTGGAGCTTTCTATCGATTCTTTCTTCGCTCTCGACTAGCGAAAGAGTTGTTGATCAGCAGCGAAAGGTCATTGTTCATTTTCTTGCTCTGACGGGGTCGTTTCTTTTTCTCTATTTTCCATAGCGGGGATACAAAGGTTTAGGAACCTGCGAGTTATATTCGTCCAAAGAAAAAACACATGGTCGGTGGTAAGTAGGAACCAGGGGTTAAATGGAGCCGCCCAATTTGGGTTTACATGTATCCACCGCTCAAAGTTTGGAGGAAAAAAGAAGAGGGGATGAAGAAAAGGGTAAGAAAGAGAGGGAGTTTTTTTGTCTATGGCGTGTGTACATGTATCCGCCGACGGGACCGATCCGGTCACTATTTAAACCCTACTAAGAACATGCCTGAACAGAAACCCGCCGACGGCAGGTTGTATAGGTTTCCAGAGAAGGTAGTTTTATGGGAGAGTCCTCTTCAAATGAGAACAGATACGCACCGAAGTACGAAGAAGGGGCCCTTAAACGAGGAAAGGGCTCTTAAAATTCATTATCTATATTCGCTTAATTATTCGCCTAGAAAACCTACAGCGACTTTTTGACAATTTATCAGTCCAATGCGACAAAGCGATGATATTCATCGTTAATCTCAATGTGCTTGCAATCAGCTCTAACCCGCAGTGCGGGTAAAATCTATGCGCTATCCAAGAAGCTAGTGATAAAATGCTCTAGTCGTCTGCATTCTCTCTTTTACATCACATGCTCTCGCGCTCTCTAAAAGGCCCGCCGTTCTCTCATCATTAGTCATGATATACGCATTGTTTATGCGGGTTGGAAGAAACAGCCTGCTTGCAATGCAGGAGTTAAATAGTCATGTCAGATCTTCTGTCGGCGGGCCTTTGTTTTTCCAAATCATAAGGGGGTACCAGTATGTGGAACAAAAAATAGTTTTTTTTGCGGGCTTTTGTTTTTTAATCATGAGGAGAAATCCTCTTTTCTTGCACACTAAAAAACCCCTGCTTGTAATGCACACTAAAAAACCCCTGCTTGTAATGCACACTAAAAAACCCCTGCTTGTAATGCACACTAAAAAACCCCTGCTTGTAATGCACACTAAAAAACCCCTGCTTGTAATGCACACTAAAAAAACCCCTGCTTGTAATGCACGATAGAATAATGAGAAGCAGCTTAGTTGAATTAGAGAGGTTATTTAGTCACCTGAGCTACCCGAAGCTTCACCCCAAAAATGTAAGGCGGTTAGAAGTTAATTCCTCTGAAACGATTTTGAAAAAAATCTAAACAGTGAAGAAAAAAAACCAGTGAAAGAAAAAGAGGTAAAAATGTTACTTGAGAACGGCGTGCTTTACTTAAGGGGAGGGGCCGTGCTTTTTTTTCGGCTTGGGTAAAATTTTGGCTAACGAGGCCGTATGGAACAATTAGCCACAATATTGAAGTTTTATCCAGCCTAATCAAGTGAATTGTCTAAGCTGTTCTCAACTATTATTCACTATTTTTTCCGTACGGCTTAGGAACGAGACCACATGAAAAAATTTCTCCCAATATCAAGTTTTTTGTCGAGTTAATGACTAAATTTGTTTAAAAAAACAACAAAGTGGTGTATAACATAAAGTAGTTTGAACACACTAAAAACAAAAGTTCCTTCAAGTTAAGCACGCCCTTCCCCGAGTAAAGCACACAGTGCCCCCTTCCCCTAAGTAAACTTGTGCCGAAACAGAAATAAAGAAGATAGGAAAAATTAGAAAAACACAACGTTGGAAAGCCCTCGTTGCATTTGATTGGCCAAATCTTAGTTCTTATTAGTCGCTTTGTTTTCTTACGCCTCGATTAATCTAAATCTTGTTAAAAGTTGTTCGGTTAACTTCAATGGCGTGTTAATCAGAGATCTTTTGCATTGATAATTATGATCCTAAAAAGTTATGAATTTCAACTTATCGAAAGCCGTGAGGGCTGAGTTGAAGGCTATAAAGCTTCAGAATAATACTTAATTTTTTCTCGAGCTTTTACGCAGAAAGAGCTCTAAAAACTTTTTTCGGGGATTATTGGAGGGAGGGGTCGGTAGGTCAGTCGTTTTAGAAAAGCAATACTACATGCTCGTAGTTGACTTATGGTAAAAAAATCGCTGATTTGAATCAGCTAAAATACTAATTCGATTGTGTTTCTAGGTGTTCTTCTTGTCTCAGTGAATCGTCAAAACCCTGAACTTGTCAAAAACGACCGCTTATTTGAAAAAAATGAGAAGTAATGGCAGAGAAAAAAGAGAGTAGGAGGTATAAGAAAGAGCAATAGAGTATATAAGCAGGGTGTTTCTCTGACCCGCACCGCGGGTTAAAAAAATCTATGCATCCTCCAAAAACATTGAAATCTATGCGCTTGAAAAAAATTTTCTCGGTTTTTCGTAGGGAAACTCCAAATCATCGGAAAATTTAAAAGTTGAACTCTGAAATTAAAAAAAATTCTATGCGCTCGAATAAAGTTGTGCGGGTGCTAAGAAACGCCCTGTATATAAGAGGAGAAGCCTTTTAAGACTCACTTGCTCTTTGTTGTTATAGGCTTCGTGAATTTTCCGACTTTTTTAACACGTTCGGTTGACCCATGCTTGTTGTCGCAAGTAGGGGTAAAATGGTGAAATCCTATAATTCGTTCGCTAGCCTCTGTTTCGATAATAGTCGAGTCTTTGTTTTCATTTAAAACAAGGACCTTTTTTACCGATAAAACTAGGTTATCTCAGGTCACCGGCGGGTCTCTTTTCAGTTCACATGCCTCTTCGTGTGTCTTGTTCACGGGCCTAATCCTTTTTTAAGGGCCTCTTTGTCTTTTCCGCAGGCGGTATAAAAGCTTTTTGTTCAAGGAAGAGGTAATGAACTCCCGCGGAGGCTCGGGTGTCAATGTCGGCAACGTCTTCAGTGGAATCCCGGAAAAGTCTGGTTGGCTGGCGAAGTGGACTAACTACATCAAGGGCTATCGGCAGCGATGGTTCGTCCTCGACTCCAACGCCGTGCTCTCCTACTACAGGTACTGCAGGTTACTGGGAGGGAGTCAGGACGGCTTCTCAATGGTCTTTCATTCATGAGACAAACAAAAGTTGGGGATCTTTTGAGGGTATCTGGTAGCTTTCTGAACCCAATGGTTGCCTGAGATTTTTAAAAAACAGTTTTTGAAGAATTTACGCTGAGTTAAACGCATTGGATGAGATACCCAGTAGACAGTACACTTTTGTTCTTTGTAGTGCCCTTTTGATGCGTTGAAGAAGAAAAGACGAAGTCGAACGTTTCGCTTTAAGAAAGCATCGTCAGCGAGTTGAAAATCACCTAAAACAATGAAGATAGCACAGGAAATGGGTAAAACTTCAAAGCTGATATGAGTGAAATATATATAGAACAAACCGAGAAGTGAAGTGAAGATCATCCTCTGATGGTATTTGGTGATGTATAGATTATGTATAGAGAAACACTTTTTGATAAAACAGAAGAAAAGGCCATAAAATGAAATGAAATGGAATGAAACTTTATGAGGATTGAACTCTTTTGGACAAACGTTTGCGACCGTATGGCGGGCGAGTGGACCCGACCGTATGGCGGGCGAGTGGACCCGACCGTATGGCGGGCGAGTGGACCCGCAACAAATGTTTTTAGCCTATTTTCTCACTATTTCATTATCAGGAGAAAGAAAATCGAGATCATCAATTATTATTGGGAATCGCGCGATTTCGCTCATCGTCTACGATCATTTCATCACTTGAATCTGCTCGATCTAAAATTAATTGGTTTCGAAAATTATCATTAATCAACTCAATCTCTCTGTATACCTCTCTCTCCCTCTTTCGCTCTCGCTCTCTGGCTCACCCTTCACGGACCCAGAAGTGATGAATGAAGGCGTAAATGTGCAAGGCATTCTATCAAAACTCTATCAGAGTGAGTTAAGCGTTTCTTTGTTGACCCAAAAACCTTCCCAACATCTAAAGTTAAAAAAAATTTTCCATGAAAAAACTTCGTATAAAGTTACCCTCTGAAGGTTTTGCAGAATACCATCAAGTTATTCACTGCTTGATTGACTTTCCCTGAAAAGAAGCAAAATTTATATTGAAAAAGGGAAATGTAGGAATTTAACCATAGGTTACCAAGGGGTACAAAAAACCTCCCGGCCCCCAGCCCACGAAGGAAATTTTGTTTCTCACGTTCATAAGCTTTTATCAGATGCAGATTTGTTTCCTTATGTTTTATTATGGTGTTTTTGGTGTTTGATGAAGTATGTAGCAGTCCATTTTATTTACGTTGAAGAAGTTAAGGTCAAACACTCAATTGAGAAATCAATTACAATGAAAATTCTGCTAGGAAATTCAAAATTTGCCATTACTTGAATGTAAATCTAAGAAAATACAATAATAAATCGAATTGGTTCACAAACCCCACCCGGCCCCCCGCCCGCGAGACATTTTTCTGATAAATTTAGGTGACCTATGAATTTAACGCTGCATTGATATCTGAAAAGCAGACAAATACTGATGAAATTTTGAATCTATCAGAACGAAGATACACATATTTAAAGAATATCATGTTTATAACAAAAATTTTGACAAAAAGTGATGAGACCATTGTTCAACAAAGGACACTTACCATTGTCAAAGGACACTTACCATTGTCAAAGGACACTTACCATTGTCAAAGGACACTTACCATTGTCAAAAAATCAACAACAACAAAAAACTACCGCTATATGTAGAGCGGAGTGTGAAATGATGAGAAGATAGCTAGAGGTGAAGATCATGATGATGATTGTTGCCCGTGCGGTTCCTTTGACGTTGAAAGGGGGTCCACGAGCTCTCGGTAAAAGCTCAAGCACACAGTCACACTCACTCACTTCTCTCTTTCTCTCTCTCATTCACCTTTTTTTGCCTCTTTTCTTTTCGCCTTTTTTTTGGTTTTGGGCTCTGGCTTTTTTTAGGTAACTGATTCCATCCTTCCATCCATATTATTCAACAATCCAACCTACACAGACAACAGCAAGAACAGCAAATAACTATTTAGACTGGCAATGAAAACAACATTCATTGGGATAAGAAATCTGCAACATCGACAGGTCTATACCATAGGTCTAGCGGTTTAAGTCTAGTGGGGTTACAACGGCAGTTAAACAAGTGTACACTAGTATGATCTACCTCTCTACATAAAGGACAGAGAGGAGAATCAGTGGCACCTATCCTATGAAGGTAACTATTTAACGTGCTCGAGTAACCACTTCTAAGTTGCGATAGGGTAACCTGTTGTTCCCTGTCAAGAAACCTAGTAGACTTATGGACCATGGGTGGTTTGAATCTTAGGACTGTGTTTGGTTCACAGTTTCTAAGAAATTTCCTAACGGCTGTGGTGAAGATCATAGGGAAGATCATGGTGAAGATCATAGAAAGGAGAGCTTATTTTTAGTTTAGACTCCACGCTTGAATACTGGTGAACTATGTACCAGGACTATGGATAGACGGCCCGACCTGGTGATTTATATACCAGGCCCATAGATAGACAGCCCGACCTGGTGAACTATGTACCAGACCCATGGATGGACGGTCCGACCCGGTGAACTATGTACCAGGTCCATGGATAGATGGCCCGACCTGGTGAACTATGTACCAGGCCTATGGATAGACCGCCCGACCTGGTGAACTATGTTCCAGGCCCATGGATAGACATATACACATCTTCACTAGGTGACATGTGTTTATTTTAACGTGCAAACACGCTTCCAAGAATAGAGATGGGTAAGATGACGTATCGTGGGACTAGTCGCATTATGGGTTTTGTAGCAAAGAGGATCAACTCGAGAATCACAGAAGAAAATAAAAGAAGCTCTGCACTAAAAAGGGACTCACCTACCACAGATCTAGCTTAAAAGTGTGTCTCTGGTATTGTTCACTTGTTATTTTAGGAATGTCATAGTACTCCTGATTATCAGTTTTGTAGCGAGCGGATGTACTGCTTTCAAATTTTATCAAGTTTTTAGAGGTATTTAAAAATATTAAACAGAGTGGAAGAGAAGAGAGAGAAAGAGAGATGCATTTTAAGAGGAGTATTGGTAAGCATAACCGTTCAATTTGATGTGTAAAGCATTTGGAATCGGTTAATAATTATAGAATGTTGATACTAGATAGGACTAATAATATAAGATATTTTCGCTTCGCGATGTTGACCGCTTTAAAACATACTCTTTCTCTCTCTGTCTCCCTCTCGCTTTCCCTCTCTCTCACTCTTTTTCACTTGCTTTCTCTCTCTCTCTTTCTGTGATGTCTCTGTATCTCTCTCTGTTTCACTCTCTTAATGTTTTTCTCTCTTTCGATTTCTTCTCTTATTATCCTCTCGTTTTCCCTCACTCTCTCTCACTTTCTTTCTCATGCTTTTTCTCTTCTCTCTTTCTCTTCTCTCTTCTTCACATCTATACCTAAACGGTACTCCCGTTCCTAATGATTATGTATCGGTCGCGTGTCGATGCATTCATTGTATTCTACCTGTTGCATAACACTCGATGTCTGCACCTCTCCAAATGCCGCACTCTCTACAATACGCGGCCTGTGCGCTCTTCAAATTCCGAGCTCTCTCGCAACTGCCTGCGCCCTCTCTTGTATAGCACTTTTTTCAAATGCAGTCCCTGTGCAAACATGCCAACACCAACAGTGCAGACTAACTCTAGACGTCTCAATCATTTTCTCACCTTGCAGTAGTTACTCTTTCTCTCTCTCTCTCTCTCGCTTTTCTGTTTTTTATGTCTCTTTCTCTCTATCTTTCTCGCGTGCTCTCTTCTTTTTCCCTTATCTCTATTTCACTCTACCTCAGAGATATCTTCTTCCTCTTTCTCATCTCTCTATTTCTCTTCTGATTAAGCCTTTCTCACCTCCTCTACTTCTCTGCTCTCTCTCTCTCTCTCTCTCTCTCTCTCTCTCTCTCTCTCTCTCTCTCTCTCTCTCTCTCTCTCTTCTCTCCACCTAAATTTGTCTGTGCCCTCGATAAGCTTTATATCGGCAAGCGCACTTTATTGCTCAAACCGCGTACTGTACTGCTATTTAGCTAATTTTGATGATTTTGTGAGATTCTTTTAGTCTAGGTCTCTTTTTTTCTCTAGTTGTTACTCCTTTTTTCAACCGTTCTTATCTACACACATAGCTTCTTTCTTGTTTTTCATAGCAGTAGTCAAAACGTTCGCGTTATTGATTTCTTGACAGGACAAAAATCGTTGAGCTAGAGTAGAGATTAAAAGTTTTACCAACCAATAAACAAAGGTTTTATTATTATGGGTAGGCGAGACATTGTTTAGGGTCGTCAAATAGAAAGGGTCACAACTGCCGGCCTTCAACAGCTTAGATCAATCCATCACTATGGTTTAATTGATGTATGCCAGATGTTTTCCAGAAAGTATGAATACACAAGCCACCAGGGTGTTTCTTAGCACCCGCACCACTTTTTTCAAGCGCATATATTTTTAAAATTTCAGAGTGTAAACATTGAATTTCTCCAATGATTTGGACTTTCCCTACGGAAAATCCGAGAGAAATTTTTTACAAGCGCATAGATTTCAATGTTTTTCGGGGGTTTTTGGAAAGCGCATAGATTTTTTCATCCGCAGTGCGGGTGAGAGAAACACCCTGCAAGCCACTCTACTCATCGTTCTCCATAGTTTTCACTTTGTCATGTACATACGCAAAGCATAATATATATTTAATAGTTTCATCTAAAAATATTAGACTTGGCCATTCTGTTTTCGATAACAACAGAATATTTTATGCAGAAGGCGTTTTGAAAGTTTCGGGAACTGTTTTTTTTTCTCAAACTGTTTCTAGATGTAAAATAACACTTTTTAGCTTTTCGGATGCGAAATCGATGTTGGTTTTTAAAATCATACCTCTAAACTTTCGAGTACAATTGTATCTAGAGCCTTTTGAAGATTATCCAAGAGTATTGAGTCTCTCTAAAATATATTTGAAGAATTGTAGTATGGGACTTGGTGAGAACATTCAACACAGTACCAGCTGGGTCTTTCAATCATATCCTTCAGGGATTTTTTTTTCGCGTGTTTTGATTTGTACTATGATAACTGCTGATGAGCGTTCTACGACAACTATCGATTTATAACGTCATAGCTATTGATTTATGACGTTATAGCTCTTGATTTATAACGTCATATCTATTGATTTATAACGTCATAGCTATTGATTTATGACGTCATAGCTATTGATTTATGACGTCATAGCTATTGATTGACCGTAAATAGTTTCATAGCGCAGTTCATTCATTCTATTGGGTGGTCGCCACCAATGACGCTAAGAAAGCGGCTGTTGAACGTGAAGCGCCATTTTGCTACCCTTCACAAGTCACGACGAGGATCCAAGAAGTAAGTATATTTACTAAAGTATGCGTCGAGGGTCTTATCACTGATCTCTTATGGTCCTTCAGTCTAATGAACCCGTTTTGGGGTTTCGCGTATCAAAAATAGGTGTATTTAAACAAAAATAGGCCAATAATAAATATTAATTTTTAATTAGATTCCCGAAACTTTTTTAAACTTGAAAAAGTATTTAAAGCTTTTTTTCTATCTTACTCAATCTTGCCTATCTCTTTCCTCTCTCTTTCTCTCTCTCTCTCTCCCCCAATGTACTATTCGTATTTTCGTGGTTTCTAATGTCCTAAGTAGTTCACCGATGAGAGGTCCGTGATAGAGACTCTAATCCCTGTTTTACTTGTGTTGACTATTCCCCAAATTAAGCAGATGCGGCTTTAATATACCTAAAAACAGCGTTGTGCGGGAAGGTTCTGAGTGTTGTATTTGAAAATAGGATAAAACAGAGCATTGTTTATGAGACGGGTTGTTTTTGTTCACCCGATTGGACTGCCCTTAATTGAACAATGCGGTTGAAAGAGGCCCTTAATTGAACAATGCGGTTGAAAGAGGTCGTTTAAATTTAAAACGAATGTTCAGAAAGCTCGAAAGACTATTGATTTTCTATAAAGATTCCATCATGGTTACTTCGCACACGACCTTGGTACAAAGTCCATAGTGCATCGCTTTGCAATGACCAAAAGAAGAGCCGCGAGCAGGTTTTCAAGGTGAACACATGAACGAACCAAGCAAAGATAGCGAATGCTTCGCAATAAACAATTTCTGCCATCACCGATATTTGGCCCATCATTAATAACGGGGTGACAAGACAATGATAAAGAGCCACTGGTGGGGGTGGGAAATGGAAACAGCGCGAATACACGAGTGATACAGGGGAGAGATATGATCATCTCTCAACCGCCTTGCGCGCTATCATGATGGCTTTCACGTGAAGAAGAAATTTGATGAAATGAGCATCGTTTGATGAAGGGATTGCCGTAAAGTGTGTGGGAGAGAGATAATGTTTTAATCATCTATGTTAGTAAGTTTTCTATATATTCAATACAGGAAGTATGGCTTTTGAGTGGAACATACTCGGGACTCTTTCTAATAATAAGTGTTACCTTGTATATAATGTTAATAAACCAGCCGAACCAACTACTTGAGGCGTTGAACTAAAGGGAAGAAGAGGCTAAACCAAATTAAACTTGGTCATTTCGCCCAGACTGATGTAGATCCCGTTTCGTTTGATTATGCAGCTACCGTAAGCAAAAGTTAGTATTACGTTTGTACTACAAATTCAAGTACAACTGCAGAGTTATTTTTGAAGTTAGCAAAGCATCCTGTCAATCAGATAGAGCAAGCAAAACTAGAAGCATACATTAAATGCTGCAGTTCAAATACAAGTTCAATTACGGTAGGAAATGGATACTTATGCGCTAATTAGACGTGCAAGAGAAACTTGAGTGAGGTACTGTAGAAACTTGAGTGAGGTACTGTAGAAACTTGAGTGAGGTACTGTAGAAACTGCTTCCCGCGGTTGAACGGATCACAGTTGTATCTTTCGTAGTAAAACAGAGCTTCTGGCCCTAACTGTATCTTAAAAACAAACAACTATCTTTAGAACAAACCAAGGCTGCAAAAAACTTTATGAGCGGAGTCGAACCCGCAACAGAGCTGTTGCCAATGAGCTGCAGGCGCGCGCAATGATATCTATCTAAATATGTTTCACCTATCAGGAACCAGCAAGAAGTGGGTGAGTCGTGCCGCGGAAGCATCAATTTGCACGAAGCGCGAGTTCTCTCGGACAAAGTGACCAACAACATTGTCATCGCGCACTCCTCACAGACCTTTCATCTTAAGGTGAACAGGCGGAAAGAGAACAAGCCATTTGAGTTTTCCACATACCACTGTCTTACAAAATAGCTAAGTTCACTCGGTAACGTTGTGCTAACGCGCTCGCTCTGGGTAAGAAAGAAGCGGTAGAGTTCGATCCCGCTCTTTGAAATATCTTTCGCCAATGCGATAAAAAAAATCGTATAAATGATTTATTCATAATCATAATGTATATAAATAAATAAATAAATATATATATATATTTGTTTTTTCATCAGTTTCCCAAATGGTTTCCTTCATGAAAACAGAAATAGTTTCAAAACAGCCAGAATAGCTTGAACAATTTCTGGGGATGACTCACTGTAGATTTTTTCTTAATTGTACGCTTTGAGTTTGTCATTGTTTTGATTTGAATCATTTTGCGTTACAACGTCGTAAAAACTGGATGATTCATATGTTAATACAAACCCTATATCTTTCGATTGCATTGATCAATTGATAGAAGAAAAAAAAAAGGAATTATTGAGATTTTTACAGGCTCAAAACGATATCGATCGGGAGCAGTGGTTGAAGGCGTTAGAATACGCAAGGCACAAAGCCAACAGAGCGGCGGATTCAGGTTTTGATTCGGATAATATACTTGTTTGATTCGGAAAACTGACGGGCTGTTTTTGGTTTTCCTTAAAATAAACGTTGAAATAAGCTTTTAAATTTTTTAAAAGTTGTAGCATTAAAAATACTCGATTGCTTTTGCGATGGTGTAGTCATGTTTGTAGCAAACCTTAGAATTAGAGAATTATTGCAGTATTTCCAAATTTACTATATGAACAAAGTGTCTTCGGAATATTTGTTCAGTTTATTTCAGATGACGATGAAGACGCGACGCATGGGCCGGCACGTGGCGCGGCTACAGTAGAAAGTGCGAAGAGGGCTATCGCCGCGAAAGTCGCCGAAGTGCATACAAGCCAGAAAATCCTCAGTTGGTGATTATTGTGTTTCTCGAACCCGCACTGCAGATTAAATCTATGCGCTTTCCAAGAAAGCTAGTGATTCAAATGCTCTAATCGGCTGCATTCTCTTTTTCATATCACATGCTCTTTTTCAAAGGCCTGCCGTTCCCTTATGAATATTCTTTTTGATATCCACGCTCTTCTTGCGGATAGGAAGAAACAGCCTGCTAGTTACTCTGGCTCCATCCACTGTGGTGCGCAGCAAAATGGAGGATTTCATGCGTCTAAGATTTGAATGGAAACATGCAGTCCAGAATTTTGGAAATTTTCTGTGTCTGTCGGAGATGTCGGTAAGACTGGATAGAGAACAGAAAATGGTTCAGCAAGAAAGTACAGGCGTTATTGTGAAATGAAAAGAGAAGTTGCTAGAAGCTTTTTTTTTTAAAGAAGGGATTAGGTCTTCCCGGTGGAGCGACGTTCTTCTAGAGAGGTTGAAAAGCGAGAAATTGTGTTGAAGGCAGCGGTTAAATAGTAATGTCAGACCTTCTGTCGGCGGGCCTCTGTTTTTCAGAATCATAAGGGGGACCCTTATGTAAAACAACTTTAAGGTGGCGGAAGGTATCAATCATTCTAAACAAGAGTTATTCCCTAGTTTTTATTCATTCTATAAGTAAGCTTTGTCCGAGGAAAATTGTTGAGTACGTGTGACACCTAGAAAACTTGTGTCGGTGCTCGGGTTTTTAATTCAGGTCCTCGTTTTTCTTTCAAACGGGTGCAAAAAAAGGGAGTTGATGACAAAGCCGCTCTTTTTATCAGAAGAAACAATTGAGTGATGAACAGTGTGTTTCTCTAGCCCGCGCTGCGAATAAAATCTATGCGCTGTTCAAGTAAGCTAGTGATTAAATCTATGCGCTATTCAAGTAAACTAGTGACACAAACGCAGTGATTCTCTGCATCTTCTTTTTACATGACACGCTCTCTCAAAGGCTTGGCGTTCTCTCATTACTGGTCACCTTGTTATATGTTTTCTGCGGGTCTGAACTTCCGTGGAAGAAACAGGTCATAAGCGGATATTGTTTGCAGCTAAGCATGGGTCGGAGCTGTCTCAATTTGTCGCTGAAGCGACTGCTTTCACACCAGAAGAACGCAAATTGCTCACGGAGAGGATTCACATGTTCAAGGTTGGGAGATTCGAAATGAAATCATGTCCTTAATCGGTTTTATACTCCCCATTTCCCTTTTCCTTAATCGGTTTTATACTCCCCATTTCCCTTTTCCTTAATCGGTTTTATACTCCCCATTTCCCTTTTCCTTAATCGGTTTTATACTCCCCATTTCCCTTTTCCTTAATCGGTTTTATACTCCCCATTTCCCTTTTCCTTAATCGGTTTTATTATACTCCCCATTTCCCTTTTCCTTAATCGGTTTTATACTCCCCATTTCCCTTTTCCTTAATCGGTTTTATACTCCCCATTTCCCTTTTCCTTAATCGGTTTTATACTCCCCATTTCCCTTTTCCTTAATCGGTTTTATACTCCCCATTTCCTTTTTCCTTAATCGGTTTTATACTCCCCATTTCCCTTTTCCTTAATCGGTTTTATACTCCCCATTTCCCTTTTCCTTAATCGGTTTTATACTCCCCATTTCCCTTTTCCTTAATCGGTTTTATACTCCCCATTTCCCTTTTCCTTAATCGGTGTTATACTCCCCATTTCCCTTTTCCTTAATCGGTTTTATACTCCCCATTTCCCTTTTCCTTAATCGGTTTTATACTCCCCATTTCCCTTTTCCTTAATCGGTTTTATACTCCCCATTTCCCTTTTCCTTAATCGGTTTTATACTCCCCATTTCCCTTTTCCTTAATTGGTTTTATACTCCCCATTTCCCTTTTCCTTAATCGGTTTTATACTCCCCATTTCCCTTTTCCTTAATCGGTTTTATACTCCCCATTTCCCTTTTCCGGTGGAATTCATTTTTATACATACAGCTTAACCTCAATTTGGGACAGAATGCTAGTTTTCACTAGTGATAAAAGTTTTTAATAGTGAAATCTTTCAATTCGAGTCGTGCAAAGGTTCAGATGTAAATTAGAGTATTCCCTACTCCTCGTTGATCTCAAGCAACGGATTTTTATACCGAGCAGAGGAGCGGATTGTTCGTAGAAACTTGTGCAAAAATCTTGTGGAGTGACGGGAACCGAACCCGTGATCTTCCGCATTCCGGGCGAATGCTCTTCCCACTGAGCTACACACGCACACATGATAATGCACATTTTAAGGCCCATACAACACAGAAATAGGTGAACCTTAAAACTAGGTGGTATCCTCTCAAGTTTCGACAAGATGTGAGTAGATAATAGCAACTATACAGTGGTAATCGAAATCTTGAGGTGGTGCATTATAATAAATTGTTGGGCCTTTACGGTGTGAGTGAGATCCCCCAACTTCGCGTATGTTTTCATCATGGTTTAAACTACTAAGCGAACCGTTCCAATACGAAATTGTTTACGATAAACACAATACAGAAGCATGAAGTATGATAATGTTAAAAGATGATAGATTTTTGTCTAAGGGTCTGTCCTCGGCAGGGATAATATGGTTTAATAGAGCTCGAAAACAAATTTGAATTTTGCGGCACGAATTTTCAAAATTTGGGTGCCATCTCAGAAGAAAGATCAAGAGGGCTGCAAACAACAACAGGTTTTGTTGTGTTCACGCCCTTTTTCAGAGACAAAGCGAAAGCTTCGTGTTTGGAGAGGGAATGAGTGGTTATTTTATGGAGCTGAAGGTAGAAACAAGGGGAGAAGCGTCAGATGAAGCATGCTGACGATAGACGGCCAAATGCTGTCATCATACATAGTGCACAACACATAGAGAAGGAAGAGAACCAGAGAATATCAGGTGTATCAGGCGTCGTATATGGCATACATTTGTGTGTGAGAGCGAAAAAGGAAGAAAGAGAGGGGGAAGGAAGAGAGAGAACGTAAGTATTCGAGAGATAGTGAGAGATAAGAAGAAAAATAGAGGTAGAGGAGATAACGGATAAAGAAAGATAGAGCGAGAGAAAGAAAGAGAGAGAAAAGGAAGGGAGAGCGAGAGAGAAGAATACAGCTAGAGAGAAAGCCTCTTTGCCTTTCACTTCTCCATATTCCTATCTGATTCTAGCTTCAATTTTAACGTACAACTCGCTTTGTGTATCTATTTCAAAAAAAGTTGCTCAATCGCACAAGCGTTGCTCAATCGCACAAGCGTTACTTTCGAATTTTCTCGTCCTCTTTTTCTATATTTCTTCCTCTATATTTTCATCTTTTTCTAACCTTTATATTTCTTCCTCTATATTTTCATCTATTTTCTCTCTCTTCTCATTACTTCATTTAATATACATTCATAATGTTTGTTGACTTGCATAAATTGAATAGTTGAAGGAAGATTCTAGAAACAAGTCGTTTATTGCAAAGATTTTCTTGACTTAATTGTTAAGGACGATAATATCAAGTTTATCCGAAGTAATCTTACGAGATTAAAATTACAATATTTTTATTTTGGAGTTTATTGTTTGTGCGATGTGAAATGGCATCAAGTCTCTGGGCAATTGAGACCTTGGAAGATGTATTTCGAACAGACAAACCAATTTTTAAAGTAGATTTTAAATTAGTTTAATGGAATTTTTTATTTGATGATTATAAACCATTCTTTCATTCGTCTCCCTCCGTAATCGGTTGCTCCCCGCACCGTCTCTTCCCTCTTCTGTGAGAGTCCTTTCCCGAGAAGATTTGGCGCTCCGGGATCGTAGCGCCATGATGAGCGACAGAAGAGGAAGAATTGCACTTCGATCGCTACTGCTTGCCTCGCTCAACCTCCACTCAACGCTCAGATCCCATAATCGATGATTTCCCGATGTGGCTTGTTGATCTTGATAAAGCGTTTAAATTGAAATTGAAAACCTTTTATTTGTTCGATTAAAAAATTTTTGGTTGAAAAAAGATGGTACATCAGTTTCGAAAAGATCAAGCTTATTGTAATAGGTGTATGTCCATTAAAAACAGGGAGAGTCTGAAAAGAGGGTAGGGTTCGAATCCACCCTGTGGACTAGCTTTTGTCAGTTGGGAATTAAATCTTATTCAGTTCTGTTCATAGGTTATTCGCAGGGTGTTTTAGCACCCGCACAACTTTTTTCGATCTCATAGATTTATAAAAGTTCAGAGTTCAACATTCAAAACTTCCAATGATTTGGACTTTCTCTACGAAAAATCCGAGAAAAAATTTCTCCAAGCGCATAGATTTCAATGTTTTTTGGGGTTTCGGGAGAGCGTGTTTTTTCACCCGCGGTGCGGTTCAGAGAAACATCCTGGTTGGTCGTAGACGATAATTTGCTCACACTAGTCGAATTCAAATAAAAAGGAAGTACTAACTATGCTAAGGTCTTAATCAAGTTGAAGGGTTTTCGAAAGGCTTCGAGATGGCTCCGGAGTAGATTTTTTTCTTAAAAACCAAGTTTAAGGTAATATTTAATTTTAATTGAAGAAAAATTAAAAGTTTTTTTTTAATGGAATGAATGTTTCTTCTCCGCTTTATTTTCGGGAACCTTTAACTTTTCCTGAATTAGCCCTCCCTCCTTTTTTTCAAGGCCACTTCTATACGGCAATCAAATAAGGATTAGTCGATTAAACTCTGCTCGAGTGAAATTCGTGCTTTTTTGGCTTTCTTTAAAATCGAAGAGAGGATAAGAGTTTATTTAGGCTCTATAAATGAAGCTTGTATTCCGATAAATTCTTCCTTTTTTCATGCGTGGATTCATGGTAATCCATCTTCCTTTTTGCCTCATTTTTTTCTTTTCTTCTTCCTCTCTCCTTTTCTGTCTTTATCTCATCTCTCTTAGCAGTCCCTCTATTCTACTATGTATCTCTCTCCTTCTCTTTTCTTCTCTTTATCACCCTCTCAATTCTCTCTCTCCCCATTTCTCTCAATATTTTCTTAGTCTCTCCCTCTCTATCTCTCCGCATTTCTCTGTCAAATCTGTTACTACTCTTGCCCTGATTCAGGTGGCAGCTGCGGCTGTTGTCCAGGCTTCCGATGAACTTGTGACGCTCGCAGAATCGGAGACGAGAAAGTTGGAGAAGGCTTTGCTAAGCGAGCACTCACAGAGGACGCGCCTTCAGGTTGAGAAAAGCAGTCATATGTTGTTGTTGTTGTCTTGCCCATAGGTCCTGTCGAGGGGAGTCCTTTTGGGATAGGTTGGTGGTGAGGATCCTTTTGAGTCCGGAGAGAGTTTCTCCGTCTACACTCGCACCGCAGTCGGCGATCCTCTTGGCGAGACCCATTCGTTAACCGGAGAAGGGCAAGAGGTTATTTTACTGGCGCCTCGACTCGCCATTGAAAAATATAGCGGAGTATCGGTTGATGTTTTGTCCGGTGGCATGCCCAGGCCGGTCCGGCATCGCCCTCCTTTGACGAGCTATACTACCCAGTTTTGGTCCGCGGCGGGATTTCTCCCGCTACCTCCCAGCACGAATTCTTCGTAGGGAGGCGTCCCTCTATCCGCCACCTGAGGTCGCGCTCGATTCTGGACTGGATAATCCGGCTCCATCCGTGACAGGCTCTTAAGGCTGTAGAGTCACGAATGGCCACTGTTGCCAGTGTGTTTCGAGCAGTCATATGTTGAGGAAGGGGGGATGGGGGCATCCAAAATCCCAATAACAGGTCTCCAGCACTTTTGAAAATTTGGAAACAATTTGTGCGGGGAATCTAGAAAAAGGATAAACTTTTTCTTTCTTTTCTGCCCTCCACTTCTAGCTCGCTTTTTACCTCAAACTCCCCGCTCAAAGAGCGATTGTTTTTTACTTTTCAGATCTTACAAATTGACCTTTCTTTCAGATTGCCAGGAGCTGTCACATATCAGCAAGGCGTAGTTGAGTGATGCTGTTAGAATAGCGTTATTCTCAATTGCAGAAAAACACTGATTCTCTTTATGGAGAAACGTTCTTGATATTTGATAAGTTTGAGTGGGGAAAATGATTTAAATGGTCAAGTCTTCTCTTCTCCTTGCGGACATCTATTTCGAACTTCTGGGGGTTCCTTTTTTGTATTCTAAAGATTTTATCTCACGGTGAGACCATGGGTTAAAAGGTTACTGGCCAGCCATGTTGGCGCCAAAAATGATCTACATTCTCTGCTCCTTCCGTTCTATTTTACTTTTCCTCTACTTTTATTTCTACTCTTTTTGCCTTTGCTCATATCTTTTTCAACTCGCTCGGCATGACAAACATGCCTTATACCGATCTCGATTAACGGCTAGGTGAGACCCTTCATTTCTCAACAAACTATAAGCTTTGCCACCGGCGTGTCTTTCGTCAGGCGTACAGGGCGTTTCATAATTTTAGCACACCCTCATTTTTTTGGGTTTCTCGAAAAACTACAGACGTAGACGAGCTGTTAACTTGTTGACAGAGTGTACACTCAAATAAAACTACATATTGTAAATAGTGGGCGA
Organism: Allodiplogaster pararmata; assembly: GCA_964056735.1. NCBI lineage: Eukaryota > Metazoa > Nematoda > Chromadorea > Rhabditida > Diplogasteridae > Allodiplogaster > Allodiplogaster pararmata. Next base: position 31,969,913 of record OZ057403.1, read on the forward strand.
AATGATCGCAAACTGATTTTGTTGCGAAACATTTTCCATTTTCATGCCTTTTCATAATTATAGCACACCCCTCGTTTTTTTTCAAACATGCAAATGTTTTTGTGATTTTTCAGTATTTTAGTATTAGTATAAATGAACAAGTATTTCAGCTTTCGGAGAGGCTCTGTTTGTTAAAACTTGTTAGGGAACCTTTTGTGGCGAAGCCACGTGAACATCGACAAGTAATGATGTTAAGAAGTTCAGGACCAATTGGAGACACTCGCGAAGCAACACTCCGTACTAGAGAGAGAAGCCGTCCGCACGAGCAAAGGAAACCTCACGAGCTACCGTAAGTTGTCTACCGTATGGAAGCGTGGTCATTCCAGCATACGAAGGGGTCAAGTTCAACCGCTTCATAATCAATTGAAATTATGCATAAGACTTTTATATGAAATTATGCATAAGACTTTTATATGAGAGTAAGGGGCGGAAGGTTCCGAAAGAAGCTGCAGGTTTTTATGGTTCAGATTATGGTGTTTGTTGGACGCGCGTAAAAAGTTTGCGCTAAGCAAAGCGCTTTTTATGAGTGATACATTTTTAGTTCGTATAGCATTTTTTGTTCATTGCAACTTTAGGACTCTCTCTCTCTCTCTCTCTCTCTCTCTCTCTCTCTCTCTTTCTCTTTCTCTCTCTCTTTCTCTCTCTCTTTATATCTTTCTCTCTCTCTCTTTCTCTCTCTTTCTTTCTCTCTCTCTCTTTCTTTCTCTCTCTTTCTCTCTCTTTCTTTCTCTCTCTCTCTCTCTCTCTCTCTCTCTCTCTCTCTCTCTCTTTCTTTCTCTCTCTCTCTCTCTTTCTCTCTCTCTGAAGTGTGTCGTTCCGTCTAAAACAGTTCTATTGATCTAATTTCTAATTTTACGAAATGTAAGAAAAGGTTTGGTTGGGACGATAAGGCTTAAAAGATGTCAGAGTTCTGCTGAATTTGTTAAAGTTTTGAATGGTAGAAGTGAAGAGATAGACATACGAGCACTTTCCAACCACAAAATGAACGAATCTTCTCTAGGTACTTTAAATAGAATGTCAATTAGAAATAGAGGAGCAGTTTGTTCAAAATGTATTGTCTAATCAAACTTGATGTATGAATAAATAAATGAATAACTGAGATTTTTGACAGTTGAGATATCTAGCTCAAGTTGGGAATACATGTTCAAGTTGGGAATACATGTTCAAGTTGGGAATACATGTTCAAGTTGGGAATACATGTTCAACAAATTTTCGGAGGCATCGGAATATTCTATCTATGTACATAATTGAAGCAATTGTTAAAGTTTTTGGTCACTTTAAAATTACAGTTTTCAATGAGTCAAGTTATGATTTCGAATTTTTTGTCAAATTGATCACTCACTTTGTTGTGGTAGGTGATGGAAAGGAGAGAAGATTGTGTATATGTACACAAATGAAAATGGTTCAAGTTGGCATAGTACCAGACTGTTTCTTCGTACCCGCAAATATATATATATATATAAATGTCAAGATCTCTTATCATAAGGAAACGACAGGCCTCGAGAGAGGAGAAAAGAGTGCGAGAGAGTGTGATGTAAAGAGAGGATGCAGTCGAACAGAGCGTTTGTATCACTAGCCTTTTTTGATAGCGCACAGATATGCGCATGAATTTCATACGCAGTGCGGGTTAGAGAAACACACTGCATAGTACGATTTTAGTTCAGAATGATAAAATTATAAAATTCATACATTCGAGGTATAGAAGTTATTATGGAACCGTATTTTGTCTGCGTAGCTCTATTTTGAGATTGTGATAATAAAATAGTTAGTATTTCACTTTTGTTTTAAGTTCTAATAACGTGGTAGAGGTTAAAAATTATGAGAACACGACCGGGAATTGTGAAGTTTTCGATAGATTACATCAATGACCTTCTGTATGGCGATTTTAATTGCGAATTTGACCGAAAGTTCCTATCGTTTTTGAGCTGAATGAATTTCAAATTGAATTTGAAAACTTTGAAATCCTTGATTTTTTAAATAATTACATATATTCCATACAATTTTTCAACTTATTTGGTAACGACTAAGTAGAAAGACAGCGAGAGAATAAACTTGTGCGGTGCCGTTGAAAGGGTCGAAGGAAGACCGGTTGGGCGGCGGGAAGTTTGTTGTCTCTCTCATTCGCTCTATTCCTTTCCCTTAACATTTGCTTTCTTTCCTGTTTTTCTCGGTTTATTAGCATACTTACTTACGTTGTTTTTCTGTGTACCTATTATTCATACATATATTATTCATACATATATTATTCATACATATATACATATATACATATATATATATTTGACTTGAACTAAGCCTCTTTTCTCTCTCTCTTCTTCTTTATCTCTCTCTTTCTCTCTCTCTCTGTCATTTCATCACGTTTTCGCGTTCCTCTTACTTTCCATATTTCTCCCCACTTCTCTCTCTCTCTTTCTCACTCTCACTGTCTTTTCATTTGTTGCGTGAGTTTGTATAGTCGTAAAAATATGTTACTGGCATTTTTAGTGAATGGGAGAAGTTAGACAAAATAGAGTACTCAGTGTGAAGAAAGAAAGAAGTTAAAGAGAAAGGAGATAGAATGGGGTACAAGTATAGAATGGGGTACAAGTATAGAATGGGGTACAAGTATAGAATGGGGTAAAAGTATAGAATGGGGTACAAGTATAGCGTGAGAGAATACAGATTATGAGCTAGAGTAGACTAGAAGAAAATAGATAACTAAGTGAGAGAGAATTTAATGGATAGAGAGAGAGAGAGAGAGAGAGAGACAGACAGACAGAGAGAAAGAGATCGAGAAAAAATTGAGTAAAAACAGATTTTTCATGATGGCAGTCAGCTAGAGATATTGCGAGAGAAAACAAAATTTAGACACAAGTTGCTTACTATTTTGGGGGGATGCAATATTGAAGAGGAATCGAGTTATAAGACGTTCTAGCTGCGTTTTTCGAAGTATTTATTCAGTTTTCGCCAAGAAATGGTCAGCAATCTCAGTGAAACCAGTATTTGCAAGAAGTTTTTCGATGTCAATTGAATCAGTTGGAAGTCTTTCGGAGTTTGTTTCTCAGCACGGCTAATTCTGACTGTTTGGCGCAGGTAGAAAAGCTATGAAAAATTTACCTCGCGCTTTTCCACAACTATTAAAAATTTACCTCGCCCTTTTCCTCGCAAATGAGTTTTCTGCACTAATAAAAATTGAAATAACCGCTTTTTGACTGGAAATAACCGTTGGAAAGCGAGTGAGTCTCCACAGTTTTGATTTGTTTTTAATGGCTATGTTTCTCTCTTTTCTCTGCCGTTCTCTACCTCTCTCATGCAGGAGTTGAATGGTCATGTAAGACCCTCTGTCTGCGGGTATCTGTTGTTTTCAAATCATAAGGGGACCCTTATGTAAAAAGAACAGAAAAATTTCGCGGGTCTCTGTTATTTTTTTCCGCCTTTGGCGAGCGTGTGTTCCTTTTTCTTGCACACTAGAAAATTCTGCCTTCCGGCAGGGTACCAACTCCTATAGATTAGATTCAGACAGACCTAGGCCCTGGTAGACCAAAGGACTGCTCCCTGTTTCACTGATAGTGTGTAGAGCAGCAGTGGGAGAGAGAAAAATTAATGAAATCACTAAAAACATTTCTCAATTCCAACCTCCAACACCGGGTATATTGATCCAAACATCAATATACCCGGTGTTGGGGGTTGATGTTAAACGTATGACTCATTCTTTGCTCATTAGCGTGAGCATACTAACTGTGTGCTACACCCGCAAGTAGTTGATATAACTAGAGGGAAGTCGGCCACTGATGCAAAAATACTGATATGAGGGGAACGGTATGACATACCTTCTATTCAAATACAGGTGTTGGTCATTGTTTTGTAAACACAGCTTTTGATATCAATTTTTTTACTCTCTCAAGTTATTTGATCTTCTTTACTAATACAGTTAATCGGAGTGAGTGCTCGCATGTAGGAAAATAGTAGAAAAATGGAATATTTGTACTTTGGTCCAACTTGTGCTGACTTTTGTTTAATAAAAATTCCTTTTTTTTATATTCAAAAATACATCTTGTCTTGTTTTAAGATATTGCGATCGTTATCGATTGAACTGTTGTTGAACGTGATTAATGATATAGAAAAACCAGCGCTCTAAAAGCTCAGTGCTAATTGAAAACATACGTTGAGGTTGCCATGGAAAACAAGTGGAAGAGAAAAAGAAAGAGATGGAAAGATTGAGAGTGTGAACTAGTAGAATGAAGAGAGATAAGTGTAATCCAGAATGGAGAGATGAGGTTTAGCCCTTGAGGAAAAAATAATATAGCTAGAGTAGCCTCGCGGAAGGAGAAAATAAGAAAATTTTCTGACAACCATTACAAGCTTCTTCCGCGCTTCTTTCTGACAACCATTACAAGCTTCTTCCGCGCTTCTTTCTGACAACCATTACAAGCTTCTTCCGCGCTTCTTTTTTTACGGTTCTCTTAATACATATTTCTCATAAAACTTTGTTTCTCTTCTTTTTCTTCAAGGATTCTTCTTATTTTATTTCTGTCCAATTTTTCATCTCTCCAATGGAAAGGACGTAGAGTCAACAACAGAGTTGACCGATAGGTAACAACTTAGCCCGGGCTTTCGCCTTGCCTATTTTTCCATCCACAATTCTCTCTTCTCTCGCACGCCTTCTCATTTTCTTGGCCTCTGCCCGTGTTGGCGGTTGATTTCAGATGGTTTGATTAATGTAGGTCAAGTATACTCCGAAAACTAATCGTATTGATTTGAAACATTATACCTCTGAATAAATGTGCTTCTTTTGAGTAAACATCATTTTCTCCACGTGATAAATGAAACATTTGGTGGCGTTGTAAGCGACACTTCACCGCTCGATCACCAATTTCCTATCACGACATGTTGCTATAGTAACAAAGCTTGAGCTTGTTTAGCCGCTGCCAAGCGGGCCATTACCGCGCTGGTTTAGACTAGAGGATTCCTGTAATCCGCACTGCGGGTGAAATTTATGTTTGTATCTATGCGCATATATGTATCTATGTATGAGCATCTATGTATGCGCATGTATCTATGCGCATATATGTATCTATGCGCTAAAAAGCTAGAGATATGATTTCTTTGTTTGTATGGCGTTTTGTGATGTTCATCGCAAGCGCTCAGTGTCCATCCGAAGTTCCCTCAAGACTAGTATTTGCCATCTGGAAGCATCTTTTGTGAATGACAAGAAACAGTCCAGATCCCGGCTCAAATCGCAATATTACATGAAGTTTACAAGAAGCCTCAAAACTTTTGAGTAGAAAGATCATGGACCTAATAGAATTTTGAGTTTCATCAAAAATATTGACATTTGATAATTATAACCTTTGTATTTGTTCGTTTATAAAACTTCCGGTTATAAAATGATTGAGAGAGTTCAGTGTTCCGTGATTGTAGCATTCTACAGTGACGAAGAGGAGTTTCACGACGCCGAAGAAGAAGTGGAAGAAGTAGCGCAAGACAGGTTCAGTGGGTCAGCTAGAGACGCTTATTAATGATTTGGGGAACTTTTGCCGTTTTACACCCCCCCCCCTACCAGAGTGGGTTCAATGGGTCATGTAATACGTCTCTATGCGATGTGCCTCCTCCGATGAGACAGCACATAGAAAGTAGAGTGCGCAGACAACTAGAGTAGGAGGAGGCACAGCGCATGGAGACGTAGAGGAGCGCGAGTGGCTATGCGCTCTCTTGAACCCATCTGACCCATTGAACCCACTCTGGTAGGGGGTGTCTAAAAACGGTAGAAGTGCCTGATTTGGATTAGCAAGGCCTGAAACGAACTACGTATACCTAATTTAGGTAACTTAAACGTATTTTAAAACAAGCGACAGGGCTCAATATCACACAGAAATTAGCTGCCCCTTTTCTGTGTTTTGTTTCATTTCTACTTGCAGTCAATGAAGAGAAGTCCTACAATATTTGTTGAAGTGAGACTGTTCAAAAGTTTCGACGACATGTGATCCCGCAGCGAAGTTTGGTATACTGTATAGTTGAATATCTGAGGAAGTCCGGTTCGTCCATTCACGATGGCTCAGCGGGTGACGAGGATGAAGAGATTTTAAAGATGGCCGCCGCCCTTCCCTCCGGCAATGCGACAGTCATGAGCTCGGCATCGCAAATTTCTCTCGCCAACCGGTTAGGAGAGAGAGAGAGAGGGAGGGAGAGGGAGAGAGAAAGGGACAGAGAAAAACATGGTATGGTAGATGGAGAGAAATGAAGGGCGCAAAACAGAGGCCCGCCAACCGACGTTAGGAACCTTTGATGATAATGAATGAGTCCAAAGCTGAACTTTGAAACCGTTGATGATATGAATTAAGTTCAAGGCTGAAGTAAGGTCATTCAAGTTCAGGCTGACGAGCGGAAAGAGCAGCAACCGTAGACGTCGCTCGGCCATTCCCAAGCGACCAGATCTACCGCTCAATCTGTGGTCAATCATGCGGAACTGCATTGGCAAGGAGCTCTCCAAGATTCCCATGCCGGTGAGTTCTTGAGTTACCAGGAAGGGAAAATTGGTTTAGCCGGATAACTATTGATTATCTTGTATGAGTGTATTCATATCAGTTGTAGATCATTGGAAATTGTTTGGTAAAGAAACTCTTGTTGAGCACGGTCTATTCCAGGTGAACTTCAGTGAGCCCCTCTCAGTTCTGCAACGCATAACGGAGGATTTGGAGTATGCACATCTGCTTGATGTTACTTCACCTTACTCAACTTATACTCAATATACTCAACAGCATTGACATACAAAGAACGGGTTTAAATGCTTGCCTTCTACGGATCCAGATTAGCTTCTCTGATTTGTTACATACATGTAATTGGTAGATTCAGCATCTGTTAACTGAGAGTGTGTAGAAGACATAAGAGATAGAAAGTACCACCTTTATATCTAAGTTCATTTATTTTGGGTGTATTAGATCGGGGTTTAGTAGAAATCATGGTAAATAGTCAGTTGTTATTTCACACTAAAATATCCGGAGATATGACTGAGATCGTACTGTGAATTTCAAATGATAGAATTCACTATCTGTAGCCCTCCGAGACGCAGTTAGACTAAAAACTGGTTCTCTAAACAGCCGTAAGTCAACTACGAACCGGGAAATGAGTTTCTCAGAAGCCGCGAGCAAACTACAAAAGTTTTTTATAAGTCGCAACCAATAATTAGCAAACTGGTTTCATGTGAATCGGCGATAGAACTGAAACCAGTTTTTTCATGATGTAAACTTCACTCTACAAACTGGTTTTCTAGGAAGCGGCAAGTCGAAGGGACACTCTGGAGCAGATGTGCTTCGTGTCAGCCTATGCGGTCTCCTCCTATTCCACAACGGGGAATCGAAGCACGAAGCCCTTCAATCCCCTGCTTGGCGAGACTTACGAGTGTGACAGGACGGATGACCTGGGATGGCGGAGCATCGCGGAACAGGTTAATCATGGCCTCCACTACTCGTCACTAGAAGGGAACAAATTTACTCCGGCCTAATGCCCGTACCATCGCGTCCTTCGATTTTGTCCTCTTTGTATTTGCTTTTTTCTTTGTCATTTTTTCACACCTTTTTGTTGCAGTGCGTCTGAAAAGAACATATTTAGTTCTATCAAGAAAGAGAAGGTTTTCGTGCAAGATTTGTCGTGTTTTTATTCAAGTTTTCATGTAATTTGATTCGATGTAAAATTCAAATGATGAAATAGGACTTATAGGAGATGTTTTTGGGTTATCTTGAGATGGAAAAATAGCGGGGTTTTCTTTTGTAGGTTTCGCATCACCCGCCAGCAGCCGCCCACCATGCAGAAGGCCGCGATTGGGTCATGTTTCAGGTTTGGCACGTTGCCAATTGAAATGCGCTTGGTTAATGTGTGTAATGCTGAGAAGATATTATATTGAAAAAGACAAAGAAAAGTAGAGAGAGAGAGAGAGAGTGAGAGAAAGAATTCGAAAGGAGTAGAAAGGGCGTATATATGGCTATAAATGATAGATTCTAAGAAACAGGTAGGTGTAGAGAGAGGAAAAAGATCGCGAAACCTCGGATAGAGGATTCATGACTTTTCGCATCAATACATTTAGCACAGCGACAATTCGCACCCAGATTTCGAAATCTTTTTCTCCAAAGCTCTAATTGTGTGGCTGGTAGTTGTATTCGATCTCTTACTCAGCCGTACGGCCTCTTTAACGTAATCATTACCTAAACCTAAGCACAAATTCCAATGGAGAAAAAAGAAGGAAATATTTCGATTGTGAAATTTAAGTTGTGAGTTGTCATGGTGCGAAATGATACCGTTTAAAAAAATGTTCAAGGTGCTTAGAACAGATAGCGCTTAGATAAAAGTCTTTAGTGATGTTTGTGCTCACTATATTCTCGAAATGCTAATAGTCGGCTCACCATATTCTCGAAATGCTAATAGTCGGCTCACTATATTATCGAAATGCTAATAGTCGGCTCTTGTTGAGGACTTCACGATGACTTCTCGGTTCCGAGGGAAATATTTGTCGGTGATTCCAGTGGGACACACTCATATATTTTTTCCAAAGACTTGCAATCACTACACATACAGAAAGGTTACGGTATTATTACACTTTAAGCAAAAAAAATTTTTTTATATTTTACTTTGAGCATTTTATTATACTTTAAGCAAAAAACAGAAAAAACTTTAAGGTGTACTTCAAGAAAAATTTACCTGTGAACCGGACAGCATATAATGAAGCTATCATGTTTACAAAAGCTTGTCTACGGTGCGGGATCGAACCCAGCCGTCTCTTTTTTACCGAAAGCCAGCGCATTTGAATTACCCTCCAGGGGTTATTTAGTCATGTCCAGTTGCCTTTCGGCGGGCGTCTGTTTTGGACCTCTGGTGGGCGTCTGTCTTTTAACTCATAAGAGGAGGACTCTTATGTAAAAAAATTTTTATCTCATAAGCGTGAAAATTAAAAAACTTTTATTTCTCATAAAATTAAAACTTGAATTTTTTTCGAGATGTGAGGCAAGTGTCTGTATACTAAAATTTTCGCCTCCGGCGGGCGTCTGTAGGATTTTCGGACCAACTAAAAAACCCTGTTACCCTCCAGTACATAATGCTATAGAGTGCCCGTGCATTTTTTGATTGTTTCGGGGAACTGAGCATATGTAAGTTTTGCGCAGAATTGAACTCACGAATCCTATAACCTTGAAAAAAGACGGAACTTTTTGTTTTTTGCTTGGTATTTAACTCACGGACTGAACTCACCATTTTACCCACCGAAGATGTTTTATGTCTACATATTCACTGAAAGAATATCGATTTAGGTCACAACAACGGTGCACAATATCATAGTTGGCAAGTTGTGGATCGACAACCACGGTGACATGGATATAACAAATCACAAGACGGGCGAAAAGGCCGGCATCAAGTTTGCCCAGTACTCCTACTTCTCAAGGGATATGCCAAGAAAGGTGAGTCCCTGAGGGTTCGAGAGGAAGCGGGTTAGGAGGAATGTCTTAGACGAGTCTCTAAAGAAAGTCCTCTACTAGTTTCTTCCTTTCTTTGCTTTGTCTTCATTCAAGATGGCATTGTGTTTTTTTGTTGCTAAAGTAATCTCCCTCGCGCTTGTTCCCGCCTCGCGGCAGGGTACACGCTCCTCTGAGATGCAGGACAGACCGACCTATCCTGATAGAACCAGTGGCTGCCTGCTAGATCACTGCTAGTGTGATTAGCAGCAGTGGGGAGAGTCAGATTCGTGCATGAGCACTACCAACATTCCTTATCCCCCTTGATTTGGGTGGATCTGTCTGGGGTGGGAGTCGAACTCGGGACTCTTCGCACAATAGTCGAACACACTACCATAATGCCACGCCCGGACAATTCTGTTCTATCAATGAAAGTTTTTCTTTGTTGCTAATATGGCTTTTTTAGAGTAGACAGAAACAAATTTTTGAATCAAAAACGAAGGACATTATCAGTTGAAAATGTAATTTGAGATCTATAGGAAAGAAATCTCGAACCAGTCCTTGAAGTAAAATCTAGAAAGAAACTCACTTATTTTTATTGCCTAGAAAAGTTTTGGTTCTGTTCTATCAATGAAATCGTGGTCATATTGAAGACGGAAAGCTCCAAGTTTTTTTTAGAAGATGTCAATTCTTTCGAAGTGATGAAGAAGAAATTGAATCCAATGTTGAATTGAGGTGCATGGTGTTGTGAAAGACGCCAGTGGAATAGCGAGATACATCGTACAAGGAACGTGGGATGATCACATGGATATGCTCAAAGTTGGTGCTTTTCCCGGATGAATGAATAAAAGGATAACGGCTGTGAGTGAATGAAAGAATAACAACTGTGAGTGAATGAAAGAATAACAACTGTGAGTGAATGAAAGAATAACAACTGTGAGTGAATGAAAGAATAACAACTGTGAGTGAATGAAAGAATAACAACTGTGAGTGAATGAAAGAATAACAACTGTGAGTGAATGAAAGAATAACAACTGTGAGTGAATGAAAGAATAACAACTGTGAGTGAATGAAAGAATAACAACTGTGAGTCAATGAAAGAATAACAACTGTGAGTGAATGAAAGAATAACAACTGTGAGTGAATGAAAGAATAACAACTGTGAGTGAATGAAAGAACAACAACTGTGAGTGAATGAAAGAATAACAACTGTGAGTGAATGAAAGAATAACAACTGTGAGTGAATCAAAGAATAACAACTGTGAGTCAATGAAAGAATAACAACTGTGAGTGAATGAAAGAATAACAACTGTGAGTGAATGAAAGAATAACAACTGTGAGTGAATGAAAGAATAACAACTGTGAGTGAATGAAAGAATAACGGCTGTGAGTGAATGAAAGAATAACAACTGTGAGTGAATGAAAGAATAACAACTGTGAGTGAATGAAAGAATAACAACTGTGAGTGAATGAAAGAATAACAACTGTGAGTGAATGAAAGAATAACAACTGTGAGTGAATGAAAGAATAACAACTGTGAGTGAATGAAAGAATAACAACTGTGAGTGAATGAAAGAATAACGGCTGTGAGTGAATGAAAGAATAACAACTGTGAGTGAATGAAAGAATAACAACTGTGAGTGAATGAAAGAATAACAACTAAAATGAACGTCCCTGCCTTTAAACTGTGTAACTGAGCTTTTGAATCAATAACAAGGAACAATAAATTAGAAGTATATTTTCTCATAAATAACAGACTGCAAGCGCAGACTCTTCTAGCTATACTTTGTGAAGTAACTCAACAAGATAGAAAAAGTTATCAATATAAGATTTTATTTAAACCTCGACTAGGCTGAACCGTATTTATATTTAATTTCAGTAAAATTTATAACTTTCATATATACTAACTGTTTAAGGTTAATATTCACGAAGTATGCAATATATCTAATGAATGAATTCAATATATGATTATAAAAATGATATTATTTGATATTGATATTCTTTATCGCCAAAGGACAACTGGTTCAGGGTCATCTAACATGGTTGACAATGAGAAAATGAAAAAGTAGAAAATCTTCGAAAGAGGAATAAGCAACTGTGGCGTTGCACTGAAGAGTCTTGGTAGACCATTGTATCGGTTTTTTTCTCATCAAGTTGTGTTGTTGTTTGTTAACTCAATATATGATTTGAAATCGTTCGTCTCTTTCTTTGATTATTCGCACAATAAATTATAAGTACATAAGTACATAGGGCAAAATCGCATAATATTAAACGTAGCCGTTCATATCTAAAAAGACCATTAGCAATTTCTTCTCTCTTCTGATTAATCTAGTTGCTTCGAATTGAGGTTCTTCGAACGTCTGGTAAGGGCGAGAAGGTGAAGCTGGAGACGGAGACACCATTGCGGATGTGGACCGTCAACCCGCCGTAGTCAGTTATTTGAATCGCTAGCATAGCTCACCATACGTCACATGTAAATAAGTACATGTTAGAATCTTATGATAATAAAAATCACCAGTCTTCGAGCTAATGACGTTATAGAAAACTTGAACGTTTTTGAAGTGCAGGTAATGGCGTGGCTGAGTAGTTAGAAGTTTAGCCGGTCAATCGCCTTGTTTGAGGTTCGATACCTGGGCGAGTGTATGGTCTTTTTTCAGACTCATTCTTGAGTCAAGGGGCTTTCGCTCTGAGAAGCTGTGTTTTTTCAATGTTCAACCTGTTTCACTGTTATGAAGAATAGTCCGTGTTTTAAGCGAGGGCTGCGAGGACATGTACCACTTCACGCGACTGGCCATCGAGCTGAATGAGCCAGAAGATGGGGTTGCTCCGACCGATTCTCGTCTCCGACCCGACCAGCGACTCATGGAGCAGGGAAGATGGGATGAGTCTAATGCTATGAAGGTGAGAGGGTGAACCATCTAGTTGTTGTTGTTTGTCCATAGGTCTTGTCCAGGGTAATTCTCTCATCCGCACTGTTTTTTGCAGCAAAAGATCGAAGAAGAGCAAAGAGTTCGCCGGAAAAAGTTGGAAGCTCAGATAGAGAGAGCGATGGAGCGAGGTGAGTTGTGTGGTCATCATTTTGTGTTGTGTGCGAAGATTATATAGTAATCTGCACCAGAAAGTTTCCTGAGTCGTTCAGGGCCAGTAGGTCACCAGTACTGTTGAACATTATAGAGATCGCTAGCTTGCTTGTTGTTATTCTAGTATCTCTCGCTCGAAGAGCGGCCAAAAAAATATATATATTTTGAGCGATTGCAAGTAACCGTTGTTGAAGTACATAGTATAGAGCAGTGCAAAGAAGTACATAGTATAGAGCAGTGCAAAGAAGGTATGAGACGTTGTATTTTTTTTTATTGATTTCACGTAAGAGAGAGCGACTTCATGCTGAACGGTGAATTAGAAAAGGTAGATGTTCTGAAGGTCTACCTATATGATTGTTTTGGACTTTGTACAAGGAAAATGTATACCATGTTGTGTTAAGATAAATCTTTATCATTTTTTTGTTCCAATAGTGTCATTCTGGTACAGGAGAGAAGATCGAAGAAGTGCAACCAACTTGGTTTGACCGTGTACAGGATGAGCTGACGGGCTCACTCATGCACCGGTTTACCAATGAGTATTGGAAGGCAAAGGAGGCCCAGGACTGGTCCAAGTCACCGCGAATATTCTAGAAGAGACCCCGAAAGGAGAATAAACTGGAAGCGAATCCGGGTCATGTAAACTTCTATTTGTTAGTTTTTTCTTTTCCACTCAGATGTTTGATTGATGGCTTGGGTACTGTAATTTAGATACTGTAGTTCACTTTTTCTCAGAGTATGCCTTGAAGACGTAATGAAGCTGTAGTTACATGTGTTGTATAAGAGTATACTTCAGAAGTGAGGCGATAGTTATTTGACACCCCCGTCAGCCAATGGAGAAAGGAGGAATTAGGTTTGGACGAATTTTTATTAGTTCAAACGGTTCAGATCTTTTGAAGTTTGTAGTCTGATTTCACGCGTGCGTGAGTGCGCATCTCTAAATTTTAGGGGCCGGCCTTGTCTATTAAAAGTGGTCGTCTGACGGGGAGTGATTTGGATTGTTCAACATTTGATTTAGTGAAATACGATTAGTAAAAAAGCGTAAATTGTTTTACTTTAGTGCTTATGTTCCTTTTTGTTTAATAAAAATGATTCTTCAAAGATCATTTTTTTTCAGATTCCATTTTCAAGGTTAACGGCGGTCTCTGATTTAGCAAACCAGAAAACCAACAAATCTGGTAAACCAGTAAAAAAAACTCTGCAAGTTGTTTGAATTCCTCTGGTTGCAGCTAGAACGTTAATCTCGGTTATAACAGCCCATTCATTGCATATTAGTGTAGAGAAAGATTGATTCGAGAGAGAGATTATATGAATGATAACTCTTAAATGTTCATTTCTGTAATTACGGCTGATTTCAAATTTATAACTTTCATTATTAATCATTGAAGCAGCGATTGGCCTTCAGAATTAATCAGAAAAAAATGTAAAGAATTCTTTCGAGGCTTGAAAATTTCATGATATGAAAGAAAGATGTGTGAATTTTAATCAAAACTAAATTTTAGACTTTGAAGATGAAATTCGTAAGTTATCTAAAGCCGCTTAAGCCTATTCGCTATTGATGGAACGATGCCAATTTAGGGACGGGTCCCGAAGTGAATCAGTGATACTGTGGAAGATCAGCTTTCAAAAAGCTAAATGTGTGTATTAATAAACTTCTTCAAGAGACGTAGTTCAATTGTTAAACGATCTAAACAGTTGGATTTCGATAACATTCTTGTCAATATTCAGGGGTTTCTTTGACGAAGATCAGAGGTCCTGGTACGATGTTTAGGGAATGTGTGCCAATTAGATGTATAAGGTTTTTTGTTCTAGTCGAACGTGCAAACGTTTTTTCTCTGTGAGGTGTATATAATTTTCTGGTATGTTTTTCATGAATACAAGTAGTCATTCAACTGACTACTGAAAGCTCTTTTGTGACTCCAACATCCATGTATTTGTGGTACTTTTTCGGTTAATCGATCTTTTGCGTCGCGGTCGCGTCGCGGCCCTCGGCCTCGTTAGCTAAGCCGTACGGCCTCGTTAGCTAAGCCGTACGGCCTCGTTAGCTAAGCCGTACGGCCTCGTTAGCTAAGCCGTTCGGCCTCGTTAGCTAAGCCGTTCGGCCTCGTTAGCTAAGCCGTTCGGCCTCGTTAGCTAAGCCGTTCGGCCTCGTTAGCGTAAACTTTTCCTAAGCGTTTTTTTTTTAATGTAAAAATAATTTTAATTCTTTAGTCGCCTTTGAATTTCTGAGCAGATAAATTCAAGGATAAATCCTTTTCTCTCTACTTGTGAAATCGCCACGCGGGACTTTAATGACCTTTACTTCACAGAAACAAACAAACAAATGAAGAAAATAAATGGAGAATGATAAATTACTTAAGTAATATGATTACTGAATTAGAATGCCAGAATAGAAAGGTAGATAAATGAACTGGGAGTCACAATTTACTGGAAAACTCCTTTCCCAACTCCCCCGCCCCTACTCTACTCAAACCCGGACTTCAGCCGTCGATCTGCTTGTGGTCTGCTTGGCGTCGCCGCGTTGGTTGGAGTCGCGTAGAGAGATGCCCGTAGGGAGGGGTTGACCTTGGATGGGATTGCCCGTGGGAGAGAGTGTCCGCCCACTCAAACTTGGGTAATTAAACCCTTTGGTTTAATTAACAAAACAAACAAACACGCACGAAACGCGCCTAGCCAAACACTAGCTAGATGTGAAAGAGAATGGAGAAGAGGCACGAAGGCCAGAACATTAATGATGAGAATTTTCAATGGGCTATCAAAAATATTCTAACTCCATAAACTTGGAGAAAATGCTCCTAGAGCACTCAAAACACACTAGTGCACTAGATGAGGCTAGGAGGAGGCAAATATGTTACATAATAACATAAGTGAATATAGAATATATAGAATATATTACTATAAATTAGAATTCTATAAATTCTAAAATGAAAAAGCGTAGCTAATGAAGATAAGGGAATAAAATGAAGGCGATGATTAAATGAATCATCGAGAAGGAACTAGCGCGCGCGTGGCGAGCTTTTACCGTAACTCATTAGCTAGAACAACACTAAAAATGGGTCATTAAAACACGGATTTGATGACATTGGGGCCCCGGGCCAGAAGTAGGGATTTAGGGTCGAGGGCGGAGGATTGGATTGAGGGCGCACGTCGCCAGATGATGAGCACCGGAGCGTCGCGAACATCGTGCCGAGTAGTCCTTGGACGGCTTCATTTCTCTCCCTGGTCGTGGTACTTCAACTCGAAAACAGCATCTTAGTCATTTGATCCAGAGCTTCCATTTCTAAACAAATGAAGCTCATTCTTCGCGCATTTCCTCTCTATTCCAAATTCTAGACCATTCCGCTTATAATTCTTCAATGATTCTCGAATTGCATTCTTATTGAAATCTCTTCATGATTATCATTATAACTGGTCACTGGGTGAGACTGGGGCCCGGGCGGCCTGATTATTCATTTCCGAACAAGTTGCCAATACGCGGGGTAACCTTGCAAGCGATTCACAACCTCTAATAGGTCTCAAATTCGTGCTTTCTGGCGTCATTACATGAGTTCCTTCGCCAGAGGTCTCAGCTATCCGCCACAATCTTTCGTACATTCTTCGGCCCTTGGGAAGTTCCATCCATGGTCGATTCTTCATGTCTGTCGGCCCGCTGCCAGGGTCGTATTCTTTTTCCCTTTTCCTTTCACGATAGTCACAAGTTACATGGCGTCTCTGACGGTCTAATCCTTCGCGACTCATAGACAGCTTGTTGAGGGCTCTACCCTCCGTGCGGCATTTCGCACCTATTTCTTCTTTCCTGCCATGAACGAGGTCACGCAAGTAGGGAACAGCTTCGGATGAGCATCTCAAAGAAGCTCTAGTTTCCTTTCCGTTGGCGCGATAATTGACTTTCGGGTGGTTTTGGAGAGTGTTGTTCACTTCTTTCCGGACCGTATCTCTGTCGATGATTGGAGCAACGATTATTGAGGACTTAGGCTCAACCTTTGACCCTGTGGCTATCCACCCGAGAATCGAAGGTAGAAGTATGTGGCCACTCGGAAGCTTAAATCTGCGCTCATCGACATCAGTGACCTTTAAGTAATCTTCATTGCCAATCAGCAGCTGCGGCTTCATGATATATCATTCTCAACTTCCGACGTCGAATTTCATCCACATCTGCTTGTGGGAGCGGCGGGAATTTCAGTGAACCCAATAATGGTTCAGATAATCCCAGGGCTTCAATGGTCATCCGTTCCCCGGTGACACTTTGGAGCATTACTTCGTAGATGGGATAGGTTTTCAGACCTTCCGTCTTATCTCCCAGTCCGCATAGAGAAGACTCGCAGTCTCGTAACTTCCGCAGCGAGAGTTTCTCAGCCAGGACCCTTGATATTAGGCTCATACTGGCCCCGGTGTCCATTAAAAAGGCTACTCTCTTGGTTTTTCCATGTGCAGTTACCCGATCGGCTTGTAGTCGCGGCGAGAAGGTGCCAAACTTCTCACGGCTTTGGTTTAATAATACCCTCTGACGTTCCTGTTGCCTCAATTCTGCCTCTTGTCTCTGAACATGTTCCGTCCTACCGTCTTCTCCTCGACGGTTTAGTTCCTTCCGACGTTCAATTTCATATCCTTTGTGAGACTGCTTCCTAGTTGCCCATTGCATGCATACAGATATGTCGTGCTCCTCGTCACAATTCGGACACTTGACGTCACATCTGTGCACGGTACTATGTGGCTTGAGGCAGGCAATGCAGACGCCACGTTGCTTGAGAAATCGGATTCTGTCCTTAACTAGGCGCAAAGTGTAACAATCCCTTGATATTTTATGCCTCCCACAGTAGACGCAGCTTTGTTTTGCGGTTGGTCTCTGAATTTTCCTTGCGGTGTTTGGATGGCTTTCAGTCGGATCTCCTCTCACGAAATTTCTGATTTGCCTCTGACCATTTGGTATGGCCCTTCCAACTGGAACATTCATTGGCGAAACGAAGCGCTCCTCTGCTCTGTTTACCGTCAGGACGTTTATGCATTCTTTTGAATAACTCACTGTGTTACTCGCAGCCGGGTCGTTCATCGATGCGACGAACATTTCTTCTCTTATTAAGCTTTCAGCTTTATCCAGAATCGACTTCACTGTGATGTTCTCCGCTTGGTAAGTGAAACGGTGCAATTTGTCTTTCAGCTGCGGTTGGAACTTCCTGGTTATCATTTCTTGTAGTGTGATGTCTTTCTGGATGCTCTCGCGAGTTCTTGCCATCCGTGCTACTAAAGCTTTCAGTGTCAACGTTAGACAGAGCTGGTCGTTCCATGAGTAGCTAGCTGCTGTCAATGTCTCAATTTGTACTGCCAGCGTTCTCTCGTCGCTCTGCTTCATTCCAAAACTTTCCTTCAGAAGATCCATGGCTGACGTATAACCGCTTGCAGTAATTGGAAACTGAGTAATTGCAATCCTCGCAGTTCCCTGGACACAACTCAGCAGGTAGCTCATTTTTTCCGCGTCCGAAACGTCTGCTCTCGAGTGCACCGTTTCATTAAACCTTTCGAACAATTCTGGAAATTCCAAGCAGTTCCCATCAAACACTGGCAAAGGTAGCGGAGGTAAGCGAGGTAGTCGTGACAGTGCTGCTGTCTCCTGCTGGAACCGCCGCTCTTCTATTGCGCTACTTGCATTGTGGGCTGAATTCTCTCCAGCAAGTCTATCGGCAGCGTTTGTAGAACCTTGCTGTGATACTGCGATTTGCGCTTCCGTTTCCAATTCGGAGCGTAGAAACTCCAGATCCAGAAGTGCGACTTCCACGTTTGACTCAACCGTAGCTAGGAATCTCTCTGCATCTTCTTTTATCTAAGAATCAAACGCTGTTGTATAGCCGATTTTCTCTGCTGCGTTCTTGACCTTAGACAAGGTTTTAGTCAAGTCTTCGTATGCCTTCTTGTAGTGGTCTCTGCTCATGCCAAGCCTCCTTATGAGGACTTTTACTTCTCGGAGCAGCGACGCGTTTTCTCTCAGTCGGGACGAGCGGTTCTCCAGATTCGTATTCAGATTCGGATTCAGATTCATATTCAGATTCTCCAATCGTTCCTTCTGCTGGAAGTGCGACTCGAGGATCTTGTACTGTCGAGCGAGGTGGCTTTGCTGAGGCAGGCAATCGATGTCGATCTCCTCTTCTTCGGCCATTTTCGCTTCAGTGTTGTCCGATTCCGAAGACCTTGGGCCCGTATGCACCATTTAGTCGCCTTTGAATTTCTGAGCAGATAAATTCAAGGATAAATCCTTTTCTCTCTACTTGTGAAATCGCCACGCGGGACTTTAATGACCTTTACTTCACAGAAACAAACAAACAAATGAAGAAAATAAATGGAGAATGATAAATTACTTAAGTAATATGATTACTGAATTAGAATGCCAGAATAGAAAGGTAGATAAATGAACTGGGAGTCACAATTTACTGGAAAACTCCTTTCCCAACTCCCCCGCCCCTACTCTACTCAAACCCGGACTTCAGCCGTCGATCTGCTTGTGGTCTGCTTGGCGTCGCCGCGTTGGTTGGAGTCGCGTAGAGAGATGCCCGTAGGGAGGGGTTGACCTTGGATGGGATTGCCCGTGGGAGAGAGTGTCCGCCCACTCAAACTTGGGTAATTAAACCCTTTGGTTTAATTAACAAAACAAACAAACACGCACGAAACGCGCCTAGCCAAACACTAGCTAGATGTGAAAGAGAATGGAGAAGAGGCACGAAGGCCAGAACATTAATGATGAGAATTTTCAATGGGCTATCAAAAATATTCTAACTCCATAAACTTGGAGAAAATGCTCCTAGAGCACTCAAAACACACTAGTGCACTAGATGAGGCTAGGAGGAGGCAAATATGTTACATAATAACATAAGTGAATATAGAATATATAGAATATATTACTATAAATTAGAATTCTATAAATTCTAAAATGAAAAAGCGTAGCTAATGAAGATAAGGGAATAAAATGAAGGCGATGATTAAATGAATCATCGAGAAGGAACTAGCGCGCGCGTGGCGAGCTTTTACCGTAACTCATTAGCTAGAACAACACTAAAAATGGGTCATTAAAACACGGATTTGATGACAAATTCCACGGTTAAATCCGGTTTAAGCGACGCGAAAAGGGCCGCGACGCGACGCAAAAGCCCGATTAACCGAAAAAGTGCCGTATTTGTACTGAATGATGAAGAAAGGCTGTCTTGTCGTTGAAAAATTAGCTGTTTTTTTTCTCAGGACGTTTTTTTGAAGCCTGCTAGGGAAAAAAACACTCTCACTTTCACATGAATTTAAATTCAAGCCGTAAATTATCTGTTAATCAAATATCAAAAAAGTGTCTGGCGAAGCTACAATTTTGAAGCTTTGAAACGTGCATTCAATAATGCAACTCGGTTTGGCTGCCTTTTTGTGTCTCTTAGCTTGCGCGGATTCCATTTTTGCACTCTACACTCAGAGTAACAATCAATATTGATGTTCTCAAAAAAAAAATGTATTCAAAATTAATATAATTGTTGTCGCGGATAAAAAGGTAAAGAAATCTGTCAAGAATATGATGCAAACAAAAAAAAAAAACTATTGTTCAATAGGGATTTATTCGATCGTCTCTGATCGTCACAGTCTTAAGCTCAACAACTGATAACATTCAATTCGAATTTGAACGCAAATTGAAAAATTCTATGAAAATTTACGTGACAACAAAAACTTTCACTAATTCTCCCAATGAAATGTCTTGCGGGTCTTCGATTATAAAAAAAAAAAATTAAATTTTTTTTCTCTTTAAAATCAGCAAACACATTTTTTTAAAACATTAGTCTCACGCATGCAAAGATGCGAACAACTTCAAAGAATATTATGATATCTGCAAGATATTCAGAGTGCACCCTAGATCGAAAATTACATACCGCACAAAAGATACGGACAATGATCATTGATAACTAGTAAGTTGATCTTTTTCCCTTTCTAAAGATATTATTACTCTATAAAATCAGCTGATTTGTAATAACAAAGAAGATACCTACTGAGCTTTTCATATCACACACAAGCAATGTTCTGTTATTATATATGAGTCTTCTGAATGTAATCCTTGAAAGGCTAATTTTATCGAAAATAAGTTCATGCTTGGATAGATCATCGCATGCATGAACCCCGTAAACCATTCAACAACAATAACAACTGAATTTTTTGAAGAAAAAAGCAATCCACGAAGACATTGCCAGTCAAAGAATCACAGATGCCCAGGAACTCATTATTTCGGAGCACAACTCCATATGTCTCCCTTTACATGTTTTATTGTTCGAGATTCTTGTTCTTCCCCTAATTTCTCATAAATCCGCCGGTTTTCCCAGCTTCCGGGGATGAAAAGAACAGATGTCATGAAATGACAGGGAAACAATGAGATAATCACAGTGTCCTATGCGAGGGAAATCTTCACGTTGAGGAAACGATGGCTCTCATGAGGGAAGCGGATAGCTTTTCGACCCGTCGCACATCCTGGGAAAATTTCTTTTCGCAAGGCTCTCTCAAGGAGCGTTGAAATTACAAATTTTGTAATTGTGGTAATGTGGTACGTGGTAATTTTGTACGTTCATTTGTCTAGCCACGAACTGCCGTGAAATGCGGATGAAATGTGATGTTTTTTGAAGAGGAAACAATTTTCCAGCAAGAAACAATGACTTCTCATGAAAAAGTAGCAATAAAAAACACCGTAACCCATTGACATTTCACGGACATTAGTGGTGAGACAAATGAACGCTTAATATTAAAACTATGTATCTTTATTTATTTTTTTAATTTCACGCTCCAATAAACTTCGTCGAGTATCCTTTTCAAAGCAAAAGTATCCGAAAAAAACTTTTCTCTTTCCAGATAAAACCGATGAAGCTTACAGTCTCTCTCTCTCTCTCTCCGATGAAGTCTCTCTTCAGACTATTACCACTTCTGCGATCTT
Source organism: Allodiplogaster pararmata (assembly GCA_964056735.1). Classification (NCBI taxonomy): domain Eukaryota; kingdom Metazoa; phylum Nematoda; class Chromadorea; order Rhabditida; family Diplogasteridae; genus Allodiplogaster; species Allodiplogaster pararmata. Next base: position 31,991,380 of record OZ057403.1, read on the forward strand.
TTGCGTTCAATTTGGACGTTTGAAAGTGCGCGCGTTTTTCAAACGGAGAACCATAGCTTACCGAAATCCTCTGCACTTATATATATATTTTATCTACATCTTCCGATGCAATAACGCACAAATTTACTTGCCAACAAATTGTAAAAACTACCACGGTATTTCGAACTGGTGAAGGTCTTAATAAGAAAATGGTAAAACTGGGACGGTTAACCATATGAAACAATGGTAAGAGAGCTAAAGAGATCGGTAAAATTTCTCTATATTTTTAAGTATCCCTATCGCCGTTGATAGGTTGACGGAAGAAACCCGTTTGTGCTTTAAAAAAAACGCTAACAAAACTTTTCATTAAAAATTTTTTGAAAACATTTTTTTTATTTTTAGATAGTCACTTGTTAAAAGGTCGGTAGCCTTAGAAATTCTTTCATTTCGCTAGTTGGCGATTCACATACGCCTGGAAATGAAAGTTTGAGAAGTGAAAGAGAATGGTTGACATGAAATTCTGCATCGCGACAATTTGCAGCAGTCTTTTAGCAAAGTGAAATTTCAAGCCGCACCCGACAGATATATTTCCAGGTACTTTTTTGAATATCTTTTTTAGCCATAATTTAGTTTATCTATTTTATAATCGCAGTGCGAAGTTTCGTCGTGGTACTTTTCTTCGCGCTTGAGCTCCTTTTTGAGTGTTTTAGAATCTGCGCCCAAAATTTTTTTTCAAAAGCTCACATGACTTCTAAGTGATATAGTTCAAGTAGAAAAAAAAAGTAGAAAACTCAAGTAGAAAACTAAACCACGATATTGACAAAAATTTAAAAATTTTTTTGAAAACTTTCTTTGCGTTCATTGCATTTAAAACATTTAAAAATTTCGTTTGTTAAAGCTAAGAGCTCACAATAACGGATCACCGAAACTTTTTCCCCACGATCAAATCCGAAAAAAAGTGATATCGTGAACAATTTTTTTTTAAACGGTCTCGTTCTTAAGCCGTACTGCCTCGTTAGCGTAACTTTACCTGAGCGAAAAAAAATGAAAAAAATAACAAAACATCGCGGTACAAAGTGTCGTGATACGTACAATAACGTATCTCCTTTTTTCTGTGCCCTTCCTTTCTCGCTTGCTTCTCATTCTTCTAGGTCCCCACTCAAATAAGCGGTAGCTTTTGATGCAAGCGCAGACGAGCTATAAATTGCATCTCTGATCCAAACCTGAATTTGGTTCGTCTTGAACTGCAAACACACGACATCGTCCGTCATTTTCACTGTCAGACTGCTTTCCTTATGGACGTACTTCGTTACGAATCTGTTGAGCAAAACTTCTTAGACAAAAAAGGCTGCCAGTATGTGAATCAGTGTGTTTCTCTTCTCTTTTCTTACTCGTAGTGCGTTTAAAATATTTAAGAAAGCCAGTGATAAAAATGCTCTGACCGAGTGCATTTTAGGGTGTTTCTTTGACCCGCACCGCGGATGAAAAGAATTCTACGCGCTCTCCAAAAACATTAAAATCTATGCGCTCGGGAAAAAATTTTTCTTGTTTTTTTCGTAAGCAAAGTCCAAATCATTGAAAAACTTTAAAACTGAACTCTGAAATTTAAAAAATCTGCGCTCGAAAAAAGTTGTGTGGGTGCTAAGAAACACCCTGGTGCATTCTTTCTTTTACATCACACGCTCTCGCGCTCTCTCAAAGGCCTGCCGCTCCCTCATAATGAAGTCATCTTGGAATGAAAATTCTTTCTGCGGGTCGGAAGAAACAATCTGATTTGGATTTAGATACCGAATTCTGAAGCGAATGGGTGAAAGAAACTAAGGCTAAACTTCCACCGCCTATGTAAGAGATTCGCTGTTTGTATTCCAATACTAAGGTTAAAAACTTTCAGTGAGTCAAGAAAAAATTGATTTTTTCTGCAACAAACAATAATGAAACTGTTAAAACTGCCGCCGACGAGTCTTTGAGCGTATCAAAATCGTTATCGACTTTTGATTGGTCTTTATCACCAGTGACCGGTTCCAAGAACATCTTTAGGACGAACTAAAAAGTTATCCCGACTGAAGTTTTCGGTTTTCCTGTGTTTTGCGTTCCGAAAAACATAACTTTTTTCTCGCATAGCTCATCATAGGTCACTCCGTGTTCGAAAATCTCACAAAACGACCGCTTTTTGAGTAGGGGAGAATCTAGAATAACGAAAGGCAAGCTGGAAGTGAAGGAAATAAAGGGAGAGAGGATGTGCAATAGCAGAATTCAAGAATAGTTTCTCGAACTCTGGGCGTGGAATAATGGTAGTGTGTTCGACTATTGTGTGAAGAGTCCCGAGTTCGACTCCCACCCCGGACAGATCCACCCAAACCAAGGGAGTCAAGAAATGTTGCTGGTGCTCAGGCACGAATTAGACTCTCCCACTGCTGCTATTCACACTAGCAGTGATCTAGCGGGCAGCCACTGGTTTTACCAGGATAGGTTTGTCCCGCATCCCAGGGAAGCGCGTACCCAACTGCGAAGCGGGAACAGGCGCGAGGAAGATTATTTAAGAATAGTTTCTTGAAACGCAAAACACGGGAAAACTTGAAACTTTTTTGGGGATAACACTTTAGTTCCTTTTAAAGATGTTCTTGGAAACGGCCACAGAGCTTTTGTTACTGCCCTTCACGGCAAATTAAGCGCTTGGATATGTGTTTTATTTTGTGAGACGGTATTTTTTCTCAAAGAGAAAACTTTTATTTTTTCTGCTTGCAAATTTTTTTTTCAAACAGAATGTTTTTGTTGTTGTTGTTGCCGGCAAACGTCTCGCGTCGAAGAGAGTTGGCTATGGAGAGCCGCTCTCTCCCCCTCTCTCTCCTCTCTTTTTTTTAAAAAAAATACATCTCTTCTTCTTTCCTTCACAATAGTCTCAGAAATGAGGCTAATTCTTTTGGTTTCATCCAGAGATCTTCCAACGTGAGTCTTGTTGGACGTCTAGCGCATTTGAAGAGATGGGCCACGTCGTGAGGTCCATTGAGACAGTCTGGGCAGTAGTCAGGTATCGAGTCATCGATCCGGTGTAAGTAGTGGTTGGTGTACCTGCTGTAGCCTGAGCGGAGTTGGCTCAGCGTGCAGCGGGCGTTTCTGGAGAGGTCCACTTCTTCTTCATTTATGTCCGGTGGTGGTCGGCCGCCCAGTATGACTGGACCTTGGATGGTTTCCTTTTCTTCTGAGACCATGTTTGTGTGGACTCGGTTGGCGACGGTTTTCCCGTTGTTCTTCTCTGCTATTTCCGACAGGGCTCTTTCAACAGTGCTTCTGCATGCGATGTAAAGATCAGCTTTCATGTTGCGTGGTGGGGGTCCTTGGAGAAATAATCCGTGATGGAAGTGAGTTTGGCTCAAGGTCCTTGCCAAGTATTGGGCTGATAGCATGTGAAGGTGCGATTTCGATCTCATAACTTTAGCTTCAGCATGTATGTGGTCGACGCTGGCCATTTGATGGTTTCCTGTTACGATACGCAGGCCATTGTTCTGTCCTCTTTGAATTTTGGTATGTGCTGAGGAGGAGAGAAAGCTGGCCCAGGCTGGAGCTGCGTAGCTGTATATGGATTGGCAAATGGCTTTGTACGTGAGACGGAGTGTCTCCTTTTGGTTGCCCCATGTACTGCCGGCTAGCGCCTTCAGTACATTGTTACGTTGCGACATTCGGCCTGCTATGTCTTTCGCATGATGACTGAATGTGAACATAGAATCATATGTAACTCCAAGGATTTTGGCGGTATTCACGGTGGGTACGCTCTGACCTCCGATCGAGACATCTAGGATAGTCTTGTACTCTTTGCTGTAAGGTGTGAAGAGTAGAAGCTGGCTTTTGGCAGGAGAAATAGATAGTCCACGATCGTGGATGAACTTTTCGATATGTGGGAGACCGGATCGTATGTGTAGCGAGGCAGTGGAAATGCTCGGATCTGACGCCCATAGTGTTATATCATCAGCATAAGAGACGATTTTGATGTTTGGATCGTTGTTCGGAAGATCGCTTAGATATAAATTGAAAAGAAGCGGTGAGAGTGCGCTGCCTTGAGGAACTCCGCTTCTGATCAGGGATGAGCTTGAGAGGACGTCGCGAAAGGATGTACGGCTCGTTCGTCCTCTGAGGTACGATGCTAGCCATTTCTTTGCGAAGTTTGGGGCGTCGGTTTGTAGGACGAGATCTATGAGTACCGTTATGTCTATGCTGTCGAAGGCCTTTGACATGTCGATTGCCAACATCACTGTACGTTTAGCTGGTCTCTTCGCGTTAAAACCTGCAGCTACGTCTTTTGAAAGAGTGAGGAGGGCAGAGGTGGTGGATCTTCCTGTGGTGAATCCATGCTGGTGCTCAGCTACTCTTACGTACGGCTTGAGTTCTTCCAACAGAAGTCGTTCTATGATTTTCGCCATCGGTGAGAGTAAGGAGATCGGTCGGTATCCTGGTCCATCCGTTGCCTCTTTTCCTGCTTTCAGGAGTGGGAGAATGACTGAAGATTTCCAAATCATGGGAATTCTGCCAGAGCTGAGGGAGTCGTTGATGAGCTTTGTGAGGGCGGCTATACCTCTGTTCCCGAGATAATGGAAGAGTATTGGAGCGAGTCCGTCCGGTCCGAGGGCTGTTGAATTCTTTGTCTTCTTAATAGCTGATTTCACTGCGGCCTCTGAGTACTCGACAAAATCTTTAGCGTGGATGTTGTGAACTTTCTTCATGGTTTTCCGATTTTCCTTTTTTTGTTTTGTAGTCGACTGGGCGTGTGAAGCGTTTGTTGAACTGGTTCGCGATTTCGAAGGAGGGTGTGAGGGGTCCTTTTCCGAAGTCGATGGCGCAGTTTGGTGGGGGACGTCCTTTATCATTCAACATCTTGATCGTTTTCCACAGTTTCTTGTTGTCTAGTTTGGGATCAAAGGTCTCCATGAAGTTTCTCCAGATGTCCCTTTTGTTTCTGTCCGTGGCTCGTCTGATGTTCATGTTGAGGGTGCTGATGTATTGGCTTGATGGGTCTGATTCTCGTAAAGCGTCTCGTTTGGTCATCCAATCTCGGATTTCTGGTGTTAAGGCAACGTTTCTCTTCTTGATGAGACCGCGTGGGATTGAGCTGGCGGCTGCAGATAACAGGATCTTCCGGAAGAAGGGCTCAGCTTGGGCGGCGGGGAGGTCGGGAAGAGGTGTCGTGGATAACTTTTCTTCGACGAGCTGTTCAAAGATTTTCCAGTTCGCTGAGAATGTTTTTGTCAAGTAGGACGCTGGAAAAATAAAAAAGAAAGCGAAAACTTTAGAAAAGAAAGGTTTATTTCCTTCATCTGGCTTGTATAGGCTCTGAAACACAGAAAAAAGGGGCACTGTTTGCGTTTATGCCCCCCCTTCCAGAAGTTCCATAAGTCATACGTCTGACTTATTTACATTTACAAAAATAATTTTTACATTAAAAAATTATTATTACATTTGAAAATTATTTTTACATAATAAAAAAAACGCTTAGGCTTGAGCAAAAGTTTACGCTAACGAGGCCGTACGGTTTAGGCTAACGGAACCGTATAAAAAAATTCCACTCTCATCTGACCCATGGAACCTCTGGTAGGGGGGGGCATAAACGCGAACAGTGCCAAAAAAAGTTCACAAACATTTATCCGTGAAATGTCTTCATTGATCTTTCATGTAAATGGAAGCAATCTATTTAAAGTTGCGCATTCGACCGATTAAGAGGAAATGTGCCAAGAAGGCTACCTGCATTTCTCTGGGTTGGCTGCTTGAAGTCGCTCGACTGCCTTAACGAACTCTTCCCAATTAGTGAAGTATGTCATCTGAAAAGCTAAGAAATCATCAAAACTCTAAATCAAATATGTCTAACTGCTCATAAATGCAAGAATAAACTTAGTAATAAAATGCAAGAAATAAAAACAAAACTTTAGTTTCTTCACAAATTTATTCGACAAAATGCGGAATGAAGACCTTTTCTTTTTCTAAACTATTCAGCAGATGTAGAACAACAATTCATGACTATTTATTCTTGCAAGTAATTTAACTAGGCCGTCATTTATAGTGTGTATCAGGTCTTTAGAAAACATGTTAGTCCGAGTTATTGTCGCTCTATCTTTCTGCTAACACCAAAAAGCGCAGAAATCAGTTAATCCTGTAGAATAAAAAACTAAGAAAAAACTCGACTTATTTGTGATTGATGTCGAACTTGTTGAGCCAAGTGGCTGAAAAATTAGTAAATCACAGGAAGTATTAGCTCTCAATGAGCTTGAGTCAACATGGCAATAGAAAGACATGTTTGCTAAAAGCTTGTGTTGCTCATTGAAATTATAAACTCCTAAAAGTCGAGCTCATTATCCTTTCGGTAAACTCGCGAGTTAACTCGGTTAGTTTTTTTCATTCATCAAAAATGCTTCTACCTCAACGAAAGGATTTAGCATTGATCCTCAGTGGGCATTATATTTTCAACGTCGTGCTTTCGTTGCTCTTTCTTTGCACCAGAGGAGTACGTCCGATTTGTCCATACATCTTTTGGTACGAGGAGCATGAGTGCGAAATCGATTCGGTAAGTCAATCAACTCCATTGCACCATAGAAAGTCATTGCATCGACTTGATTGCTTAATCTTCTGCGCTTGATTGCTTTCAACTTGAAACTAATAAGAAGAGAAATACATTACTGAAAAAATTGTTTGTTTCCGAGAAAAAATTTAAGTTAAAAATTAACATGGAAAAATTTAGTTTTCAAACTGAAGGTTCAAAACAAACGAAACAACCTTCAATAAAAATTCAAAGTTAAAAAAAGTGTCTTCAACTCTGCCGCGCCTTCAATTTCACTATATGGAAGTAACCGGTAACATCAACTCAGCGCTATACTGGTTGGAATAGTTGCAATTCAACGTTTATCAGTTATAATAACACTGAAGATTTTATCAAATAGCTCGCACTAGTGTGAACTACCTCATGAGCACACTAGTACGAACTTTTTTATGGTGAAATTGAAGGCGCGGCTGAGTTCTCCAATAACTAATTGTTCGCAAAAAAAGATAGAAATGTAACTCGTTTACATTCTATAACGAGAACAGAAGGTTAATAACTTTTAAATGGTACTCATCCGTACCGGAGATCATATGGAAGACATATGTATTTTTTGGACGCTTTCTCGGTTATTACAGTAAACTAGGGTTTAGTTAATCAACTAATTGATACAGTGAACTATCGTTGTTAATACATTAAACTACGTAGTGAATACAATATTCGGCATTCTATAGACTAGATTCGGTTGAAAAAAATGAGAACTTCAAATCAAAAATCGGTTTTGATTGGTCTCAGAGAGAGCGAGAGATTCTCTTCTTTCTCGCCATTATCATCGTCTGGAAGGGACGCAAAGCGGCCAACTGGCAGCATTATCTCTCCAATGTCTTCATGTTCTCCAAACTGGCAAATTTCACGCTCTTCTTCCGAGCGGATCCCGTGCTCGGTATTGTATTCGGCCTACTTTGCCTCGGTGCGGACGTTTTCTCACTTTTAATAGCCATGTCATAATCATTGAAGTAACAAGACAGGTTAAAAAAGAAGGCCGCGTACATGCTAGTTATGTTAATAAGAAGAATCGTAGATTCTCGTTATACTTCTTAAGGGCCTCGGTATCTTCAATGTATTACTTACGGGGCTCAATTAAGCTTAGATGATTACTTGAAAGACTTGTTTGTATTTATTGTAATTTTCAGGGGCTTGTAGAAGTATATGTGATGAATATCTCAGACATGCTTAGTGGTTCGCTTAGAGCAAGGACGTTGCGGTCCAAGGTTTTGCTAGCGCATGAACATCATAATATGACGACTTTGTATCCGTTATGGAATACTCCCAATGATAGCTGAGCATAGATCAAGTGTACATATTGAAAATTATAAGAAACTACCACTTTTCGAGCAGTGGATGGTATTTGAATAAAAGATAAGCGAGCTAGAGATTGCGAGATAAGCGAGATTGAAGACCGTGAAATTAGAGAGACTGGACTTTCAAAAGGAGGTGACTCCCTCGCTGCTCATTCATTTCATTATAATATAATAGTTCTTCAAATGCTAAGTTACACAGTTTCAAGGCAGTGACGCCTGGTTAAGTTGACAAATGATTGACCTATCGCACAGAAAAAAGCTAGTCCGCCGGGCGGGATCGAACCCAGACCATCTCGACTCAAACCGAGAGCGCGTGTTACCATTACACCACGTGTACACATTGCTATTCCGTGCGATAGTGTTATATGAAAGGCTCATATGCAGGCGTTTTTTAGTGTGAAAGAAAAAGGGACAGACGCCCGCCAAAGGCGGTAAATTTTTTTTCACATAAGGGTCCCCCCTTACGATTTGGAAAAACAGAGGCCCGCCGAAGACGGAAAAAAAATTTTCACATAAGGGTCCCACCTTAGGGGTGAAAAATTTTTTTTCTCACATAAGGGTCCCCCTTACCTTTTTTTCACATATGGGTCTCCCCCTAAAGATTTGGAACACAGAGGCCCACCGACAGAAGATCTGTCATGACTAAATAACCCCTGCTCATATGCCTTGTTCTCTTCTCACGCATGCTTATATAATAGATCTCTTTTTGCTGAGCGGTAGTTTTTCGATTGGTAACAATACAAGACCTATTTATCTTATATTATTTATCTTATCTCTCAATACAATTCGATTTCTAGTGCAAATGGTCATATTCCCCGAGCCGGCGTATAATGGCCCTGACAACGTCGTCTACTTCCAAGGTCCTGAACTATTCGTCAGTCTGCTTTCAGTTTTGAGTGCAAGGAGTTGCTCTTGATTGCATTGCGGATAAAGTCAAAATCGCATCATTTAGCGAGATTTTTGTTTTTTGATGTTTCGGCAAGCAGCTCACATCGAAATAGTTTTTGTTTAATAATCTGTACCTTTTCCTATCTATCATTTTCGCGTTTTCTTCTCTTACAGGTTTTTAAGCACGAAAATCATTAGATATAGTATGATTTTTTTCTCTTTCATTCGCACTTACAAGGGTTCGAAAGCTCAGCTCAATAAGGACCGATTCAAGATATTCCTCGATATAATTTGGTGGTTGTTGTACCAGGTCCTTTCGTGCTTCAGAAGGCCTAATCTGGTCTTTTCGCACTTATAACTGTCACTTTCTTTCAATTTCGCTCCCATAGTAATAAATAAGTCTAGCTAAACACTTGAACAAGACTCTGTAACAATGTTCAAATATCATGTAGAGTTCAAATGGCAAAGTCTTGTTTAAACCTGATGTCTAAATTGGATGAAATTGATGACAAACATAGGAAAACTGCCAACGGGCAAAAAAAATTTTTACGCTGACCGACCGACCTACCGACCCTCTCCTTCACTCGAATTTTTCACAGCTAAAGTAGAAATTTTTTCCATTCTTTTACATAAATAGAACGTTTCTTTAGCCTTAACTCAGCCTCAACTGGTTTCGTGTAGTTAAAAATGAAACTTTTAACTTACTTTAGCAATCGACCTATTGAAAAATCAAGACATAATTTACCTATGATGACAAAGTATGACATTGATGACAAAGTATTGATAGAATCCTGATTTCAAGGAAGAGCTGAGCAAGAATCGCAACACTGTTTGGGTGATTGAGTTCTACGCTTCTTGGCATGCGACCTGCAGGCATATTGCGCCCGTCTTTGCGCAGTTGTGTGAGCGGTGAGTTGTGTGAGCGGTGAGTTTTGTGAGCGGTGAGTTGTGTGAGCGGTGAGTTGTGTGAGCGGTGAGTTTTCAGAGGGAACGGTGCGCTCAAAAGTCACCAGCACTGTTTGAAAATTGAAAAAAAAACAACAAAAATTGAGAGAAAAAATTCAAGACAAGGAAGTCTAGAATAATGAGAATTTTTTTCCTTTTCTGCTATGTTTCTCTGACCCGCACTGTGGGTAAAAAAATCTATGCGTTCTCTTAAAACCTCGAAAAACATTGAAATCTATGCGCTTGAAAAAATTTTTTCCCGTGTTTTTCGTAGGGGAAATCCAAATTATTGGAAAAATTCAATAAAGAACTCTGAAAATCTAAAAATATATGCGCTCGAAAAAAGTTGTGCGGGTGCTAAGAAACACCCTTTTACCCGCACCGCTCTCCAAGAACACCGAAAAACATTGAAATCCATGCGCTTGAAAAAATTTTTTCTCGGATTTTTTGTAGGGAAAGTCCAAATTCAATTCTCAATTCTTTATTCCGCTTGAAACAAAACATATGTTGAGTGACGAAACAGATGACACTGTCACAAAAAAGTGAATTAATTGAAGGTGATATAAAGTGAGATGGTCTAAATATGACAAGAACAATCATGAACATTTCATTTTAGGAAAATCAGAAAGCACACAAAAAGCAAAGAAAGCAAAGCTTGTATCTTCAGTTAAGAACTATTTATCCGCAATAATAACTTGAAATCCCAAATATTCAACTCACTCTTTATCATTTGTGAGCTAACCCAGAACACAAATGTAATGGAAAAAAAAGAGAAGAAACAAAACATTTGAATAAACAAAGTACTTGAATTAAAAATGTATTCTAGAGTTCGTGACAATGGTCTCACAATCAAGCTTGATAAGTTCATTTCTAAAAATGCTAGAAGAGCTTGTAGAAACCAAAGAGCAAGGTAACTTATTCCAGACATTAATCATTCTTGAGGCACAAGTGCTTGTTCTGCTTTGATATTTACACGGCAAGCATATTCTGTAGTTATTCGATTCTCTCAGCGAATAAGGCGATGGGCGAAGTTTAAACATATTTGAGTAATCTATTTGAATATTTCCGTGCAGACTTTTATGGATTAACACAAGATCGGCCACATTTCTTCTATATTCAAGCGAAGAGATGGAAAGAAAATTCAGTCTAGCAACAAAACTCATTTTGGGTAATCCCGCCCTTTGTAGTAACCTTCGTGTAAATGATCTTTGCACTTTTTCTATGCAGTTAACGAGACCGATAGTTACTGGGGACCATACCTCACTCCCATATTCAATAAGGGGTCTCATGTATGTGGTGTATATTCTGAGCAGAACATTGATTGATTTGGTTTTAAAAGCTTTTTATTCTGAAGCGTGAGGTAAATGGAATGAGCCTCTACCAGGGATGTTACCATGGACCGTCTCCGACGGAAACCATGTTGTTTGGGATGTAGTATGCCATTGGTTTCCAGATATTGATAAGTTATATTGAAGATCAGTCTCTCGAATACCTTTGACATAGAGCACACCATAGTGATTGGACGATAATTTTCGATCTGAGAGCGGGGCCCTTTTTTATGAACTGGTTTGATTATTCCTTTTTGTCCAGGCCAGAGGGTAGTGCCCTAAAGTTAGTGAGTTGGTGAAAATGATGGAGAGAGGTATGGCCAGTGAGTCCAGACAATTTTTGAGTAGTCTACTTGGAATAAAGTCAGGGGACGAGTTCAGTTTCGGAGCTATTCGTTTCAGGATGGAGTTCACCTCAAAAGGGGAGATATCATTAATGTGGTCGAGGTGAAAATTCGGGCGAGAGATTTGAAGGGGTCCACTGATTGGTAAGGGTTGTAACTTATCAAAGTACTCGGCGAAGTGAGTTGCTTGTTCGAAGGGGATAGTAGTTGGTTTATTGTTCACTATGAGAGCAGGAATAGATGTGTTGCTTTTAATGTGGTTGGATATAGTTCTGAAGAATACCTTATAGTTTCTCGGGAACTTAAGCTTGTCTTCCCTAAGAACCTCGAATTTGACTAGTTCTTTGTGAAGTTTCTTGGATGTGCATAATGATGTAATGGAGAGAGGGTTGCGTTCATTGGTAAAATTGAATGTTGAACTTTGAAAATCTATGCGCTCAAAAAAAAGTGCGACTGCTAAGAAACACCCTGATCTATACCCTAGCTCGCTTCTCATTGTTCCCGCTCAGGGAGCGATCGTAATCTCTATTTGTATGGCGGCATTCTCTAGTTTTCCTCGCAAGCTTTCGGTTACTCCCCAAAGTCTGCCGTTTTCTCAATTTAGTATTTTTTATCTACACGCTTTTTCGATAAAAGCCTGTCTAAGAATTCTACCTTACCTGCTGAAGGTTCACTCTGCCGAATATGAGATTCGGAAAGTTGGACGTCGGCAGATGGCCCAACGAAGCCAATCGATTCTACGTGAATGCAGCCGCCACGAGCCGGCAGCTACCCACTATTTGTGTGTTCAAAAATGCAAAAGAGGTCAGCGGAAATGATACAGTATCTTGTAGATATGATACAGTACACTATAGATGTGATACAGTACACTATAGATGTACCTCTACGGTACTCTGATGCAAACCTTCGTTTATTTCTGCATTTAAACTAATTCAATCGACAATCGCAGTCATTTTAAACCTATATTTCACAGTTACAATGATAGTTTACTCCGCTTTTATAGTTCTTAACCTTTCAGCCACTATTTTCAAATTTAAAATGGATTCACTCACTTCTTAGCCACCGTAATTGATTCATCTCTTTTAAAAGTTCTTTTCGCGACCACAGTTATTGAAGTTTTTTCTCACAAGCTTTCAGTTTTTTCGAGTGATAATCTTGGAACGTTGACTTTTCTGAAGTCAATTTTAACAATACAGCAAAGAATAATTTACGGTAATTTTTTTAAAAAAAACTTCGAATCTGAGCAAAAAATTTTTCAAGAATGAGACGCTAAAAAGCAGAAATCAGCAATGATATATATTGATTTTATCAAGCGAAATTGATAAATGTTGAGGTTGTGAGACGCCCGATAGTCAAAGACCAACGAGCAGTTCCCTTCACGTTCACTGAGGTTGAAATTGCTTTTGTTATCAGTAGGAAGGGAAGTTCCGGGCTTTCGGGATCAGATTGGTTAGGTCAAGGGTAGAGCAGGGTTTGGGTTCAATTCCTTATGCCTCGAAATTTTTTGCAGATAAGGTTTGTATATTATTGTTTCGAGAATAATTGAAAGACAAAAAAATAAACAGCGTTCTAATCAAATGATCTTCTTTCCTTGAAGGATAATTGCATTCTCGACCTGGATTTGATGAACTTATATGCTGAATGCAAGCAGAAAGCACCCAAGGCTCAGCCAACGAAGAAAACTGACTAGGAGATGGTCCTGTCACAAAAAGCGGAGTACGGTAGCTTTAGAAGTTTCTCGTGTGAGTACGGTAGCTTCAGAAGTTTCTCGTGTGAGTACGGTAGCTTTAGAAGTTTCTCGTGTGTGTACGGTAGCTTTAGAAGTTTCTCGTGTGAGTACGGTAGCTTTAGAAGTTTCTCGTGTGAGTCTCACTGGTTCATTACGACAATAATCTCAGAATAGTAGTTTTATGCCGTGTTACTCAGCCTTGCATTCTATTACTCCTATAAAAACTCGTTATTTGAAAACAAAAATTTCGCATCTTTAAAAATTACTGTAAGAAAATTTTTTTTCAAATTTTTCTTTCTTTTTTATTGAGCGTTGTGAGATCTCTGTAGAAAACAAATCTGCTTAGAACTTTGTTTTAAATTTTGTTCTTGGTTTAAACTGCTAGATATACGAGTTTCGATAGACATCTTTTTATAAAAAATTGTTTTGAAATCGGTTTTTCCCATGAATCTAGTCTCATGAAATCGCTGAAACTTTTCAGTTTACAATATGTATTTCTCGCCCTCCCCCCCCCCTCCAAAAATAATATGTTACGATGATAAAATAGTTTGTATATCATTTAACAAATAGTCCTTTAAAAGATTGTTAGATCCAATAAACTCCATATTTCTGCTTTAAAACAGTGAAAAAAGATTATGAAATGCTTTATCTAAGATTATTCGCAGCTTCGCGGATGACAAACTGCCGTTTTCTGATGTTAAATCCATTCCATTAAATGCTTTTATTTGACAATTTTCTATTATCGGCTCTCAACAATCTCCACCTTGCTGATTACAACTATAAGTAGTACTTTTGACATGGATTGTTCAAATAATCATTGAAACTTTCAAAACTAAAAAAATATTGAGACGCGCTTCGAAAATTATTGTTAGCCATAAAAAATCCTTTTTTCAAGCGAAGGAGTCTATAATGATGAAAAGCTTTTCCAACTCTGCCCTATACCTGCCTCTATTCCTTTGCTTGAAGAGCGGTCTTTTTTCTCTCAAAATTTGCAAAAGAAATTCGTTTAGCTGTCATTAGCAAAAAAAAGAGGTGATAAATATTGGGCTATATATGTACGGTAGTTGTCAGTTATCAGTTTTGAGCGGATGCCGGATATAATTATGGGTTAGACTAAACTCTATAAACGAAAACTTGAGCAAAAGTGCAAATTTTAAAAACACGATGCAAAAAAGCAATGTTGGTACAAGCGAATGAAAAACACAAAATCGAATCTTCGAAATGCCGTTGATGACCTGATCGAAAAATTCAACTATAACTTTATAAAACTATAAGTATAACAAGCGAAACATCATAGTTTTTTTTACCGGGCGATTTATGCAATATCACGGTCAACCATTCGATTGAAATTCAAATACCAATAATAACTATCGACCAGGGCGTTTCTTACCACCCGCACAATTTTTTTTCGAGCGCATACCCAAAAGTTCGAAGTGTTTTTAACCATGAGTTATTAAATTCCCTGAGGTGAGAAGCGAAAAAAATTTTTCTAGCGCATAGATCTAAAAGTTTTCCGGTGTTTTTGGAGAGCGCATAGATTTTTTTTAACCGGATTGCGGGTGAGAGAAACACCCTGGTACCGACCTCAAAAATGAAACCTTACTAATTCAACCTTGTCCCTCAAAAGCCTGAATATGAAAGACCCTACCTCAAAGACACCTTATATTCTATTCAGTAAACAGCCTGAGGGTTCCAGCAGACCCTATGCTTCTTATTAAGACCCGTTAGACTTGCAATCTCCTCTGTACTCAGCTTCACTTCGAGTGCTTTGTAGTTTTCCGCCACACGTGATGCCTTCGTGGTTCGTGGCAGGACCGAAAAACCCTGCGAATTTTATAAATGGGTAACTTTATTCTTCGAAAGTCTCTACATATATTCTACAGGATGAGTTTTCTTGATGATGGCGGATCTATAAACATATAATCGCTTTCGACGAGCCTTTGTGCAGTTAACGAACCTTCTCGCATATATATAATCTACTAAGGCCTTACAACTGATAATAAAACAGATATCTCGAACCTATTGAGAAAAAAATTATATGAGATCTAATAATTTTTTGGTATTTTTTCTTTTGAAAAGTTTTTGAAAAAAAGTAAGTTCGAAAAGTTGACCGAGCGAACTCTACCTGACACAACGCCCAGGCCAGCAGAACACAAGAGGGCGTTGTTTCATGGAATTTCGCCAATTCCTTGACCTTCTCTTCCTCCAGCAGGGCACCGACGTGTTTTGGACTTCCCAGACTACTGTAGGCCTGAATTGTTTACTGTAGGTCTGGATTGAGACATTTCTTACTGACTACTGCATGCCTGATTCATGAGATACTTCTCTCCCTGACTCAAGTCATAGTCTACATCAGCTCGGACATATTTTAATGGAATTTTCTTAGTTTATTGGTATCAAGTGCACAGAAAACGCAAATACTGAAATTTTCCTGACTAAGCTTTGAATCACTTCTTCTTTGAACTTGATTGGTAGAATTTTTTGACCAGACTGTGCTCTTTCCCCAGAAAGTAATGATAATCTTTCTCGCGCTTGTTCCTGCATCGCGGCAAGGTACGCGCTCCCCTGAGATGCGGGATAGACCTACCCTGGTAGAACCAGTGGCTGCCCGCTAGATCACTGCAGGTGTGTATAGCAGCAGTGAGGAGAGTCAGATTTGTGTCAAAGCACTGCCAACATTTATCAATCCCTGATGACCTGATCGAATCGTTTACTTTTCGGATCTGTCTGGGGTGGGAGTCGAACTCGGACTCTTCGCTAAATATTCAAACACACTACTATTATGCCACGTCCGTACAAAAGACAAGAGTTACCAGAAAGTCTTATATGTATATAGAATTCGATAAAATGTTGCCAAAATTTTTTGTTCTAGTTATTGATGTTGAATATATTGCTCTAATTAATAGCATTGTAACCATAACTTGAATTGAATTAGCTTTATCATCAAAGGATAGCTTGTTATGACTATCGCTGACATGGATGATGGGGAACTTGAGAGGGAATTTTGAAACTGTGGTTTTCTTGGACGCTTTCTCGAAATGTCAAGTCAAAAAGGAAGGTAGGCTTATGTATTGGGTCAGCGGGGAGTCTTCTAGGATCTTGACGAAGGCTTCGACTTCTTGATTCATGTAATTAGAAATTCATGTAATTAGAAAAATAGAAACGAAAAATAGAAAAACGAAAAATAGAAAAAAAAAGAAACTTCTTGATTCATGTAAGTAGAAATTGTAAGAAAAAAAAATATTCATGTAATTAGAAAAATAGAAACGACCTCCAACTTGATTCATGTTGTAATTAGAAATTTCAACTTTTCCTCCAATATGTAAGATGCATTATTAAAATATTGCTACGCTAGTCAAGGTATTATATTTTGAGTTTATCTTGTCAGCTAAATAGTATTTATCTTAAGGGGGAGGTGTTATGTGTAAGAGAACACATCCATCGCGTTAGTAGATCATTAAATAGATCGCATCTCACGCACTGTCTACACTAGAGTGCGAGAGGCGATCTATTTAATGATCTACTAACGCGATAGATGTGTTCTCTTACACATATTTAACACTGGAAATATTGAATTGATTGCTCACCTGAAAATGAATGCCTTTCTCCGCACAATATTCGATGAGTTCCGGATTGATAAAGTGTGGATGCAGTTCGCACTTCAATACAATTGATCATACCAGACTTGTTAATTGATTCAAATAAATCTTTGACCTCATAAGGTTATAGCGTGAAGTTATAAAAATCGATCGATACTCACAATATAGTATTATTGTTATTGTAGAGAAGTAAATACGAGAAATTCAGCGCACAAATACTTCTTCACTGTTTCTACGCTATTAACAAAAGTCTGTTTCGCCCTCTATACGTTTTAGTGTCATTCAACTCGCATAAACACGCATTTTGAATGTGTAGATTAACTTCCAAGTCTTGGATTACTACATTGATCTTTAAAAAATCCTTAACTTATACTACAGTCTGCAGCGAAAACAACAAATACACAGAAACAGTTTAACAACCGAAGACAAGATCGTTCTAAGCTATCAAAAGCCCTTTGCCTGTCAAAAACTATCAATTCGGTTGATGGTTTCTAAAAATTCACCACTCTTTTTTTGCAACTTGTTTAGTGGAATAGATTGAGCAAATCTTCTATTCAAAAGCCAGCTTTGGGGGCGGTACCTGATTCACTGCTGGTTGTATTTTGCACTTGGACAGTAGATCCTCCAAATGTCGCACCTCATAGTTGGATACACCAATAGCGCGTATCCTACCGTCTTCTTAACCAATAAACGCATTTTTTATGGTTTCAAAAAAAGTTCAGCTTACAAAAAGAATGAAGTTCATGCGCTGTCCAATGAAAACTATTTGATACGGATTCTCTGTTTGTATGACATTCTCTTTTCATCGCACGCTATTTCTGCCTCTCTTTTCAACGTTCCGTTCTAAACATAAACTTCTCATTAGTAACTCTCTCAAATCAATGGATTGCACGCCAATGCGGGTAAAAGTAAAAATCCCACTGGAAGCCTTCTTAGTTCAGTCTTGGGTTAGTTTGGAATACTAGTTCAATCTTAAACCAGTGTCTTAAACTCTATGAAGCCTCGCTCTATTCACTTCCTGTTTTCTCTCTCTCTCTCTCTCTTCCTTTCTTTTTTTCTACATCTCTCTCTTCCACCTTCCCTATCTTTATTCCAGTCTATTTATTCAAGATCTGAAAGATTTATTCTATCACCTTCTCACCACTTATTCATGTAACTGAATCCTCTCCTTTTCAATTACGATACTTTGACTTCCCTTTTCCCACACCAACACTATTTTCTCTCTCTCTCCAACCCGATCCCTCAGAGCGATGTGCCACTCTTCCGCCTAGCCTGAAACCAAAAAAAAGGCGAAAATAAAAGAGGCAAAAAAAGTGAATGAGAGAGAGAAAGAGAGAAGTGTGACTGTGTGCTTGAGCTTTTACCGAGAGCTCGTGGACCCCCCTTTCAACGTCAAAGGAACCGCACGGGCAACAATCATCATCATCACTCTTCCGCCTATGCTCCCTTCGTCTCCAACCCAGAGGTTAAATAATAACCGAATCGGTCCCGTCGGCGGATACATGTAAACACACTATTGACAAAAAACTCCCTCTCTTTTCTTACCCTTTTCCTTTATCCCCTCTTCTTTTTTCCCTCCAAACTTTTAGCGGCGGATACATGTAAACCCAAATTGGGCGGCTCCATTTAACCACTGCTTCAACCCCTCCCCCTCCTTTCGAACCTACAAACTTCTCCAACTTCCCAGGGAACAACAAATAACATTATCGCAACTACGTAGTGGCTATGCAAGTTCCCTTAACAGCTACCTACACAGAATAGGAGCTGCCCTATCACCTCTTTGCCCAAAATGTTTAGAAGAGCCACATACAACTAGTCATTTATTCTCGTGTCGCTGTGACCACACACTTTTAAGAAGTATAGATTTGTGGAATAGCCCGACGTCTGTTGTTAAGTTCTTATACCAGTGATTCCTTTCTCTCTCTCAAAAAAAAAAAAAAAAAAAAAAAAAGGGGAAAAAAAAAAAAAAAAATAAAAAATAAAAAAAAAAAAAAATAAATAAATAAAAAAAAAAAAAATAAAAAAAAAAAAAAAAAAAAAAAAATTAAAAAAAAATATAAAAAAAAAATATAAAAAAAAAAAAAAAAACAAAATAAAATAAACCCCGAGAGAGAAAGAGAAATAATGTAATTAGATAAATGATGTAAGTAAGGTTATTGTTTTCTGAGCCATGTCAAAGAAGACCTCGTCTACCCAGCCGGAGACCTACGGCGGGCAATCTACAACAACAACAAACTTCTCCAGCGCTGCCCATGTCTCTGCCCTCTTTTTCTTATTTTCGGGATCTCCACTCTCCAGTCTGCTAGCTCCAGGCCAATGAATCAGCATTAGATCAATATAGTCTGTCTGAAGTTCTTCTATCGATCTGCAATTCGTACATGAATAGATGTTAAACTACGATTTAAAATGCGGAACAAGTACTTACGGCGGGCTGTATTTTGAACTTAAACAAATTGTCTGTTTATGTTGTTATCTCTCCTTTACCACATAGTGTCACTACTCTCTGCTAAAATGAGCATGCCGGTGCTTTTCTATTAGTCTTTTTGATGCATCCTTTTTTGGTTACCAAAACACAGCCTAGTGAAGAAAACTCATCTAATGTTACAGCTTTTTTGCCCAAAAGGGATCTTCGGGATGTTTCTTAACTAAACAAAAAAACGCAGAAAACCGCTGGTAACAAAACCCATAGAGATAGTCAGAACAAAGATGAGGATATTTCAAAGAGAAAACGGAGATTGAAGAAAAAAGAGACAGAGAGATGAAGAGAACTGAGTTTAAGGGTTTTTTTTCATTAAACTATAAAACATATACCTTCTGAAACTTGAAACAAGGAAAATTCCAACATGCGCTAAGACTTGAATATTTAGCCCCTGGTTGTTATACATTAACTCACACTTTGACTATTTAGCCCCTGGTTGTTATACATGTTGTTATACATTAACTCACACTTCCGTACAAGTCTTGGTTCGCTCTGCCATGTTGGCGGGAGACACTTTGCTAGTGATGAATATGTCTTCTCGAGTCAAATTGTGAGCGGGCAGAAGCTCCTTCAAGATTGCCCCCAGCGACTTCTTCAAACATTCATTTACAGTCAGGGTGTTTCTCTGACCCGCAGTGCGGGTTAAAAAAATCTATGCGCTCTCCAAAAACCCCCGGAAAACATTGAAACCTATGCACTTGGAAAACGTTTTTCTCGGTTTTTTCGTATGGAATCATTGAAAAAAATTGAAAGTTAAACTCTGAAATTTTAAACATCTATGCGCTCGAAAAATGTTGTGAGGGTGCCAAGAAACACTCTGTTTGCAATATGATTTTTTCAAGCATTAAATTGAAAACTTTAACGATGTTTTTTAAAAAAAAAGTTTTCCACCACGTAGCATGTTATACATTAAAATCATGAGTCATACATCATGAACCTGATTCAAATACCCTTTTCAGCGAGTACCTAAATCAATCTTTTCTAACGAATGTTTCTCTTTCCATCTAAGACCGAATATATGCGCTATCCAAAAACGTCGGAAAGAATAATTGTTCATTGTTTATCGTAGCTCAACAAAAGTTACTTGTGTTTGTTAAAAATTCGAGAAAATGGCCGCTGTTCGAGCGGGGAAGTCTGGAAAATTGAAGACGAGCAGAGGAGGTGCTCGAATTCGATGGACGACTTCACATCATCGCAAGGAACCGGTTCATCCTCACCGGTATCGAGCACGTCTTCAGATGGCGGACTATTCACATGTGTATTGGAAATCGCGGGCTTGCCCGTCACAGACCAAAATTGGACAGTATAGTTCGTCAAAAGAGATCGATGCCGAACTGGCCTGGGCATGCCACCGGATAAAACATCAGCCGACACTCCACTATACTTTGTAATGGCGAGTCGAGGCGAGGCGCCTGTTAAATAGCATCTTGCCCTTCTTTGGTTAACGAATGGGTCTCGCGAAGAGGTTAGCCCATTGCGGCGAGAATGTAGACATGAAAGTTTTCTCCGGACTCAGAAGGATCCTCACCAAACTATCCCACAGGACTCAGAAATCCGTCGACAATACCTCTGGGTAAACAATTACAACAGAGAAGGTGGAGTTGTTCATTATTCTAGTATTTCCCGCTTAAAAACGGTTTCTTTAGATCAAAATTTTCATCAGAGCTTATTACCTATAATATCGACTCGCTTTTTCTCTTTATAATTCTCGCAGTCTCGTTCCTCAGCATCACTCGTTTCCCCTGCCTAGTCCAAGATGTTTTCACCATTCCCGAAAAAGGATTGGAAAGGAAAGACTACTGCTAAAAATTGCATGGTTCATTTGACGGGTTAGAATTTGTTTAGTGAACTAAGGGGAACATCTTGGAAAACATAGGTCACCAGCAATGATGAGAATTTTATAAAACGACCTTTCTTTGAGCAGGAGAGTATAGAATAGTGAGAAGCTATCTTGCCTCTGCCCTTGCCCTCTGACTCGCTCCTCATCATTCCAGACTCACCTGCTCGAAGAGCAATCCTTTTTTACTTCTAAACAATTGAAAGTGACCTTTGTCGGCTACCATTTCTCGCACCACGACATTTTGCACTACGACAACTCGCACCTGGATTTGGCAATACTTTTCTCCAAAGCTCTCATCATGAGGCTGGTCGTTGTGTACGGTCTCGTACTAAGCCGTAAGGCCTCGTTAGCGTTATTTGTTTTCTCGACTTCTTTTAGTGTCACACCTAATGGTGTAAATGAATGAATAAATAAATAAATAAATAATCTTTACCTGAGCCTAAGCACAAATTCCAATAAAAAATTACATGGAAATGTTTCGATTGGGAAATTTAGAGTGCGAGTTTTCATGGTGCGAAATGTCGTGATACCCCTTTGTTGAGTTATGCTGGGTTTTGAACAGAAGAAATCATTATTATTCAAGCAGAACCTCGTTCATATAAATCTGCGCCGTGTCGAAGAATCGATAGCCAACAGTGAGCGCCGCATCCACCACTTCTTTCAGGATATCCTTGTCTCTCACCTCAAAATCAAGCCGTTAAAATCCTAGTTCAGTTCTAGGTCGTCATTGAAATCGATTTTGAAGAAAGATTGATTTCATCAGGTCTATTAATTGACTTCGATTAACCTCTCTATAAAATAATCAGGAAGCAATTAGCATTTTTAAATTTTTTTCCAAAATTCAATATATACTTTTAAGAAAGTTTTTTGTTATATTTTTTCAATTGTCGCAAAAATAGTTTACATATTTAAATACGAGAAGCCGAGGACGTCATAGAACAAAAAAATGTTTTAAGCTTTAACAAAACTATTTCAGCATTTTATGAAACGGTCAAGGATTAGCAGGAACTCCCGACAAACACGTTCCGCGATGCCAGGCTGGATTGACCATCCACTCAACAGGCCGATCGCATGAATACCCTTGTTGTAAACCATGGCTTCAAGTTCTTCAAGTTATGCGGCGTAGTCAGCTCAAACTCCTTTCGTCACATTAAATGTTGGAACACTGACGGGACGCAGTAGAGAGCTGGCCGCAATGCTAGGAGAAAGAAGGGTCGACATTGCTGCTGTACAGGAAACGAAATGGAGAGGAAGCAAGTCGAAGCCGATAGGAGACGGATACAAGCTGATATACCATGGCACGTCATCAACAAAAAATGGTGTTGACATTATCCTCTCCTCGAAAATTGCTGATGATGTAACCGAAGTCATTCCCTCTACAGATCGAGTCATGGCCGTCCGAATTTCTTCGTCCAACAACCACTTCCTTGTCGTCTCAGTATATGCACCTCAACAAGGATAAAGCGACGCTGATAAGGAGGACTTCTACGACTCTCTTGAGGAAGTTATCAAAAATCAAAAAAAAAGTCTCATGAAGACATCTTGATCGACGGGGATTTTAACGCTCACATCGGTTCAGATCGACAAGGTCGTGAGAAAGAACATGGAGGATATTCATTCATGGAATCGGAACGATTAATGCTGAGGGTCAACGGCTACTTGACTTCTGTGCTCGATGCGATCTAGCAGTCGTGAACTCCTTTTTCAAAAAGAGACGATCTCACGAACTCACATAAGCGGAAGAAATCAGAGTCAAATTGACTTTTGAATAATTCTGAGTGCAAAGCTCCGGAGTGCGAAAGATGCAAAGGTCATTCCATCAGACCATGTTGCATCTCAGCACCACCCTCTCTTCATGGACTACAGCGTAATAAAGTCGAAGAAACAGCCGTCTCGTAATCCTGAATGCACACGTGTCAAATGGTGGCGCTCGACTGGGAAAGCAGAACGTCTCTCTCTCACGCACATCATCCATCGCAATCTACTCCCTCCTGCACTCTACAAGCAGTTTCCAGAGGACATAAATGAACACTGGAAAGAATCGAGAAAGACACCTGGTTTTTCACCTCCGAAGTTCAGGATGCGATCAAGGCGAAAAAGAATGCGTACAAGAGATGGAGGACGTCAAATGAGGCTGACGACCGCGCTGCATACAGCTCAGCCAAGAAATCCGCCAAAAGAGCTGTCGCAGTTTCAAAAGCCTCCTACTTCCGCGATCTCTATGAGAAGATGAACCAAACAGGAGGCGATATAGCCATCTATCGGCTTGCCAAGGCAACACCTTGGACATCCAGAGAGCAGCCACGATAAGGGACAAACAAGGAAATCTCCTCACTGACCCTTTAAAAGTCAGAAACAGGTGGCGCGAACATTTCGAAGACATGAGTAGCCAAGAGTTTGAGCACCCTCCCATCCCGACTTCCCACGCGGTAGAAGGACCCGTGCCAACCATTACGGCCGAGGAAGTGAAGAAGGGACTCTCTAAGATGACGACTGGAAAAGCGGCTGGACCTGACGACATAGCCACCGAAGCCTGGAAACTTGCGGGTGATGTTGGACTAGCACGTCTCGTGCACCTGTTCAACAGCATCGTAAAGCAAGGCCAAATCCCACATAACTGACGCTACTCCACGACCGTTCCAGTCGTCAAAGGAAAAGGCGATGCCAGAGTGTGCAGCAACTACCGTCCAATACGTCTTCTCAACCACACTATGAAGATGTTTGAAAGGATACTGGATTCACGCATACGAGATATCGTCGATATCCCAGCTCACCAATGCGGGTTCGTGAACGGAAGAGGCACAACAGATGCAATATCTGCACTCCGTTTACTTGTCGAGAAGCACGCAGAGAAAAGATCACCTCTCCACCTGACCTACCTCGATTTGGAAAAGGCGTTCGACAGAGTCCCTCATGATCTTATTTCATATGCATTGCGCGATCATCAGGTTTATCAAGAGTACATTCGATGGACAATCGCGATGTACGATGGTTTGAAGAGTACTGTCAGAACTCCGGTCGGCATCACAGAGCCATTCGCAGTAAAAGGTTGGAGTGCACCAAGGGAGTGCTTTGTCTCCCCTTCTCTTCATTTTTATTAAGGATACAGTCACGCGTCCTCTACTGACTCCGGCCCGTCAACCATCGCATACGCCGACGACATTCTCCTTGCTGCTCCTACACGTGCCGAAATCGTGAAACGCACCCAAGAATGGAATGACGCTCTTAGCAGGCATGGCTTACGCCTCAACATCAAGAAGACCGAGTACCAGGAAATCGAAGTGCAAACGAATGGAACTGTTTACATCAGCGGTGAACCGCTCCTAAAGACTTCGGAATTTAAGTACGTTGGCTCTGTCATCTCCTCTGACACGTCAACGAATGCCAGCATCACGCCAAAGAGTGAATTCAGCTTGAATGAAATGGAGAGAAGCTACAGGTGTCCTCTGTGATAGGAATATCACAGCTGGCATACGCGGAAAGATGTATAAAACAGCGATCCGTCCCATGCTCCTATATTCGAGGGAGACCTGGCCTACAACGCGTGTAACCGAGAACATTATCCACACGAATGAGATGAAAATGTTACGCTGGACACTAGGACTGACTCGCCCAGATTGTGTGCGTAACACAATTGTGAGAGGGAGACTCGGAGTGGCTCCAATACAAGACAAGATGCGAGAAGGGAGAGTTAGATGGTATGGACACGTGATGCGAAGAGACGCGAACAACATCGCAAGACACGCTCTTGACATGGAAGTACCAGGCAAACGCCCGCGAAACAAACCGAAGACAAGATATATGGACACGCTCAACCAAGACCTGCGCCTTGCAAGACTCCACTCGGAAGACGCAACGGACAGATGTTTCTGGAGAGCTAGAAGCCGTACAGCGGACCCTACTCCGACCTCGGCTGGCGCGAGACAACGCTAAGAAGAAGAAGCATTTTCTGAAAAAAATTTCTTACGAAAATTTCCTAGCCTTTTTTCGTATTTTCTCAGTCAGTCAAGTTGTTGTTATTAACAAAAATTTTTTTATAAAAATTGAATAACCACTTAAGGTGATTCGTTAAAACGTGAAAACTTCTTGAGTTTCTGAAGTAAAAAATATTTTCATCTCTAAGTAAAGGTTCAAAATATTATTATATTTGTTGTTTTAGGACGCTCCTGATGGTTCACCAGAATCTAGATTGGAATTTATTTTAGTTGTTTATTTTATATTTTCTTGTGCTTTGTTGTGCCGGTGAGACGATGCGGAAGAATACTGGTTTATTGTCGGACGTTTCGGTTTTTAAAAAAAACCATCATCAGCAATTACCCTCAAACTTGGGTAATTAAACCTGTTTATTTTAAAAGCAAGTTTTATTTTTAATTCTGAGTTTGTGAATCATTCGTTAGGCTGGCTTGTAAAAAGTTTGTGAACACTGGTGTCAAAAAGAGTAGCGGAAGTATGAAGAGAACGTGAGGTGATAGCTCATAAGCAGAGCAGAACAAAAGATAGGATAAAACGAAGAGACACCAGACGATCAGAGCAAACTCTGCTCTGCCTGACGCTCCAACACACGTAGGTCTCCATAATAGCCCGCGCATTCTATCGTTATTCTGACGGGCTTTAAAAAAAACTGAGCCATTTATTTCTTATAGTATCTTGCCTGATATGTTCCAAGTCCAATCATCGGCATCCTCTCCTTGACATACTCCAGACCTCGTCGATCGAGAGTTTTCGGAGCCGTTTCAGACATCTTCAAAGATTAAACATATTTGGCTCACTTATACCAACATTGGATTAATTGTATTTGTGCAAATGACAGGAATATGAATAAATACTAAATGATCGGATGTTATTCCCTGAGGGGCATACCCTGCGTCAATACTAGACGAAAAACCGCTACGGTTTCGAAAATTTTCTTCATAGGCTATCATTATGAGGCCGAGCAATCTCGTTATCGTAAATTTCAACTAAACCTCAGGGAAGAGACAGTGAAAAGTTCCGGAATACACCATGTGGAGTGCCCCCATCCCAAGTGAAGAGCGGCTCTCCCAAACACTCATAACTAAAAAAAATTTAAATTCTAAAAAAGCCTTAGCGTAGAATTGCGGAAGTTCAGTTGTAACTTTCGCCTACTTTAGAATCTGTTTCGTGAAAAAGTTTTTTTAAATGAAGATTTTATGTCTATTCAATTAATATAGTTGCGCCCAGCAGACAAAACAATCAATACATTAATTCAACAATTTATCGATCTGATCTCGTCCTCCCGAGAGAAAAAACAAGTAAACAAATATAAATAAATAAAATTCGTAAGCTTGTTAATGACTTTTTTATCTTGATTGTTCGCAAAATTTAACTAAGTTCGCGTTTTAGAAAGATACAGAGAAAAACGTCAGAGGAGCGCACAAGGGCCATTACTAAAGCACGCCGTGCACGCTGTGCTCGCTGTGCACGCTTGCACGCTGTGCACGCACGCTGCACGCTAAATCATTACTAATGCACGCTGTGCATGGGGCGGAGTTATGAATTTTCGAATGGACACAGCGTGCATTAGTAGTGATTTAGTGTGCAGCGTGCGTGCACAGTTAACACAGCGTGCACGGCGTGCATTAGTAATGGCCGGCACAAGTGCTTTTTTAACGATGGAATAGTCGGCTCTAATCTACTTTAGCCGTCCAATGAAAGTTTAGCCGTCCAAACAAAATTTAGCCGTCCAGTCAAACTTTAGCCGTTTAATCAAACTTTTACAATTAGACTCTTATTTTTACATTAAAATATTTTTACATTAAAAAAACGCTTAGGCTTAGGAAAAAAAAGTTTACGCTAACGAGTCCGTACGGCTTAGCTAACGAGGCCGTACGGCATAAGAAAATTTCTCGTATTATTAATTTTTGTCAATTCAATTTTTGTCAGCTAAACTTTCATTGGACGGCTAAACTTTCATTGGACGGCTATTTTTTCATTGGACAGCTAAAGTAGATTAGAGCCGAATAGTCTACATATTTTTTTCAATTTCTTGCTTTTTAGGTTGTGAATACAGTCTTGTGAAGTTAGGTCTCCATCGTAATTCTTTGAAAAAATTTAACTCTGTTGTCATTCAGTTTCTCTTGTTTTCATTGTCTGATTCCATGATCTCAACTCAGAACATGGGTCATGTGCGAGGTGCATGTTCAATCATTAATAATCCCTGAAAACGAAAAAAAATTTTAAAAATTAGTTTAGCATACATCATGTTTAACACATGTTGCTAATTCTTCAAGAAAAATTTCTTTCTGAACTATTTTACTTCTCCACTCAACTAAACGAATTAGTGCCCGTCACATTTGTTTTGTCATACATCTTAGACCCTGAAACATACAAAGTTGTTTTGTCATACATCTTAGACCCTGAAACATACAAAGTTAGTTTTTTGAAGAAAAAAGTAGTTAATAATGCTGTAGATACTCGAGTGTTTCTGATAGTCAAACTTTTTCTTTGAGGGTTTGTCTCACTTTGGCGTTGGCTGAAGTTCTTTTTTAAAAAACATTATTATTTTAGAGGAAAGAATCAAAATTTCTCAAGAAAGAAATTAAAAGAAAAATTGCGTAGATGAAAAGTCTAAGAATTTTTGGTTTTCCACTGCATTAATAACACCCAGTTTCGGCGATGCTAGCGAGTCGCGATTCGATTAGTTGAAATCTGGGCTCAGTTTACTCCCTCCCACTGTCCGCCTACAGATGGCACGTGGCTTCGATGGCAATGTCTCCGTCACTCTTGTCAACGCTTATTTATCTTCTAGTTAAAAAGTTTTCAACTCACGGCTTTCTTTCTGTAATTTTAAATCTAGTGTTATACCACGTTTATTCCTATTAAATACTGTGACTTTAAAAATTTGAAAGTTAGTTTTCTGATTCGATTCTGTTTTTTTTAAAAATTCTATAACCATATTTCTAGTCTTCTCTCACCATGGATGCGTTCATTGATTCAAAAAGGGCACAAAGATTTATGCTGCTTTTTTGTGCTCGCACCATCTGAGTGGTGTGACTTATGAAGTCATCCTATCTCCTGACCATCTGAGTGGTGTGACTTATGAAGTCATCCTATCTCCTGACCATCTGAGTGGTGTGACTTATGAAGTCATCCTATCTCCTGACGTTGCAAATGTATAACCTGCTCGCTGGTCTTATTCTTATAAGGATGCCTTTCTTCTATCCTCCTAATTTTTTTCCTCTGTTGAGAAATCATATTAAAAATTTTGTCATTGGTGCAACATATGTTAATTAGTTTCACTGTCGTTTCAGAAGTAGAAGTAGAAGAATATATAGAGGAATAAGTATTTATTTATTGAGTTTTGGAAATCGTTAATTGATCCCCTTCATCACGATTGATAGAGTCCTCTTTTATTTCTCGCTTTATCACCTCAATCCTCGTAGTGTATACTCTATAAATAGATAAAAGACTACCTTAGCCAATGGAAAAGTCATTCATTTATTTATTCATTCATTCACACATCCAATATTTAACGCTCTCATACGCTCAGTTCTGCTGTAACAAATCAGATCTGCCTGATTGATGAGAGCAAATAGAGTTAAAAACTGCAGTTACCAAGATTCAGACTGGCCTAAAACTCTTTTTTTTCTTGGGTGGAAGGTTTTTGTGGGAGAGATTGAGCTTGTTACATGTTATGAGCTTTTCCTGGAGAAGTCATCAAATTGCCAGGAGAAAACCACAGTCATGTCCAATGAAAGAACATTTTTTTGTGATTTTTTTAGTCAAAACTTCGCCTTGAAAGAATGTCCATTCCGCTGGTTGTTTGAGTGTTGAAAGTATGCATGAACAAGCAAAGCAATGCAAAAAGCACGGAGACCTCAGGAAATATTAGCTTTGGAGAGGGGAAGGGTGAGAACAGCTAGCAAAAAAAGCAAGACTCAAATCTCGCAGCTTCACGTGAACCAAGCAATTCTTCTCATCCCTCCGCAGTCGATATTCCCGTACTTTGCATATTCTGTTGAGGCTGCTCTCGTTCCCTAAACTCGACCGATGGAGAGAGAGAGGAAGAGAAAGATTGAGAGACTTATAAGAGAAAGGGAAACACAGAGACACAGAGAAGGAGTTTACACTTTACATAGGTAAATATGTCTTGATTTTTCAATAGGTCGATTGCTGAAGTAGGTTAAAGTTTCACTTTTAACTCTACGAAACCGGTTGAGGCTGAGTTATGGCTAATACAATATTCTATTTATGTAGAGGAATAAAGATTTTTCCCTTCAAATTTGGGTGTGAAAAGTCTCACATTCTTTTTGAGTGAGGGAGAGGGTCGGTAGGTCAGTCGCCCTAAAAAAATTGCCAGTTGACCTATGACACTTTATTACTAGACTAGTTGATTCATTTCTGAGTTAGGTGATGAATAGCAAAGTACTTGAGTGTACCTCAAAATAGATCCACCTATATATGGACGTTCAGAAACATATACCCATAAGAGGAAATGTATGTATATATACATAGCTACACTTCGAACAATCACTTATGAATCACACCTATACAGCGCGAAAGCCTGTAGGATCTTGAGCGAAACATACTTTCCCGAATTTCCATAATAAAAGTGAGTTAACAAACGATTGAACTATTGCACAGAAAAAAAGCTAGTCCTCCGAGCGGGATTGAACCCAGCCATCTCGACTCAAACCGGGAGCGCGAGTTACCATTACATCACGGGGACACATTGCTATTCCGTGCGATAGTGTTATATGAAAGGCTCATATACCTTGTTCCGTTTAAAGTAAAGTTTACCGTTAAAAGTGAGTTACCATGATTAATTTCGAGCTCTCAATTCGTTTTCATATAATATTGTACATACATACATACTACAGCGCGTTTCAGGGTATTAAGAGTTCAGGTGTATTAAGAGAGCAGGGTATTAAGAGCTCAGAAACTTTAAGTCGGTAGAATTGCACAAAAAGAAGAAATTTAGTAAATTAGGACTTAGGTCAAATAAGGGTCGTGAGCAGGGGTTTTTTTAGTGTGCAAGAAAAAGGTACAGACGCCCGCGAAAGGCGGAGAAAAAATTTTTTCCGAAGGGGAAAAATGAAAATGAAAAAAATGATGAAAAAAAGAAAAAATTTTGTTCTACATAAGGGTCCTCACTAATGATTTGGGAAAACAGACCCGTCGACAGAAGGTCTGACATGACTATTTTACCCCTAGTCGTGAGCCTTCAACAGGTATCTTAATGAGTTTTATCCGATGTTAGTAAGTACTCTAGGTTTTCTGTACTCTTTTATATCAATTTTCAAATCCTGGGAAAAATTTTTATACTTTTTTTCAAAGTATGGTTTTTATCAGCGTTTTCAGGAAGTTTTTACCAACAACCATTCTTATCTATGAATTATCTTATCAGTAAAAGCTCAAAGACTGAAAGCAAAGGTTTCTCAGACGCTCGTGAAAAGGCTCATGCTAGTAGCTGGAAGTTACCTGTTATCGAGTGTATTTCTCACTGTTTCATGCCTCATAAAATATCGCGAAAAAGTAAATAATCACCTGTTTTTGCTTTATTTGTCTCTCAAATAATGCTTCCCAGTTCATGTGCTCAGCAATTTGGAAATGATAGGTAGACAGGTAGCATTACCAGGACACATACACTATTTGTAAAGATTAGAGAAGGGAGAGAGAGAGAGATAGGAA
Source organism: Allodiplogaster pararmata (assembly GCA_964056735.1). Lineage (NCBI taxonomy): Eukaryota > Metazoa > Nematoda > Chromadorea > Rhabditida > Diplogasteridae > Allodiplogaster > Allodiplogaster pararmata. The sequence goes on from OZ057403.1 coordinate 32,022,037, forward strand.
TAGAGCGTAAAGAATAGGATCATGGAATCCGTCTTGGACGTACCGGACTATGTGAAGAAGTATAACCTAAGCTTGTGTTGACCAAACTTTGAGAAAACTTTTGTCTTATGCCTTATGTCGAGACTTTGCCATCGCATGGATTAAGAATGTGTCCTTGGTTTTATCGCATGGATTAAGAATGTGTCCTTGGTTTTATCGCATGGATTAAGAATGTGTCCTTGGTTTTATCGCATGGATTAAGAATGTGTCCTTGGTTTTATCGCATGGATTAAGAATGTGTCCTTGGTTTTATCGCATGGATTAAGAATGTGTCCTTGGTTTTATGGCATGGATTAAGAATGTGTCCTTGGTTTTATCGCATGGATTAAGAATGTGTCCTTGGTTTTATCGCATGGATTAAGAATGTGTCCTTGGTTTTATCGCATGGATTAAGAATGTGTCCTTGGTTTTATCGCATGGATTAAGAATGTGTCCTTGGTTTTATCGCATGGATTAAGAATGTGTCCTTGGTTTTATCGCATGGATTAAGAATGTGTCCTTGGTTTTATCGCATGGATTAAGAATGTGTCCTTGGTTTTATCGCATGGATTAAGAATGTGTCCTTGGTTTTATCGCATGGATTAAGAATGTGTCCTTGGTTTTATCGCATGGATTAAGAATGTGTCCTTGGTTTTATCGCATGGATTAAGAATGTGTCCTTGGTTTTATCGCATGGATTAAGAATGTGTCCTTGGTTTTATCGCATGGATTAAGAATGTGTCCTTGGTTTTATGTGCAGTGGTCACGCACTCGTTTCCGGTAAAGAAGAGACGGTTCAGTTCGGTTCCGCCCTTTTGTCAAGCTTTTGCACGTGAGCGAGTGTTACCATCCACTATTTATCTCTTATGTCTTCGTTTAACATTTCTCATCTAATCTCTCAATTTCTGTTAAGCCCCTGTTTTTCAACATCATTCGCGCAGTGATGCATCATAATTATTGAGCACACATGGAAACAAGTCACTGCCGTTATTTCTTTTGGTAAATTACAGTTTCCCAACACTTCTGTCCGGGACCCGTTATTCGGGAACCAATTTGGGAAGCAATGAACGAGCCCGCCATCAAGCCCGTGAATCCGTAAGTTGAGTCTTGATGGTTCATCCAGGACTCAAAATAGAGAAAAATATTAAGGAATTCCTTTTAATTAATGAAAAATATAAATTGAAATTTAACCAGTTTTGAAAATCTCCTAGTATTCGACAAAAATTTTTTTTAAATAACGATTTTCAATATTACTCAGGGGTTTTTCAGTGTGCAAGAAAAAGGTACAGACGTCCGATAAAAGCGGGAAAAAAATTCACATAAAGGTCTCCCGCCCGCCGACAGAAAGTCTGAAATGACTATTTAGCCCTTGCTCACTTGTCCATGCCAATAAGTCAAAAGTTATCGCTCACTCGAGTTGAGGCCTAGAATAATGAGTATCGAGTGACAAATGAGGGGCGGAAAAGGGAGATTTGTTGAGCATTATAAGGCTGCGCACTGTTTCGCTCACCAACCGTTTTTAACCGTAAAAATTAAAACTAATTTGCTCACATACAGTCAGATACATACAGGTTTTGTTTGAATTTTCTCGCTTGGAAACTTCCTGACTAGCAATAAAATGACCTTGTAAAATGCAATAGTTGCTCCATTTGGACACTCAATACGTCATTTTTTTGCTAATCAGGAAGTTTCCTGGTAGAAAAATTCAAATAAAACCTGTATGTCAGCAAGTTAGTTTTACTTTTTCACAGTAAAAAACGGTTGGTGAGCAAAACAGTGCGCAGCCTAAGAGTTCAAGGCTTTGAAGAATCGCTCGCTTATCATTGAGTCGAATGAGCGGTCTTTTTAAAAAAAATTCATTTAATTTTAGGTGACGTTGTCGGTGTGGGATAAGATGTACTTTTACTACACAAAATGTACTTTTGTTTTTTTGTTGAGGGGCTCGCTCTCTCTATGGAAGCGCTTCGGGCCCTCTGAGAATACTGTAAGGGGAATCGTCATTGGTGGCATTACTGGTGGCATTGAGATTTGCATAACCTACCCGACCGAGTACGTCAAGACTCAGCTGCAATTGGATGAACGAAGTACGAAGCCGCGATTTAAGGTATAACTTCTATTTTTTAAAGTATAAGTTTCGAATTTATTTATCAAACACAAGCTGATTTTCACCATTATTCTTCATGATTATGCTTAAAAAATTATTCATGTTCTTTATTGGGGAAGAAACTTAATAAATGCATCTTTATTTGGAAGCAACAATCTCCAAATTAAAAAAAGAAATAAAACAAAACTTTTTTCGATTGAAAAGTTTGGAAGTCTGAAATATACTTAAATGAACATATATTAGGCCTGTAGGCGTTTATTTTGAGAGAAAAAACGTCTCGAGTACATTGGATTGATTATATGTATTGAAATTGTAACTTTTGAAACAGGATGGTGGAAATGATTCAGAAGTAAAAAGATGTTTTCTTTTCAGAAGGAACCGTGGTATTGTCAACATGCTTATCGAAGTAGGCTTCCTATTAGTATCCCGCTCATGCTTGCCGCACTAAAAATGCATGCGAATCTCCCCTAATAAGGCATTCATGCGTTAGATGCACCAACGAGGGAACATGGGGCGTTTTAGATTAACACCGAGTAGCCCCTCCCAGTATTTGAAAAGAAAGCACGCGCTGCTAGCATAGTTCACCAAATTTGAAGGAAAAAAACACTGTCCTTTGAGCGTGGAAGTCGAAAATAGTAAAAATCTTCCCCTCTCTGTCTTAAACCTCAAGCTCGCTCATCATTATTCTAAACTCCCTTGAAAAGTGGTTGTTTTTTTCTTTGATTTCACAAAATGTGCAAATGACCGATGGTGAGCTTTGATAGATACAGTTTAGGCTATCGGTAACGAGACAATTATAACTGAAGCCTTTCGGGCCCGAAGGCCTTTTATAGCCAAATAAGACTCTAACTGAATTTGAAGGAAGACAGGGAGATCCTGCGGCAAAAGGATCTTTTTTTCGGAATAGCAATGTGCTCCCGTGGTGTAATGGTTACGCGCGCTCCCGGTTTGAGTCGAGATGTCTGGTTCGATCCCGCCCGGTGGACTAGCTTTTTTCTGTGCGATAATTCGATCACTTTTCACCTTAACCAGGCGTCACTGCCAACTGTGTAACTTAGAATTTGAAGAGTGATAATTTTTTGCTCGATAATGGCATGGAATTCGACTTAAAAGTGTTTCATAAATTTCCGTAAATTGGTGATTACTGAACGATTAACTGGAACCGTGCGACTTGCATGATTTTTTTAAACTTTTCGCTTGAGTCTCGAATTCATAATACTTGTAAAGGTTTTCAAATTCTAGGTCCTGGGCTTAAGTTGTGTGTCTCGTTTGTATTGCCTCATTTTGATTCAACTAATCACATTTAATGTTTTCTTGCTTTTTTCATTCATATTTTGTTACTTGCTCGTAAATTGATTACACCTCCCTGACTTGTTTCTTTCTCTTATTATCACTCTTTCTCTCCCTTTTTTCTCTACTTCTTTTCTTCTCACATCCCTCTCAATCTTTTTTCTGTGTCTTTTATCTTTTCCTCTCTATCTCTGACTACCTCTGTATTTTGCATAACCAAAGATAGATATTAAGGTTTTGTCTCACAAACTTCCAAAAAAGTCTAGCAGAAATGCATGGAGTTCGAGGATCATGTGTGATACCTTACCTTTTTCCCAAGAAGATTTCTCTCGCTCAGGGGCCCATCGATTGCGTTGGCCAGACCGTGCGCTCGCATGGCTTCTTCGGGCTCTACAGAGGTCTCTCTATCCTTCTGTACGGATCCATTCCGAAGTCTTCATTCAGGTTCATTACTTTTCGAGGGCCGTGTTGTTGAAGGAGAGAGTACTCAAGTCCTCACGTTCAATTAGTTTCATGATGCAACCGAAAAGCAAACAAAGGCCTGCAGAAAGCAGAAAAATACCCGTGAATGTCCTATTAAATCATTTACATATATAAGACGATGCTGGGAATAATTTTCGCCAAAATGCTCAAAATGTTGTTCCTCGGGCAGATTTCCCTTGAAAAACCAAACTTTTCCATGGCAAGAAACGGAAAAAAGCGCCATGATAAATGGCAGCAAATAACATGCGTTTTGACGGGCCTACCAAGAAAAACCGTCAAAAAACAAGCTTTCTACTTTGTACTCGTTTTGTCACTGCCAGAATCCGGTTTTTGTTTGTCCTTGTTTTGTCACTGCCAAAATCAAGTTTTTGTTTGTCCTTGTTTTGTCACTGCCAAAATCGGGTTTTTTTTGTCCTTGTTTTGCCACTGCCAGAACCGGGATTTTTGTCCTTGTTTTGTCACTGCCAAAATCGGGCTTTTTTCGTAGCCCCTGCAACTCCTTAGCCTCACTTCTGGGATGATGGAGGATCGCTCTCAGGAACTCTGGGGAGTGCCAATACTAGACTTTGATCTCTTTAAATGTGTGGTTCAGGCCACGTCTTTCAACGAGCCGGATCGAATCTTTACCTCAAACTTGGGTAATTAAACCGACTACAACCGCCACACAAATCTTCTCGTACTAGCGCAGCAACATAAATTTTTCTCAACTGTTTACTAAACTCGGTTGGGGTACGTCGCTAGAAGTGGTTAATATGTGGTCGTTGCGGAGCTTTCTTCAACGTACAAAAAGTGTTCAAAAAAAGAGCCGAGTTTGGCAGTGCCAAAACATGTCACAAAGTAAAAACAAAATTGTCCGTGATTTGGCAGGAACAAAACTTGGCCACAGAGTCATTCATCATTTGGCACTGCGAAATAGTGTCCGATTCTTCGTCCCTATTTTGGCAGCTAAAAAAAAGACTAATATCGGAATTTCCTTCTCCCAAGTTCGCGTACTCGAAATCTTGGCAAAATAAAGTTTTTGGCTGAGGAACAACATTTTGAGCATTTTGGCGAAAAATATTCCCAGCATCGTCTTATATCTAGGATGCGGTTGTAGAGAAACGATTTCACATAAGGGGCTGAATCAGTGCATTTCTCGAAGCCCGCCCTGCGGGTTGGATCTATGCGCTATCCAAGAAAGCTAGTGATACAAATGCTCTGATTGTCTGCATTCTCTCTTCTATCCAGGGGTTAAATAGTGACCGGATCGGTCCCGTCGGCGTATACATGTACACACACTATTGATAAAAAACTCCCTCTCTCTTCTTACCCTTTTTCCTTCACCCCCTCTTCTTTTTTCCTCCAAACTTTGAGCGGCGGATACATGTAAACCCAAATTGGGCGGCTCCATTTAACCCTTGCTTCTATATCACATACTTTTGGGCTCTCTCAAAGGCCTGCCGTTTCCTCATGATTAGTCTGGAAACCAGGGAAGAAACAACATGAATGGAATATAACTGGAGATCCGCTGATATCCGGAACAAGGCTTGCTAGCATTACCTAATAATGACCTTTGATTCAGATTCGGCACGTTCGAATACCTGAAGGGGAAGGCGGTAGATGAGCGAGGCAATCTAAGCCCTAGCATGAGACTTCTTTGTGGTCTGGGCGCAGGCCTGAGTGAGGCCGTCTTCGCTGTCACTCCAATGGAGACCATCAAGGTTTTAGCACTTGTAAACTCATCTTCCGGTGCCTAAAAAGTGACTTAAGAGAACTTGGAGTAGGTCGCCTTGCTGTTGAATGAAAAATAGAGTTATGCCTCCTTTTTTTGCCTCGATGGTTCCCCATCGTTGAATATTCTTCAAGTGAGAATCCTCTCGAGTTTCAACGAGAGAATCTCAATATTCAAAGTATGAGCAATGCGATTGTCTACAGAAAGCGTTTCCTGAGACTTGAAAGGACTTCTTGCCAAAATGGTTCAAAAACTCTTTTTTGACAAAACCAAAAAAAAGACAAACAACAGCAGTTTGTAACATTTTTGGTGGGACCTGTTTTCAGATCGTGAAGAGACAAGACGCTATTTTACTAGCGCCTTGACTCGCCATTGCGAGGTATAGATATGTGTTGGCTCAGGTATCATCCATTGACTCGCCCAAGCTAATTTGGCATCCTCGGACTCTATACTATCAAACTTTCTTCTCAGGTCAAGTTCATCCACGACCGAAGTCTGGAGAAGCCGCAGTTCAAGGGATTCTTCCATGGACTAGGAACCATCATACGTACTCAGGGCATTTGGGTGAATTTTACGAATTTGATATTAAAGTCTTCCCGCCTGTTGCTGGGCCTCTAGAAACGTTACGCGGGTCTCTGTTTAATTTTTAGGGTGGACCATCTTGTCAAGCAATATTTTAAGGATGAAGGATAAAACTCCTTCTTAATTCCACTTCCGTGTCTTAATTCGGAAAATTCACCGCTTCAGGCGGCCTTTTTGCTTTGTTTTCCTGTCGCATTATAAAATCCCTTCTGAGTTTGGGATTACAAATGATTGAAAAGTTTACAAAGTTTGGGATTACAAATGGGATTACAAAGTTTGGGATTACAAATAAGATTAAACTATCGCCAGGAAAAAGAGAAGAAAAATAACTATCGCACAGAAAAAAAAGTTTAATGGTAACACGCGCACCCGGTTTGAGTCGAGATGGTCTGGGTTCGATCCCGCCCGGAGGACTAGCTTTTTTCTGTGCGATAGTTCAATCATTTTTCATCTTAACCAGGGGTCAATGCCTTTAAACTGTGTAACTCAGAATTTGAAGTTTGGGATTTAGCTTCGATATATCTTATTAGGGCTAGGATAAACCTCAATTCAATAATAGTTCAACCCAGGGAGTTTTTAAGCTTTTAGTGCCGAACTTTTCTCTGTTTTGAAGTTTAATGCTGATGTTGAAGGGAATCTATCAAGGAGTAGTGCCAACGATGGCCAAGCAAGGCTCGAATCAAGCCATTCGCTTTTTCGTCATGGAAACCCTCAAGGTGAAAGAACTTGGGCTTTATTCAATTTAGCTTTCTCGCTTAAACCATTTTCCGAACAAGTGTATATAGTTTACTAAAAGGTCACTGGTATTTCTCTGATACACACCAGGGTGTTTCTTAGCACCCGCACAACTTTTTTCGAGCGCATAGATTTTTGAAATTTGAGAGTTCATTATTCAATTTTTCCAATGACTTGGACTTTCCCTACGAAAGATCCGAGAAAAAATTTCTCCAAGCGCATAGATTTCAATGTTTTTCGGTGTTTTTGGAGAGCGCATAGATTTTTTAACCCGCAGTGCGGGTCAGAGAAACATCCTGATACTGCAGATAAAGTCTATGCGCGATTCTAAGCATTCTCTGAAAAGCTTTTGATGCGAACTCTCTATTAGTATGCTCACCAAATCCTTCATAGCTCACCAAACCTGCAAAATTTCTCCCGGTCGCTCACCTAATCTCGGAGAAAAAATTTAGTTCACTCAGCTCTAGTCACTAAAAATCGGCTAATTCTCTTCGCTTTTGTGTGTTGCTTATAAAATGCCCTATAAAAGCTAAGTTAGAACTGTGCGTGCATATTTACCGCGTTTTTTTATTATACATTTTCAACAAAATGTTGTAACGGCCGGATACAATTGGGTGAAATTGAAGAAAAAAATTAGTCGATCGCCCGGAAATATTTTTTATGAGCACATCCTGGTGAGCTATGGCATCCTTCATTCATATCGTTCTCGGTCTCCTTTTGAAGTCTTTTGTTTCTTTTTGAATAGTATTTTCGATATACATGTTTTTTGCGGGTTTCAAGAATTATCCTGGCCGTCTGCCCTCGGAAGTTGTTCTGGAATGTGCTAATTTCAGTTGCAGTCCTGGTAACAGTCGCTCTTATCTCATTATTGCAGCTCTCGCTTCTATGAGCGGTCGTTGTATAGTTTTCGGGCAAGTGCATGAGACTTATGGTGAAGCGCAAGTCGTTTTTAACTTCCTTTCTTTTGTCACCTCCTTTCTTTGGGGGAAAATTCAAGAGAAATATGTCCTTAATCATTTTAGGTGCGTCGAAAAAAGAGACATTAGGTGGCAGGGTTGAATATTCATATCAAAACTACCTTTCGAATTTTAACGGGACTCTATTCCTCACTCAAAAGGGAGAGGGAGCTTATCTATTAAAGTTTTTGACTAGATACAACTATTTCTTCCGCCATCGGTGGGTTTCTGTCTTGAAAAGAAAATAACTCTGTGTTCTTTTAGGATGTGCTTAAACCGTGTGGTTTTGTTGCAGGATTGGTATCGAGAAGGCGACCCCCAGAAGGTCATCTCCAAGCCAATTGTTGGACTCATGGGAGCAGTGGCGGGTGCAGCCTCCGTCTATGGAAACACACCGATTGACGTAGTCAAGACAAGAATGCAGGTACGGTAAAGGATAAGGTTACTGTGATATTGATGTTCAGGGAGAGACGTACTGTATAGGGTTGGTATTATGAAAGGCTAAAGACTATGGTTCAAATAGGATCTTTTCCTTCCATGCCCTAATAAACATGAAATGGGCAGTTTTGAGTTCTAGCCAGGTGATTCTGCATCTGAAATAAGGGCACCGCCTGAGGAGAACCTTGCCGTGAATTTTCTTTAAGAAGTTGATGGTTCACGATCAAGTCTCATGATATTTTTTGAGGGATTGGAAGCGAGCAAATACAAGAGTTCAATCGATTGTGCAGTCCAGATCTGGAAAAAGGAAGGATTCTTCGCGTCCGTTTTTTTAATTCTTGGAAAACTTCGTTATCACAGCAGTTCATGCTGTTACTTACCTATGTGGATTACTATAATGGGGAAATAAATCACGAATTACCTGTTGATGCTATATTTAGGCGTTATATGAGACCGGTCTAAGGCAGGGGTTAAATAGTTATCGGACCAGCTATGTTGGTGTTCGCGCCGAAAATGATCTACATTATCTTCTTTTTCCGTTCTTTTTTACTTTTCCTCTACTTCTCATTTCACTCTTTTTTGCCTCTCCTCTTTCCTTTTCCAACTCGTTCGGCGCGCACAAACATGCCTTAGACCGGTCTCATTTAACGCCTGGTCTAAGGCATGTTTGTACGCGCCGAGCGAGTTGGAAAAGGGATGGAAGAGTGGAAAGAGAAGTCGAGGAATAGAACGTAAAGAGAAGAGAATGTAGATTATTTCTGGCTGGAACATGTATGCGCCAACATAGCTGGTCCGGTAGCTCATTAACCCCTGGCTATATTCATAGGTCTATTACATACTCTATTTTTCTGATACAAAAACATTTTAAGATTTTTTTCGATCCTGCATTTTTACATTTCATGCCATCTGTTTCCGATCATTACTGCGGAATTGGTTGCCTAATTTTGTAATGGTGTTCTTTTGAATTTCACCTATAGCCCGCCCTAAGTCACCTACATATAGCCCAAAAAAGTTGAAGAAACGACCGCTCTATCAGCTGGGGAGAAAGGGGGTTGGAATAATGAATGATAAGCGAGCAAGATTTTTTCTCACAATTTTGACCTCCTTTGTTCCTAACTCTTGCTCTCTCTCTTCGATGATCCCTCAAATTTACATCAAACCATGTTCTCTTCAGTCTAGCCCCCCCCATCTTCCCGCGCTTCAAGAGCGGCCGTGTTTTAACTTATTCCAATATTTCAGACGTTCTATGGCAATCCATGCTTGTGGATCACTGTGTTACTCAAGTTTTTTGTCCATTTATTTCCAATTTTGATTGATCTAGTTCTAATTGACTTTTTTTTCAATTATCGATCGATTCAGTTTCTACAAAGGCACCGTTCCTCGTCTTTCCCGTGTGTGTCTCGATGTCGCCATTACCTTCATGATCTACGATTCCATCATGGAGCTTCTCAACAAACACTGGAAGAAGGCGACCTGAAGATTCTGGTACCCCTAGAGGGGTGTTCTTTTATGCAAGAAAACCCCCTTTCCCCTTCCTCCGACTTTTCGTGAGAATTTACAGATGTTTAATTTATGAGAACAATCAGAGGTCACACGCAGACGTCTGAGTAGAGTTATATGGGTTGTTTGGGTCCAAGGCAAAGTATTGCAAATGATAAAAATTGAGCAAATTTATTACTTTTCAGCAGGCAGAAATAGGATCTGTTGAGTTTGTTAATTAAGTTAGCAATGTACAAGGTTTTTGTACTCTAGAAATGAACTATAAATTCCAAGATTTGAACCATTGTGAGAAAGAAGTTCACTTTTGCAGGCAATATCGTTTTCATAGTTTTAGTGGAAATTTCGCTCAAGAACTAGACAAGCTCAAAAAGAAGGAGACCGTTCATCACAACCCTTGAAAGAAGTGCTTAGATCAAAAATTTGGGTGTTGAGTGGCATTAGGCACGCGAGTGTTTCTTATAAATATTTGAAACGAGAGATCATAGAATTCTTATTATCATTTGTTTCGGTAGGCCGCATGATTTCATTCGAAGAGAAACACCATAGCGTAATTGGGGAATAGTTTTAAACAAATCTTTTTTTTGATCTTCGATCAATATTTGTTGAATTAGAGCGCCGTGCTTTTGTAGTGCTTTGGTCCGCTCAAGTTATACTGTAGAAAGATGTGATGATGCATAGTTTGCAGAAGTAATGACGTCATAAGACACTGTTACATACATACATAGCTCACCAGGATGTGCAGAAAAAATATGTCCGGTTGGGCGACCCGAAGGGAAGGGTTGACAAAAAAATTCTTCTTCGTTTCAGTTGAATAAATTTGGACAAAAAAGTTTTCCCATTTTTTTAGCCGTCGATGAATTTTTTTGAACCTCTCAAAAATGTGGTAGTCATGCATGCAAAGTTCAAACCTAGCCTTTATTGAGCATTTTGTAAGCATCACACAGACTCTAAGAGAGTTGGCCGGTTTTAGTAACTTGAGTTGAGTATATTATATTTTTTCCTCGAAGAGTAGGCTTGTGACCAAGAGAAATCTCACGAGTTCGGTGAGCTATGCATTGTTTCATTCATAGAGAAAATATAAATGACGGTAACCATGTTCAGGATTCACTTATGACTGATTAGTTCGAGTAGTTTTCATACTTTTGACATAAAGATCACATGGTTTCTGTTTTTTTTTTAAAACTGTTAAGATTACTGCTGATAGTAACTGGACTGGAAACAATGACCTCACAGGTAGGATAGGGTAAATCGTGCATACTGTAATTTTTGATTAGGGACATCGTAGGACTGTAGCAGGGTTTTTATCTGACCCACACTGCTTGTAAAAAAAATCTACGTGCTTTCTAAAAACAACCCGAAAAATTGAAATCTATGCGCTTGGAAGTTTTTTTTTCTCTCTGATTTTCCGTAGGGAAAGTCCAAATCATTGGAAAAAATTGAATGTTGAACTCTGAAATTTCAAAAATCTATGCGCTCGAAAAAAGTTGTGTGAGTGCTAAGAAACACCCTGGACTGTAGCGTAAACCGTTGATGTGGAGTTCAAGGTCCCTTTTTTTAAATTAAGGCATGAGCACGCAATAATATTTAGTAGAATATATGTTTTGAATGTGCTATTTCAATGAAGACTTTTATCATATATTTAGCTTTATATTGAGAAACTCAGATTTCACGTATTGAGGGATGTTTCAATATTTGCGGTGTCACAATAAAATTTTGACGAAGTTTTAGATATTTTTAAGAGTTTTTATGTTTGAAAAACTTTTATGCATGATTATTGTAAATAACGTGAGTTGATTGTGTAAACTGGTCCTTCAGTAGTAAACTGCCCGTTGTAGTTTATTCATTTAAAGATGTATGAATATTTATACCAAGAGGAAATAATAATTTGTATATTCTCAAAGGAAGTTATAGTTTAAGTTATAGTTTTATCAGTACCGAGCTCAAATAAGTCACAGAAATGTAGATATGGATGAATACGAGATAGATAGAACAAATAAACATTCCAGGTTTTTTGTTGTTGAAATGCAACATTCTTGCAATAAAAATTTATACGTGTGATTAAAATTCAAAATAATTTATTTGGTTGATAGTTCTGAAATATAAATACAGAAATTTGAATAATTATCATTACTTCGGTACCTCGCAAATACCATTCCAGTTAATTATACCATACCGGTGGTGTTCCGTCGAGTCGTCTATGTAATGTGTCTTGGTGTAAATGCATAATTGTAATAAAGTTATACTTCTTATGTCAGACAAATTGAAAACAAGTACTCCGTTCTGATCGACGAGACATATTGTTAGGGCGAAAGTTGATCATGAAGACGATATCGCGAATGCTCTTAGAATGATGTGGCAAGGGTTGAAAACTGGCAACATCAAGAAGTCAGGGTTCGATCTCGTGTTGAGCAATACTTATTGCTATGCGTATCAATCTACATTCTCTTGTCGGAGTTGGATTAAAATTAATTTTTCAAACATGAGTTAACACGTCGAACGAATCTCGCGAGGAAAGTGTTTGGTCACATTCATGAATCTTCAGAAGTCATTTGGAATTAAAATATGAGAATGAAAACTAATTGCTCAAAAATGTTTTCGTACTTTATACGTCAAAATTTTGTTGGAACTGTCAAAAATTGTATTCCTTTTAGAACTTGGTGATTCCATAGGCAAATATGGCTGAGCCAAATTCTTCATCCAGGGAAAATTCTTATCACGACCACACGCCGCAGGTTTTCGATGTTTTTTTTTACTCAAAAAGAAGTAAAGGTGGCTAGTGAGGGTTTTCGAATCAAGCGGGAGATCGAAAAAAAGATTCACAAATCATTTAGTGCTAATTCATGTTTATGTGTAACTTTTGAATGGTTTAATGCTCATCCCATATTCAAGCAGTGGTTTAGCGTCATATTCTAATTCTGGTTTCGTACTTTTCTCATACTCGAAAAACAATTGGTCTGCGGCTAAGGACTGTTTCTCAACTTCTTTATTCTCCTGTTTCTTCATCTCTTTCTTTCTCTCTCATTCTTCTTATTGCCTTACCCCCGGAACGGCTGCTATGTAACAGCAGTGAATCAACCGTTCATCATTCTTCACTTCTCCCTTTTTCCTGAATGACCGCCTTGGAACGACTGTCAATAGTCCTTATCATTCCTTCTCATCTCCCCTTACCGGGCTCTTCAACCCGTAACTCATCAAATTTCTGTTAAACTAAATCTTCCCTATTACCCCATCAAGCTCCATTCCACGTTGCGTGATAATAAAAACTGGAAAATTTCTCTTACTCTCTCTCTCTCTCTCTCTCTCTCTCTCTCTCTCTCTCTCTCTCTCTCTCTCTGCTTCTCTTATTTCTGTTCGTTAGAGAGTCTTAAAATCTGCGAATGCATTTTTGTCTTCAAAATGCTCGAACATGTTCAAGACTCGTCCGGAAGACCCGAATAGACTCTTAAAAACATGATCATTATCCAGGAAGGAGCGACAATGGGAATCGGTGTTTCAATGACGACTCCTCAGCGAGAAGAAGACTCATTGGTGTTGGAACGCGCTCCAACAGAACACTCCCTTACCTCAGAACAAGCTTTCATTCACTTGGTCAAGGTTGGCTCATGGATAATCACTTCACCGCGCCCATATCATCGATAACATGATCGATCGGTTACAGCTTCCCTGAGATGAGTCATGAATGGTCAGAGCATCAATGACAAGATCGGTATCGATCGATGAAGTGCTTGATCGATGTCATGATGAGTCACAGCATTGATGACAGTATTGGTTTAACCATGGATAATTTGATTAGTCGCATCCTATTAAGTAACATAACGTGACGTGCCCAAGATTTTCTTGAAAACTAGTTGAATGATATTGCAGGCGATGCTTGGAACGGGGTTACTGTCTCTTCCCTTGGCATTCAAGCACTCCGGATTGTATGTGAGTTTTCTGCCCGAATAGCTATCATAATTCTTGGTCATCTCTTTTCCTAAAGTTTGGGTTTTTTCTTCAATTTTCAAGGGTTGCTGTCTCTCACTTCTGAAGTTCAGCAGAATGGTATTTAACTATCGTGCAATGATTAAGACTAAATAGTACATTAGAGCATTCAAACGTCAGGTTTCGACAAGATCATCGAAAAAGGCTGCTATGCGATCATTGATTCAGTAAATAGTTCTTAGTATCAATTACAAAACTGATGGCTTTACTTTCAGCTTGGACTAATCCTTATCGTCGTAATTTGCATCGTGTGCTTGCATTGTATGAGACAAGTTGGTTTTTAATCAATTTTTTCCAGTTTGGTTTTTTTTGTTGAATTTTTGAAAGAAAATAGTTTACTCGAGTATATTGTTCTACTTCCGATGTGTTCCCCGAAAACTCAAAATTTTACAAGAAGGAATAATTTCTCATGCAGATAGCTAAAAATGGGTGAAATTAGCGAATACATTGAAATTTATAAATAATAATAATCTTCCTCGCGCTTGTTCCCGCCTCGCGGCAGGGTACGGGGTCAGACCTATCCTGGTAGAACCAGTGGCTGCCCGCTGGTTCACTGCTAGTGTGAATAGCAGAAGTGGGGAGAGTCAGATTCGTGCATGAGCAGTACCAACATTTCTTAACCCCCTTGGTTTGGGTGTATCTGTCCGGGGTGGGAGTCGAACTCGAGACTCTTCGCACAATAGTCAAACACACAACCATTATGCCACGCCCGGACTAGTGAATACATTGAATGAGTATAAAAATGCCTTCTTCATCACCAAAGGGATCCATAATTACTTGAAGGTGGTTTTCGCATCATACTTCGTGTGCAATCACAAAGGCCGTGACCTCATCGATTACGCGAACGTCGTTCGAGGAGCTGTGGAGTTGGGTCCCGAGTGGATCAGACACAGAGGATACTTTTTCAAGTGAGTGTATCGTAGTTGGTTCGATGAAGCATCATTATTAACCTTTAAATGAAAGTTTTGGTTGTCGAGCTACTATGAGAAAAGTGCTTATGGCTGGGTGAATTACCAAATATTCTGAGGTTTAAAAGGTAGTTGTTAACAGGGATATCTTTGCATAATAGCTAGGAATTCTAAAATGATGCGCAGGCAATATACTCACATGTTGGAGGTTATGATAGTAACCCTTAATCTTCCCGCGATGGCTCAATCGGTAGAGCACTAGACCATCAGTCTGAGCGCTCTCAAGTCGCGGGTTCGAATCCCATTCTGACCGGCAAAAGAGCGGTTGTGTCTTTAACTTCACTCTTCTTCCTCCTCTCATCAACATGGTAGAGTTCGGTCTCAAGGAGGATTTGGACACCTTGAGACCGTATCGCCCAAACCATATTCTACAGTAATCATGAGACCGTATCGCCCAAACCATATTCTACAGTAATCATGAGACCGTATCGCCCAAACCATATTCTACAGTAATCATGAGACCGTATCGCCCAAACCATATTCTACAGTAATCATGAGACCGTATCGCCCAAACCATATTCTACAGTAATCATGAGACCGTATCGCCCAAACCATATTCTACAGTAATCATGAGACCGTATCGCCCAAACCATATTCTACAGTAATCATGAGACCGTATCGCCCAAACCATATTCTACAGTGATCATGAGACCGTATCGCCCAAACCATATTCTACAGTAATCATGAGACCGTATCGCCCAAACCATATTCTACAGTAATCATGAGACCGTATCGCCCAAACCATATTCTACAGTAATCATGAGACCGTATCGCCAAACCATATTCTACATTCTCTTATCTCTCCGGTCGACGTTCTCGCTCTTACTTTATCAGGAATGTGATTGATGATTGATAGAATTGTGATGGATTGTATGAATTATGACGCTTCATGTCTATGAAATTGATAATAAAAAAGCGAATAAATAAACAGAATAATAAAATTACAGTACTTATGTCCTCAAGTGGATGATGGACAAAAGTTCAAATCACAGGCGAGGAGAAATATTTATATTGCAGGATGCTATTGAATGTCAATATGTTTGTCTCACAATTTGGCTTCTGTTGTGTCTATTTCGTTTTCATGGCAACGAATTTAGAAGATGTCAGTTCAAATTCCGGTCGCGTTTGACTTTTTTTTAGAATACAAGGCGACCAATAGAGGGATACGTAGAGAGATAAAGTTGATGAAAATAGGTTAAAAGTCTGAAATTCAAAAGAAATCATGTAAAATGTATTGGTGTGCCATGTAGAATTCATGGGTTCTAAGTTCATGAATATAGGGCTCGGAAAGCTACTGGATGCTGATGGCATTTTATATGTAGAAGAGTCTAACTTTCTCAAACATTGTTAGTGTAAGAAAGCTACATTCAACCTTTTTTGATCAAAACACTGATGACAATGACATTGATATGCAATGGAAATGACATTGATATGAAGTTCTTGTATGAAAGTGTTTTTTAAAAGTTCCCTTTTTTGAGAAAAATTTACATTTTTTGCCACTTTTATATGTTTCTTTTGCAGTTTTTCTCTACTCACACAAGTCTACGGGTTTCGGTCGGTGTCTGGATGCTTTTCCTACTTGTCCCAATGCTGTGCGTTGCCTATTTTTACTTTGAAATTTTTTTAAAAATCTAACTAAAATTAGTCACCTGGGGTGACTCTTTACGAAATAAATTTGTTTCCGGACGAATCAAAGCGGGTTCTGTTATAGACAGCGGTTTCAAATCGTTCAATGTTCGTTAGAGTGTTCAGTTAGAAATTCGTGTATTATCTTCAAAATCTAGATATAATATGTATTTTCTTGAAAACTCATGAAAAAACTTGTTGTCATCGCCCAAGTTATTACAAAAAATTTCAAATAAAAAATTTAGCGCTATCTCTTTGATACTTGAAATGTTACAGAAAATTTTTTTATAAGCACACTTGTAAATTGTTATTTATACGAGCATAGTATATTAGTACTGGTTATATATACAATTAGCGAATTGTACCAGTTTCAGAACTTAATACTGGTATCGCCGAGTCAGAAAGAATTTCTATGAGAGGTAGATGTTGTTGTTATTAGGGGCCTGTGCTCCATCCGACGTCTCCACGTTCTGGCACCACTTTCTATGGCTGCGAATGTCGTCTACATACTTGCTGTTGGTGAATTTCTGTTGTTAATCAGGCGTTAATCGTTCACCATAGTGCGTTGGGTCACAAGTTTGACCTCAACTCCGAACAGATTGAACCAGAGAGATCCAGAAATCGTGGCATCATGCCTTGGTATCTGATCTAGCAATTTCTACTAAAACTACTCGTTGAACTGCGAGCAACAACAACAGATTGAACCAAACCAAGGGGTCCGCTCTTGATAAAGTTTGCGCATATATGATTTTCTCCACGGCTGATACACGCACATGGGTTAAATAGTGACCGGATCGGTCCCGTCGGCGGATACATGTACGCACACTATTGACAGGGGTTAAATAGTGACCGGATCGGTCCCGTCGGCGGATACATGTACACACACTATTGACAGGGGTTAAATAGTGACCGGATCGGTCCCGTCGGCGGATACATGTACACACACTATTGAAAGGGGTTAAATAGTGACCGGATCGGTCCCGTCGGCGGATACATGTACACACACTATTGACAGGGGTTAAATAGTGACCGGATCGGTCCCGTCGGCGGATACATGTACACACACTATTGACAGGGGTTAAATAGTGACCGGATCGGTCCCGTCGGCGGATACATGTACACACACTATTGACAGGGGTTAAATAGTGACCGGATCGGTCCCGTCGGCGGATACATGTACACACACTATTGACAGGGGTTAAATAGTGACCGGATCGGTCCCGTCGGCGGATACATGTACACTCACTATTGACAGGAGTTAAATAGTGACCGGATCGGTCCCGTCGGCGGATACATGTACACACACTATTGACAGGGGTTAAATAGTGACCGGATCGGTCCCGTCGGCGGATACATGTACACACACTATTGACAGGGGTTAAATAGTGACCGGATCGGTCCCGTCGGCGGATACATGTACACACACTATTGACAGGGGTTAAATAGTGACCGGATCGGTCCCGTCGGCGGATACATGTACACACACTATTGACAGGGGTTAAATAGTGACCGGATCGGTCCCGTCGGCGGATACATGTACACACACTATTGACAGGGGTTAAATAGTGACCGGATCGGTCCCGTCGGCGGATACATGTACACACACTATTGACAGGGGTTAAATAGTGACCGGATCGGTCCCGTCGGCGGATACATGTACACACACTATTGACAAACATCTCCCTCTCTTTTCTTACCCTTTTCCTTCATCCCCTCTTCTTTTTTCCTCCAAACTTTGAGCGGCGGATACATGTAAACCCAAATTGGGCGGCTCCATTTAACCCCTGTACACGCAGTAGGCGTGACCGTGAACCAGAGCGCAGCAATCGGTTATTTCTACCAGGTAAGTACTGTATATCATCTCAAGATACCGCCCACTCTGCCACGAGTTATGTATGCGAGAATGATTATGATCATCAACAGTTGTTTGAGTCTTGAATGTGTGCTGGGTAGTGTGAATAGAACGCTTATTCATCGAAGGGGAAACGAGGTCTCAATCACTTCTGCTAAAGGGCTTTTTATAGGCTCTCAGTAGTATTTTTTCTGATAATTATCAATACAATAATAAACAAGCGTTCATGATAAAGAAGTTATAATAAGTTGTGTAGGGATCTTTTTTGCGGTGTTCTGCATGTACTATGTGGGTTCAGAATAGATTACGTATGTCTCATGTAATGATTCGATCGATAAGTAGAGAAAGCGCTGATCTTTCAGGTGGGAATTGTTCTCTTCTTCTTCGTCTCTAACCTGCAACCCTCGTCGTCTCTGCCTGCATTTGGAAATCTGAGTGATCTCCCGCTTTTCTTCGGAACGGTCATGTTCGCCTTCGAGGGTGTGGCAGTGGTCAGTCACGGTTGTTTAGGGGCCTTCGAGGGTGTGGCAGTGGTCAGTCACGGTTGTTTAGGGGCCTTCGAGGGTGTGGCAGTGGTCAGTCACGGTTGTTTAGGGGCCTTCGAGGGTGTGGCAGTGGTCAGTCACGGTTGTTTAGGGGCCTTCGAGGGTGTGACAGTTGTTGTTGTTGTTGCCGGCAAACGTCTCGCGTCGAAGAGAGTTGGCTATGGAGAGCCGCTCTCTCCCCCTCTCTCTCCTCTCTTTTTTTAAAAAAAAAATACATCTCTTCTTCTTTCCTTCACAATAGTCTCATAAATGAGGCTACTTCTTTTGGTTTCATCCAGAGATCTTCCAACGTGAGTCTTGTTGGACGTCTAGCGCATTTGAAGAGATGGGCCACGTCGTGAGGTCCATTGAGACAGTCTGGGCAGTAGTCAGGTATCGAGTCATCGATCCGGTGTAAGTAGTGGTTGGTGTACCTGCTGTAGCCTGAGCGGAGTTGGCTCAGCGTGCAGCGGGCGTTTCTGGAGAGGTCCACTTCTTCTTCATTTATGTCCGGTGGTGGTCGGCCGCCCAGTATGACTGGACCTTGGATGGTTTCCTTTTCTTCTGAGACCATGTTTGTGTGGACTCGGTTGGCGACGCTTTTCCCGTTGTTCTTCTCTGCTGTTTCCGACAGGGCTCTTTCAACAGTGCTTCTGCATGCGATGTAAAGATCAGCTTTCATGTTGCGTGGTGGGGGTCCTTGGAGAAATAATCCGTGATGGAAGTGAGTTTGGCTCAAGGTCCTTGCCAAGTATTGGGCTGATAGCATGTGAAGGTGCGATTTCGATCTCATAACTTTAGCTTCAGCATGTGGTCGACGCTGGCCATTTGATGGTTTCCTGTTACGATACGCAGGCCATTGTTCTGTCCTCTTTGAATTTTGGTATGTGCTGAGGAGGAGAGAAAGCTGGCCCAGGCTGGAGCTGCGTAGCTGTATATGGATTGGCAAATGGCTTTTTACGTGAGACGGAGTGTCTCCTTTTGGTTGCCCCATGTACTGCCGGCTAGCGCCTTCAGTACATTGTTACGTTGCGACATTCGGCCTGCTATGTCTTTCGCATGATGACTGAATGTGAACATAGAATCATATGTAACTCCAAGGATTTTGGCGGTATTCACGGTGGGTACGCTCTGACCTCCGATCGAGACATCTAGGATAGTCTTGTACTCTTTGCTGTAAGGTGTGAAGAGTAGAAGCTGGCTTTTGGCAGGAGAAATAGATAGTCCACGATCGTGGATGAACTTTTCGATATGTGGGAGACCGGATCGTATGTGTAGCGAGGCAGTGGAAATGCTCGGATCTGACGCCCATAGTGTTATATCATCAGCATAAGAGACGATTTTGATGTTTGGATCGTTGTTCGGAAGATCGCTTAGATATAAATTGAAAAGAAGCGGTGAGAGTGCGCTGCCTTGAGGGACTCCGCTTCTGATCAGGGATGAGCTTGAGAGGACGTCGCGAAAGGATGTACGGCTCGTTCGTCCTCTGAGGTACGATGCTAGCCATTTCTTTGCGAAGTTTGGGGCGTCGGTTTGTAGGACGAGATCTATGAGTACCGCTATGTCTATGCTGTCGAAGGCCTTTGACATGTCGATTGCCAACATCACTGTACGTTTAGCTGGTCTCTTCGCGTTAAAACCTGCAGCTACGTCTTTTGAAAGAGTGAGGAGGGCAGAGGTGGTGGATCCATGCTGGTGCTCAGCTACTCTTACGTACGGCTTGAGTTCTTCCAATAGAAGTCGTTCTATGATTTTCGCCATCGGTGAGAGTAAGGAGATCGGTCGGTATCCTGGTCCATCCGTTGCCTCTTTTCCTGCTTTCAGGAGTGGGAGAATGACTGAAGATTTCCAAATCATGGGAATTCTGCCAGAGCTGAGGGAGTCGTTGAGGGTGTGACAGTGGTCAGTCACGGTTGTTTAGGGGCCTTCGAGGGTGTGGCAGTGGTCAGTCACGGTTATTTAGGGGCCTTCGAGGGTGTGGCAGTGGTCAGTCACGGTTGTTTAGGAGCCTTCGAGGGTGTGGCAGTGGTCAGTCACGGTTGTTTAAGGGCCTTCGAGGGTGTGGCAGTGATCAGTCACGGTTGTTTAGGAGCCTTCGAGGGTGTGGCAGTGGTCAGTCACGATTGTTTAGGGGCCTTCGAGGGTGTGGCAGTGGTCAGTCACGGTTGTTTAGGGGCCTTCGAGGGTGTGGCTGTGGTCAGTCACGGCTGTTTAGGGGCCTTCGAGGGTGTGGCAGTGGTCAGTCACGGTTGTTTAGGGGCCTTCGAGGGTGTGGCAGTGGTCAGTCACGGTTGTTTAGGGGTGGTCAGTCACGGTTGTTTAGGGGCCTTCGAGGGTGTGGCAGTGATCAGTCACGGTTGTTTAGGGGCCTTCGAGGGTGTGGCAGTGGTCAGTCACGGTTGTTTAGGGGCCTTCGAGGGTGTGGCAGTGGTCAGTCACGGTTGTTTAGGGGCCTTCGAGGGTGGGGCAGTGGTCAGTCACGGTTGTTTAGGGGCCTTCGAGGGTGTGGCAGTGGTCAGTCACGGTTGTTTAGGGGCCTTCGAGGGTGTGGCAGTGGTCAGTCACGGTTGTTTAGGGGCCTTCGAGGGTGTGGCAGTGGTCAGTCACGGTTGTTTAGGGGCCTTCGAGGGTGTGGCAGTGGTCAGTCACGGTTGTTTAGGGGCCTTCGAGGGTGTGGCAGTGGTCAGTCACGGTTGTTTAGGGGTAAACGGCGCTGAATAGGATTGGGGTTGCAAGTTCGACGACAGGCCGGTAGTGCTTGCATGTTTTGTCGAGACAGTCAATACTTTAAATGGCATGGATTTGATACCATTTTTTGGTCTCTCCAGGTGATGCCCATCGAGAATAGAATGCGCAAGCCTTCAGCGTACATCGCGTGGAACGGTGTCCTAAACTGCGCCTGTATATTTGTGCTGGCGATCTTCGCGGTCACAGGATTTTATGGCTATCTGTCTCTGGGCGATGATGTCAAGGATACAGCTACTCTTAATCTCCCGAACACAGTGTCAGTCATTGCGAGCGACTTTGACATTTTGAAGAATCATGTAAACTGAGAAATTGTGAACTTTTTGAGAGATCAACTAAGCGAAGTACAATATAAAAGAGATACAGTATCATGTAAACATTGAAAATGGTTATTTTCATTAATTCAGTCGTCAAATTAGATAATGTGTTTTTGCCTCAAATTTTAACAATAAATCTTTGTTCCTTTCTGAGTCATGTTAAATGAGAACTTTTCTCATTTTAAAGTTCTAATCAGGTTATATTCTCGATCGTCAAAAGTATTCAATTCAGTTTCTACCAAGGCATCAAATTGATGTTCGTTGCGTGCATTATGATCTCGTACCCACTGCAATTCTATGTACCGATGGAACGGTAAGTAATATTTTATTAATATTCATACTTTTATACAAATCTATTTCTTCAAAAGTCTTACTTGCCTTATAATCACAAACAGTTAATTTGTTTCGCACTCCTTGCGATTAATTTGCGTATCTAGCACTATTCTCTCGTATTGTGTCACTGATGCCAACCGGTTCAGAAGAACTGGTTGTAATTATTATACATGAATTGAAGTTATGATTGTGAAGAATACGTCGGAGTTATACTTTCATGATTGTAAAGAATACGTCGAAGTTATACTTACAGAGTGGAGAAATGGGTGACAAGAAAGATTGTTCCGGAGAGACAAGTTCCCTACATCTATGCCATCCGATTCGGCGGAGTTCTCCTCACATGTTAGATTCATTTCTGCGAAATTCGAGCTAGTAGATCAGCCATTATTGAGCAAATTAACGACTCATCAGTAATTTAAAGGATTTCGAAACGAATCCATATCATTCTCGAGCAAAAACAAGCAGCAGAATCGAGCTTGAAAAGAGTAAAAGCTCGAACTAAAACGTCACTATTTGATTGAAATTTAACACGATTTCGAGATGCCAAGTATAATAAATTGAATTATAGAGATCATTCGTCTTGGCAAACAATGAGTAAATCGTACAAGTACGCTGAGGTAACAATGATTCGGATCATAACCGATCAATATTTCGATGATCAGTGAATCATTGGATGGATAATTCGATAATCAGTAGATCAACGAGATTGATATAATAGATCAATAATTCAACCAAATTCCAATTAATAATTCAATAGGCGCGATAGCGGAGCTGATCCCGCATTTGGCGCTGTTTATCTCGCTGATCGGCGCGTTCTCCGGCTCTTGCATGGCACTGCTCTTCCCGCCCTTTATTGAGCTGCTCGTCTTGAATGCTAAGGGAGAGCTGGACACTTGGCTGTGGGCCAAGAACATCGGGCTTCTCTCCTTCGGGCTGCTCGGCTTCACCACGGGCACATATGCGGCGCTCTCCGAGATCATGCAGACCTACCGGCGGTCATAAGAGACATTCATAGTCACATCGATAGCTATCATGGTAGCACTATGTCACTTACAGTACCAGCTATGTCATTAAAAGTTAGCCGCATCGCTCTTTCACAGTGGAAACTATGTCAATGATAGTGACAGTATTGTGACTGATAATGACAGTGCTATCACTAACAGGGAAAGCGATGCCATTGATATCCATTCTGGCGTTGAGGGATAGCGCTTTAATTATAACGACTTGAATTGAAAGGCTGGCAAAACAAGACCTATTTATTTATGCCTTCCCGAGACGCCCGAGTACTGCTTAAACAATGCGCAGTTTGTAGGATGGTTTACACAGGTTTGGTGAAAAATTTCCAGAAATTCATTATATATATTTATTTTTCATGAGAACTTTGAACTGTGACTATTCATTCTTTCCTGACTCATCCAAAAGACCAAGTTATAGGCTGTGTTGCTTAATTTTACTACCGTCATTCTGATTATTTTCCATGCATTTCATCTGACATTTCCAAGATTTATATTATGTCTCTTGACATTTCACAAAATAAGCATGTATCAGCACAGTCACCGAATCGAACATTTCTTTATCGGGTTATATGGTGCATTGAAAACATCTTCCTATCTTATCATAATATGTTCAGAGCTTGAATCTACGATGAACAAATGCTAGATTATACTCACTTATAAAGTACTCTCATAAAGGCTCCGGTACAACGATTCGAGCTAGTAAGTACTTATTCGATGATCCTAGCGAGTGCTATTGATATTATAAACTAACCATGATTCCCGGGCTAAGTCGGTTACCTTTTTTGTATCTCTAGCTGCTTTTCCGGTCGTTATCGCTTCTATAACGCACTCGTAGATTTAATCTAAAACTTCAAATTTGAAGAGTACAACAATCTCATACATTTTGTATTGAAAAAAACAATGAATTCGTGTGTGAATATGCAATTACGCATCCAGCCAAAGAATAAAGTATAAATAGTTATTGTTATAAATATTTATTGTTGATCTGCTGACATATCCAAACTTCTCGCCCTATCGTCTGATTGATTATGATCGTATGCGGTTTCTTGCTGGATCAGAGCTCAAAAATTACCCAGAGACCCATCTAACACATCAAAAGGAGACCTGCGGCGGGCTATCTACAACAACAACATCAACAGGTGTGTAAATTTCTGAATGCATCAAAACAAGATGCGAGGTTTGTTTTTCATGCATAGCACACAGTTCCCTAATATATTTCTCATTAAAAACACCTATGGCACATTTATCGCGCTAGAGTACGGATAATCAGCCCTGTGAATTTTCTGACAGAAGTATGCCCCCCCCCCTTAAAAAGTGCACAGTCACTACTTGACGTGCTTGATTCTGCTAACGCACCGGTTATGCACCTAAGGAGCTAACTATTCACATATACAGCCTTTCTAAGGTCATCTTACTGTATATCTCGATCAGTTCCTCCTAATAGTTTAGACTTTTCAAGAATAAGCAATGTAATTAGTCATTGCAAGAATGAATGACCGATTAAATTTTTACTATAAATTTACTCAAAAAAGTATGCTCAGACCTTCTGTCGCAGATACATGCAAGTGCTCCTAAATGGCTTCTCAGCTTTTCTCTACACACACCGTTATCTGATACCTTAGCAATCAGGATGTTTCTTTGACCCGCACTGCGTGTGAAAAAATCTATGCGCTCTCCAAAAAACATTGAAATCTATGCGCATGGAAAATTGTTTTCTCGGATTTTTCGTAGGGAAAGTCTAAATCTTTGGAAAACTTGAATGTCGAACTCTGAAGTTTAAAAAATCTATGTGCTCGAAAAAAGTTGTGCGAGTGCTAAGAAACACCCTGTTAGCAATGTGCATGATCGTTCATCATTTGACCCGAAAGGATCGACGCATCTTCATAGAGGATCGACACATCCTCGAGAGATCTCGTCATGGATCATCCCCTACTCGTCATGGATCATCTTGCGATGCCATTTGCTTCCAGTGAACTCGGCTGGCCTCAGATATGTGATCTCTTCCTCCTCACATTTCATACAAGCATAGCGGCCCATTACGAAGAGCAGGTCACTCAATCTGAAACCTCCCATTTCTTCCATCATTTTTGAGTTGCATTCGGCATCAACGGCTGTTCACTTCAACGACCTCGATTTCGACCGAACTCGTCTAAGCCTCTTTTTTTTTATCAGAAACAAGACTCTTTGATGAATCAAAATACCTTGAAGCCGTCTTTCATTACACTGAGCACAATTTATCTTTTTCTCAATCCAAAACTACCTATTCTTCAGTTTTTATACATTCAAATCCAGAAAAACCTTTTTCATTCGAAACCATTGGAAATTCATCAAAAGTTTTTGAATCAATGGTTTTCAATTAAAATCAACGGAAAAACTCAATTTTCTAATAAAAAAATGTTCATTCAACTTATTTATGAATACAATTCTCGATAATAAGCTGTAGTCATCGCGTAAATCATTCCATTGGAGGCTACCAAATTATAAGACCTGTGAAACTCTCGAGTTCACATGGGTTAGAAGATCTAACACAAAAATTATGTCCTTTTTCACTTATCAAAGATGTTCGACTCCACTATTTTATCGTTACAATGACTACTACTCATCTTCACTTAAATTCTACATTTTCAAAGCTCGGATTTA
The DNA here is from genome assembly GCA_964056735.1 of Allodiplogaster pararmata. NCBI lineage: Eukaryota > Metazoa > Nematoda > Chromadorea > Rhabditida > Diplogasteridae > Allodiplogaster > Allodiplogaster pararmata. The sequence goes on from OZ057403.1 coordinate 32,047,856, forward strand.
AGTTATTACGGGACTATTTGACAATGTGAGGTTGAGATAAATATGATCTACCAGGATTATTGATAGCAGCGCCTCAGTTGCTCAATCCTAATTTTTGTCCAAGTTTTCTCCTATTTCTTCTCTATTTATCATTCATTTCAGATGACCTAACCATTCTGGTGATAAAGTGTTAAATTGATAAAAAAAATCGCATCGATTGCAATTCTCTTGCCTGCCCAACTATTGATTCAACCTCTAACAAGAAGCGTCTCTCTCTCTCTCTCTCTCTCTCTCTCTTTGGGACTGCGTACGAGCAATGCTCGTGTAGGCCCTTTGAAGGGTTTCTTTCCTTTGGGATAGTATATTTGGAGGTCCATTGGGGCCGATGCCTTCCAGCATCGTCCACAGTCGCACCACGAGTAGGTGACCTCCTTCGCGACCTCTCTCTCTCTCTCTCTCTCTCTCTCTCTCTCTCTTGCCTGTCCAACTATTGATTCAACCTCTAACAAGAAGCGTCTCTCTCTCCCTCCCTCTCTCTATCTCTCTCTATCTCTATCTCTCTTGCCTGTCCAACTATTGATTCTCTAACAAGAAGCGTCTTTCTTCCTTCAGACTCACCGATTCAGAAACTTCAACGCTTTTGGGTCGATTTGGTGTTCCCGAACGAGCGGGACAAGGTTGCGCTCCGCTCGACGACACACCGCACGAGAGTACTGTAGAGAGGCAGCCGCTTGACCTCCGCCCTCAAACATTATGTTCATTTGCACAATTTTTTCGTCAATTTTTTCAAAGGACCTAAACAAGACCTCCATGCGCTTATAGCGCAGTAGTTAGACCTTTTTTCCCGACAGCGTGAAAGGTTTCAAGTTAAATTTCCCGCAAGGGACTGACAACCTAATCAAACTGATCAAGGTCTTATTGTTCATGTTAACAAGAAGAACCTTTTTTAAACCAAATATCATGTTCTTCGCGTAGTCTGAAAGCCTTCAAAAATGAGGGATTCTGGTAGTTGGCCACAAAGTTGGTAAATTATTGCCTGTAAAACAAGGGTAACTGGCTCAATTCATATATATCGCAGTAACCTTACAAGAGATTTGAGCATTCTGGATTAACAGTTTTGCTGGGAGACACAATTTTTGAGTTAATGGCTCTCTTCTTCTTCCTCGCGCTTGTTCACGCTTCGCGGCAGGGTACGCGCTCCCCTGAGATGCAGGACAGACCTATCCTGGTAGAACCAGTGGCTGCCTGCTAGATCACTGCTAGTGTGATTAGCAGCAGTGGGGAGAGTCAGATTCGTGCATGAGCACTACCTTCTTCTTCTTCCTAGCATGAGCACTACCAACATTTCTTAACCCCCTTGGTTTGGGTGGATCTGTCCGGGGTGGGAGTCGAACTCGGGACTCTTCGCACAATGGTCTATCACACTACCACTATGCCACGCCCGGACTAGTTAAGTTAATGGCTCTCTATCTTCTAGTGTATCCACTCTCATCTGAAAACTTGACCTTAATAACTCTTATTCTACAACTTCATGGGTTAAGCTCCAACCGATAGAATAAACTGGCGAATGGTCGGCAATTCATCACCGAATCGATCGATCTCCGCGTTCAGCCAAACAAGCATGTCGTTGTCGAAAGAAGTCAGTTCTATGAAATTAAGTTTGAATGATTTGAAGATTGGGCTTAAAAGTATAACTAAGAACAAAAAATACTCATTTTAAGATGATCATCTTACATAGAATTCAGAATTAAAGATGATAGCACCTGAGGCAGTCTATAATATGATACCATGATATTCCCTGAGGTATACGTTCAGGGTACTTAGTGACGACAGACCGCAGGTATTGAGGCGATAAATCGTTACAGTATTTATTCGTTCCAGTATTTAAATCGTTCCAGTATTTATTCGTTCCAGTATTTATTCGTACCAGTATTTAAATCATTCCAGTATTTAACAACGGCTTTCTTCAACAAATCCAAACTTCGGTGATGAGAAGCACACACTTTGGATTCCCTGAGTATAGTTTCCTGCTCGGACTAATCCACGTTAGACTGAGAACTTAGGAAACTACCGTATTCTCAATTCTTCCCCCCCCCTCTTCCCCCTGTACTCACTTCGCTTCCGATCTGTTGACTCTGGCGGTGTAGCGACGTGCCCGCCCACATCTTGCAGGCAGCACTGCACGCGTGTCAGCACATCAACCACGTCTTCGAGGACTTCGGTGGACGCAGCCGCTGCGCGGCACACACTAGAAAAACTGACCTGTGGGACACTGCCGCTTGTAAGCAACAATGAAAAATATCTAAGGTCTCCCTTTTTTCAACATTTATGTCCATTTCCATGTCCATTGTAGCCAAAACAGCGAGCTGTCTTTTTCTCTATTTTTTTTCGCCCATTTGGAACCTTGGAACCCAAGAGCTTTAAAAAAACTACAAAAACAAACAGAATGATGGACAAGTAATTTCGCATACGGTAGTCTTCACCGCACGACATAAAAACAAGGAGCTCGAAAAACTCCTTCGCTTTCAAAATATCTCGCTAACGATTATCATTATCACAGCTTCTCTAAAAAATTTCAAACGATTTCAGGCACCTATGTTCCTCAAAAATTAGATGCAGTTCTGATTTTTCTTCTTCTTCTGCTTACTTTTTCATTATCCTAATCTTTCCCATGTTTTCTGTTTCATCATTTTGCATGTATTATTAGATGTATTAATGTTTGTATAACTCGTCTCAAAGTTCAAAAATTCACGACCTTGAACATTGAATAACTGATGAATCCCACTGAGTTATCTTATCGCAATCGGATATTTCCAGTATTCCTTAGCTTCAGCATCAGTCAGCATAATTATCTTCTCTTGAGAAAACGAGCGTATACTGTACTGACTTGCAAGGCTATCCGCAATTCTAGTCTATTATTTAGAGGAAATTGTGTTGGATACTAAAAAATGTAAAATAGCTCTGGTAAAACGTAAGCAGCATAAGAGAGGGGAAAATCTATAAAGAGAGAGAGAGACAGTAAGAGTAAGAGAGAGATAGAGAACAAGAGAGAGAATGAAAGAAAGAGAAGATGAGATAGACTGAGTGAGAGAAAAAGAGAGACAAAGTTTCTACATGTCACGAGAATCTAAGAAGACTGACGGCTGAAACATGAGAGACACATATGACGAACATTCCTGACTAAAAAGAGTCATAAACAATCCGCTCCACAGCTTTTTTTGTGTGTCAACCCGCCCTGTGACTATGTTTAAGTCATGTCTGTCAGTCATTGGGTACGCATAGGACTCTTTTGCAGATCGCCCCCTTCTCCCCCCCCGTTCTTTGCCCTTGACATGCAGTCCCATTACCCAAACATCTCCGAGCACTTTGTACATGCAAAAACTTGAAACGATCAGGGCATAACGACTCCCAAGCATGCCTTTTTACAGCCGGGAGTTTGCTTCTTTACAAAAAATGCGTTCAAAATCTTACTGTAGTAAATGCGTTCGAAATGTTACCCTAGTGAATGCGTTATAAAATCACTGTAGTTTCTAACTACAAAGAGAAAACGGCGGCAAATTTTTCTATTTTGAATCGAGGATAGCCAAGACAGAATACTCTAGTTTTACAACTTCTACATCAGTTCTACATCTTCTCCTCATCTTATACATCATCTTTTAGCGGTGGTCCCGACGAAGAACAGAGTCCGCTGAATTCTCCTCAAACAAATTAAAATGAATAATAAATGTTTAATCTTCAAAAATAACTTCTTAAACAATAAAAACTCACCCTAATAGCGAACTGAGCTCATCTATGCTACCAAGAGCTTCGAAAACGACGTCGTCCTTCCATCTCAAAAGTCAAACTTTAGTTATATATATATATATATATATATATATATATATATATATATATATATATATATATATATATATATATATATATATATATATATATATATATATTTATATTTTATCTCAAAAGTCAAACTTTAGTTATATATATATATTTATATTTTATCTCAAAAATCAAACTTTAGTTATATATATATTTATATTTTATCTCAAAAGTCAAACTTTAGTTATATATATTTATATTTTATCTCAAAAGTCAAACTTTAGTTATATATATATTTATATTTTATCTCAAAAGTCAAACTTTAGTTATATATATATTTATATTTTATCTCAAAAGTCAAAAGCTTTTTATCACTTCTACCCCTAGCTTTATCACTTCTACCCCTAGCTAGCTCAGTAGATCTTGATCTAATTTGAGCGAAAACCTACTCTTAAAACGAAAACCTGTACAGAGTATAGAACCTATGCGTAACTCTATGCGCTATGCAAACTAATATTGATGAGTTTTCTGTTTGTAAGATTACTCATCTCACGCTTTTAGTATTATGTTTCTTAAAGTGTGAAAATCCTGCATGATTAGCCTTTTTGATCTACAACCTTTTTGTGATTAGGTTTTTTGATCTACACACCGCGTGGTGATGAACAGCCTGGTGAAAACATCACTAATAGGTCATTTTAAGCATCAGTCAAAACAGCAGTATGAGGCCCCTTTTCTGGTGTTAGGGGGTACCTTCTCTCGTTGTTGAAGAGGCTGCTCTGGCCGGAGTCACCAGTGCCTCTTCCCTGCTTGAAGCCTCGGTTGACTCTCCTCGCGTCCTCGCCCATCACTCCTGACAGCTTCCGAATGGCCGCGCCATTCTCCGCTGGTGGCAGGGCGGCCATGAAGAGAAGCCGCTGCAGAGATGCAGGCAAAACATAATAAGTAAGAAAGATAAGGAGAAAGCTATTGAGAGAGAGGGAGAGAGATAGAGAGAGAAACAAATATATAGAGATGGAGAGAAAAAATAGAGAGAGATGAAGGAGAGATAGAAAGAGAGATTAAAAAATGTAACACAGTGAACATGAAAAAAGATAGAGGAAAATAGAAGAGACAGAGAGATAGAGAGACGAAAGTATACAAATATTTTCGGAAGGCACGGAGGAGTTGAAAGACAGAGAGGGAAACACAGAAAAGAGAAGAGAGAGAGAGAGAGAGAGAGAGAGAAAGAGAGAGAGAGAGAGAAAGAGATAGAAAGAGAATGAAAGAAAAAAGATAGAGAGAAGCTCAGAGATAGCAACTTTTGGCGAGATTCAAAAAGCAGCGGGAATCGTGCGGGGCTCTACTATAAATCTTCTCTCTACTCGAGTGCCCTCGAAATGCCTCGGGGCCTTTTCCGACGAAAACGGATTTCGGGATATTGTTTGAAAGATGAGACAGGAAGGCAATGACTTTTGTCAGATTTCGCCGTGTGATAACTCGAAATCAAAATACGAGGTGAGGGGGGGGAGATCAACAGGGAGGATAGAGATGGGATAAAACGTCTCCTCCCCCCTCTCACGAACATAAACAGGAGAGGGAAATGGGAGGGAAGAACGACGAGGAATGGGCAATTTGGATGGGAAAAGAGTCGTGTGCAACCTAAAAAGCGACCCTTTTTATCTAGTTAGAGAGGCATGAAAAAACACTCTTCATCCTTTTCTTTTTCAGCTTATCAACTCTCCTTTTCTCACGTCTGTCTAAATTTGTTTTCTATTCACCTTTTCACTATTTCTACCTCCTCTCCCTTTACCATACTTTTTATATATTTTATCTTCTTTCTCTAAACCTCTTTTTCCCCTCTCTCTTCGACAGTTTTTCTCTGCCTCTCTCTCTATCTCCTTTGCTCCCTCTTTCACAGTCTCTCTCTCTCTCTCTCTCTCTCTTTCTGCATGTTTTCTTTTCACCACCTTAGCTTCTTACTTTTTCATTCATCTCTACCATTTTTCTTCTCGTTTTTCTTCGCGAATAATTTCTTGTCTGTTTTCTCTTCTTTTCTTTCTCTTTACATATTTTTTATAAAATGTTCTCCTTCTACAGAAACGTTCCAACCTTATCCTCCTTAACCTTTGTATCTCTGCATTCGAATTCCATCTTCCTCTCTTTTTCATTTCTCTTTGTTTTCTTTCTTTCTTTATTATTATTTCAATCTGTCTCTCTCTCTCTCTCTCCCTCTCTCTCTCTCTCTCTCTCTCTCTCCTATAAGCTCATCTCACTTTCTTTCTTTCTCATAACCCATAACCCTTTATTTTCAGTATTGAGTCCTGTCTGTATAAAAACAAGGAGCTGATTTGTTAACCTTGCAGAGGATTTTCTGGCTTCTGAGGAGATGTAGACTCTTTGTAGCCATCTTCTTCAGCCCACCTTAACACAATCACATTTGTATTGCTCTTATCGTAATCCACTTCTCAATTTATCTTTCTTTCTGCGTTTAAGTCTCTCTCTCTTTTACTCTTTCTCTCTTTTTAACTCTTTCTCTCTTACTCTCTCTCTCTTTCTTTCACTTATTCTCTTTCTTTTACTCTTAATCTCTCTCTTTCACTATTTCTCTCTCTTTTACTCTTACTCTTTCACTATTTCTTTCTCTCTTACACTCTTTCTCTCTCTTAAAATTTTTTCTTTCTCTTCCTTTCGCTTTTTCTCTATCACTCTCTCAATGTTTCTCTCTTTTTCTTAGTAAATCCAGGACTTTATTTCTCAATTTCTCTTTTCCCTACGAGTTGTTCTCTTCTTCATATTATTTCGACTTTTGTTTTACTATTTCTCTCTCGATGTTTTCTCTTCCTTCATTTACTCTACTTTTTTACTGTCTTCAAATATCTCTTCGCATTGTTTTTTTATATTTCAGTTCAGCTTTCTTTATTGATAAAACCTTTTTTGTTAATCTTCCTCTCTCTCTCTCTCTCTCTCTCTCTTAATATTCCTCCTTCTCTACCTCATTTTCTCACTATGTCCCATTCTCTGCTTTTTTCATCATTAATTACTGTTCCCCTAACTATAAGTTCTCTTCTAATTCATCTCGATTTCCTTTTCTCATTATACCTCATTATTTTTCATGTTTTCTCACCATTCTTGACTATTTCTTCTTTCTTCTGCTCTCTCCTTATTCTTTCTTCTTTTTCTCTAAATTAAAATCTGCAATTTCCACCACATGAGTGACAGCGCTTCTTATACGAAGCACTTCCTCATTCAAACAGAATATTTTCCTACGAAGGTTTAAGGCTTCTTTTTTTCAACTAAGACCTGTTCAAAGCGAATAAATGTCTCACGTTCGTTTTTCAGTTTTTTTCAAAGCACACGTTGAAGTGAGGGAAAAAATTCGAAACAAAGTAGGGAGGGAGGATAGAGAGAGGAAGTGTGTGAGTGAGAGAGAGAGAGAGAGAGAGAGAGAGAGAGAGAGAGAGAGAGAGAGGAGGGAGAAAGCGATCGAGAGAGAGAGAGAGAGATAGAGGACATAGAGTAGAAGGATTGAACCGACAAAACTGAAAAAAATTAATATTTCAGTTGGGGAAGTGCACCCTGGGGACTTGTTGTTGCCTTGCCCAGAATCGCTCTCAAGGAACTCATCCTCACAAGGGTCTATATTTAGTGTCCTTGTATAGACATGAAATTGCTCATATGCCGCCATTTTCCAATGAACAACTCTCATCAAAAAAACATGTAAAAGGGCGCATTTTAGTAGGCGACCCGAAGAAATTGGGACAGACATTCTTGAATTGAACGAAAACTTTCAATGAATAAAAACATTGAGTAGCTCAAAAAGATAGCGTGAGCGCCCAGTGCGAGGCAAATTCAGAGGGCGAACAACAACTTCTTTAAACGGGGCTGATTCATGAGATCTTACCATCTGTAGGCGGGCATCTGCGTGTACCTCTTTTCAGTTTAATGTCAGACCATTCCTTTCCTCCATCAAGGAATTAACATATCTTTCCTTAGGCGGGTCTTTGTTTAGACATATTTCCGCTTTATGTGGGCTCTTGAACTTTTCAGAAGCATTGCAAACCCCCGCGCAATAATGACTACAAGTCTTCGAAATCGGTAATGAAAAATTGTTCATCGTGAGATGGGAAAATTTATCATGTAAATACGACGTCGAAAAGGGTGTTTTTTGGTTGTTTAAAAAAGTGGGTTTGAACTTTTCAAAGTTCAAACATGGTTTGAGAGGAATTGAGAAGAAAAAACATGAACTATGGAATCGTCTGAATCGAGCTGGAAAATTTTGAGCACAATATTGAGAAGGCTACTGTAATGGAGAATCAAAGTAAAGAGTTATTCCATTTACATATTCTACCAATTGAAAAGTATCCAATCTCCTCTTGTAGTACTCCAGATAATTTAAACATGCTCTTTATAAAAAAGATTGCCGTACCTTTATCCATCCCTCTTGAAATCATATATAACGACTCCTATCAGAAGGCTCAGATCCCCCAAAGATGGAAACACTCTATAGTGACTCCAGTCAAAAAGAAGCCCCCTTTCAACAGCCCATCTAATTATCGCCCAATTAGTATAACTTCTCTCTTCTGTCGTATATTCGAAAAAATTTTATCTAAAGAAATTGATAATCACTGTAAAAGAAATGATATTCTTCATGATGACCAGTATGGCTTCCGTCGCAAGAGATCCATAGAACAACTTATGCTCTTATTTCTAGACGAATGTACATCAGAGATTGATAAGAAGAAATTTACAGATATAATTTACTTCCGATTTTGAAAAGGCTTTTGATAAAGTTTCTCATATTAAACTTATCCATAAACTGAAAGAATATCAATTTCCAATTAAGATAGTTTCTTGGATAGAAGAATACTTAAGTAACAGAACCTATCAAGTTAGGGTTAGAGACGCACTTTCCGATAGCTTCACTGTGTGCAGTGGAGTCCCTCAGGGCAGTGTTCTCGGCCCATTACTTTTCATCATTTTCACTTCAGATATTGTTTCTAAAATTTCCTCTTCTTCTTGTAAAATAAAGGTCTTCGCCGACGATATGAAAGTATATAAGCACTTGTCTTCTAATGACTCTCATACTCCTTTGCAAAACGCTATAGATTCTGTTCTTGATTGGTCAAAAGCTTGGCAATTACCGTTATCTCTTCCCAAATGTAAAGTTTTAAGAATAGGTCCACAACAACCCCCTCGTTATCCTTACTCATTGAACGGATCCAACCTTGAATATTGTCATGAGATCCGTGATTTAGGTTTCATTGTAGATAATAGATTAACCTTTTCTTCTCATTGCTCTATAATCGCATCGAAAGCCAAACGTAAATGCTATCTCATTCTAAAAGTTCTCAAAAGTAAGAGCACGAAAGTGCTCATTGATGCCTATAACATTTATATCAAATCTATTCTTCAACATTGTACCACTGTCTATTCCCCCCATTTCGTTAAAGATATTAGAAAATTGGAAAACGTCCAAAACTTTTTCACTCGCCGAGTTTTCTATCGCTGCTTTGGTACTGATTACATAAACATGCCAAACAGTCAAATTAGAAACAAAAAATTAGGCCTTCTTTCATTGGAAAGCATAAGAGAATCGAACGATTTGAGTTTACTTTTAAAACTAATAGGGGGAAAAACAACTCTTTCAGACAGAAAACCCCATTTCTATAATTTAAGACAATCCGCGACACGTGGATCTAACTTCAAATTACATTTTCGTGCCCCGAAAACAATTTGTCGTATAAATTCATTCGCAATAAGATCTGCTCGTCTGTTTACTGAATTAAATTCAAGTGTTTAGTATTTATATAATATTGTTCCGCTCAATGTGTTCAGTTGTAATGTTTATGATCTAATGTTTGGTTTCTTCCTTTAATGCTTATTATCTTCCAACTTGTTGGAATCACTATAACCCACATGATGTTTGTGTACTATCATTGTATATTATATGAACAACATGTAATAAATAAATAATAATAAATAATAATACCAAACAGACAAGAGGTAGGCAACAGGACGGAGTCGAACCCAGCCATCTATCTAACCTCTGACCAGATATGTGAGCACATTACCATTTACATTCATATTTCCCCCACTTTGACCAGACTTTACTGCTTCGACACTGTATAACAGTTTTAAAAATTATTAGTGTGCACCTTTTTTGAGAACGCTATCCCTTCACTGTTTGCAATCAACAGAACTTTAACGAGAAATTTCATTGCTGTTTGCCCATAGGTCCTGTCGAGGGGGGGGGAGTCCTTTGGGATAGTTTGGTGAGGATCCTTCTAAGTGCAGATAAATTTTCTCAGTCTACACTCGCACCGCCGTCGGCGATCCTCTTCGCAAGACCAAATCGTTAATCGGAGAAGGGCAATATGATAGTTTACTGGCACCTCGAATCCCCATCAAAAAGTATAGAGGAGTATCGGTTGATGTTTTATCCGGTGGCATGCCCAGGCCAGTCCGGCACCTATCTCCTTCGAACTATACTATCCGAATTTGACCCGCTATCTCCAATGCATTTGTGCAAAAAGACATCCCTCTATACGCCAACTGACGCGCTCGATACCTGTGAGGATGGACCCTTCCCTATCGATGGTGTGGACTCTTGGGCTGTAGCACAATCGAAGGCGAGAAAAAAAATCGTTGGCGTTTCACGGTATGTCAAAAAATATAACCCTAATTTAGAATTTGAAGGCACTTTTTGTCGTCCGATCGGATCCCGTCAAGAATTGATTGGTGAGAAGTCTCCTGAACATTTCCAGATACTGTATTATTGAGATGAACCCGCGCTTGTTGGAGTTCTTATTCCAGTACTCAACTCGCGTTATATCAATCGACTCAACTAGTATCCCAATACTTCCAAGTCCAACACCTACTTTATTCTCAAACTCTTTCTCCTGAGAGAAGTTTACCAAGTTTTTTGAAGGAAACAGGTAGATTACCCTGGAACAAGATATACTTTTCTAGCAGACTGGAATCTAACCTATGCATGACAAATATAACCAAGTTATTTATAAATATTTGAATACTTGCTATTTTTCGATATTTTTTCTTAGTCTCATTGAATTGTTTTTATCGAACATCAATCATCCCACCCCGAGTCCTAATTAAATCGCGACACCTCTATCAACACCATTATTTAGTTATACCTAATGCAATTTTTTAGTTATATTTTGATCTTTCTACTCCGAAAAAATATCTTTTGTAGTAGCTTCGAGAACCTCAAACATTTTCCACCGACGCACATTCAGTTTTTCAATTTCTTCATTAGAAATCATTCGTTAAATTAGGAACAAAAAAAAGGGAAAAAATCTTAAAATTTTTATGGTGTAGAGACCTCCTGGGGGCGTATTCAGAGACAAATTTTTATACTAACATTTATGGTAAACTTTATACCAAGTTGTAGTTTCGCCAAAATGGAGAGAGTAGACTTTAGGGTAAACTTTACACTAAAGTTTAGTAGGAAAGCTGAGATGCTCTCACCCGTCTTGTCTCTGAATACAGAACTGAGTTGAACTTAGATATACAATATACTAGGGTGAAATTTACCCATGAGTTCATCTTAGATCTCTGAATACGGCCCCTGATCTCTTAGCAACTACTCATAATAACAACAATGAAAAACAAGCTTTTATCACGTGCAACAATCAACACAAAAAAAACAATTTTTCTCAAGAAAACTCAAAAACTTGGTTTTCTCACTAGCTCTGCGTCTCAAGCAATTAGCATGTAAGACATCGAACAGGATTTTTTTAAATCACAAATATAGGGAAGTTTTTTTCCCAGCTTCGATGCTACAGCTTCTTGTGGCAATGCTACAGTAGCCTATCGATTATTCATTGACAAAAGTATGAAAGTACACTTGACGATTGCATTCAGGGTGTTTCTTAGCATCCGCACAACTTTTTTCGAGCGCATAGATTTTTTTAAATTTCAGAGTTCAACATTAATTTTTTTCCAATGATTTTGCCTTCCCCTACGAAAAATCCGAAGAAAAAAATTTTCCAAGCGCATAGATTCCAATGTTTTTAGGGATTTTTGGAAAGCGCATAAACTTTTTTACCCGCAGTTGCATGTCAGAGAAACACCCTGGTTGCATTCCAACAATTTAACAAAAAGTGGGTAATTCCGAGCAATCAGGAACTCGAAGAGAGTGAAAAAACGAGAACCACGGGAAAAAGCGCAGACTTGCTTAATGACTTTCATCCTTCAACCATCGTGCAATTTCATCTTCACCATCGGTTTCCAATCCCATTTTCTTCACTTCTGGTTCCAACCCAGTTTCCTAAATTGGAAGAAAAAACTTTAAAGTTCAATAATAGTTTTCTGATGCGCCTATACCACAATTTGAATAAAGGCATAGACTGTTTTTATTCGTTAAATTGTTTTTTAAACATGACAAAACTCCGAGTTTGGTTTAAAAAGTGCATAGAAATTGAAGCTTATGCAACCAAAACACACTGTATACCTGTAGATCAAGAAAATTTACGAGATCAATAAGGCTCAATCTAGATTCTAAAGTTTCTTATTTTCTTGAACTGTCTTGCTCTATCTCAATATCTTTTCTCTCTCACGCTCTCTCTCTCTGTAACTTTATGCCTGTTTCTTTATCTCTCTTTCTGTCTGTCTGTCGCCTTCTTTCTCTCCCTCTCAATCTCTCTCTCTATTTCTCTTTTTCTATCTCAACTTCTCTCTCTCTTTCTCTCTACAAGTCATGAAACCATTCCAATCTTATTCCCCACCCTCTGGGCCTCCTCCATCATCTTCTTCTCCTGCTCAGCCCTCCACCTTCTCCGCTCCGCGTACATTGGAACGTAGTCATCTCGATACTGCTTCGTACAGCTTTCCACTGCTTTTAACACCTTCAAAAAACTTCCTGACTACTAACAGTAATGACTATTCTTAATGACATGTAATCCGATGACTTTACCTGGCTGAGAATCGATAGAAGGAGAAGTATTATAACCCAAACGAACTCTTCCTTACTATTACCAGTTAAAAGCTTTTCCTGGGGCTCAAATTCTTCGGTATATCTAAATTTTCTTGCCCAAACACCTTCTTACCGATGCCTTGAGCGTTAATTATTACATCAAATCGTCCTATTTTTGGGCCTCTTTCTCAAACCCCAGCGTGTCTCTGTTCCCGTTCCGGGTACGGATCCTCAAATTATGGACACCATTTATACCAATAAAACTAGTTTCTTTTATCACACATGAATCTCTGTCATGGAATATTCCAGTTTTTTCCAGGCCTCTCTCTCCTTCACCGACACATTATAAAAACCACTGGATTTACTTTCTAAAAGGCTTCCTAACGTACTCCTACCTCACTCCAGAACAAAGTTCAGACACAAACTCACATCTTCCATTCCTAATCCGGTTTTTGCACTCACGGCGACGGTCGTCAGATCTGCATAGAACTCATCCAGAACCAGCGAGAGCGATCGAGCGAGGTCGTTCGAGTAACTGAGCAGGTTGCGAGTTCGAGGGAAGATAGGTTGCGAGTTCGAGGGAAGAGAGATGTAGAGAGTTTTATTGAAATGTACAGAGATGAAGAGAAAGAGAGATGAAGATCGAGAATCATCGAGAGGAAAGAAAGCTAAAAAGAAAAACGAGAGAGAAATTAAAGAAAAGAGCGAGAGAAAGAGATAGAGAGCGAGAAAGAAAGAGAGAGATGGTGTGTAACAGAAAAAGCGAGAGGTATAGAGAGTGAGATGAAGAGAGATAGAGAAAGAGAGAATAAGCTGAAAAATACTCTCAACCTGCTCCGTGACTCTTCCAGAGCCTCTCCAAATGCCTCAAAATCTGTCATCCATCTCTGCGCGAAATCAGGACGAACGATGTCGGCCTTCAATCAGGGGTTAAATGGATACCGGACCAGTCATGTTGGCGAATACATGTTCGCGCCGAGAATGATCTACATTCTCTTCTATTTCTGTTCTATTTCACTTTTTCTCTACTTCTCTTTTCACTCTTTTTGCCTTTTCCATTCTTTTTTCCACTCGCTCGGCGCGTACAAACATGCCTTAGACCAGCCTCATTTAACGCCTGCCTTCAATGCGGTGATTCAATATAATCTGATCTGCACCCAGAAGCTAACGGAGCAAGAATCAATCGAAACCCCTCGAAAGATCATACCACTTATCCTAACCTTATATAACCTAACTTCAATTGTTTCTTTTTGAATTTTAAATTGTACTCTTCAGTATTCAAAAAAAAATTAACTTCTATCCTTTAGATTTCAATTTATCAACATTTTCAAATTGATGGTTTTTTTCTCGTGAACGAGAGAATCTTTCCACACTTCGGCGGGCTTTTGTTTCAAGCTTTAAATGTTCTGTTTGAATCCCTAGACGAAAACCCTGATCTTGGAATCAGCGTAGAGTGTATTGCATCTTCGCGTTTCTTTTCAGAACTATTCGCCTTTTCTGCCGCACTCCAATATGTCTATGTCTTCGGACAATTTAAAAACCCGAAACCTCTAATCGCTCGTCATAACAAAACTAAGCAGTCTGCCAACTTTGTTGAACACAACGAAGAAAGGCAGCTTGGTCTTGTAGAGAATGGAGCAGGCATACAGCATATTCGACATGAACGTCGTCGGAGAAGTCGTCCGAGAGGAGTCACAGATGTAAGCGATCACCTCAGATTCATCCGTGTATTCATCGTTTCATACTTGAGAGATGAAACTACTTTCAAAAAAATATTCTTTGAATTTTTTCCTTCTCAAAATAGTTTTCTTCTTCTTCTGCATGTAGTTCTGCACCCACATTTTTAGTGTCATGAAGCTTTAGCGGCTGATTCATTATCATATTCATAGTGAAAATATCAACGAACTGATACTATTCAATATTCATTGAACTTCCACAAAAGTTATTTCCTTCGATACGTTCTGCTTCTGCTTGCTCAAAAACAAAAAAAAAGAAATTCTAAATTATTTTAATGCAAATCGCTTGTTATTTCGTATTGTAGATGCATTCACTTTATTGTAATTATTCTTTCACTCTTTTTCATTTATTTACCGTCCTTGTATGCACAATCGTATTCATATCTTATATTTTCGAAGTGAGCCAATGATTTTCGCCAAATCATCTTTTGTTGAGTGCAAACTTATGATATAAAATAATAACTTTAAAAAACTTTTTGTTGAACTTGTAAGGCTTACTGTAGGATGAGAAGAGGCAAAGGTGTCCGTGATGATCTGCCCTGAGGCACTCCAAGTGAACGCCTCGATTTGGCCGGGAGTGTCCACAATCGTGAGTGGGACGCTGCTGGATCGAGCACGAACGATGTCGATTACCTGCAACGAGGTCGCGACGGAGGTCACCTACACGCGGTGCGACTGTGGACGACGCTACATGGCGTCGGACCCAATGGACCTCCAAACAAAACTTCCCAATGGAATCTCCCGCAAGGGACAACGAGGACGGCTTCCCCCGAAACCTCATTTTTTCTAACACGGATCAGAAAGACCCAGCGTCTCTGATCCGAACACTCCTCCAAATCGCTGGTATCGAGACTAACCCAGGCCCAAGATGGCCTTGTTCTGTATGCTCTCTTAACGCGCCTTCGAATTGTGTTAATTGTAGCAAATGTAAGAAATGGGTACATTTCCGCTGTTCCAACCTTAACAATCTTAATGATTGGAACCCCCAATGGAGATGTAGAATTTGTGAGAGAGCCCCGATCCAGCAGACTGCCTCCCAGACGGTAGCTAACCTGAGGATAATCCAATGGAACGCTAATGGACTGAGAGCCCGACTAACCGAGCTAGAGGACCTTTTACATGAGTTGAATGTTCACGTAGCACTCATCCAAGAAACCAAAATGGATGCTAATATTCCATCTCCGAATATCGTAGGTTACACGATCATAAGAAAAGACCGCTCCAACTTTGGAGGCGGACTTGCGATACTAGTCAAAGAGAATATTCGCTATGCTAACGTGACCTCCCCAACAACGGACCAGACAGCCGAAACACTCAGCGTGGACGTGCCAACCGACCAAGGAACCATAAGAATCTGCAACATTTACATCCCACCTCGATCGTCATGCCCCAACACATACGCGCCGAACTTCAACCGACTCCTAACACAGAAGAAACCATTCATTGTCGGTGGAGACTTCAACGCACACAATAAAGTTTGGAGTGAAGGTACGGAGGATAGCAGAGGAGATGAACTATGCGACTTCATTGACGACAGCGATCTTGTATGTCTCAACAACTCAAAGATGCCCACAAGACAAAAAGCATCACCAGACATCACTCTCGCCTCGAACGACATAGCCATCGACTGCAACTGGTCAACAATCAACAGAATGAACTCTGACCACCTCCCATGCCTGATTGACGTCGAAACACAGCCATCCAGCATCTCAAACGCACGTTGTTATACAAATTACAACAAAGCGAATTGGGAAGGCTTCGAAAGGGACATCAACAAGATTCTCATGGATTTCCCATTCGCCGGCAACTCAGTTCAGATGCACAAATTCCTGACCACCACCTTGACCAAAGCGGCTAAGAACAACATTCCCCGTGGAAAGGTGCCAAAATACACACCTCACTCGAGTGAAGATGTGAAGAAGCTGATTGCAGAACGGGACCAAATGAGGAGGGACAATCCTACGGACCCCTCACTCCCCTCAATAATGGCCGAAATCTCCTTCCGCATCAACCTCGAAAAGAGGAAGGCTTGGGAAAAGTACATATCTGAAATTAGCCACAACGAACCGGGCAACAAACTCTGGAAAACGATAAAGTCTATCGACGGCAAATCAATTAAACCGACGCACTTGACCATCAGCCACGACGGGAAAAGTCTATGCCCAACATCTGCCTCAAACGCTTTTGCCAGAAAATTAGCTAAACAAGCCCCTAAAGAGGTCGACAAATCAGCAAGAAGCACAACACGACTAATTAAAGGCCTCAAACGGACAGACGCTCCCCAAATTTCCCTGGCACAGATCGAAGAAGCAATCAAGAAAACCAAAGGTTCCAAATGCCCAGACAGTGAAGGCATCTGCCCTCTACTACTCAAAATGGCCGGTGAAAACTTCAGAAAATGCCTCTGCATCCTCTTCAATAACACGCTGCAGACAGGTATTATCCCGTCCAGATGGAAAGATGCAAGAGTGATAATGTTACCTAAACCAGGAAAGGACTCCAGCAACCTGAACGGCTATAGACCAATATCAATACTATCCCCTATAGCCAAAACATTCGAACGGGTCTTATTACCATTCCTGGCGGAAGGCTTTCAAATCGCTGACTGGCAACATGGATTCCGCAAAGAGCACTCGACTACTACCGCACTCCTGGAAATAACCGGGAAAATAACAAACGGCTTCAATCGGAAACCACCCCCGGACCGCACTCTCATGGTCGCCCTTGACCTCACTGCAGCATATGACTTAGTGAACATATCCCTTCTCTGCAAGAAACTCACTGAAACGAATATGCCAAGAGCCATCGTCCGATGGATGTCCAGCTACCTAAGAGGCCGTACAATCAAGGTAGATTTCCAAGGAAAAAGCAGTCGACGTCTCACATGCAGATCTGGTGTCCCACAAGGAGCAGTGCTCAGCCCCCTCTTATTCAATCTCTACATAAACAACCTCCCGCAACCCACAGGAAACACGCAGATGACAGCCTACGCCGACGACATATCAATTCTCTCCTCAAGCCCCTGTATTGAAACCTGTGAAGATCAGATCAACCACTTCCTACCGAAACTCGTAGAAGAATTGGAACAACGTAAAATGATCATATCCAAGGAAAAGACTACGGTCACCCTTTTCACAACCCATACAGGCGAATGTAAAAAAGAACCCAAGGTAGAAATCCACGGAACCCTTCTGCCGACAACTAAAACACCCAAAATACTCGGTGTCGTCTTAGACCAACTCGGCACCTTCCGACAACATGCAGAATACCTTAAACAGAGAACGGCCAAAAGACTGAATATACTACGTGCCCTCGGAGGAAGAACATGGGGCCAACAGAAAAACACCCTTCTTGCAACCTACAAAACAATGACCAGATCCGTTCTCAACTACGCCGCACCAATTTACTCCCCTCAATTGGCCGAGACGAACTGGAAAAAACTACAGGCAAACCAAAATAGAGCAATTCGGATCGCAACAGGAAACCTAGCAATGGCCGGCACAGAGCACTTAGCTCTAGAAAGCGAAATGTTACCCATAAAGGAGCACAACACGATGCTTACCAAGCAATTCGTTGCAAGAGCAAGACTCCTCCCAAACCACCCCTCCCATCGTCGATGCATGGAACCCAAACCACCTAGAACTATTCGTAAACATGCCAAGGACTTAGAAATTATGCTAGTAGACAGTGATCAGAAAGCCGCACTTAAAAGAATACATACTGAAACTGTTAGAAATTTCATTAGATCTTGCTCACCTAACCCAGTTCTAGGTAAGAAACCTCCCAGAATCCATAAATCAACGAATCAACTTCCCAGGGAACAACAAATAACATTATCGCAACTACGTAGTGGCTATGCAAGTTCCCTTAACAGCTACCTACACAGAATAGGAGCTGCCCTATCACCTCTTTGCCCAAAATGTTTAGAAGAGCCACATACAACTAGTCATTTATTCTCGTGTCGCTGTGACCACACACTTTTAAGAAGTATAGATTTGTGGAATAGCCCGACGTCTGTTGTTAAGTTCTTATACCAGTGATTCCTTTCTCTCTCTCTCAAAAAAAAAAAAAAATAAATAAATAAATAAATAAATAAACCCCGAGAGAGAAAGAGAAATAATGTAATTAGATAAATGATGTAAGTAAAGTTATTGTTTTCTGAGCCATGTCAAAGAAGACCTCGTCTACCCAGCCGGAGACCTACGGCGGGCAATCTACAACAACATTACCTGCAACATCGATTACCTGAGAGGTCACCTTAAACTCATATATACAAAACCATACGTCCCCAGCACTAGCGAGATTATCGAAAACGACCGTTTCTTAGGCGGAAAAGTCAGAGAAATGAGAATCTCTTTCTTCTCTATTTCACTTCTAATCATACCAGACTCTTCCGCTCGAGACGCGATCGTTACAAAAAATTTTTTTAATTGCAATTCCCCTTTGTTGAGCTATGTACATAGCAGTCAAACTGATAAACAGCCTCGACTTTCTTTATCATTGTTCATCTCTCTCGCTTTCTCTCTCTCTCTTTCTCTGTCTGTCGCTCTCTCTCTCTCGCTTTCTCTCTCTATCTCTCTCTCTGTCTGTCGCTCTCTCTCTCTCTTTCTCTCTCTGTTGTTGTTGTTTTGCCCATATATCCTGTCGAGAGGAGTCCTTTTGGGATAGGTTGGTGAAGATCCTTTTGAGTCCGGAGAGATTTTCTCCGTCTACACTCGCACCGCAGTCGGCTATCCTCTTGGCGAGACCCATTCGTTAACCGGAGAAGGGCAAGAGGTTATTTCACTGGCGCCTCGACTCGCCATTGAAAGTATAGCGGAGTATCGGCTGATGTTTTGTCCGGTGGCATGCCCAGGCCGGTCCGGCATCACCCTCCATTGACGAGCTATACTACCCAGTTTTGGTCCGCGGCGGGATTTCTCCCGCTACCTCCAAGCACGAATTCTTCTTAGGGAGGCGTCCCTCTATCCGCCACCTGAGGTCGCGCTCGATTCTGGACTGGATGATCCGGCTCCATCCGTGACAGGCTCTTAAGGCTGTAGAGTCACGAATGGCCACTGTTGCCAGTGTGTTTCGAGCTTTCTCTCTCTCTCACCCTATTCATATCTTCTCCCAACCTAATAACAATTTTTCTCCTTCAATTCAATATTCTCTTTCTCAAACATTCTACCTTTTTCTTTCCTTTCCTCTTTCCATTCAGTTCTCTCTTCTTTTTCTTTCTTTATCAACTTCTCCATCTCTCTTCGTCTAAAACTTTATATCCATCTCTTGCTTTCTCACCATCGACTTCTCTATCTCTCACCCTTCATCTCTCTCCACCGGGATCTCTTTCTCTAGAATCTGTCTAATCACCTTTCTTTCGTCCTCTTTATCTTTCTCTCTCTGTCTGTCTCCTAACCTTATCGAAAGAAGTGCAGAATAGATTGAGGCATGTCAGAATGGCCCCATTTGGACCAAGCATGTATTGCTGCATGACCTCTTTGTAGTTGACCGTATCACGAATGTCCAAATTCACAGAATACGGCACCTGCGACACTTTTATGTTCGTTAGCCACTTCTTTCAAATATCTTAGAGCAAATCTGATAAAAACTTACCGATGTTGTTCAGGAGATTGAAAAGTAACAATGATTTCGATTTCTAGAAATACTAGAAGCTCAAAAAACCTGATTTCCAAAAACTTGAACCTAAAAATGCTATTTTTTGCTTCAAAAGTAAACCTTTACTTTCATAGCATTCTTCTTAAAATCTCATTCATTTAATCATATCTTTCATCCTCATTGATCTCTAAACAGAGAAAAGAACTTCTTTTGAAAAAAAAAGTCATATAAAACCTAATTAAAAACCCCTGTTATGGAATCAGACCTTTTTTCTTGCTCAAGCTTATACATGTACTCTCTTTCACTTTAACTTTCCTATATCTACTCAATTGAGAAAGCTCATGTTGACCCTTGTCACTCAAGCCCATTCAGACCCTTTCCTTGACCCAAATCAACACAGAAGCCTGTCTTACCGTTCTCACTGCTGGGTCTAGATTCACTACATAAGGCGGTGTTTTACGAGCGTGAAGATAAGCGCAGAGTTGTTGAACAAACGTTGTCTTGCCAGACCCAGCCATGCCTGAAACCAGGGTTTAAATAGTGACCGGATCGGTCCCGTCGGCGGATACATGTACACACACTATTGCCAAAAATCTCCCTCTCTTTTCTTACCCTTTTCCTTCATCCCCTCTTCTTTTTTCCACCAAACTTTGAGCGGCGGATACATGTAAACCCGAATTGGGCGGCTCCATTTAACCCTTGCCTGAAACGTTTCGGCAGTGAATTCATCTCCGATGTTTCTGAGAAAGTTCGCGATGAAGATAGCACTTTACCAGCAAAGATACATCTAGCATTCTACCATTAATCAACATACAATATTCAATATTTTTAAGAAAAAATATATGAGAATATTGAAGAATTTCCTTATATCAGTCATTAAATGATAATATGTAAGCTTCATTCCTGCTTCTAAGCAAAAATGATTTTATCGCTTTTTTTATAAAGACAATTGGTAGGAAGGATAGTAGGGGGAAACGGGAGAAATTTTTTTGATGCTTCTGGCATACAGAATGTCAGCCGACTCATCCCGACTCAATATTCCCTATTTCTCGCTCACCGAGAACAATGAGTGTTGGGGCGAGTGATGGATCTGGTCCTTGGAAGTTGGATGAACTGCCAGAGAAGTCTTCAGAGAGAGGGGCGAGTGATGGATCTGGTCCTTGGAAGTTGGATGAACTGCCAGAGAAGTCTTCAGAGAGAGGGGCGAGTGATGGATCTGGTCCTTGGAAGTTGGATGAACTGCCGGGGAAGTCTTCAGAGCCACTCCCTGCAAAATTCAATCGATAACTATCCACTACAGGAGTCTCTTGACAAGTTTTTCTCAACTTGCACTGCGACAAAGCAACATAGGTCACTGTTGAGAATTTCGAAAAACGACCGTTTCTGAGCGAGGGAGCCTGAAATAATGACTTGCTATCCTCCTTTCCTTCAGCACGCTTCTCATTATTCCAAACTACCCCGGACAAAGAGCGTTCGTTTAGAAAAAAATTATTTCAACAATTATACTACTGTAGACCTTTAGTGACCTATGATTTGTAAAAAAAAAAACCTTAACTGTTGACGAGATAGCTAAAGATCTTGGTGTCACTATTTCCGTTGAATTCTCGTACAAACACCATATTGTCGATAAGTGTAAGAGAGCTTCCGCTGTTGTCAACATGTTATTTTTAAATCCCCTTCCATTTCTCTGTTGACATCTGCTTTTAAAATCTATGTCCGACCCATTATCGAATACGCAAGTGAGTTGTGGAATCCATCTTCCTCGGGCCTTGTTAAGTTGGTTGAGA
Organism: Allodiplogaster pararmata; assembly: GCA_964056735.1. Lineage (NCBI taxonomy): Eukaryota > Metazoa > Nematoda > Chromadorea > Rhabditida > Diplogasteridae > Allodiplogaster > Allodiplogaster pararmata. Next base: position 32,069,683 of record OZ057403.1, read on the forward strand.
AAGTCCAACGCTCTTTCACGAGGAGAGTACTAGGAAGAGTCCGTCACCCTAAGCTTCCGTATTCCCAGAGGCTTTCAATGCTAGGCCTCCAGAGCCTCGAGTACCGTCGCGCTATCTCTGATCTACTTTTTATTCATACATGTTTACATAACAGCTTGGACATAGACACTGATCATTTATACGAAATCATAGACACTGATCATTTATACGAAAATGAGAAAGTCCAACGCTCTTTCACGAGGAGAGTACTAGGAAGAGTCCGTCACCCTAAGCTTCCGTATTCCCAGAGGCTTTCAATGCTAGGCCTTCAGAGCCTCGAGTACCGTCGCGCTATCTCTGATCTACTTTTTATTCATAAATGTTTACAGCTTAGACATAGACACTGATCATTTATACGAAATCTCGGCTGTTCAGCGTTTCACTCGGCATTCGCATCCTCTAAGACTTATTCCTCCTCACCGCATCAATAAGACCTCTTTATCGACATGTGTTTCCCGTCAAATGTCTGTTTGGAACTCTCTTCCCACTAGTAGCCTTAAATTTAGAAAGCAACTTCTTTCGTTGCCTGTGAATGTGATTGTGCCAGTTAGTCTTGTTTCTGATACTTAATTAAGACTTGTTATTTTTCATCATTATCACAGCCCCCCCACTCTCTCTATTAATAGAGTCTCTCGTAAACTTGACATGTATTGGATTGTAATGATCTCGATGTTGTGTTATAGTGATGTTTGTTGTATTTTTCTTGAGCACTCTCTCTATTAATAGAGGCTCTCGTAATTTTCACATGTATTGTTTCGTATCACGACACTTTGTACCGCGTCACTTTGTATACGACACTTTGTACCCCGTCACTTTGTACCGCGACACTTTGTACCGCGACACTTTGTACCGCGACTTGAGTGAGGCCGCGCGTTTTATTTTTTACATTAAAACATATTTTTACATTAAAAAACGCTTAGGCTTAGTAAAAGTTTACGATAACGAGGCCGTACGGTTTAGCTAACGAGGCCGTACGGCTTAGCTAACGAGGCCGTACGCGGTACAAAGTGTCGCGGTACAAAGTGTCGCGGTACAAAGTGACGGGGTACAAAGTGTCGGGTACAAAGTGTCGTATACAAAGTGACGCGGTACAAAGTGTCGGTAATTCGTATTGTTTTGGTTCTTATCTACCTCTCGCGCGCTTAGGAATGAGTATATAAGGCAAGGAAAGGATCACGTCTAGAGTCCTTTTTCCTAACAGCGAAGAGTCTGCTCGCTTGGCGGAACAGTCCGTCCTCGCCATTTGAAGGGCTTGCTGTCCCATTTTTCTTCTTTACTTGTATTGAAGGTAGAATAAACTATTATTCTCCAGTGTTGTGAGATCCACTGCACAAAGACCCCGCTTTCTACCCAAAGCGAGGAGCACCCGAGGGTACTCTACATTACATTCTTAAGCTGCGCAAAAGTGAAATCAAGTCCTGAAACGCACTGGAGCTCCCGGGCACACCATCTGAACTCGCTTGATCTGCACTCTTCTCATGTTGACTCTGCTGATGACCATTCCGCATGGAATCCATTGTTTTCGCTGTAAAACATCACCTGTGCTTCGAACTTATTCACAGATTCCTTCCTCACAATCACGCCGATTCCTGCGAATCGATCCTACCAAATACTTGGAAACACGGCTTAACAAAAGCCGGGGTTTTCGCACAATCCTCATCGGTATGAACTCAACACTGTCATATTTTTCATCTGAGAAGCTTCAATTTTTAAATGTTTTAATTTTCTGTCGTTTAATTGTCGAGGATCGTCAGGAAAAAACGTGTACTGGACCGCTATGCATAAAACTACCGTAATCCGTTATGTTTTGGGAAATTTAAAACTACCGTAATCCGTTATGTTTTGGGAAATTTAAAACTACCGTAATCCGTTATGTTTTGGGAAATTCATTCTGAAAAAAAACTCTCAAAATTCATTAGAAAAATTATGTAGATTACTGATCACTGCCATATACTTAAAACTCGTAAAATACTTTTTTAAACTTTCAAAATATTTTGAGCGTTAAAACATGACGCGTTAAAACATGACGCGTTAAAACATGACGCGTTAAAACATGACGCGTTAAAACATGACGCCTCTGCGCGACTATCTCATTCAGAAAATCATTTTTATGTACAATGAAAAATAAGTTTCAAATAATTACTAGAAAATACATCTTATGAAAAATTCAATACGATTCATAATTCAAAATCAAATCATCCAATATAGTCATGTAATCACACCAGTCCAAAGTCGATATCGTACAGTGCGTGACTTGCTATTATGAAAACATGATAATTAACAAGAAAACCATAAGTAATTTAAGAATTACTGAGAAGGAATAAGTCATGAATAGTCACAGAAGCTACCCTGACAGGAAATGAGTCATGACAAGGAATAAGTCATGAATAGTCACAGAAGCTACCCTGACAGGAAATGAGTCATGCAAAACGAGGCTGCTAACTGATCATCTACTCTATTCAATACTCCACTAAAACATTTCATTTAGATAACGTAAACTGAACAAGGCACCTGAAAGAGCAATCATTACATTAATTATAGTTTTTATCTGATTAAAATGTCTTTATTCATTCATTCTTTATTCCGGTTGTACATATTGCATAGTTAAGTGTGTGACAACGGATGACTGATACAAATTAAATTCAGTATTTAAAATAAAATCAGAGAAATTCACAGAGAATTACAGCGTAAAATTCTTGTTAAAATACAGTTTTAATGTTTTTAAGGGTCATATTTACATTTAAAACGATTCAGTTCATAGTTCCAGAATCTCACATCTTGGTATCCCTGCCTGAACAATTGCAATGAATCGCTCAACTGATTCCAAACGCTAAAAAGCGATATATTCGTATTTTATTTTCATTATTCCAGTGATCGATATGCCTCGAGGAAAGAACAAAATTCACTTACTTTTTATAACTGGTTTTCCGTATTCACAATCCCATGCCATAAAATAGTATCACATACCCCTTTCAAAAGATGGCAAAGAGAGCGTTTGAAATATGGTACAGTAAGCCGAAAAATGGTACAGTAAATATGGTACAGTAAGTCGTCCTCATCGGTTCGGACATCGATTCAACACTGATTCACTCGACATTAAAACTACTTATTATACACTTTCTTGCTATCCGGCACAAAAAATTATGTTGTTTATCGAGAGAAAAGGAGTTCAATGAAAGTTTTTTACACGACAAAAAGACCCGTCGAACTTTGAAACTCAGGTTTCCAATCAGACGGTAAACTCTATCATTTCAACCCAATCCTTGACTTTCTGGTGCGATGTTCCAGATAGTCAGATCTTTAGATGCGTCGGACTGGGGAAGCGCTCTTCCTTGAAGAGTGCGGATCATCTGGCACATCCGAACTTCGCGCAGTTGACGGTGATAACTACAAACAAAAATGAGAACTTTTTAAAACTATTTATTTAAATTCTTCGCGGTTTTTACTACTTTTTTTGCTTATAAAACATAATAGGAAAATTTTCTCAAATATTTGAATTTTTCACCTGTTTAGAGGGATTAAATTCCTCCGCAAACTTATACCAAAAGCTTCAAATTCTCAGTTACACCGTTTAACGGCAGAGGCCTGGTTGAAAAGACATTTATACTAAGGACCTTCTTTTCAACTATGAGACCTTTGAACTGAAATGAACAACAACATCAAATTGTTGTTCGCCAAATAGGACTGCTTGAAGGACATAGAAGGAAGAGGAACTGGTCGATCTACCAAGTTAAACCTGTGGAGAATCGGGCAAAAAAAATAATTTTCATTCATTATAGTCTCAGCCCATCGTTGCTTAAAACGATTAACACAGATAAAAAAATTGATCTCTAGAGAATCGATAGCTTCTCATTATAATGAATGAAATCCAAAAAATTCTTCTCATTATACTATATCCCTCCCCTAGCAGAGCGGTAGTTTTTTTTTTCCCGTAGTGCGGTTAATGGTCACCCACGAGATGCTTTCGGACACTTCCGGGAGCACATCCACTGGCCACCTTGAAGGGATTCCCCCTAGGCGAGGAGTCCAGCGGGCGCTGAACACCCAGAACATCGCAGAGCGCCATCAACTTCGCTGTGCGTGCCATTGAGCGGCCCTGGAACACGATGGTCTACATGTAAGTGGTAAAACCAAACATGCTGCTAGTCGTACTCCAAAGTGACCTTTCATCAAGAAAAAACTACATGCTCCCGAACTGCTTTGGAGCAACACTTCCATATTCCTTGCTTAATTTGATGAAATTGTTTGTTGAGCTTAAATTTATGATATGAGTGAGTAGAAAGTTTAAATATGGGTAAATTAAATTATTGATTTTAAACCGTGAAAATTTCTCTTTTCGATACTACACTTCCTAGCAGGAAGTTTTCCTGACCCGCACTGCGGGTTAAAAAAATCTATGCGCTCTCCAAAAACCCCGAAAAACATTGAAATCTATGCGCTTGTTAGAAAATTCTCTCGGATTTTTCTTAAAGAAATTCCAAATCATTGAAAAAGTTGACTTTTGAACTCTGAAATTTAAAAAAAAATCTATGCGCTCGAAAAAAGTTGTGCGGGTACTAAGAAACACCGTGCTCCCTAGCTAATAAGAATTGGAAGAAAGAAAACAATTTTCGCATTACTCGAACTTTTCGGTATGTCTATGTTCTTCTTATGCGAGGAAAAAACGTGATTCAGGGTGACATCATTGCGACTCGAACCTTTATCAGCCTTTGTTTCGCGGCCATACACCGTATATGATCGTCAAAGATGAGCTTGGCCGACAGTAGAGGCGTTCGCCGCGTTGGTGTAGGTGTACTGTAAGCGGAATGCTTGAAACTTGTCACACTTCAAATTAATTATATTTTCTCGTGCAAATGCGCTCTATCGCACATGAATAGTATCTTTCAGCGCTCCCCTCGACAAATTCAATACCGTACCTGGTGCTTGGCCTGGCTTTGTTCAGTCCGGCTGGACTCTCTACAACGATGTGAAGAGCTCGCGAGTCAGTCGGATCCCCCGTTATTTGAGTGTCCTGAACATAAATTTGGGTACTTTGACACAAATAACCGGTTTTAAAGAGTAGAAACTAGTATAAGACTAAAGGGAGAAACTCTAAAAACTTTTTACTGCTATTATTCAAATAAAAATAAAAAGCAAAAAACCGAAATCAAATTATATTCCAAACTGCGAATTTAATTGCAACTATGGATTCATCTCTCTCTTTCTCTTTAGTCCTATACTCAAGTTTTGAACTTGAATCAAGTTATCGACTTCGATGAAGATTTAGAGCCTTGAACTTCGCGAAACCTCCCCTGGTCCTGCAGCGCCAACCTGGAGGAGCCCCACGAATCCGACGATGGCCCAGCCGGATTTGACTGATCCCTCCGAGAGGACGAAGATGATCTGGACGCCGTCAGCCACCAGGAAGCGCGGCAGGCGCTCCTTGTTGTTGAGGACAACCAAACACGACAGCAGATCGGCATTGTCTCAAATAGCTAATTATGTTATAATAACCTTTCTCGTGCTTATTCCCACTTCGAGGTCATATTCAACCAAAGTTCTAGTGTAACTGATTAAAATTCGAAAAGAACGACCGCTTTTCGAGCGGTGAAGTCTAGAATGATGAGAAACGAGCTGAAGCTAGAGAGCGAGGAGGGGAGTGTTGGCTACTATTCCAGACTCCATCGCTTGAAGGACGGCCGTTCTCCAAAATTCTCAACAGTGACCTATGTTCGAGGTATACTAAGCGTCATAAGTCACCTGCCCTCTAAAGCTTTTCTAACCGCACCAAAGGCTTAGAATAAAGAACAGCGATCGAGTCTTCCCGGTCCTGACTTTTTATTTTGTTGTATGTCTGTTGCCTCTCAATAAACTTGCAATACAATCCTCCGCTCAGAAAGCGTTTTTTTCTCTAAAATTTAAAACACACAATATTGATTTCTTGTGAGCAGAATAACTTCTAATCTTCTTCGTGCTCATTTCGGGGTTTAAAAAAGGAGCCTTCTCTTGAAGGCATAGCTCATCCCGAGAAGACTTCTGTATTGACCAATATAAGCTTTAAAGCGTAGTGTGTTTTCATTATCCGCAGTGTGGGCGAAATTTATTCTGTACACACGCTAGTGTTAATAATTCTCTGTTTGTGAGACATTCTCTATTTTCCATAATTTATGGACCATCATCAGCGCTCTCTGTCTCTCGATTCCTAATGATAAATGCAATAGTTTTGATCTGAAGGCGTTCGACGAGCGATAAGAAACATCCTGGTTGCAAGACTAACTGAGATTGATGCAGTCGCCCACGTTGACGTGTCCAGACTCGCCAACCTTGACGGGCAAGACGCAGTCCTCCGCCTCGCCTCGCATATCTCGCTCCAGGCGACGCACGTGCAGATACGACTGGATCGTCTGAGACAGACGAGACATGACTATGATAGAAAACGAACCTAAGTAGATTAACAACTTGCAGGATTCGATTTTTTGGAGCGGTCGACCTACCGACCCTTACCATCAATAACCTCAATTGTTGAAAAGGCTTTTTCTGGGTGAAAAAAACTCAATCTCAAAAAAGCTCACTAGCCTTAACTCAAAACGAACGGTTTCCGTTGAGTTAGAATTGAAACCCTTAGAACCTATTCGGGCATTCGACCTCATGAAAAGTCAACACATATTTTACCTATGAAAGCGAATGACTCATTACATTCATAGGTCTCTTTACTTTACCCTCTTCCTCTAATTATGTTCTGCTAACACTCATTCTCTCCCGCATGATTGAAACCGATATCTGCAGTAAGTTAGAAAACAAAGACCCGAAAAATGAAGTAACCCAGATCTGATCAACATTGCCATCTCTTATAATCGAACATCAAATACTTCGCATTGGAAAAAAAGATTTAAGAATCAAATTGCACGATATTTCTTTTAACCTTCTTCGTATCCTAAATAGCTTCTCTAGATGAACCATGTATTTTTGAGATTTATATGTTATATCTTTCCTATAATATTCCGACCTCTGACCGTTTAATGCCTCGATTGTACGCCATGCAGTGATTTGAACCATTTGAACCCACAAAGAAAGCGAATTAACTTTTCACGAGTGAAAAAAAACCAAAGAAAGACCAACCGCTCGGATGGCTTCTTCTCTCCCTGAGGGTATCCTCTGGTTGAGGGGGAGACCGGAGAGGGGCGAATTAGAAGGTGGTAGCAGCATTTCGTGACCTACCGTCTCTAGGCGCAGCCGGTTGCACTAGAAAGACTTCATAAATAGCCTTCTGAAGCCTTGACTTTGGTATTAATTTTGTCGATATGTACATACAGAGATTGAAGACATACAGATAGACGAAGAGAAAGAAAGAGATAGAAAGAGAGAGAAATAGAGAGAACAAGAAGAAAGAGTTAGAGATAGTAAAAGAGATAAGAGAGACTCCCTTCTCCAAGCAAGTAAGTCGGTCGCGTCCACGACTTTTCCTCACGACTATTCTCCCTTGACTCAACTATTCGCGTCTACTAACAAAGCTATTGGTCTTCTACTTCTACTTCGATTTAGAGGACTCTTCGGAAAAATGAGGTTGAAAAGCTAAGCGGTCCTATTAGGACTCTTCAGCTAAGCGGTCCTATTAGGACTCTTCAGCTAAGCGGTCCTATTAGGACTCTTCAGCTAAGCGGTCCTATTAGGACTCTTCAGCTAAGCGGTCCTATTAGGACTCTTCAGCTAAGCGATCCTATTAGGACTCTTCAGCTAAGCGGTCCTATTAGGACTCTTCAGCTAAGCGGTCCTATTAGGACTCTTCAGCTAAGCGGTCCTATTAGGACTCTTCAGCTAAGCGGTCCTATTAGGACTCTTCAGCTAAGCGGTCCTATTAGGACTCTTCAGCTAAGCGGTCCTATTAGGACTCTTCAGCTAAGCGGTCCTATTAGGACTCTTCAGCTAAGCGGTCCTATTAGGACTCTTCAGCTAAGCGGTCCTCCTAGGACTCTTCAGCTAGGACTCTTCAGCTAAGCGGTCCTCCTAGGACTCTTCAGCTAAGCGGTCCTGTTAGGACTCTTCAGCTAAGCGGTCCTATCAGGACTCTTCAGCTAAGCGGTCCTATAAGGACTCTTCAGCTAAGCGGTCCTATAAGGACTCTTCAGCTAAGCGGTCCTATTAGGACTCTTCAGCTAAGCGGTCCTATTAGGACTCTTCAGCTAAGCGGTCCTATTAGGACTCTTCAGCTAAGCGGTCCTATTAGGACTCTTCAGCTAAGCGGTCCTATTAGGACTCTTCAACTAAGCGGTCCTATTAGGACACTTCAGCTAAGCGGTCCTATTAGGACTCTTCAGCTAAGCGGTCCTATTAGGACTCTTCAGCTAAGCGGTCCTATTAGGACTCTTCAGCTAAGCGGTCCTATTAGGACTCTTCAGCTAAGCGGTCCTATTAGGACTCTTCAGCTAAGCGGTCCTATTAGGACTCTTCAGCTAAGCGGTCCTATTAGGACTCTTCAGCTAAGCGGTCCTATTAGGACTCTTCAGCTAAGCGGTCCTACTAGGACTCTTCAGCTAAGCGGTCCTATTAGGACTCTTCAGCTAAGCGGTCCTATTAGGACTCTTCAGCTAAGCGGTCCTATTAGGACTCTTCAGCTAAGCGGTCCTATTAGGACTCTTCAGCTAAGCGGTCCTATTAGGACTCTTCAGCTAAGCGGTCCTATTAGGACTCTTCAGCGCAATGCCACAGTTGTATATTCCTCTTCGCAAGTTTCCTCTTAATCCTCTCTGACCACCATGTTAGTGATAACACTGAACACGTTATCCTTTGGCAATAAAGATATGAATAAGAGAGAGAAATAGATAGCACCAAAAGACTATTTCGTCGATCCAAACGAGACCTTGTTTACCTCAAACTCGGCAAACTCGTCATCGAACATGTCTATGAAGAGGCTCTCGTTCACAAAGGAGGCTAATCGCTGAACAAGGGCTGCCTTCGTCTCTTCTGCCGTCACTCGAACCACGTGATGCATCTTCAATTGTATATATTGTTGAACAGGGTGTTTCTATCATCCACACTGCGGATGAAAAAAATCTGTGCACTCGTCAAAAATTCCGAGAAAAAACATTAAAATCTATGCACTCGAAAGAAGAAATTTTCGATTTTTTCCTATGAAAATTCCAAATCTTCGAAGAAAACAATGCCAAACTCTTTTAAATTCTGGAAATCTATGCGCTCGAGAAAAATTATGCGGGTGGTAAGAAACTACCTGTTGTTGAATTGAAAAAAACAACAATATTATCATCACTATTGAAATTACATAATAAACATATTATATAAATCTTCCTCGCGCTTGTTCCCAAAGGGGGGCAGGGTAGGCGCTCCCCTGAGATGCAAAACAGATCTATCCTGGTAGAACCCGTGGCTGCGCGCTGTGTCACTGCTAGCGTGTGTAGCAGCAGTGGAAAGAGTCAGATTCGTGTAAGAGCACCCTTGCAATTCTTAACCCCTTGGTTTGGGTGGATCTTTTCCGGGTGGGGATGGATCTTGGGACCCTTCACACGATAGTCGAGAACACTACCATTAGGTCACGCCCACACAACGACAAAATTTACATCAAAATTTCCATCTCTTACTCTCTTTCCCATTGGTCTTCTTATTATTCTAGACTCTTCTTCTTCTTCTTCTTCCTCGCGCATGTTCCCGCCTCGCGGCAGGATCCGCGCTCCCCTGAGATGCAGGTTAACGAATGGGTCTCGCCAAGAGGATCGCCGACTGCGGTGCGAGTGTAGACGGAGAAAATCTCTCCGGACTCAAAAGGATCCTCACCAACCTATCCCAAAAGGACTCCTCTCGACAGGACCTATGGGCAAAACAACAACAACAACAACTGAGATGCAGGAAAGACCTATCCTGGTAGAACCAGTGGCTGCCTGCTAGATCACTGCTAGTGTGATTAGCAGCAGTGAGGAGAGTCAGATTCGTGCATGAGCACTACCAACATTTCTTAACCCCCTTGGTTTGGGTGGATCTGTCCGGGTTTGGGTGGATCTTATTATTCTAGACTTCTTCTTCTTCCTCGCGCTTGTTCCCGCCTCGCAACAGGGTACGCGCTCCTCTGAGATGCAGGTCAGACCTATCCTGGTAGAACCAGTGGCTGCCTGCTAGATCATTTATTCTTTGTTTTTCTATTTACCCATATTATTTATTCTAGACTATTCACCCATATTGACGGTTGTCCTTCAAACTCTTGATTAGCATGGGTTTTTCATCAGTGCTAGAAACCTATTTACAATTAACTATCTACAGTAACCTGGTTACAGTCGAGGGCGAGTACAAAGTGCCGGAGAACAAGGCAAGCCAGCTCCAGGGTGACGTTCCGCAGGCGCGAGTCTACACGCGCCGACGCCAACACTAATTGCCGCATCGCCTGAAAATACAACCGTGGAACAAAACTGACTTTTTTAAACACCATTTGGTGTGAGAATTTATCTTTTTTTTTCAAGGGTCACTTCCCGCATTTTGGCTAAAAGTGATTCCTTTCTGTTATACAAGTTTTTTATCTCAAGTTTCTGTTTTGAAATTTCCACTTTGTTGTTTGTCTTTTCCAGCAACTTCAGCTCACATCTTGGTTATTAACCAGTCCATATCCAGCAGATCTCTAAAAATATTGATTGCACACGTAGATCAGAAACATGGTATATAGGCGGAGTACTATTCGGAGAAAAACAAAAAATAGACAAAAAGCCCAAATTACAGTATATGTACCTGCATGAGCTCTGGATCAACCGCTCGCTCGGGGGGCGGGGCTTCTTCCGCCATTTGAAGACGCGGCTCTTCTACTATAGGAGTGCTGCATCTGACGGACTCCGCCCCTTCTTCATTGTTGCCCTGGATAAAGAAACTTGTGATTTACTGCCTTGGTATGTCCATCTTAAGAAAGACTGTCTTGAATTCTGTTTAGTCTCAAATCCTGAAAAAAACCAACATGAAAACCCCAATCAGCTAATCATCATTCACATGTATATGAAAAAGCGTTCAATAAAAATTTTTCTCTATTATTCAAATACGAACTACTTATCCAAGATTGGTCCCAAGACAATGCCTAGTCTGAAATGGTATTTATAACCGCCTAAAACGTTTTATCCTATCTATTTTAGCACAGACAGAAAGACAGATTAAGAGAAAGAGAATGCGAGAGAGAGAGAGTGTGTGTGTGAGAGAGAGAGAGTGTGTGAGAGAGAGAGGGAGAGAGAGGGGGAGAGAGAGAGAGAGGGAGAGAGAGAGGAAGGAGAGAGAGAGAGAGAGGGAGAGAGGGAGAGAGGGAGAGAGGGAGAGAGGGAGAGAGAGGGAGATAGCGGGAGAGAGATAAAAATCGAAAAAAGAGAAGGAAAAGAATATACGCTTTGAATAAAGCGTTATCACAGGACCCCTGCTTCGCACACCTTTGTTTGTCGGCTAGAATGTGGAAATTGGGCCGCCAATAGCAGTCCATCGACGTCGCCTGAAAAATAATTCTCTGTTCTACCATTTTACTCTTCTTTTTCGGGATTTTAATTCAACTGAACCACATCACGGGCACCTTCATGCAATTCTGATATACGAAGATTGGGGCAAAGCCTCGTCAGAGATATACCGAACCGAAAATAATCGATACGTCTACATAACCATTATTGAGCAACCAAGGTCTTTCTCTCTTCCCGCGCTCTGAAACTAAAGTTTCTCTTTTTAAATACCGCTTCTATTTTTGCACACTGTTGGAGTCTTTCTTCTAAACCAGAGATTAACTCACCTTGCATTTTGGATCTACGAACTTCTTTTGCGAGTTGAAAGTAACAGCGTTTATTCATCGGTATACCAGGGCCACAGGGGTCTCTTGCGCCGCAGGATAATCTTGCGCCTCAGGGGTCTCTTGCGCCTCAGGGGTCTCTTGTGCAGCAGGGGTCTCTTGATCTCTATGAACTCTTGTTACTTCTAAGAGTTCTAAACTAAAGTTATCTTCAACGCATGTCTTCTTGATGATATTGAAAGACGCGTGCCCTATTCAGCCTTCCCCTGAATAATTTGCTACAACAACTCAAAAGGCTTTTATACCACTTCAAGTGACAAGCATACTTTAGAACCGATATCATCATTCGCATCACGATCTCGCAACAACTCGCACTCAAATGTCGCAACCAGGGCCGGTTTTTGTTTTTTCGACAATTTTCGAGGAAAAACTTTTTGCGAAAATTCGAAAAACAAAATAGTCGAAAAAGTTTTTTTTTGGAAAATCTAAAAAAACTTTTTTGAAAAATCGAAAAAAAAATATCGAGAAAAAAATTTTTGTTCGAAATTTCGAAAAAAAATTCCAACAAAAGTTTTTTTCGAAGTGTCGAAAAAATTTTCGAGAGCAAACCAAAAAAAAGCCAAAAATAGAGTTTTTGCGGTGGTTTTTTTGTTGCCTGCCTGGCACATGTTTCAGTGCTTTTTAAAAACAGAGTTTTAGCGCTTGCGTGCTAATAATTAATTGACCCGATCGAACCGAATTCCGGTATTCTCGGAGTTTATCTTTTCCAATGTGACTGCTTTTGTTAAAAATTACAAAATTCCTGTCAGCGGGTTTCGATTAAATTTATCCATGTGGCATTCGTAGATATTGTGCTATGATATGTTCGAATAGAATGACATTTTAACTGTACAAGGGCCGCTTTTTTGTTGTTCTAAACTGAGCATTTGTTTGTTGTTGTTTTTGTTAAACGAGTCTTGAGCTTTAAACGGTGATTTTCGTGATGTATGATTGTTGTAAACTGGTAATTAGAGACAATTATCATCTGAGATGAATAAATATACATTACAACTTTGAGAAGCATCATAAAAAAACACTTTAAAAATGAGAAAAAAGTTTCATTCAGATAAAACAATTTTTTTCTAGTTTTTTTGGTTTCCGAAATCGAAAAAAATCAAAAAAAAAGTTCGAAAATTTTTTTTGGTTTTTTTTTCGTCCAGCCCTGGTCGCAACCGACTTATTACCATGTATTTTTAATGGAATTTCAACTTAAACTTGATTAACTTTAAGTTAACGAGGCCGTAGAGCTTAGTACGAAAACTTATGAAAAAAACCAGCCACATAACAATCTGCAACGACGAGCCTTAGAAAAAAATATTGCGAATATTGGGTGCGTACTGTCGCGGTGCAAAATGTCTTGGAACCTTTCGTACCGCTTCATAACATTTAATTGCTACACAACAAGAGAACATGGTGCACACACGAGAAAGTACAAAACGCCACAATGGTACAACTTACAATCTGCAACGACGAGTTGGTGGTCAAAAAAAGCGAGTTTTATTCTGTTTGATTTCATTTATTCAAGAATGATATGGAACAAATTATAAAAGCAAAGGAGAAGGAAAATAAAATTGCAACACATGCAAATCTTTGAAACCGCTTCTCGAGTTTTGAACAAGTATTTCAGAACTGACTAAAAAAACTTTCGCTCATCCCCTTGTATGATAACGACCTTTATAGGACCTCTATCGTTGAGATAATTATTACAGAACAAGTCTCTGAGTCCTACTAAAGACCAAATCAGTAAGACTTATTGCAAACAGGGTGTTTCTCTGACCCGCACTGCGGGTAGGAAAAATCTATGCGCTTTCCAAAAACCACGAAAAACATAAAATCTATGCGCTTGGAAAAAATTTTTCTCGGATTTTACGTAGAGAAATTCCAAATCATTGGAAAATTTTGATGTTGAACTCTTAAATTTTAAAATCTATGGGCTCGAAAAAAGTTGTGCGGGTGCTAAGAAACACCCTGATTGCAAACCAACTCTTGAAATCCTGATCAACAATGAAAACCTATTTAATTAACTGGAGTCTTCTATGCTTTCCTCTCTTAAAGACCCATTTCAGACCTGAACCTGAGAGACCACTGCTCAGAAAAATTATTGAGTCTCACCTCTGTTCTCGAAAATGGCAAAGATGAGGTGAAGAGCAAAGAAGGTCGCGTAGTCCTCGTTTTTGGAGACTCCCAGGGCAGATATCAATGCTTTGTAGAACACTCTGCAGATATTCACTCACGCAGATTAACAAAACATTCCCAGCATAGAATTAGAATAATTTTAATGTTATCAACTGGTTAAGAATTAATTTTCTTGATTAGTGATCGCAGTTTTACAGGTGTAATGAAATGTAAATACAATGTTTTTATTGAATGATAAAAAAATCATTTTGTTTATGATGATGATGTGAAGATCATTGCGAAAAATGAGTTATTTCGGGAGATCAAAGTAGACATTCTATCATTTTGCGGAGGTGCAGAGCTGTCATATTTTCTTATTCTCTCATTTCCATTCCTCAAAATACGAAGCTCCAACCTCTAGCCCAATCTGACATTTTCGAAACCATATACTATCACATAAGCGACTTTTTCGCATCTGAATTTTTGATCAACTACAAACTAAAAAAAACATGTTACTTCTAACAGGAACTCGTAGATCGCGGACAGGAGAGCTTGAACCCCTGCCCTTCTCTCCCGATGTTTTCAGTTAACATATCCGATCAATAAACAGCATACAAAACAATCAATAACCTTGGCTGCTCTCCTATACTTTCGACTGGAACGGGTTTCCAGCAGAAGGAATTTTCACTTCGCACCCAATGGTGAGAGACCACAGAAATATCCTTCAACACATCCCACTCAACCGTTGCACTAATTTCACATCAAAACTAAGTTTTTTGTACCTCCACAAAAAATTATGATAAAATACTCATGAAAATACTAAACTCAGCGGCAAAAAATTATGCGGTAATTTTTTTTTCTAAAACTGTACTAATTGATAATCTCATTCTCAAAATGTTAAACTCTTGTGCGCCTTTTTTAATCGTGGATTAAATTCAAACGTTAGCAATAGATTCAGAACAAAAATCAAAGTATAACTACGGAAAAAAAGATTGACTTCGTTATAGTTTTGAATGAAAAGTCTGGCGAAGTAAACAAACCTCGAATAACAAAGCCGTCAATAGCTCCGCATTCAAAGGAGTGTATACAACTACCTGAAAATTCTCCTCCAAATTTCATTTCAATCAGGGTACCTCATTATCATTTCAATCGGGGTACCTCATTATCATTTCAATCGGGGTACCTCATTATCATTTCAATCGGGGTACCTCATTATCATTTCAATCGGGGTACCTCATTATCATTTCAATCGGGGTACCTCATTATCATTTCAATCGGGGTACCTCATTATCATTTCAATCGGGGTACCTCATTATCATTTAAATCGGGGTACCTCATTATCGTTTAAATCGGGGTACCTCATTATCATTTCAATCGGGGTACCTCATTATCATTTCAATCGGGGTACCTCATTATCATTTCAATCGGGGTACCTCATTATCATTTCAATCGGGGTACCACCTCATTATCATTTCAATCGGGGTACCTCATTATCATTTCAATCGGGGTACCTCATTATCATTTCAATCGGGGTACCTCATTATCTATGCTCCTCCAAAAAATTTCCATTGCTTTTTCTAATCCTCAGTGCCTGTTATGTCCCCTTTTTACTTTTAACTCATGAATGTTTTTGTTTCTCGTTTTTATTGTTCTATGTGTACCTTACCGTACCTTCTATGCGTTCTATGTGTACCTTACCATACCTTCTATGCGTTCTATGTGTACCTTACCGTACCTTCTATGCGTTCTATGTATAAGTGTATGCGACAACAAGCGTACCTTTGCCGAATAAAGAAATATTGAATGATTCAAAAAAATTTTGAACCTGTTAATGAAGAATCCCTGTACCTGAACAAATTGAGCCATGAAAAAAAGAGTGGTGACAGGAGCAAGAAGTACTGCAGAATCGTCTCTCCTGAAAGAAATAATATCATCCGCAAAATTCGGGTACAAAAAATACTAGTATCTAGTAGAATACTAGTATCTAGTAGCAGACGAGAGTAAGAGAGATTTAAAACTTTAACCCTTTTCTATTTCATACGATTTCCGTCAAAATCACCTCTCGGGTAAAAAAACGCAAAAAATGGAAGATCCATGGAATTTCTCGAAACAAGTAACCAATACTTCAGATAATCAGCGTCTTTTTCTGAGCCGAAATGCGGGTGAATCTAAGCGCAAACCCTAAAAAATTATATAATACGGTTCCATGACTTTTCGCATCACATTTCGCGACGCGAAAACCGTTCTTGTTGTTGTTTGCACTCGAGAAGTCCTCGCACCCGAGCGGCCCACGGTTGATTTCTTGACTTCATTGCTCTCGATTCTCATATTCGCGGTTGTTTTTTTGGATTCTTTCCTCCATTTTTTTAAATCACACCCTGATTTTGACAACTCGTACCTAGATTTTGACAACTCGCACCCGGAATTTGACAACTCGCACCCTGATTTTGACAACTCGCACCCGGATTTCGCAATTTTCTCTCTAAACCTTTCATTGAGAGGCTGGTCTTTATGTAAGGTATCGTACTAAGCCGCACGGCCTCCTTAGCGTAATCTTTACCTAAGCCTAAGCACAAATTCCAATGAAAAAGTACATGGAAATATTTCGATTGTGAAATTTAGGGTGTGAGTTGTCATGGTGCGAAATGTCGCGATACCTTATGAAACATACTCTTGTGAGTGTGGTATTCTCTATTTTACATTAAAAGCTTTCGGTCTCATTCTAAATTCTAACGTTTCTTCATGTTTAAACTTGTTTCGAACGCTTTTTCTGTAGATAGTGAGAAGAAACTTTTTTGGTTGTTGGTGAAATTCTCAACAGTGCTGGTGGCCTGAGGTTGAGCCGTGAGTTAGTAAGCAATCGAAGAATGAGCCTTACCTCGGAGCGAGAGAATTGAGGAGTAGAGGGAAGAGAAATCGGTTACGAAGAAGTCGGGGGAGGTCACTTGTGGAGGGACCGGCTCCCAGGAGCTCTCCCGCATAGTGGAAGAAGTCGATGAGGTCGTCCACCTAAATAGCAATTTCTTCGAAGACCGACAAGTAGATAGACAAGTACAGGGAAAAGGCGACAAAGAAAGAGAGAGAGAGAGAGAGAGAGAGAGAGAGAGAGAGAGAGAGAGAGAGAGAGAGAGAGAGAGAGAGAGAGAGAGAGAGAAGATGGAGTTAAGAGACAGAAAAGGTAAAGAGAGATTCAGAGAGAGAGAGAGAGAGAGAGAGAGAGAGATGGAGTTAAGAGACCGAAAAGGTAAAGAGAGATTCAGAGAGAGAGAGAGATTCAGAGAGAGAGAGATTCAGAGAGAGAGAGAGAGAGAGAGAGAGAGAGAGAAGATGGAGTTAAGAGACAGAAAAGGTAAAGAGAGATTTAGAGATAGAGAGAGAGAAAAAGAGAGAGAGATACGATGGAGTTAAGAGACAGAAAAGGTAAAGAGAGATTGAGACAGACAGAGAGAAGATGGAGTTAAGAGACAGAAAAGGTAAAGAGAGATTCAGAGAGAGAGAGAGATTCAGAGAGAGAAAGAGAGAGAGAGAGAGACAGAAGATGGAGTTAAGAGACAGAAAAGGTAAAGAGAGATTGAGAAAGAGAGAGAGAGAGAAAGAGAGGGAGAGAGAGAGAAGATGGAGTTAAGAGACAGAAAAGGTTAAGAGAGATTCAGAGAGAGAGAGAGAGAGAGAAAGAGAGAGAAGATGGAGTTAAGAGACAGAAAAGGTAAAGAGAGATTGAGAGAGAGAGAAAGAGAGAGAGATAAGATGGAGTTAAGAGACTGAAAAGGTAAAGAGAGATTGAGAGAGAGAGAGAGAGAGAGAGAGAGAGAGAGAGAGAAGATGGAGTTAAGAGACAGAAAAGGTAAAGAGAGAATGAGAGAGAGAGAAGATGGAGTTAAGAGACAGAAAAGGTAAAGAGAGATTGAGAGAGAGATAGAGAGAAATAAAGATAAAGCTATAGAAAGAGTGAGCGAGATCAAGAGATGGGAAATCGCAAGCTCCTAATAGACAAATAGGATCCTGCTTGACCTTGTCTCTGAGTCGTTCTCGATTCGAGGGAAGATTCTCAGCCGATCTGACAAAGTTGTCCAATTCGATTGCCGAGTCAACAATACCATCCACCACATTCTTCAGATACTCCTGGAAAAAAGTCATTTTTCTTAAATCAGTTGGTTGAGAATTCTCCTAGCTACTCCGCCTGATCTACATCAAAGCTCTTCTTCTTCTTCTTAGCCTTGAGATCTAAATCACAGCTCAACAAAAGTCATTTGCAAATTTTGAAGAAAAAAACGACCGTTCTTAAAGCCCGGCAGTCTAGAATGATGAGAAGCGTTATAGAAGCAAAAACCAGAGAAGTGAGAGTTTTTCTATTAAAAGTATTTACCTGACTCTTCCGCTCAAAGAACGGTAGTTTTTCTTTTAAATACCTATTTCTGGGCATCTCTCTTCTGAATGATTTTTGCAATTACTCCAATCAAACTTTTTTAATTAAAAAACTTCGCTAAATGCTCGTGAAGATCATAAATGGTCTGCATTTCAATGTGAGCACCCCTATTTTTGTTTATTATCCTCCCACGCATATATCTTGATTTTCAATGGGTCGATCGCTAAAGTAAAATGAAAGTTTCACTATTAATTTTACGAAACCCGTTGAGGTTTTGTTATGTTCTCTAATAAAACGTTCTATTTATAAAAACTAATAAAAAAAAATTCTCTAAATTTTAGCTGTAAATTCGAGTGAGAGAGAGGGTCGGTAGGTCGGGCACCTTAGAAATTTTTTTGGCAGTTGGCAGTTTACCTATGCTCACACGTTACCACGCCCCACACATGCAAGATGTGTGCCTAGAACTTTCGAAACGCAATGAGAGCAGAAATTAACTACCTACTAGAACATAAATGTTTGAGCACAATATTCCGTGCCAAAAATGATCTACCTTCTCTTCTCTTATCACTCTCTTTCACTTCTTCTCTCTTTTCTTTCTTTTCGCCTTTTCCATCTCGCGCTGCGTGCATGAAAACCCTTTGATGGATTACATTCAACCATGGGTTTCAACCAAAAAACCCAGAACCTGGGTTTCAACCAGTTCAATGGCGAGTCGAGGCGCCAGTCAAATAGCCTCTTGCCTATCTCCGGTCAACGACAGGCGAGACGTCTATACTCCCACCCAAAACGATGCTAGGCCGGCTTGACCACCCACTCACAAGGCCTATAGCATGAACAGGTTGCTACAACGATGTCCGCCTTCACAAGGTGCAGCATGACAGTCTCACGACTGCAAAGGACATCAAAACCCTTCTCCGGACGCATCTTGTCCGAAGAACACGAGAACTTCTCTCATTAAAGAGAGTGTTCATAACCAAGTCTTCGATGCGGAGTGCTTGCCGGCAACAACAACAACAACATCCAAAAAACCCAGAACCTGGGTTTCAACCAGTGTGTTTCTCTAACCCTCACTGCGTATGAAATTCATGCGCAAATCTGTGCGCTATTAAAAAAAGGCTAGTGATCTCTGATCTTTGTTCTTGTTGTTGTTTTTTGCCTATACGTCCTGTCGAGGGTAATGAGGATCATTCGGCTGAATTCCAGTCCAGAATCGAGCGCGACCTCAGGTGGCGGATAGAGGGATGCCTCCCTACGAATTATTCGTGCTGGGAGGTAGCGGGAGAAATCCCGCCGCGGACCAAAACTGGGTAGTATAGCTCGTCAAAGGAGGGTGATGCCGGACCGGCCTGGGCATGCCACCGGACAAAACATCAGCCGATACTCCGCTATACTTTTCAATGGCGAGTCGAGGCGCCAGTCAAATAGCCTCTTGCCTATCTCCGGTCAACGACAGGCGAGACGTCTCTACTCCCACCCAAAACGATGCTAGGCCGGCTTGACCACCCACTCACAAGGCCTATAGCATGAACAGGTTGCGTTGCTACAACGATGTCCGCCTTCACAAGGTGCAGCATGACAGTCTCAGGACTGCAAAGGACATCAAAACCCTTCTCCGGACGCATCTTGTCCGAAGAACACGAGAACTTCTCTCATTAAAGAGAGTGTTCATAACCAAGTCTTCGATGCGGGATGCTTGCCGGCAACAACAACAACAACATCATTCGGCTGATGTTTTATCCGGTGGTATGCCCAGGGGCCTCTTTCTAATTGGATATTTTGGATACAGCGATACAATGGGAGTTTGGATACAGCGATATTTTACTTGTCTTTCTAATCTCTCCTGTAAATAAATGAATACAGTTCACAGTTGTATCCGATACAGCAGCCGATACAAAAAGTTGCTGTATCGGATACAAATATTTGTTGAGTTTGGGACAATTTTCGTTTGCTCGGTCAATTTTCTTCATATTTTGTTTTTTCTTCTTCAATTTTTCTCTTTTTTTTGTTTTTTTTTCTTCATTTGTTTTCCTCTTCTTGTTTTGTTTTTTTCTTCATTTTTTCTCTACTTATTTTATTTTTCTTCATTTTTCTTCATAGTTTGTTTTTTTTCTTATTATTTTTACACCTCAAGTTTTTTCTTCATATTTTGCCACCTTCAGTTTTTCCTTCATTTTTTGGCACCAAACATTATTCAAATACTTGAAGTCTTTTTTTTCAAGTTTACATTAATTTTATTATACATGATTGAAAATATGATAATCACATGGAGGAGTTAGTTAGTGCAGTTTAACTGGTAAGATTTTCCGGCTAAACTAGGCTTTAGATTTCGAGTTTTTTGTTCTTTGTATATTACGTGACTTAAATAAGCGATGTAGGCTTCTAGTTTTCAACAAAAAAATTTCAACTCAAAAAAGTTGTTTTTTCACTAACTTTTTTCGATTTTCTGTTGTTTTTTGGACCCTATACTACTTGAAGGAATTTCAATAAAACAGTCTTTACCAACTAAGCCGTAATGGTCTCGTTAGCGTAAGTTTTACTTAGCCTAAGCTAAATTTAATGTTAAATATTCCAGTTAGTTTTTGGAAGAAAAAAACACTTTCTAAAGCGTAAACTTTTTACTAAGCCTAAGCGTTTTTTTTTAATGTGAAAATAATCTTTTAAAAAATTCTTTTTAAAAACCCCAAAGTAAAAAAGAACCCTTATATGAATATACAAATGCTAAAATTATTTTGTTTTCATTTATGTATACTATTAATGGAAAAAGGAAAAAACGAAATCAACTATTTGTAAACATTTTGGTGAAAAAAGGAAGAAAAATTAGAGTTGGCAATATATGAAGAAGAAAAACCAAATATGAAGAAGAAAAACAAAAGATGAAGAAATTTTTGGTCTATCATTCTATATGAAAAAAACAATTTCATTCTTTTCTTTTTCAAACCCCGGAGATGGTCGGGTCTATCATTTCTTCTTCACACTGACTTCTACTCGTCTCTACTTCATTGAATTACGAGATTTCTCTTCTGTCTTCTTGGGACTTGAGACTTCGTGAATATCTTCGGTATGAGGTTGAAACGCTAAGTGGTCTACCAAGACTCTTCAGTGCAACGCCACAGTTGCTTATTCCTCTTCCGAAGATTTTCTACTTTTTCATTTTCTCATTGTCAACCATGTTAGCGATGACCCTGAACCAGTTGTCCTTTGGCGATAAAGAATAACAATATCAATATCAAGAAGAAAAACAAAATATAAAGAAGAAAAAAACAAAAACACGAAGAAAAAACATCGTAAATGCGTGCTGTATCCATCTTTACAGCAGCCTCTACAACTGTAAATTTGTATCCGTTTCCTGTAAAGATTCGATTTTTTTTTTTGCTGTAAACTGTAAAAGATTAGAGAGAGAACCTTTACAGGGATACAGGTGCTCTTCACAAAATATCGCTGTATCCATTTGTATAGCTGTATCGCTGTATCGAAAGATTAGAAAGACAATATTGTATCGCTGTATCCAAAATATCCAATTAGAAAGAGGCCACAGGACAAATCGGAATCGCGCTCCTCTGACGAAATATACTATCCTATTATGGCCCGCGGCAAGCCCGCTATCTCCAATGCACTTGTGCAAAGAGAAATCCCTCTATCTGCCCTCTGAGAACGCGCTGAAACCGGTGAGGATGAACCCGTCCCTTGCGATGGTGTGAACCAGTGAGCGGTAGCACCATCGAAGGCGAGACCTCTGATAGTCTGCATACTTTCTTTTACATCACACGCTCTCGCGCTTTCTTCTCCTTTCTCGAGGCCTGTCGCTCTCATGATTAGAGATCTTGACATGCATATGTATATGTATCTGCGGTTAGGAAGAAACAGGCTGGTTTCAACGATCAAGCCCAGAACTTTCGAGACGCAATGAGATCGACTAACCCTAGATGCACCCTTGACGAACTCTTGCATCGCGTCATCCTGCACCTTAACTATGTTAAGGTAGATGGTGCGGACGGCGATGCGCACCATACTTTCCCCGAAGTCGAACAGCTTCAGAGACTCCGTCAGCAGCGGAAACTCGTTCGTCGTCTGAGCCGTGAACGTATATAGCTTACTATTTAAAGACCGTAAATTTTCTCATTTTTCTTGCAGTTCTTTTGAAATTCGTTTAAATTCTAGAAAGAAACACTTTGTTGACTACAAACACTGTGAAACGTCATTATGTTGTTCACTTGCGATGAATCCTACCGATGATAATACTTTCGATTTAGGTTTAAACTATTCCCTTCTGATAAAACTAAAAGTCCTACAAAAAGCTATTCAAGTTTTCTATCTTTTTTTAACAAAATTGTACCCAGGTTTTTTTAGTTTTAGTGTGCAAGAAAGAGGTACAGAGACCCGCGGAATGCAGAAAAATTTATGAAACAGAGACCCGCGGGTCTTCCCTAATAAAGAAAAAAAACACTAAGACTCGCAAAAAAAATTTCTCGATTCAAACAAAAGAGTCCCTCTTAGAAATTAAAAAAAAAACATAGGCCTGCCGACATAGGGTATCAAATGACCATTTAAACCCTGCATGTACCTCATTGAAGAAAAAGTGTATCGTGGCGGCATTCAATTTGAAAGAGAGCGTCTTCACGAATGATATGTAGTACGCCATAATCTCTTCATTTCTCAGGTCGAACTTGTGCGTCATAATTTCATTCACGTGATTGTTCGACAGTAGAAAATCTGAAAATTCGACATTCTTTGAAGAAAGTAGGCAATTACAGTAACCCTCGGCGTTACCCGGGCACTAAAAAGATACTGACAGAGTGAGGTGTCTTTTCGAATGTTCTCAAAGAGGATGTTGAGTGTTTGGAGAAGCTGCACGCACAGAGTCGACCCACTGTCCTGTCGCATAATGTGCAGAAAGTGCGAAAGCATCTGCCGCTCCAAGAAAAAACTGCAATTTCTTTCGAAAGTAGATCAATAAGTTAGCCACAGGAAGCAGAAATACCTATCTAACAACTTTAATTGATTAGACCATAAATATCTATCTATTAACTGTATTGATATACATATGTAATAGAAATTGAACTTTTGAATTCGATAACTCTGATCGATAAAACGGACTCGAAGACGGAGCTGTCGTTCTGGTCTCCCCATATCAAAATCTCAGAGATGAAGCGAAGTGCCTCCACCAATTGTTTCTTGTTGCTCTCCGTAACTTTCTCGTTCTTTGTCAGAACTGTGTGGAGATACCTGCGAACATCTCACATACAGATATAACACTTGAATATACGA
Organism: Allodiplogaster pararmata; assembly: GCA_964056735.1. Classification (NCBI taxonomy): domain Eukaryota; kingdom Metazoa; phylum Nematoda; class Chromadorea; order Rhabditida; family Diplogasteridae; genus Allodiplogaster; species Allodiplogaster pararmata. The sequence continues at coordinate 32,093,232 of OZ057403.1, forward strand.
TTGTTGCATTACGGTTATGCTCAACTTCTGTGAGAAGAGTTTTGATCCGACTCCTCACTTTTGCTCTTTCCTCACTCTCTCTCTCTTTTCCGGGGGCAGGTGTACTTATACTACTGTTCAAATTAAATCTGTTCAAGCCCCGAAATTCAAATTTATGTTAAATTACTGAATTATGTTGGATATTTACCCTTCAATTGTTATATAGTAGCAGTAAAACATATTTTTTGTGGTATTCAACTAAGAGCAAAATTAAATCGAATATGAAGCAGTTTTGTTTAATCTACAACTCATTGCAAAACCTACTCTTTTTAACCTTGGTGTAAAAACGCCTTTAAAATTTTTCTCTAACTTGAGGTAATCCAATGAATGCGGATTCTTTGGCCTCCATAACTGCCCACCGCTCCCGAACCGACGGAACATTAAACTGTAAAAATGATATTTCATATCGGAGACTCAACTTTAAGAAAAACTACTCGCTCACGCAATATTATACGTAAACGCCTTGATCAATCAACGCAAATACCCAGCTAGAGAAGTTGGTTAATTCCTGACTTGAAGAATACATATATATACACATATATATAGTTGGCCGCACAATATGATAAAGAGGAACCGCTTAAATCCTTACAAGTAAAGAAGTAGGCTTTCTTTCGACATGCAAGTTTATAGAAAACGACGCGAGCTGATGGAGCACGGTGGAGCAACTGCACTGAATGTTTGCAATTTGTTAAGTCACGTAACTGAATAAGTCACTAACAAGAAAATCATGCTTGGATCCAAGCATGATTTTTGCTTGGAGCTTGGATCCAAGCATCCAAGCTTGGAAAGTAGATTATTATAAGAGAATTCCGCCTAATAGGTAATATGACATGAAAGATTCAAAAATGAATTTATTATAGAAGTTTATTTTTATTCACTCGAATACACGTTTCACCAATTAACATTCAGAATTGAAATTTAAAAAAAATTATTCAGTTAAAACGGGACAATAATTAATATGTGATGAGATAGAGAAGAAGCAGAGGGTAGAATTTTTTTTGCATTTTTATGTGGACATAATTATTTTCGGAAATGATTTGCATAACGGGAAAACCGCGCAGTTGAAGTCGTAATGAGCATTAGACATAAACTTTTCTACTCACGAGGGTTTTAAATCAATGACTTCTTTGTTCTGGACTAACAGAACCACCTAAATGAGATAATTTTGATTTATGAAAGTCACTAATGATAAAAAAAATTAAACAATCGAAGTCATAAAGTAGCATGTAAAAAGTCTTTGATCACTGATGTGGTTAAAACAAAGTTACTTGAGACATCAGTTGCTGAATAACGTTTTCTGCTAAGAATGATGTATCAAACACAAGAATCTACCAACAAAGAAGTCATAAGGGAGTTTCCGAACTAAGCCTCAGCCGAAAACGGAGTTTGCAGACGAGTTAGTTAACTAACATCAAACTTATTAACTGAAAGAGTCGTGGATCAAAAATTCAGAAATCAAGGGAACACTTTCTTTTGAGAGCTTCATAGACCTTGCTTTTTTAGGTTTTCTTTCAAAGTTTTTTGTTCAAAATTTCAATAGTTACGTACACAAAAAGCGTATTAATAGTCATACTTTCGAAAGTATGACTATTAGTCAAGTCAATGAAAACGAACTATTCGAAAAACTTCATTGTAAACCTGTTTTCAATGAGTATGTGAGGGAAAAGATTGAGCAAAGAAATAACAAAGTACAATATTCTGAAAGAGAAATTACTTCTGAGCTCAAACAAAAAGCTGTATAAGTTCATAAATTCTACGTTTAAAAAGTTCACGAAGATTGGTTGCTTAGCTCAATCCGGAACTTTCCTGGTTTCCGACACATCTAAGGCAAATGCCTTAGCTGACTTCTTCTCCACTGTTGTCATTTTTGACAATGGTGTACAACCTAATCTATCTTCCCGTAGAATTGAACACGCTACAACTAACTGCTTGATTATGCCTCAACAGGTAATTTTTCATTTCAAAAATCAAAGCCTACCGTTTCGTTCCAAGTGATAATGTTCCCTCCATAATTTATCGCAAATGTGCTCAGGTATTAAGTGAACCACTGTCGTACTTGTTTAACACTTCATTGTCACTGGGCACCTTTCCGGAGTTGTGAAAACAAAGTATTGTGATCCCCATAAATAAAATACCCGCTCCTAAAATGCCCGAGCATTATGGACCAATTACGTACACAAAAAGCGTATTCTGTGCAGCACCGTCCAAAGTTTTTGTGAGAATTGTTTGCGGCCACTTGACCCGCTGGTGCAGCAGATTCTCGCTAAATCCTGAAAACCAGCACGGTTTTCGGCGACATCTTTCTGTGATAACAAATTTGTTGGAGTCCACCAATTCTTGGCACAGGGATCTAGATAAGGGAAATTCTGTTGATGTTTTATATTACGACTTCGCAAAAGCGTTTGACACCGTCTCGCACAGAAAATTGCTATTTGTTCTCGATAACATAGGTATAAGAGGTGAACTCTGGAAATGGTTTGAATCCTTTCTTACTGGGAGATCATCTAAGGTCAGAGTAAATAACATTTGCATGATTTTCTTACGACTTCCGGTTTCCCACAGGGATCAGTACTTGCTCCCCTTTTATTCACTCTCTATATCTCCGAACTTTACGTGTTGCCGATGGTTACAGCTAAACTACTTGCAGATGATTTGAAAATTTAGACGTCTTATAACATCCAGAATTGTGATCACGCGCATGCTCATATAAATAAAGCGACTACATAGAACCATCCAATGTACTATATGCAAATATATGCAAGGAATAAAGAATGAATGAATGAATAGACTCATAGATGAATTCTGTGATAAATGGCAGCTCTCAATTGCCACACACTCTCCATATGGGTAAAAAGAACCTAAAAGTAATGCTCTCCATATGGATAAAAAGAACCTAAAATTCCCTTATTTGGTTACGAACTAACCTCTAACTGCATTCATCATCTCAGAATCGCCAATTCGTGATTTAGGAGTTTGTGTTGATAATGAGCTTTCATTTGTTTTCCATATTGAACAGGTAACAAGACGAGCATTGAAAATTGTGAATATGTTATTTAGATCACTATCGATAAAAATAGCAGCACCATATATTATATGCTTTAAAACTTATGTTCTGCCGGTGCTAGACTTTGCTTCTGTTGTTTGGTCTTCCCACAAAATTACCTCTATCAGAAAATTAGAGAAGGTTCAACATGTGTTCACAAAATTACAGTTTCGTTGTGTTGCACTCACGCAATGGTGCAATTATGAAAGTAGATTGATCAGATTTAACCTGAAATCTCTCTAAGCAAGAAGATTAGAAGCTGATATTCTTTTGGCTTTCAAAATTCTCAAAGGTTACACTGACGTTCCTGCTTGTAAATTTTACACTTTCAAACAGTGTAACGGTCGCACCTCCTTTTATGCTTTCCATATAGGGCACACAAACAGAAACTTACTTTTTCACTCTTTCGCTTATCGGGCATCTCGATTTTTTATGTAATTACCGGTCAGTCTTCTCAGGAATCAAACCATTCTAAGTTTACCGATAAATTTGTCATTGCTGGATGTTCCGGAGGTCTTAAACATCAATATCAGTTTATGATAGTCGTTAATTCTCGTTCTCGTTGTATTTTTTCCTTCTTTATTATCTTTAGTTTTGTCAGCAGAGTCTTCCTCGTGTTGTTACATTGCAAAATGTATTTCAATATACAATAAATAAATACTAATAGAATGGAAGTATTCTAGGGATACTTTGAAAGTTTGCTGTCTACACAGTGAAAGTATGCTAAATATAAATACTTTGAAAGTGTACTGTCTAAAAAAAGAAAGTATGTATGTATTTTGTTCTTTGGTTTTTCATTCAAAATTTTTTTCTTTGTTTGTGACTTTCCCAAAGGGCCTTTTCCACCGAAAGGTGTTCCCGAGGGGCCTTTTTCAAGGAGAGCGCTTCACAATCAAAAAATTTTGCAGATATACTTCTTCAAGATTGGCTGGGTAAAATGATTTACAGCATACGATTTTCATGTGTGCTTCTTCCTTATAAAGTAATCGAGATCATAAGTGTATATAGCGCAACCTAAGTCAACCGGGTTTGATGATTGGATAAGTTCCAAGAAAAGAAAGAGAGCCACCAAGGAATACTTTCAACAGTTTTTCATACATTTCATACATTGATTTTTCCTATTCCTACATTGATTGTATACCTCTCTAGCATACTTCCATACTTTAGCGCAGAAATACTTTCAAAGTGTTACTATTCTTGAATCACATGTATGCCTTTTTTTAGCATACTCTCACAGACTCATCCTTTTTTGTGTGTAGACATCAAAGTCATGACTAATCAGAGTATCATGAAACTTTGTTCTGAAAACATCTGTAATTGTAAAGGGTCTCTGTCTTGCCTCTGATTGCCTGACTCTGCCTATACTACATATGTGTAATACATAGATGCAGGTCTTTTCTGAAATCTTTCAGGTCAAAAAAAAAAGATTGTGAGGATCTACATACGCAGGTATTTCCATATGTCTCTTTAATTTTTTTTGCACTGACTTTTAATTTTTTTTTGATTTGTCCCACAGTGTTTTCATTGCTTCCTCTCGATTTCTCAGTAATCTTTCGATTTCTTAGTAACCAATTTCTCTTTTTCTATTTTCCCCCTTCTCTCTATATATACATATTTATATGTATATATATTTATATTTATATTTATATGTATCTCTCTATATATACATATTTACGACTTTTCATTATTTCTGAATCTCCCATGTTTTTTTTCGTTGCATCTCATTCAAAAACATTCACCAAGCTTTACGGTCTTCTGGCTGTTCAGCCGAACCGTCGCTGATATCAGTTAACAAGTCTCAGGTGATTAATCGGAATTGTTCGATTTAAACATGGTCCCATAAGGAAATTGCATGGATAGGACGCGTCACAGTGGACGCGTCGCGGTTGACGCGTTCGCTTGGGAGAAGAGGGAGGGAATTCCATTCTAGACTGTTCGGTATAGTTAAGCAGTCGTTATACTTCATGAAGAAAGGAATGAAATAACTGGGGGAAGAAGTGTAATGGAGCGTTAGAATTCAACTTTTCAAAGTCAAAGTAATCTCTGCAAAGTAATTTTCTTGAGCGCTCCAATGTCTCACCACGAACTGCCGTGAGAAAAAAATGGACTACGGTATTTTTAATATAATAAGTTTTACTGTTGGACGTAACTTTATATGAATGTAAAAATACCGTAGATCAATTTCCTTCTCATGGTATTCGTGGTGATACATTGGGGCATTCAACGAGATCACTTTGCAGAGATTATTTTAACAAAGTGAAAAGTTGAATTCTAACGCTCCATAACATTCGATTTGTTCCTTGAACTTTCCTGGGTCACACGAGGCACTCATTTAAGTGTAATGTTGCCTTCAAACTCCAAGAGTTTTCATCGTAAGGTATTTGATAGACCTAAAAGTTTTGCCCATTCTTTTCATATATATATAAATATATATATATATATATATATATATATATATATATATATATATGAAAAATTGAAAGTCGACCTCCTCCCTTTATTCTCCGTGTCCACATCATCCCTTCCATTCAATATTCGACTTGTTTTGATTTTAAAGCTTTTATATATATATATATATATATATATATATATATCTTTTTCTCCACAGAATAACTTGTTGAGGTCATCACTTACGCGGTATAAAAAAGCTTTAAAATCAAAACAAGTCGAATATTGAATGGAAGGGATGATGTGGACACGGAGAATAAAGGGAGGAGGTCGACTTTCAATTCATCACAACCTTACATCTAGAAAAACTTAATTGCAACTTTCGATGCAATGTTCTTAAGTTCAAGAATACCTCTCTCAAATGCCAATGAAAAGGTCTCTGCGTCTCAAGTTTGAACTACGGGCAAGAAGCTAGACATCTCACCTTGAAGGCCATTCGTTGCCGTTGGCGATGATGGATGTAGGTAGAAGTGGGGATTGAGGAGAGAAAACTAAGAGAGAGAGAGAGAGAGAGAGAGAGAGAGAGAGAGAGAGAGAGAGCGATAGAGATAGAGAGAGAGAGAAGGAGAGATGGGAGAGAAATAGAAAGAGAGAAACAAGAGAGAGAAATGGGGGAGAGAGAGAGGGAGAGATGGGAAAGAAATAGAAAGAGAGAAAGATAGAGAGGGAGAGAGATGGGAAAGAGATGAATCTCATGCACACCCTAAGGTAGCAAAGGCAGGAAGAATCGAGCGAAAAAAAGGAGTAACCGAGCAATAAAACATTCGAAGAAATATGCGAAGGTATACATATATGAAACAAGAGAGTGCCAAACGTGGAAGACGACTAAGTAGCTCTTTTTCCCCACGCTTCCAAGGCTTTCCCAAGCGGATTTATTCGATAACCTCACGTTTAATTATCTTTTGTTGTTGTTTTTTTGTTCTTTCACAAAACTCGTAGATGTTGTTTTCAGAAGTAGATTTTTACCGTGATTGTGAAAACATGCTCAGTGAGTCGAATGAAAGTTAATTAACGCTTCAATAAACCAAGGCGTACGTCGTAGTATCGTGGTAAGACACTCGATCCCGGTAAGAAAGAATTAGCTGGGTTCGACCCCGCCTAGTGAACTACTTTTACTCATAAAATGGTTCGCTCAAACTTTGGCTTTACCTTCACACGGCGTGAACTTGCATTTGCTATGTACATATTTATGTAAACATGTACATAAAATTCGACATTTACTACTTGATATTTTGCTTTTTCGAATGAGAGTCAAATTCTCGACATGTAAAAAAATAAGAAAAGTACACAAATGTTCTGGTAAAAAGTTTGAAAGCTTTGGCGGAAAATTAAACTTGATTAAACTACTACAGGCTAAACCTAGTCGACGAAACTGGAACGAACCCAGTTATCTCTTTGAGAATCCAATCAAGTTATATAATGAGAGTGAATAAACGTTGAATACCTCAAGAATGTGTAGACATTTTTGAGAAATTACATATGACATGAATTTCTTTGAAGATATATTGAAATAAACAAGAAAAGGGATAGAAGTAATATGTGTCACGCATATGTTAATTGGATTGTAACAGTTCATTATTTGCTTCCTTGCCGGTCATTCATACACATCGCGATAAATATTATTATTATTATAATATTCAAGGCTCTTGGTTTGCCAATGTTACTTTTAAAATCCAAAAAGTTTCTGTACGAACTTTTCATTTTGTTCTCTTGAATTTCTTTTTTTTGTCTTTTGCGTGTGATCTAAAAGATCTTATTTTAAATAGTAAGTGATATTGTTTTTCACTAAGTATTGTTCTAAGAATATTGGTAGAAAGCTTACAATGAAAAAATTATCATATAAGAATCTATTTCATTATCCTTTCGTTTGCAAAGAAACATTTTATTGCCTAAAAGAATTTATTGTTATTTTTATCAACTGTTGTTATTGTTAGAGCAGATAGAAAAGATTGTGATAGAGGTGGAGGCTCTCTCCTATTGATCAACTCTAGCCTTTCACCCGTACTCATATCCTCATTCTCAAAAGGATCTATCGAATGTATCGTAACCGATATCTATCCAAGCTCAACACTTTTGTTTCCATTCCCTCGTATTCGTCTTGTTTCATGCTACCGCGCTCCTCAATCTTCAATCGATGATTGGAAGCAGCTTATTGACTTTCTCTCTCTACATTGTTCCCTGCCCTTTCCAACCATTCTTTGTGGCGATCTGAATATTCCAAATATAGACTGGGCGACCATCACAGCCCCTATGAATTGTTATATCTCTAACTGCTTCCTTCAATTCTTGTGTGATTATCATTTAACCCAGTACGTGCTCTCTCCTACACGTGGTTCCAATATTCTTGATTATGTTTTTTGTCCTGACAACCTCATTTCCGATTGTACTCCAATTAATCAATTTTCGACCAGCGACCATAAATCCATTTGCTTCTCGATATTAAATTTTATATCAAACCCTAGCCCTAATCACTCTTTTATGTTTCCTGATTGGAAGAATGCTGATTGGGATATGATTAAATCAGCCATATGTCGGTGAATTAGACTAATATCTTCTCCTCATTAACAATATATCAGAGTGTCCAACATCTCACTAATGTTCTTGTTAACCTCATATCAAATCACGTTCCTTATCGCAAAGCGAAGAAGCCTCATCTAAAGTATCCTCGTAAGATAAGAAAACTTTACAGTTACTTACAACGCTGTAAGAGACGCTCCTCTGGTTCATCTCTAACCACTAGAATTTGTAAGAAACTTCACAGAGAAGTTTTAAGTTTGAATGTGAGCGCGAAAGTTCCTTAAAATTGCCTAAAAACTTCAGAAAGTTTTATAAAGCTTTTGCACAAAGAACTAAATCTTCTCAAGCTTTCTCGTCTCTGATTTTCGATAATTTTCCTGTGACTTCTGCACCTCGAATTGCGGACACATTCTCAGAATTTTTTGCTTCATTCAATGTTTCTTCTGTTTCATGTGCCCTACCCACAGATTCTTGCTCTTTTTCGATGTTTTATGATCATATCCTATCATCATTTGATGTATACAAGGTTTTTTCTCGCATGTCACCTCGAGTTAACACTTCCCCTGACTCTATACCTAACATATTCATTCGGAATTGTCAAGAATCTCTTTCCGTCCCCCTATCCATCATCTTTTCCAACTGCATAACTCTCGGCCATTATCCTTCTCCCCGGAAGGTAGGAATTGTGAAGCCAATACATAAAAAGGGAAGTAGGTCAGATGTGAACAACTTCCGGCCAATCACTCTAGGCTGCTCGATGTCGAAAGTGTTTGAGAAACATCTATTCAATATCATCTATAACTATCTTGAAAGGAATGATATTCTACACCCCTGCCCGAACGGTTTTCGCTGCAAGCGCTCAACTATGTATATCCTCCCTCGTTCACGCCCATTCCATCTATCTATCATTTCTATCTAAGAAAATCCCTTTTGACATCTGTCTTATTGACTATTCAAGAGCTTTCGACAATGTTGATCACAGAGTTCTGCTCCACAAACTTCATCGCCTTGGTGTTCAGTAATCTTTATTCTCCCTTATAAGATCATTTTTATCTGAGAGAACTTCTCGCGTTCAAATTGATGATTGCTTATCTAGCGCCAAGTCATGTCCAAACGGAGTACCACAAGGAAGCTGCCTTGGCCCACTTTTTTCTCTGTATTTATAAATGATATTTGTGATCTTCTTCCGGATGATGTGTATTGCTTCATGTACGCCGACGATATTAAACTGTTCTCCACTTCACCTTCTCTGCTCCAGACAGCTCTGGACATAGTGCATAGCTATTCTATGAACTGGTCCCTTACCATCTCTGTTTCAAAATGTTTTATCCTGTCCTGCGGACCAAATAACTTACTCACCACATACCACATAGAAAGCGATGTTTTACCTTCGAGCACAATTATAAAAGATCTTGGCGTTTTTTTCAACAGCTCACTTCCATTTTCTCATCATGTCAACCAGACCGTCCTCAAAGCTACAAGAATGTCTAACATTATCTTTCGCTGTTTTAAGACTTCTTCTGTTGAAGTGTTGCTCAAAGCTTACAAGACATACGTACTCCCATTGCTGGTAGCGAACTTTGGTCACCAACATCTATTGGGCTTGTTAATGAAATCGAGAAGATTCAAAGAAGTTATACCAGGCGTATTTTTGCAAGAGCAGGCTTTCCATCTACTAACTATCAGTCTCGCCTGAATAAATTATCTCTCTCTTCGCTGGAGTATAGACGTAACATTCAGGATATTTGTTTCATTCACAAAGTCATTCACCGTAACATTATTTTTGACCACTCACATCTTTTCCTAATCCTAACATCCCCTTATTCTCACAGGATCTCACACTCTTTTAGATTGACACTACCGTTTAACATACCGAAGGCTCATAACACATGTGTTTCTCGTTGTATTAACATGTGGAACTCTCTTCCAGCAGACATAGTCTCCATTAATTCTTCATCGCAGTTTAAGAGCCGATTGCTTAATTTAGACTCTGAGTCAATTGTGCCCAGCACAAAACTTCGCCGTACATGATTCTTTAAGATTTGATTTTTTCCTCGTTACTGTTGTTTGCAATATATAAAAAAAACCGTCCCACTACCCTCTCCTTGCTCAATCTTGTTATTGAATTTTTCAACTTATTCTTCTAGTGAATAAGCTCAACACTTCTCGTTTTGATTAATTTTCGAACATTTTTAGTGTCCAGAAACTTCCATTGTGAAAACTTAACATCAAAATTTCCTTTTCTTTTGTGAATACTTTTCATTATCTGTTAAAAACTGTAATTTTCTCTGTGAATATCTGTATCATTATTTTAAATACTGAAACACATTTTGTCAGTCATCCTTTGTCATGCACGTTCTTACGTTACTTGAACAACTGGAATAAATAATTTAATTATTGCTATTATTTTCATTCCGTTTCTGCTCAGGTCAAAATGTCTCCACAGGACTGCAGCAAAAAACTGAAGCAAGTCTCAGAAGCGCTGTTGAAGTCCCTCACCGCCGAGTCTTTGGCAGATATTCAAGGAATATGCAAAGAGGAGGAATTTATATACGCCTTTCTGTAAGCTGTTTGAGCTTACTGTCGCGGCATATTCATTCTGGTCCTACATAGCAGGGGCGAAACAGACTTTTGTGGATTAGTTTCATCGCGGTGATCGATTATGATCGTGCTTGAATACTTTCTCTCTTCAATCTCTTCAATCAATTTTCATAATAAAACATGTCCGACTAATTTTGGTTTCTTTATCCTATCTAGAGCGACTTTTACTTCACTTATCGCCTGTTCTTTCTCTCAAAGCTTGACTTGCAGTTCTGTAATCTTTCTTTGTCTACGATCTCTTTCTGAAATATTTTTTTCTACTTTCAAACTCTAAATGAAAAAAAAAAATATTTGAAAAGGGAACAATTGATGTTCGGTGTCACGATCAACCTTCTTGCTCGTACGTCATTAGGAACTGAATAATAGTATCACTGTGTTGAATTGTAAAATATTAATTATGGCTTCACATGTCTGTGGCTTTGATTATGTAAATCGAATAACAAAAAATTAGATACAAACTACCTAGATATTAAAAAAAAATTCCATGTTAGGATTGAGGCTGAAGAAAGAATTGGCAAGGAAAGTGAGGCAAAACTTTTTTTGGCTCTATTTCAAAAAATATCGCAGATTCATCAATTGAAAATTTGTTCAAAACATCACATTTTAGTATGAAATGAGTAACGCTTTTACAGGGTGACCAAAAAGTACCTGGACAAATGTTTAACGCGCTCTATTGCGCGACACAATGAACCGATTTTTGTTTTCATTTTCCCATGATGATACTCTGAGACTGATTGTTTCTTGGTTCAAGTTTCATGACTCTAGCTTCGTTTTCACAGATATGATGGAATCAAGTCCTCTCCGCACTGCGATTATTGCAGTGTACAACTTTGGTCATACAAGAGATGACATCGGGCGAGGACTCAAAGCTAGACGGTTAATTGTTTATGCCAACATCGATCGTTCTCTGGAGACTGGCGATTGCAAGGACCGTGTATGAAGAGGTCGCACTAGAACAGCCGATACACCCCAGATGTAAATTCTCACCATCGAGATGTTGGTTAATTCTCAAAACGATAGAATACTTGCCCACGACCGTAATGAAGCTGTTGAGCTTGGAATCACTGTCATGGAATCACAGCCGTCTTGGAATCACAGAATCAGAGCATAGAATCACAGCCATCCCAGTACCTCATGTTTTGTTGAGGTGTTTGCGCAACAGGCAAAGCACCGTTGGTTTTTATTGGTTGAGGTGTGAAGATAGATGCGAACTTCTACGTAAAGAAGATTCTTGAAGACGTGGTAGAACACTGGAGTAGGAAACACTATCATGGAACCAATTGGACCTTCTAACGTAGTATGTGACTCAGCACCTATCAACAAGTCCAAGATCGCACAAGAATGGTTGGGCACACACTTCGAACTCCATAGGCACCGCTGAATGGCCATCGAATTCCGTGACATGAACCCGCTTTACTTAAGCGTCTGGGTCATGCAGGCGAAGGTTGGAGCTATCCAGCTATGATACCAAGAGATTATTTTCATTTTGAAACGAATTACAGACATTTACATTTGTCCAAGTACTTTTTGGTCACCTTGTAGTTCACCTGAGCTCATCAAGTAATCGCAAGCGAGAGGTGAAGAACATATAGACGAGAGATTCATGGTTTTAAATCCCCCCTCCGCTTGAATGAACGGTCGCTTTTGAATTTTGAGAATAATCTATAGGAGCTAACCGTGTCGACACTCATTTGCAGTGAAGCCGCTTCGGATGAGAAAGTGACCGACGATCTTATGGATGGTTCGATCGGCAAGAAGATCATTCATCTCGTCGCATCCAATCGACTTGGCAACGTGTTAGCAGCTATGCTCAGAGCTTTCTTGTTTTCCGAAGAAAGTCTTAGGACTGATTTGACCCATATCATAGTCTAATATTTCGTCCTCAATAACAGAAATCGGGAAAAAGGTTAGGGTATAGGGCTGAAAATGGGTTACAGGATAAAGGATAGAGTATTATCAAACTGCCGCGTTGATAGGAGATCCAAACCAGCATGTATTCTCTTACCAGGAGTCAGTGCGTAACCATTGCGTGGTCGAAAACACATTGCTTATCCGTGCGATGTTTTTTCGCTTTCAACCAAGCTTCACTACCCTTGTATATTGTGGGTATTCATTTGCGAATTGATGAGTTCATAATTTTAAAGCGCTCTTAGCAGACTTTTCTTTGCGTGACGTAGATGTGAGAGCAGTTTGAAAGGACTGACTTTTAGACCTATCCCAGCCATTTAATATGAGTTAATATCAGTGTCCATTTAGTCAGTGACTGTCAGTTGCCAAGTCATTCCATTAAATTGATGAAAGTGATTTGAGAAAGGTCTGCTTAAGTCAATGGCGTTGCTCTCGCCCTTCTCGTCGGTGGACAATTGCTCTTCTCCGATTGACCAGAAACCTGGTTAAAAATAAGCTGGTCGCAGATGCTTTCCATGAACTCTCATCACATGCGCAACTCGTCAAGGTGAGTTTTATTGCAACTGTCAAATGACAAAGGATTACAAAGTCTTGGCGATAAGACTGACAAATCTTATTCGCATCAAGTATTGGAGTTGTTTCAGTTAGTAAGCGTTATTGTATACATTCATTCATTCATTTAGAGTTGTAAAGTTTCATACAACTCTTCGTTTGAATCTAAAATGCTTTTTCATTTGAAGTTTGTGGACGTCGCGGTAAAGGCTTACTTTGATCACATCAGCAGCCAAGAAATCGCCCAGATCGTCTCACTCACTCTCAGTTACTTTTTGGTTGTTTCTTCTGTTGGTCACTCTTCTGTTTCATGTACTCAACATTAAACATGTGTTATGCTATCTGTATCATCGCTACCTGTTGTACAGTTGGATATATATCCTTTTCGCCTACTTTACTATTTTCTTCTCGTCAATCATCAGATTACACAAGAAAGCAATGCTGCTCAATTTTCTGAATTTTTGTTTCTTCTTTTTTTGATACTCATTAAACTCGATTAAAATTTTTTTTGAAATTTTTTTCTCACACGAATTGTTTAAAAATTCGCGTGAAAGATTCCTGAAAAAGTGAGGGAGATGACATCGGACTCAAGGGAAGAGATTCAATGGGGAGTGTCCAGATAAATTCGAGGACGGAAACGAAAAGTGGAGAAACAGTCGCTCTGAAGGACGAAAATAGGGTAGGATGATTAGGAGTGGAGAGATTTAATACATGGCAGCCGCTCTGGAGAACTAGTAAAGGGGGAAAGATATTCATTTTCAGACTCAGTGGAAAAATTGATATTCAGAATCGCCCGAAGACTTTGTTAAAAACAAACACAGCCCCACCCAGAGAGCACCAAAGTCTTTCTGAAGACTTTGGTACATTTCTTAGCTGGTTTATTGTATAGACAAAGTGAAACCATTCCGAACAATTTTTATATACATAGTTCAAACATATAGTTATTCATATTTTTCAGTTAAAGATTTTTTAATTAATACATTTCAGTTGAAAAAAGATTTTTTAAATCACCAAAACCAATAAACGAAAATTAGGAGAAAATATAAAAAGTTTACGACTTCTCTAAACTTTGTCATCTAACAACAAAAAATTGCGTTGCTTTTATTGAGTGACCACCTCAGGACCCATCACAATTAGTCTTGGAAACGATCAAAAGCAACGGAACTGTAGAATGCAGTGAAAATTCCGGGAAAAAAATTAACTAGAAAAAGGCATTTACCTACATTGATAAATTATAAAAAAAAAAGAAAAGGTTTCTATATCACAGGAATCGCATTCAAAATTCTCGAAACCTTTTGACTCTGATGGGATAAAGCACACATTTTAGCGTAGAAATTTGCTTTCTTTATGTGACCAGAAAAAAGAAACACTATTTCAGTAATGCTTATTTGAGATGTGCTGCAAAAACTTTGCGGCACCAAGCGCTCAGCCGAGTTGTTCGTTGAGGGAAGGCTGCACAAAAGCGTCCTGCCACTACTCTCCTGCAAAGAGATGGCCATCCTGCAAGCAACGCTCGAGGTATCCCAGTATTTTTACACTTTACGCTTTTGCCATCATTGAAGGCCAGAGACCGTAAGTGCGTAATATTTTTTTCAAAGAAAACTGATTAAAAAAACTGTGTTTTCTTCGAAAATGTTTTGAATCGGTAGGCACGTACTTTTCAGTTCCCGTAAAAAAAATTTCTTTGAGTAGGCAGTTTTTCCCTTGTAGGGAAAAACTCAAATTTTGTCGAAAACAGTTTTCAGGGTAAATTTTTTCTCCGTGTAGCCTAGATACATACGGTATCTGAGTGTAAAAAATTCTTTTTGGTGTCATCATTTTTCAACAAGATCCTATTATTATATTTATTACTTATATGCAGAAAAAATGAGCCAGAGGGATATCAAAAATCACATGCCGAGGCAGAATTGAGCAAATGAGCAGAATTGAGCAAATGAGCAGAATTGAGCAAATGAGCAGAATTGAGCAAATGAGCAGAATTGAGCAAATGACCAGAATTGAGCAAATGAGCAGAATTGAGCAAATGAGCAGAATTGAGCAAATGAGCAGAATTGAGCAAATGAGCAGAATTGAGAAAATGAGCAGAATTGAGCAAATGAGCAGAATTGAGCAAATGAGCATGAACGGTTGCTCAGAAATTCATTCAAATAAAAAGTTTTGATATGTAAAAAAACAGTTGAGCACAAAGCTTTAAGTCTGGCTGTTGTGGGAACACGGATTCGGTTGCCATACTGACCGGCAAAATAGCAAATCACTTCTTACCTTAGAAACCGACAACTGTGATCTTTTTGCCCAGAATGAACCCACCCACCCTTTCCCGCGCTATAAGTTATCCGTTAAAAAACTATACCCTTCCACTCTCAATTGAAACACGGAGAGATCAACTATCAAACCTTCCGTGTTTTGGTTCCGAAGTTAAAAACTGGTTATATGACTTCAACTTAACTCAAGAAAGGCCTGAGCAAAGCTTTGGATGTTGTGGAATAAAGTCTTGATCAGATTCTCGGTCGACTGAGCGATTGGAGTCCTAGCTGTCGCTCGGACTTGTGCGCCTCCACCGCCGTCGATGTTTGCCTTCAGCTCTCCGCCAACAGCGACCTTCTCACTCAAAAGTCAGCTTCTTGTTTTCCCCATCCCTAACGCAACAATTGCTCCTGGTAGGAGGTAACATTTCATCAGAATGGTACACTTGTTTAACAAGTGCAAAAGTGCACTTTTAGGAGATCTGAGATCGAGAGAAGTCAGGGAACATTATAGGGAAAAGCTGAAACCGATGTTTGTGAACAAATTTTCGATGAACCAATAACTTACTTAGTTTCTCGTTATAGGCTCTGCGTAAGTCTTCTACGGATTCTCTCGTGTGAAAGCTATGCAAGAGAACAAATCAAGATCTACGATGGAATCCCTCTGCTTGTCAAGTAAGCCTAACCAGAAAATGCCGATAACGTCACGGTTTTCAACTAGTAAAATCGAGAAACGTTCCTAAAAATGTTATTAGCATCATAGCTGCCAAATGTTCCTACACGGTCATCCAAAAACGAATTTTATAGTAGGGAACATTGGGATTCAGAAGTGAAGACGCTATCAACGAGGAGATGGTATAAGAAGCAGTCCGTTATTGATTAGAGAAGTTTCTCTTCAAAAAGACAAACACTCTCAAAAAGACAAAAACCTTGTGAACTGTTCATCATGAATTCTTCAATTCTTCATACTTTTCGATCACATTTCTTTTGGCCTTTAGTGTTAATTTTATTTGGTTTTTAATCCTTTTGGTAGCTATTTCTATTCTGACAGTTAACCTTAGTAGCACATGGATGAGCAATGTGTCAAGTGGTAACGTGCTTTTTCCGATTAGAAGAAGACAACTGTTTTGGATTTCGTAAAATATGGTTTGCTTATGCTTTACAACTTTGTATTAACCAATTTCGACTGGCTATAAACTAAGAAATTGTTCATTACCCTTCATAGCAAAAAGGAGGCGGAGCTTTCCGAGAGTCCTATTATTTCTTAGCACCTGAAAACATTTGCAAATCGTAATAATCAATAAATATGACTCTGAAGCTTTACGATTGAACATTTCCGATGTTGGATTTAAAAATTCTTCTGAACAAATGACATTGCTTATAGTCTCCTGTCCGTTCGCAATTCACGTCTGCAGTGGCATGTTGCTTGGACACTGGCACAGCTGGCAGATGACTCAGAATGCGCCTTGGAGGTAGATCGTTTTCATGAGCTCTGAAGGTAGATCATTTATATATAAAATGGCCTTGAGCACCCTGGAAGTAGATCAATTATATAGAAATTAATTTTGAGCCCTATGAAGGTAGATCATCTTTTTAACCACCAGAAGTATGTAGACAAGTCGACGGAACTTGAAAAGTTAACGTTATGTTATCTGATTTTGTTACTACAAGATTCTTAAGCGGAGACTAACAACGTTCGACTAAGCGTCATAGGTAAAGTTGTTTCAATTCGAAGCTTCGAGAGTATATGATAATTCTAAGCTTGGAAGTTGGATCATTTGCTTGAATTCAAGAAATTAGTAATCATGGCCGGCATTTGTTGATTTGAATTTTAAGGCGTTTTTGAGGATTATGTATTGAAGCCTCGAGATAAGACCTGTTTTTACTTTGAATCGCACAAGACTAAAGGTCGTCCAAACCGTAATCGGCACTCTAGTCTGCGCTCTATGTATGCTCTTATTCTACTAAGTTAATAAGCGTAGAATCAGATGAAACCATTTGCAACGGGGCTTCCTGTCCTCTGACATCGACAATAATGCGTTTAAACTTCAGCTCACATTTGAACTATTACAAGAAGCTTAAATCGCTTCAGATCGGGCAGAGGGGTGCGATAGCCGTCGTTCTTGCTGAGTCAGCCTCTTCGGAAGATATCTCTCGGGGAGCACTGACAGACGCACTCACAATGCTAACAGGTATGCTCGAAGCAAGGACATGTGATTTGTTTAAAAGGCTCCTGTTTTAAATAAATGTTAATAGAATTACTTGACTTCTCAAAAAGTACTACGCTTTGAGTATCTTTGCTTGTCACTTCAAAGTTCAACGTTCAAGTTCACACGCTTTTTCATCCATGTTGTAGGAAACGTGACGTCATCAAGTTAGGCGATTACGCATTCATTGACGAAAAGTATTGAGAGCTAAGGGAGGAAAAGTTGGTTCGGAATATACCGGCAATTTATTTTTGACCGTAATTCTTAGTGTTCTTCAGGCTGATCAAGGTCGACGTGCTGAGAGACGTAAATTAATTTTACTTAGTTCATAAACATATACCATACGCTATGTACAACCAAGTCTTAAGGACTGTGCGCACTTCTGGCGCAGCTTTGCCAAGTCGACTCCAATGTTCAACTCATCGTCCGTAACAACGGCTTGTACATCTTGGGGAGGCTTCTTCTTCTTCCATTGAGAATGCCTACGATCACATCCAACGCTCAGCTCGTTCCTCTTATGGTAAAAAGACGTACTAGTTTAAGGAAAGGGTTGTCAGGAAAACATCAGGAAGTTCGCGCTCCGTTGGAGAAGTGGATATAGTTTTGGTCTGGAGTGCAAAAGTATGCGGAATCATGCTAGCAACTATTGCTAACTAACCCTGACTCCGGCCTCTGTTTTAGTCAGCGTCGCCCGATCGGAGTGATCTTTCATTTTGACTCTATTGAAATTGAGAGTTTCGCTGAGAGAAACGTATAAAAACATAATAAAGAAACTCACATCTAAGAGTAAATTTTTAATAATAAAAAAAGCCCACATCAAAATAATGACTCTTGACTGTTGCAGTGTTCCATTTTCCGCGTGCTTCGATTGCTTTTCTCACTCGAGCGCAATCGACACTTCTTTCGAAAAGTGAGACCCTTTCTGCTTGTAACACTTATTCAGACTCTTTTCCTTTATGTTGCCTTCTCTCATCTTTACATATTTCCCTTTTTTATCGTTTTCTCTCATCCTACTCTAAATAATAATTCTTCTAATTCAATTCAATTCTTTATTCCGCTTGAAACAAAACATAATGTTAAGTGACGAAACAGATGACACTGTCACAAAAAAAGTGAAGCTAACAATAAAACTACTTTTTCATTTTTTGTACATTTGTATAAGGTATACAGCAAACGTTAAACATCGATTGAAGTAATAATAATTTTTCGATGCAAAAAATGTGGCGATAAGCACAGAATTAAGAAAAAAATTCACAAAAAGAGAAAACCAAAAGATCCAATTATTTTTATCGTAAAATACGATAAAAATTGTTTTATCAAGATAATTAAGTTCTATCAAGATTTATCAAGAATTAGAGTTTTTTCAGCAGTTACAATTGTCAAAAGTTAATTGCGTAAAATACTCAGTAAAAGGCTATAATTTTATGTCCTATTAAAACTCATTTGTATAGAATTTACTTAGTTCGTTCTTCGGAAATGATATGGCGATGCGTGAAGATCACCAGTTTTTCTGCGAAAAAAAAATTTTTTGAGATGTGGCACAATCTACAATCAAAGAAAAAGAAAAATGATTAGCTGAGAAGGTTTTTCATTTGAGGTGTTCGAGCCGAACTTCTTCTCTCACTTCATCGACATCGGTCACTTTGTCCAGGATCTTTCTGTCTACCGACCGCTCGCTGATGAGTATCTGGCAATTATTGTCAGGAGTAGCACAGGAATTTTTACGTTTTGTTATCAATAAACAAAAGGTTTACATCGCAGTCCCAAGTGAATAAAATTTTTTAGACAAGAACATGACAAGTTGAAACAGAGGCGAAAACAGTCGTAGAAGAAAAAATAGAGAAAGAAATAGAGAGAAATAGGAGGAAAGGACAACTAAAAAAGATCAGAGACAGAGAGAGAAAAAAGAGAAAAAGAGACACTAGGAGAGACAGAGAGAGAGAGAGAGAGAGAGAGAGAGAGAGAGAGAGAGACAGAGAGAGAAAAAGAGACAGAGAGAGAGAGAGAGACAAACAAAGACATTGAATAAAAAATAAAGAAAAAATAGGCAGCTGAGATGTAAAGTAGAATGTGGAAGATTTCTGATCTTAGCATCTAATGATTCAATCGGTCCAAAAGGCTACCGAAGCCGTAAATTTTCTTGTATTGAAAAAGTTTCAAAGTGAATTTCAATGCGATATTTCAGAAAGAAGCTTCTTCTCCGGATGTTTTGAGTGCGGCATGGGAGACTGCTAACCAGCAAAGAACTGCATTAGGAGAGGTTCATCCTTCATTCTTTCATATCTTTATCTCTCTCTTCCTCTCTCTCTCTCTCTCTTCTAAATGAGTGATGTGTAAAAGGAAAGAATTTTTCACCATATTCAATATCAGTTTCATCATTTTGTTTTGCTTCTTACACTTGCAACCATTTTAACACTGATACATACATTTAAGTATTCTGTACATCAAAGAATCTGAAAATGTTGTTGAAAGATACCAAAAAACATGCAATTCAGGTCGGTGAGTACGAACTGCTCGAGCAACTTGGTGCTGGTGCGTTCGGGTGCGTTTATACAGTAAGAAAGAAGGCGGCGCCTCTACAGTACTATGCCCTGAAAGAAGTTCTCGTTTCTAGTTAAAGCACGCGAAAGAACAATTAATAATCACTTTCGATGGGAAAAAGACAGTTCTAAAGTTAGAATGATCACAGTCGTAGTTGATCTTCAATAAAATTGTTTTTTTGTTGTTTGTTTTTTTTTGAAAAAGTTTTTTTGTTTTTTGAAGAAAAAAGTTTTGAATATAATTAATACCTATTTTTGCGACTAAAATATGCTTTCATACCCTATTTTAATACATAATAGTTTTTCAAATATGAATTAAGAGAGCAAGATCATTGAGCGTTTCATACAGCAATATCCCACAGAATAGTCCTATGTTTTTCTGCGGTAGCGTGCTGCCTATTGGTGAAAAAGAGTTCCCAATTCCTCCTTGTGGACGAGCTTATAGTTTCCGATTCCGTCTTGTTAACGAGCTTATAGTTTCCGATTCCGTCTTGTTAACGAGCTTATAGTTTCCGATTCCGTCTTGTTAACGAGCTTATAGTTTCCGATTCCGTCTTGTTAACGAGCTTATAGTTTCCGATTCCGTCTTGTTAACGAGCTTATAGTTTCCGATTCCGTCTTGTTAACGAGCTTATAGTTTCCGGTTCCGTCTTGTTAACGAGCTTATAGTTTCCGATTCCGTCTTGTTAACGAGCTTATAGTTTCCGATTCCGTCTTGTTAACGAGCTTATAGTTTCCGATTCTGCCTTGTGGGCGAGCTTATATCCGTTCACAGGTTTTTGAGAGATAGATAGAGAATTTTGGAAATGAGAAAAATATGAGTTTCTTCAACAATGAAATAGCATAAGAATCCAAACTTAGTTTAAGCTCGAATTTTTCGAACATTATAAGCCATACTTTTAACAAAAATCAAACTTTAAAGAAAAGTTATATTTTTAAGACCAGTTCTTTTCGGTGATGTAAAACAACTTCCAGATATACATGATGGAAACCAAAGAATTCTCCGTGGACAAAAGTTTTGGAGATGTCATCAGTGAAGTTCGCATCATCAAGCAACAGGTAGTTCAAGTTAAACTAGTTTTCGTATCTTTTGATATGGTTGGTTATTCGGCAGCTATAGAGAAGACCGTAGTTTTCTTCCACTTGCGTGTTAGTGAGAAGGAGTTCCCTATGAACGCGAAAGATCTCACTAATTGAAAGCCGCGTCGGAATCACTGGTCTTCAGTTTCTATTGAAATAATCATTAGGTAAAACATGTAGAGAACACATTGAATATTCTCATCCAATCCTAGTCCTTTTCAATTTTTTCCTGAATCAATAAGAATGACTTTATCTTCTAGCTACGGCATCCCAACATAGTCCGATACCGTCGAATATTCGTCGAGAACGGCCGTCTTTATATTGTGATGGATTTGATCGATGGAACTTCTCTTCGAGTTAGACATTTGAATCGATTTATTTCTCTAGCTTCGATTTTTTTCTTTTTTTAGTCCTTAAAACCTGGGAAGTGAAAGTAAGAGAAAAGAAAGAATCAGATAGAAATAATAAGTAAAAACTTTGATTCGATCAGAATGATGGGATCCAGCTCCTAGCGGAAATAGAACATCTGAAGCGTTACACACACAAAATTAAGTATGGAAAATGAGACACATACATTTGAAAGTATGACTATGCATACTGATAAAGTATGCAATTATGAATAGGCGCGCATAAAAGTATGAATAGTACATAGTTGTAACTTATAAGTATGAATAGTCATACTCCCAAATGTATATGTTTCATTTTCCATACTTATTTTTTGTGTATGAAAGAATCGATTTTAGGTTCCAAGGTAGCATGCGACCTTCAACATTGCAAATATGCAAATACTTCAGTTCTTTCACATTGCAAAAATGCTTTTGTTTGTGGTTGTTGTGATGCTTAAGCGCTCATTTCCTTAAAATGAGAGAGAAAGAGGTGGAGAAGGTAGTTATATATCTATTTTTAAATCTTCTTCGACAGGAGCATATTCACTCTACTGCGGAGAAGAAGATGAGATTTTCGGAACAAAGGGTATCCAATATTTTAGTGCAAGTCAGTTTCCTAACTTTCTTGACTTTTTTGGGTTTTTTCTTCATCAAAAAAGGTTTTTAGGAGAAAATGAACTTTAAAAAGTATAGCGGGGGTTTATTCATAGGTTTATATACTAATTTTCGCCCAGCAAAAACCTCTAAGGTTGTTGTTGTTGTTGCCGGTTCTAACCGCCATCGAAGAGCGAGGTCCACGTGATATGTTTCTTTTCGCTTCGTCTTTCGTTGTGTATAAATCGTCAATTTTAAATAGATGTCTTCAAGAAGTTTGCCACTTCTCGTGCCACAACACCACAAGAGTGCCACAATCTCTAAGGTTGACGGCCCTCGCTTCATCTTAAGCAGTAGAAAAAGACTCTTGCATACGAAAAGTTAAGCTGGACAAGCGCATCCAAGTTTCTTTGCTGAGCTCACCCCGAAACTGAGAAAAGTATACTTTCAGAGCTGAAAAATTATGTTTCATCTTTTGAGGTTTTAAAAATTGAGTTAAGCTCGTGCTTGCTCTCCGCTACCTTCACAAGGACAAACGAATCGTGCATCGTGACCTGAAGCCGAACAACATTATGCTGGCAGAGGGGGATCGAGTTGTCATCAGTTGAAAATCTTATATCTGAATTCGAAATGGTAGTGGCTAAAAAATCCTTCTTTTTAAATTTCCTGGGCTCAAAATATCTTGATAATATCATTACCAGGTGTTACATGTGTTTACATGTATGACAGTGTCTATATCTGGTTGACAGTGTCTATATCTGGTTGACAGTGTCTATATCTGGTTGACAGTGTCTATATCTGGTTGACAGTGTCTATATCTGGTTGACAGTGTCTATATCTGGTTGACAGTGTCTATATCTGGTTGACAGTGTCTATATCTGGTTGACAGTGTCTATATCTGGTTGACAGTGTCTATATCTGGTTGACAGTGTCTATATCTGGTTGACAGTGTCTATATCTGGTTGACAGTGTCTATATCTGGTTGACAGTGTCTATATCTGGTTGACAGTGTCTATATCTGGTTGACAGTGTCTATATCTGGTTGACAGTGTCTATATCTGGTTGACAGTGTCTATATCTGGTTGACAGTGTCTATATCTGGTTGACAGTGTCTATATCTGGTTGACAGTGTATATATCTGGTTGACAGTGTCTATATCTGGTTGACAGTGTCTATATCTGGTTGACAGTGTCTATATCTGGTTGACAGTGTCTATATCAGGTTAAAGTAAAACGGTTTCTGCGAAAGCTTTACCTAAATTCGTGTGAGGTGAATGCGTCTGCGACCAATCTCTATCAATTCACTCGAAAATAATTTTAAAAACTTGTATAAGGTCAAATAGAAATTTTTAGTGAAGGTTATCATTTATATGATTTCTAAAGGTTTTTTGTGAAGGTTATCATTTTTATGATTTCTAACTACATGTCATGTAAGAGTCACTGGAATGATAAACTTTGAGTTAATCTTTCAATGACCTTCTAAAAACACTCCATTCTCTCCATGATACTCAAATTTGGTCACATACGCACCCACCTACCTTACACAAAAACTGAAATTTTCATGAATTCAAAAAAATTAAAATCAAAATTTTAATCGTTTTCAGTAAAATGTTCTTGCATTTTCAGCGGACTTCGGGTTGGCCAAGCAACGAGGCGCTGAGTATCTGAAGAGCGCCGCAGGCACCATCGTCTATTCATGGTAAGATTTTTAAAGAAATCAATAAGTTCTAGCGGATCAATGCTTTTTGTTATGCAAAAAATGATTCACGGACAGAAGCAAAAAATTTTGTATTATAGAAAGGTTCCTGGCTGTATTGGGAACAGAATTATAAGTATGAATAGTTCTACTTTCAAATTTATATGGGTCATTTTCCATATTCATTTTTTGCGTGTATTTTGACCCCTAATGTACCATCTAGCCAGTAATATTATAGAAAGGTTCCTGGATGTATTGGGAACAGAATTATACCCTCGCTTCGGAAAACTAGTCCCTTTGAAGAAAAAAAAGAATCCTTCTGCTTTTCGCAAAACTTTCTCCTGGACGACTTGTGAATGTTCTAGGTAGTTTTAAATAACCTCGAAATGATTGATTCCTAGCTTTCTCTGATGGGAAACATCGTCGACTGAGAGAGGTTTAGAAAATATTGGAGTTGAAAGAAAAGCTGGCTGGAGAGTTTTGATAGACCGCTGGACTGTTGGACCCTCAAGTTTTATAGAACCGCGGGAACTTTTGCATTTTAGGGACCCCCCCGAGGTTCAATGGGTCAGATGAGTTCAATGGCTCAATATCAGTATCTAGAATTGAAGCGAATACAACTGGTTCTATAGCACCCTATATATGCAAGTGAGTTCAATATCGAGAATTGAAGCGAATAAAATTAATTCTATAGCATCGTATATATGCAAGTTTGCCCTCTTGAAAGTCAAACGTATGACCCATCGAACCTCTGGTAGAGGGGTCCCTAAAGTGCAAAAGTGCCGAAACGCGATATAACAGCATCAGGGCAACCCAGCTTATAAAATGGTACCCTTAATTACTTGATTTGAACATTTTTTGTGCTGAACTTTGGGCATATTGAACACAATAAAATTTTATAATCAACCCTAAGTCTCCGTATAAAACTGCGCTTCTTTTATTCTACTGTTATCTAATACCAACTTGTACCAAATGCAGTCCGGAAATCGTACAGAATCTCCCTTATGGCGACAAGGCAGACGTCTGGTCCTTGGGTTGCTGTCTCTATGAGGCTAGTTCAATTCAAACGCTTTATGTCATGGGACATCAAGCCCGGAAATTGATTTTCAGCTATGCAACTTGGTGCCCGCTTTCCACTCTCAGAACATGCTCAAACTGACGATGCTCATCGTGGAAGGCAAATTCGAACCTATCAATGACTTCTATTCTCAGTAAATCCATTGATTTCAACTTTGTAAATGATGTCTTTTTCACTCAGCTCAAGTTTTTATTAATAGTCTTCACACTTCTACGAAACTATCAAAAAATATCAAAAAGTTAGCTATGAAAATTTTGTTCGGATGTCTCCCAGAAATGAAACTAGCCAAACGCTTGACTTTCATTCAGATTAATAAAATTATGACAATTCTTGATCAGAATACGTATAACTCAATCACTTTCAGCCGACCTCTGAGCTCTTTTGTCTTCCTGCCATTTTTTTTAATTCGAAATTAGTTATTACCATAGGATAGCTTGTAAGGCCACCGCTTATGTGGAATTATGAAATATGTATGTAGGGAGAGAAAGAATGGGAAGTAAGACAATCAATTTTCGTTGGTGTCCACTCTTGCTGTTGTCAACAGAAAGTTCGGTAGGGCTATGAGATTCGAGAGGTCGATCTCTTCTAGAGCCTTTCCGAATGCTTCGATGTCTTGAATCTCTTCGAAATTATCTGTAACTTTATTCCATAAAGCAATTGCTCTAGAAAAGAAAGAATGTGGAAAAAGAAAGAATCATTGTGTCGTTTAAAGTTCATCAGATTTAATTTGTAGGTTCGGTCTGAAGTGCGGATATTGGTTTCAGTTTTTTCTGTATAAGCAGTCTTCTGATCAAACAACCTTAATTCTGATCAAACAACCTTAATTCTGATCAAACAACCTTAATTCCTTCTTTTTGCCTTCATGTTTGAGTTATCCCTGATCTAAGAATAATCGTGTTTAGCTCTTCCCAAACAGATTAACTAGTAAACTGACACTGAAAAACACAAAAACAATGATGTCTTTGGACTGGGGGCGAGAGAGAGGAGATGAGTGTCTAATTTGAATGCGTATGTTGAGTCGACTGCGTGAGCTCATCAGCGCGTGTCTCAAGCCCGATCCGGATAGCAGGCCAGATATTACACAGGTCCTACATACTCAACAGTCTCTCATCCTTGCCTTTTTTTAAACATAGCCTGCTCTTAGTCCGAGACTTGTCTTATATCAGATGAAAACAAAGGCCCTGATTTGCTGATCTTAGAAATGACTTAAAAGTGTTGACCTCTATTTTTTTAGGTTGGCGAGATGATCGTAGATCGCATTATGATCGCTTTAGATGAGCAAATACGGACTAATATAAAGCGAAGCAGGTGACTTTATGGTGTCTGTTATGATTTTTTTACTGACTTCATGCAGTAAATTTTATCGTTATAGTTATGACTCTTGTGCTGTCTTTATCACTAAATTATATCGTTATAGTTATATTTGTATACTGGTTCAACCCTGAACTCACTCGAAAATGAAATTTCTTTTTTTTTCTTGTACTTTTGAAGCTGAAGGATATCTTTATTTTTGAGCCCCTGTTCTTCTTCCCATTCGAAAAGTAATTGATTTTCGATGAACTTGACTTCTTCACTGTAGGAAAGCGGAGATGAAATCGCAGAAACCCAATATGAGCAAAACCGTAATTCTTAGTTTTTTAAAAAGCTTCTACATGAAACAAAAGGTAGGAATTGAGTCCAATGATCTTGAGAAGTCGACAAGTGAATTGCAGAGAAATCGCATCAGAGGGCACCACACCGGCGCCAATGACAACCTCCCTCACCACTACGGCGTCTTCATCCAACCCGGGCGCGTTGTCGGTGCGATCGGATTCCTTATCGTCGTCGTTTTCTTCTGAGCAGCTCTCCAACAGTCTCAAGGTTTTAAGCGATTTGTTTAACTTGGGTAGAAGAGATCTTAGTTTTTCTTAAAAAACATTACACAAACTTAACCTAGTCGTGATCGTTTGTTTAGAAAGAGTTACAAATAGCTTAGGTATGAAATAATGGTTATAAAAAAAACCAATTTATGAATAAATTCAGTAGTTATTTGTAAGTTAGAACAAATCGATAGCCTAGTGTTTAGGACAGTCATCGGAGGTTGAGTAAATGTCATGACAACTCTCTAATTAATGACTCATGACAGGTAATTCAGCACTCCGCTAATAGCACGATGCAGATTCTATAGAGCAACCAGTTTGTGTTCAGGAAGTTTCCATATCCGAGAAGCGTTTCAAGCTGCCTCCGGTGATGAACAGCATTGACAAGATTGGAAAGCCCGTCAAGCACGGTAGACTTTAAAAAAAACAATTTGCAACTCATGTCAAAATGTGCCCCTAGCATCTATGACTTTATAAGTCAGAAATGCATATCATAGTTATTGTGTTATCATAGCTATTTTTATGATCATTTTATTTCGTGGCTAATATTCAGACGCGCTTGAATTCTTATGTTTTCGACATGTGATATGTATGTAGGTGATAGCTATGATGAAATAAGAAATGATGACCGGAATAGTGAATACTTTTTAGATTGTAACAGATCAGGTGTCTGGTATTCTACATAGAATGAACCACACCGAGTAACCGGCAACCACTAGTAACCGGCAGGGTAACTCCCTCTGACTTTTATGCATTTTACACGTGATGTTTCAAAAAACTCTGCGTAATAAAACTTACAACTTCAAGCATCAAGTCAGAATGATCTTACAGGTGGGATGAAGTCCTTATCAGCTGGCGCAAGAGGCGCTCTCCCGCTCTCCTGCTCTCTTCCACGAATCGCTTCAGGAAATATTCTGCCGCCAATTGGAAGCTTGGTATGTTTATTCCTTACAAAAAAGAACAGAGGAAGTTGTACGATGAGAAAAAAGGGTGCCTAGAAATTTTGGGAAAAAAAACTGTTAAAAACTTAGGTTATTCGTAAAAAATATCAACAAAACTAGTTAACTTGAGTGAGCGAGAAAACGTTGCATTGTACAGCTTTTTTAAACGAAAGCTCAGAAAGATTTTTTTTAAAAAGTTGTTACGATCTTTTTTCTTTTTCTCTCTCTTTCTCTCCACGTTCATTCTGTCTTCCCTTTTCTCGATTTTTATTCCTCCTGTTTAAATCGATGATGTCGCCGATGATGCCGAGTCGATACCAGAAAGTGCTCGAGACCTTAGTAACTTGGGTTTCAAGGATACTAACGCACCGATTTCAAGAGTAGCAGTGCTGGATCGAGCGCCCTCAAAGGCACACAAGGGGCGCTTGGATTAGCGCCCAATCGACGCGCCTCCTCTTCTTCAGCAGCGGAGAGAGGAACAAGCCTCTTGGCGCTCAGGTGCATATGAACCCAGGAAAAGAGAAGGTAAGAAAGAGAGAGAGACAAAGCAAAAGTAAAAGAGAGAGAAGCAGAGAGACTATAACGTAAGAGAAAGAGCGGAAGAGATAGAGAGATAAGTAAAGAGGTGAAATATGGAAATGTGTGCTACTCATCATACTGGTTACTGAGTTCAATTTAATTCCTAGGCTTTATAATCGGTTACACGAATGGGCCATTGATTCGAACGATTCCATCTGACTCTCAGGTTCTTGATAGTGATAATGAGAACTTAGAATGCAGACTGCAGTTTCAAATATGGTTTGTACTTTACGGCCTCAAGATGTCCAAATACTACTTCATGACCTTGAACTTGAACACAAAGATTAACTATTTTCCAACCCTTGCTGCTTCAATCAGATCCGCAGCTCTGCGACCGGTCTCCGACCCGGTCGTCCAAATGCTGGCCGTGCTGCAGAAGTTGCTCTTTGTCTGCGACCAGTCTCAGCCTCTCGCTGATTACATCAACCACAAACGAAGGTACTATAAAGCGTATCAGGAATTTGTTTTTCCTCGCGTTGTGATTATTGATTATTTAATGGCTTTATTGTCGTTTACTGAAATTGTAGACGAAGCCTATCCTATAGCTTATTGAAAGTTTGCAGTCTTTCCATTAAATCTTCAATCGTGAACATTCTTCGAAAAAAATTGAAATTTTGCTGTAAAGTTATTCAGCTAATTCCCTTTTTTTTTCTATTCTAGTTCCTATTTCGCTTTTTCGTTGCAGAGTTCTCGACCATTTCCGCAAACGCGTTTTTCGACTGGAAAGCACACCTGATTCCATAAAATTGCACATGCGAAAGGTTTGTCACTTTCTCCTCAACTTGGAACAAAGAAAACTACTATTGGAAAAAAAACTCTTGAAAAAAGAAAACTACTCTCGGAAAAACTCTACGAATATTGAAAAGTGATAGGACTGATTGAATCTTTGGACTGCGACTTAGAACGTAGAAAAGTATCGCAGCCTCATCAAAAATTATTGGATTTTATTAAACTAGAAGTTTTTTTAAAGTTCTTCGAGCGATTTAATCGAGAAAAAAATTGAGATTAAAGAAAAACTGAAGCTAAAAAGAAGAAAAGGGATAAATAAAAACGAAAGGTAAAACTTTGGCCATGGGGCGATATTCAACCCTAGCGTGAGCTTGCGAGACCAAAAGAACGAAAGGAGAAACTTTGGCCATGGGGCGATATTCAACCCTAGCGTGAGCTTGCGAGACCAAAAGAACGAATGGAGAAACTTTGGCCATGGGGCGATATTCAACCCTAGCGTGAGCTTGCGAGACCAAAAGAACAAAGCCGTCTAAGCTTATACTATATAGCACTATGGCGAAGATTAGTTTTGTGTCCATGGTAGTGTTTTTCTAACGCGCTCGTTTTTCTACATAGATGTGTGAGAGAGAAGATAGGCTTTGATCCCCTCCGTGGAGTAGCATTTTCCATTGCGATAGTTTAATCATGTTTTGTCTTAAACAGGCGTCACTACCATTATAACCTGTACAAATAGACAGTTCTTAAGATTAGAAAGCGAAAGACAAACACTTTGATCTTAAAACTAAGTTCCTTTCAGTTGGCCTCGGAGTCTCCCGAAGAGGTCAGACTGGAACTCGGTTACGCCGACTTCCGAGCTGTCCTATCCGATATACCTCTCGCTACTGACTCCATAGGTTATTCTTCGAGCACCTTCACAGAAAAGGAACCAAAAATTTGGGCGGCTCATCTAGAACGGAGAGAAAAGCCAGAAAATGTCTTTAAAAATTAGTTTTTTTAGTTTCGACAAGCTACGACTTTTTTTCTCATAAAACGCTGCTTATGAATATAAGTCTTACTGCTTCTTGCCTTTCTCCGTTTGATATGAAAACTGGGTACAGTTTTGATAAACATGTTTTGAAATCGAGATGCTCTTCTCAGGCAACCTAAAAGTGCGGAAAAGGCCGAAAAAACTAAATAACGTAAAATCCTAACAAATACGTGCAGAGTATGAAACATGTAAACACACAATTCGTTATAGCGCTTAAACCAAAAGGCAGAATGGTTTCCATTAACGCGTTTAAAAAATGGTTTCGAAAACCATGTTTCCTCGTCCAGGTGTCATAGAACCTTTAAGTAGGATTGACCATGAGTATTAGTATAATAGCTCAGTGAAAGTAGCATCTTCCAAAAAGCTAAGAGTCAGGTTTGCTGGTTGAATCAAAATTCGGCACGCGTTTCTGCAAGCGTGGTCCCTTCAACTTCTATAAATATAAAACAAACAAGGAGATTGGATATTTTTCATATTGATCCAAATCTACGCAATCGAATATTTTTGGTTTTCTTAATTTATGTCATTTCAGAGGAAAGAGTCAGCTACATAACGTATGAGCAACTCGCCGCCATCCTCAATCTTGAATACTCCCAGATGCTTGCTCGGTCCCGATCATGAGCCCAACTTAAGAAACTACAATATTCTTGCCGAAGATCTCGACATCTTTCCGAAAAGACTAAAATTCCGATATCAGCTTAGATCTTGATTTATCACTGAAGCTTGACTAAATTTCACAAAAAAAGTTTAGTTTGTTGACCTAGTAATCTGGTGTTTTATGCGGGTAATGTATCAATAACAGCCTATTTTTGCCTACGGTGAAAAAAAATCTACAGAAAAAGTTGCCTATGAGCTCATAAAACATTTGCAGTTTACAAAAAAACCTAAAAACATTATGGAAACTTTGTTTGAGTTTTTTTTAAAGTTGCTGTTTTATAACACTGTTCATTGAAAGGTTATTTTTTTTTGCTCTGGAATATTTTGATTGATCCGCCTTGTCAGTTCAAAGTAAAAAACCTTGAAGTTTCCTCGACAACTTTCCTCATTTTTCTCGTTGACTATTACTATCAAAGCTTGTGAATGTTCAAATGAAAGTGCTTGATGTACACAGCTTGAGTGTAATATTTATGTGTATATGGATATATCAACTATTGTATGGATATATCAACTATTGTTTTCTGAAAATATTTATGTGTATATGGATATATCAACTATTGTTTTCTGAAAATATATTTTTTGTTGGTATTTTCTTGCCAAAGTTTTTCGTTCTCAGTGATCACTTAATTTAAGTGACTTAAAGGCTCAAACCGGAAGAAGTGTAGAAACTTAGATACTTTAAAAGTAGTAATCATCTAAGATGTATCAATAAAAAATTTTGTAGACTGCTTGGTGTTACACTCTCATAGGGCGGATGTGTGCGCAGACTAGGCTAGGACAGGGCGATCAGCAAATAGGAAAATACGAACAAGTTAGTATACGCTTAGTAAAGATCGCAAATGCGAACGACTGTTAAACTTAGAGAACGAGAAGAATATATGGGGCAGATTTGTGCAGCACTCTTTGTGATATGGGTGCTCTTCGTTTAGTCATTATTAACCAACGACAGTGAGCAATTATTTATCGCATTTCTAGCATTATTCAAACGTGCACGGAAAAAATTCAACCTAAAGCTGAAATAAATTAACTTTTGTTACGTGTTTGAGGACATTTTAACATACCAAAAATTAACTCTTTTTTTCAATCGAGGACATTCATGTTTTTAACATCTTCCTCGGCCTCGATAATTAGCCTCCGAAAAGTTCCACTTTCGAATATTTCGAACTTCAAATTACCGCGAATGGCATTTTTTGTGGGGGCAAAACTTTTGCCAGCTTTGTGGTATATCGCAAGCTCGCACGCACAACTTGTTCGCTTATTAATACTTGAAGGGAAGAGACTTGTGGGATCGGCTCGCACCGAAAACGCCTTTTGCCAGCTTTGTGGTATATTGACTAGACGTTCGCTTATTAATACTTGAAGGGAGGAGACTTGTGGGATCGGCTCGCACCAAAAACGCCTTTTGCCAGCTTTGTGGTATATTGACTAGACGTTCGCTTATTAATACTTGAAGGGAGGAGACTTGTGGGATCGGCTCGCACCGAAAACGCCTTTTGCCAGCTTTGTGGTACATTGACTAGATGTTCGCTTATTCTTTAAAATTTCCCCATCAGAGAAAGCTGATGAGTTCTCTCGCTATTTCTCGTCCGTCTTTTCTGTACCTCTTCAATGTCCATTACCTGAAATTAAATTACCAATCGTTACTGAGCCGTTCAATTTCGATTATATAACCGAAGATATGGTAATACGAGCATTATCTTCTCTTGAATCTAAGTGTAACACGTCCCCTGATTCTATTCCTAATATTGTATTGAAGAAATGTCGCTTTGCCCTGATTAAACCATTATGTATCCTATTTAATAATAGCCTTCTCACTGGCTCTGTTCCCCTACTATGGAAGAGATCTATAGTAAAACCAGTACACAAGAGCAATTCCCGGAATCTAGTTACCAATTACAGACCTATTTCTCTATGCTGTTCCTTATCATAAGTTATGGAGAAAATTATTGTTAAGGAAGTATCTTGCTATTTAGAAAAAGAGAACCTTTTATCGCCCTACCAGGCTGGTTTTAGAGCTAGGAGGTCTACTGTGACCTCTTTAGTTGAATCTCATTCGTTCACCGTTGACTCGTTATCCCAAAGCACCCCTATCGATATAATATTCCTTGATATCAGTAAAGCATTTGAGTATGTTGATCATGGATTACTTCTAAATAGGATAGCATCTTTTGGTATCTCTTCTCCAATGGTTAAATGGTTAACTGATTATCTTGTTGGCCGCTCACAAACAGTTATGATCGATAATAGTCTATCTGACCCAATTCCCGTAATATCAGGTATACCTCAAGGATCATCTTTAGGCCCGTTGTTATTCTTGTTGTACATCGACTCTGTTAAAGAAGCTATCCCCGATTCTATCAAATTTTGCTCATTCGCCGATGATATAAAAATAATGGGACGCGCTACCTCTTGTAATTATATCCAACTAGCTTTGAATCGTATAACCGATTGGTGCCTAGAGTGGAATTTGTCCCTATCCATATCTAAGTGTAATGTACTTCATCTCGGATCATCCAATTCTCGCAGCGTCTATTACAAGAACAGTCAACCTCTAGTAGTTGGTAGAGTTGCCAAAGATCTTGGTGTAATCATATGTGATCGTTTCTCTTATCGTAATCATGTTGAAGACAAATGTAAAAAAAAGGCTCTGCTCTTGTTAACATGATGTTAAAAGCCTTCAAGTCACCATGTCCGCCTCTTTTAACTTCAGCTTTTAAAATTTATGTCAGACCTGTTCTTGAATACGCTAGTGAGTTATGGAATCCCTCATCCCCCGGCTTAGTAAAATCTATTGAAAAAGTTCAGCGGTCGTTTACGAGAAGAATCCTAGCAAGATCTGGCCATTCCAGACTTCCCTATTCACAAAGAATCTCCATGTTAGGCCTATAAACTCTTGAATATCGTCGTGCTATATCTGACCTTTTATTTATTCATAAATGTGTCCACAAAAAATGTGAACTTGAAACTATGAACTTGTTTCAATTGTCTGCAGTACAGAGATTTTCTCGCCATTCTCATGAGCTCAGGCTAAAAACACCTCATAATATTAGCAAATGTTCTATTTCTACATGAGTTTCTCGCCAGCTATCAGTATGGAATTCATTACCTTTTGAGATCGTCAGTACACCTAATACTGCTAGTTTCAAAAAACAATTATTATCTCTGCCTACTGAAAAGATATTACCCAAACTTTCGTTCATGACTAATATAATTGTCGATTTTAAGTATATCACCCTCCCCCCCCTTTTTTCATCTATACCGCAACCCCTAAACACCGCCACTTAGAAGAAAGTCCATGCATTTAACTTTGTTTTTATTTGTGTTTTCATGATATCTCATGTGCTTGGAATAAAGAAATGAGAAAAAATTCATACTTGAACGTCATACTTGAAAGGAGGAGACCTGTGGGATCGGCTCGCACCGAAAACTCCTTTTGCCAGCTTTGTGGTATATTGACTAGACGTTCGCTTATTCATACTTGAATGTCATACTTGAAAGGAGGAGACCTGTGGGATCGGCTCGCACCGAAAACGCCTTTTGCCAGCTTTGTGGTATATTGACTAGACGTCCGCTTATTAATACTTGAAGGGAGGAGTCTTGTGGGAACGGCTCGCACCAAAAACGCCTTTTGCCAGCTTTGTGGTATATTGACTAGATGTTCGCTTATTAATACTTGAAGGGAGGAGATTTGTGGGATCGGCTCGCACCAAAAACGCCTTTTGCCAGCTTTGTGGTATATTGACTAGACGTTCGCTTATTAATACTTGAAGGGAGGAGACTTGTGGGATCGGCTCGCACCAAAAACGCCTTTTGCCAGCTTTGTGGTATATTGACTAAATGTTCGCTTATTCATACTTGAAAGGAGGAAACCTTTGGGATCGGCTCGCACCGAAAACGCCTTTTGCCAGCTTTGTGGTATATTGGCTAGACGTTCGCTTATTAATACTTGAAGGGAGGAGACTTGTGGGAACGGCTCGCATCAAAAACGCCTTTTGCCAGCTTTGTGGTATATTGACTAGATGTTCGCTTATTCATACTTGAAAGTAGGATACTTGTGGGATCGGCTCGCACCAAAAACGCCTTTTGCCAGCTTTGTGGTATATTAACTAGATGTTCGCTTATTCATACTTGAAAGTAGGATACTTGTGGGATCGGCTCGCACCAAAAACGCCTTTTGCCAGCTTTGTGGTATATTGACTAGACGTTCGCTTATTAATACTTAAAGGGAGGAGACTTGTGGGATCGGCTCGCACCAAAAACGCCTTTTGCCAGCTTTGTGGTATATTGACTAGATGTTCGCTTATTAATACTTGAAGGGAGGAGACTTGTGGGATCGGCTCGCACCAAAAACGCCTTTTGCCAGCTTTGTGGTATATTGACTAGACGTTCGCTTATTCATACTTGAAGGTCATACTTGAAAGGAGGAGACTTGTGGGATCGGCTCGCACCAAAAACGCATTTGCCAGCTTTGTGGTATATTGACTAGATGTTAGCTTATTCATACTTGAAGGGAGGAGACTTGTGGGATCGGCTCGCACCAAAAACGCCTTTTGCCAGCTTTGTGGTATATTGACTAGATGTTCGCTCATTAATACTTGAAGGGAGGAGACTTGTGGGATCGGCTCGCACCAAAAACGCCTTTTGCCAGCTTTGTGGTATATTGACTAGACGTTCGCTTATTAATACTTGAAGGGAGGAGACTTGTGGGATCGGCTCGCACCAAAAACGCCTTTTGCCAGCTTTATGGTATATTGACTAGACGTTCGCTTATTAATACTTGAAAGGAGGAGACTTGTGAGATCGGCTCGCACCAAAAACGCCTTTTGCCAGCTTTATGGTATATTGACTAGACGTTCGCTTATTAATACTTGAAAGGAGGAGACTTGTGGGACCGGCTCGCACCAAAAACGCCTTTTGCCAGCTTTATGGTATGTTGACAAGACGTTCGCTTATTAATACTTGAAAGGAGGAGATTTGTGAGATCGGCTCGCACCAAAAACGCCTTTTGCCAACTTTATGGTATATTGACTAGACGTTCGCTTATTAATACTTGAAAGGAGGAGACTTGTGGGATCGGCTCGCACCAAAAACGCCTTTGCCAACTTTATGGTATATTGACTAGACGTTCACTTATTAATACTTGAAAGGAGGAGACTTGTGGGATCGGCTCGCACCAAAAACGCCTTTTGCCAGCTTTGTGGTATATTGACTAGACGTTCGCTTATTAATACTTGAAAGGAAGAGACTTGTGGGATCGGCTCGCACCAAAAACGCCTTTTGTCAGCTTTGTGGTATATTGACTAGACGTTCGCTTATTAATACTTGTGGGATCGGCTCGCACCAAAAACGCCTTTTGCCAGCTTTGTGGTATATTGACTAGACGTTCGCTTATTAATACTTGAAAGGAGGAGACTTGTGGGATCGGCTCGCACCAAAAACGCATTTGCCAGCTTTGTGGTATATTGACTAGATGTTAGCTTATTCATACTTGAAGGGAGGAGACTTGTGGGATCGGCTCGCACCAAAAACGCCTTTTGCCAGCTTTGTGGTATATTGACTAGATGTTCGCTCATTAATACTTGAAGGGAGGAGACTTGTGGGATCGGCTCGCACCAAAAACGCCTTTTGCCAGCTTTGTGGTATATTGACTAGACGTTCGCTTATTAATACTTGAAGGGAGGAGACTTGTGGGATCGGCTCGCACCAAAAACGCCTTTTGCCAGCTTTATGGTATATTGACTAGACGTTCGCTTATTAATACTTGAAAGGAGGAGACTTATGAGATCGGCTCGCACCAAAAACGCCTTTTGCCAGCTTTATGGTATATTGACTAGACGTTCGCTTAATAATACTTGAAAGGAGGAGACTTGTGGGACCGGCTCGCACCAAAAACGCCTTTTGCCAGCTTTATGGTATGTTGACAAGACGTTCGCTTATTAATACTTGAAAGGAGGAGATTTGTGAGATCGGCTCGCACCAAAAACGCCTTTTGCCAACTTTATGGTATATTGACTAGACGTTCGCTTATTAATACTTGAAAGGAGGAGACTTGTGGGATCGGCTCGCACCAAAAACGCCTTTGCCAACTTTATGGTATATTGACTAGACGTTCACTTATTAATACTTGAAAGGAGGAGACTTGTGGGATCGGCTCGCACCAAAAACGCCTTTTGCCAGCTTTGTGGTATATTGACTAGACGTTCGCTTATTAATACTTGAAAGGAAGAGACTTGTGGGATCGGCTCGCACCAAAAACGCCTTTTGCCAGCTTTGTGGTATATTGACTAGACGTTCGCTTATTAATACTTGAAGGGAGGAGACTTGTGGGATCGGCTCGCACCGAAAACGCCTTTTGCCAGCTTTGTGGTACATTGACTAGATGTTCGCTTATTCTTTAAAATTTCCCCATCAGAGAAAGCTGATGAGTTCTCTCGCTATTTCTCGTCCGTCTTTTCTGTACCTCTTCAATGTCCATTACCTGAAATTAAATTACCAATCGTTACTGAGCCGTTCAATTTCGATTATATAACCGAAGATATGGTAATACGAGCATTATCTTCTCTTGAATCTAAGTGTAACACGTCCCCTGATTCTATTCCTAATATTGTATTGAAGAAATGTCGCTTTGCCCTGATTAAACCATTATGTATCCTATTTAATAATAGCCTTCTCACTGGCTCTGTTCCCCTACTATGGAAGAGATCTATAGTAAAACCAGTACACAAGAGCAATTCCCGGAATCTAGTTACCAATTACAGACCTATTTCTCTATGCTGTTCCTTATCATAAGTTATGGAGAAAATTATTGTTAAGGAAGTATCTTGCTATTTAGAAAAAGAGAACCTTTTATCGCCCTACCAGGCTGGTTTTAGAGCTAGGAGGTCTACTGTGACCTCTTTAGTTGAATCTCATTCGTTCACCGTTGACTCGTTATCCCAAAGCACCCCTATCGATATAATATTCCTTGATATCAGTAAAGCATTTGATTATGTTGATCATGGATTACTTCTAAATAGGATAGCATCTTTTGGTATCTCTTCTCCAATGGTTAAATGGTTAACTGATTATCTTGTTGGCCGCTCACAAACAGTTATGATCGATAATAGTCTATCTGACCCAATTCCCGTAATATCAGGTATACCTCAAGGATCATCTTTAGGCCCGTTGTTATTCTTGTTGTACATCGACTCTGTTAAAGAAGCTATCCCCGATTCTATCAAATTTTGCTCATTCGCCGATGATATAAAAATAATGGGACGCGCTACCTCTTGTAATTATATCCAACTAGCTTTGAATCGTATAACCGATTGGTGCCTAGAGTGGAATTTGTCCCTATCCATATCTAAGTGTAATGTACTTCATCTCGGATCATCCAATTCTCGCAGCGTCTATTACAAGAACAGTCAACCTCTAGTAGTTGGTAGAGTTGCCAAAGATCTTGGTGTAATCATATGTGATCGTTTCTCTTATCGTAATCATGTTGAAGACAAATGTAAAAAAAAGGCTCTGCTCTTGTTAACATGATGTTAAAAGCCTTCAAGTCACCATGTCCGCCTCTTTTAACTTCAGCTTTTAAAATTTATGTCAGACCTGTTCTTGAATACGCTAGTGAGTTATGGAATCCCTCATCCCCCGGCTTAGTAAAATCTATTGAAAAAGTTCAGCGGTCGTTTACGAGAAGAATCCTAGCAAGATCTGGCCATTCCAGACTTCCCTATTCACAAAGAATCTCCATGTTAGGCCTATAAACTCTTGAATATCGTCGTGCTATATCTGACCTTTTATTTATTCATAAATGTGTCCACAAAAAATGTGAACTTGAAACTATGAACTTGTTTCAATTGTCTGCAGTACAGAGATTTTCTCGCCATTCTCATGAGCTCAGGCTAAAAACACCTCATAATATTAGCAAATGTTCTATTTCTACATGAGTTTCTCGCCAGCTATCAGTATGGAATTCATTACCTTTTGAGATCGTCAGTACACCTAATACTGCTAGTTTCAAAAAACAATTATTATCTCTGCCTACTGAAAAGATATTACCCAAACTTTCGTTCATGACTAATATAATTGTCGATTTTAAGTATATCACCCTCCCCCCCCTTTTTTCATCTATACCGCAACCCCTAAACACCGCCACTTAGAAGAAAGTCCATGCATTTAACTTTGTTTTTATTTGTGTTTTCATGATATCTCATGTGCTTGGAATAAAGAAATGAGAAAAAATTCATACTTGAACGTCATACTTGAAAGGAGGAGACCTGTGGGATCGGCTCGCACCGAAAACTCCTTTTGCCAGCTTTGTGGTATATTGACTAGACGTTCGCTTATTCATACTTGAATGTCATACTTGAAAGGAGGAGACCTGTGGGATCGGCTCGCACCGAAAACGCCTTTTGCCAGCTTTGTGGTATATTGACTAGACGTCCGCTTATTAATACTTGAAGGGAGGAGTCTTGTGGGAACGGCTCGCACCAAAAACGCCTTTTGCCAGCTTTGTGGTATATTGACTAGATGTTCGCTTATTAATACTTGAAGGGAGGAGATTTGTGGGATCGGCTCGCACCAAAAACGCCTTTTGCCAGCTTTGTGGTATATTGACTAGACGTTCGCTTATTAATACTTGAAGGGAGGAGACTTGTGGGATCGGCTCGCACCAAAAACGCCTTTTGCCAGCTTTGTGGTATATTGACTAAATGTTCGCTTATTCATACTTGAAAGGAGGAAACCTTTGGGATCGGCTCGCACCGAAAACGCCTTTTGCCAGCTTTGTGGTATATTGGCTAGACGTTCGCTTATTAATACTTGAAGGGAGGAGACTTGTGGGAACGGCTCGCATCAAAAACGCCTTTTGCCAGCTTTGTGGTATATTGACTAGATGTTCGCTTATTCATACTTGAAAGTAGGATACTTGTGGGATCGGCTCGCACCAAAAACGCCTTTTGCCAGCTTTGTGGTATATTAACTAGATGTTCGCTTATTCATACTTGAAAGTAGGATACTTGTGGGATCGGCTCGCACCAAAAACGCCTTTTGCCAGCTTTGTGGTATATTGACTAGACGTTCGCTTATTAATACTTAAAGGGAGGAGACTTGTGGGATCGGCTCGCACCAAAAACGCCTTTTGCCAGCTTTGTGGTATATTGACTAGATGTTCGCTTATTAATACTTGAAGGGAGGAGACTTGTGGGATCGGCTCGCACCAAAAACGCCTTTTGCCAGCTTTGTGGTATATTGACTAGACGTTCGCTTATTCATACTTGAAGGTCATACTTGAAAGGAGGAGACTTGTGGGATCGGCTCGCACCAAAAACGCATTTGCCAGCTTTGTGGTATATTGACTAGATGTTAGCTTATTCATACTTGAAGGGAGGAGACTTGTGGGATCGGCTCGCACCAAAAACGCCTTTTGCCAGCTTTGTGGTATATTGACTAGATGTTCGCTCATTAATACTTGAAGGGAGGAGACTTGTGGGATCGGCTCGCACCAAAAACGCCTTTTGCCAGCTTTGTGGTATATTGACTAGACGTTCGCTTATTAATACTTGAAGGGAGGAGACTTGTGGGATCGGCTCGCACCAAAAACGCCTTTTGCCAGCTTTATGGTATATTGACTAGACGTTCGCTTATTAATACTTGAAAGGAGGAGACTTGTGAGATCGGCTCGCACCAAAAACGCCTTTTGCCAGCTTTATGGTATATTGACTAGACGTTCGCTTATTAATACTTGAAAGGAGGAGACTTGTGGGACCGGCTCGCACCAAAAACGCCTTTTGCCAGCTTTATGGTATGTTGACAAGACGTTCGCTTATTAATACTTGAAAGGAGGAGATTTGTGAGATCGGCTCGCACCAAAAACGCCTTTTGCCAACTTTATGGTATATTGACTAGACGTTCGCTTATTAATACTTGAAAGGAGGAGACTTGTGGGATCGGCTCGCACCAAAAACGCCTTTGCCAACTTTATGGTATATTGACTAGACGTTCACTTATTAATACTTGAAAGGAGGAGACTTGTGGGATCGGCTCGCACCAAAAACGCCTTTTGCCAGCTTTGTGGTATATTGACTAGACGTTCGCTTATTAATACTTGAAAGGAAGAGACTTGTGGGATCGGCTCGCACCAAAAACGCCTTTTGTCAGCTTTGTGGTATATTGACTAGACGTTCGCTTATTAATACTTGTGGGATCGGCTCGCACCAAAAACGCCTTTTGCCAGCTTTGTGGTATATTGACTAGACGTTCGCTTATTAATACTTGAAAGGAGGAGACTTGTGGGATCGGCTCGCACCAAAAACGCATTTGCCAGCTTTGTGGTATATTGACTAGATGTTAGCTTATTCATACTTGAAGGGAGGAGACTTGTGGGATCGGCTCGCACCAAAAACGCCTTTTGCCAGCTTTGTGGTATATTGACTAGATGTTCGCTCATTAATACTTGAAGGGAGGAGACTTGTGGGATCGGCTCGCACCAAAAACGCCTTTTGCCAGCTTTGTGGTATATTGACTAGACGTTCGCTTATTAATACTTGAAGGGAGGAGACTTGTGGGATCGGCTCGCACCAAAAACGCCTTTTGCCAGCTTTATGGTATATTGACTAGACGTTCGCTTATTAATACTTGAAAGGAGGAGACTTATGAGATCGGCTCGCACCAAAAACGCCTTTTGCCAGCTTTATGGTATATTGACTAGACGTTCGCTTAATAATACTTGAAAGGAGGAGACTTGTGGGACCGGCTCGCACCAAAAACGCCTTTTGCCAGCTTTATGGTATGTTGACAAGACGTTCGCTTATTAATACTTGAAAGGAGGAGATTTGTGAGATCGGCTCGCACCAAAAACGCCTTTTGCCAACTTTATGGTATATTGACTAGACGTTCGCTTATTAATACTTGAAAGGAGGAGACTTGTGGGATCGGCTCGCACCAAAAACGCCTTTGCCAACTTTATGGTATATTGACTAGACGTTCACTTATTAATACTTGAAAGGAGGAGACTTGTGGGATCGGCTCGCACCAAAAACGCCTTTTGCCAGCTTTGTGGTATATTGACTAGACGTTCGCTTATTAATACTTGAAAGGAAGAGACTTGTGGGATCGGCTCGCACCAAAAACGCCTTTTGCCAGCTTTGTGGTATATTGACTAGACGTTCGCTTATTAATACTTGTGGGATCGGCTCGCACCAAAAACGCCTTTTGCCAGCTTTGTGGTATATTGACTAGACGTTCGCTTATTAATACTTGAAAGGAGGAGACTTGTGGGATCGGCTCGCACCAAAAACGCCTTTTGCCAACTTTATGGTATATTGACTAGACGTTCGCTTCTTAATACTTGAAAGGAGGAGACTTGTGGGACCGGCTCGCACCAAAAACGCCTTTAGCCAGCTTTATGGTATATTGACAAGACGTTCGCTTATTAATACTTGAAAGGAGGAGACTTGTGAGATCGGCTCGCACCAAAAACGCCTTTTGCCAACTTTATGGTATATTGACTAGACGTTCGCTTATTAATACTTGAAAGGAGGAGACTTGTGGGATCGGCTCGCACCAAAAACGCCTTTTGCCAGCTTTGTGGTATATTGACTAGACGTTCGCTTATTAATACTTGAAAGGAAGAGACTTGTGGGATCGGCTCGCACCAAAAACGCCTTTTGCCAGCTTTGTGGTATATTGACTAGAAGTTCGCTTATTAATACTTGTGGGATCGGCTCGCACCAAAAACGCCTTTTGCCAGCTTTGTGGTATATTGACTAGACGTTCGCTTATTAATACTTGAAAGGAGGAGACTTGTGGGATCGGCTCGCACCAAAAACGCTTTTTGCCAGCTTTGTGGTATATTGACTAGACGTTCGTTTATTAATACTTGAAAGGAGGAGACTTGTGGGATCGGCTCGCACCAAAAACGCCTTTTGCCAGCTTTGTGGTATATTGACTAGGCAACTTTTTATCCGAATACATTCACATGAGCGAATAAACGATATAAGAATTGTTAAACTTCTCTGACATATCAAACTATAAAAAAAGTACCATATACTTATACTCTGTAGGACTATGCTTGTGCTGTCTCGGGCGGATCGCGCTATCATTATCAAACACGGTATTCAGACCCTGGGCAAAAATCAAGAATACAAACATCACTAGAATCACATCTATATAGCAGTAGTGAATACATCTTTTCAGGTCAATCAAAATCAATATGTGAAAACAAATACCAGATTCAGGGAAACTATTTGAAATAGATTTATCAAACATTCGTATGCTCGTTGAGGTTGTCACCCGTATATTATTCGAGGTTTAGACGAGAATTGATCATCCATCGAAGAACTTGAGAAATGGTTAGCGAGGAGATCGAAGAAGACACGCGGGACCTCGCGGACGTTCGCTTATTAATACTTGAAGGGAGGAGACTTGTGGGATCGGCTCGCACCAAAAACGCCTTTTGCCAGCTTTATGGTATATTGACTAGATGTTCGCTTATTAATACTTGAAATGAGGAGACTTGTGAGATCGGCTCGCACCAAAAACGCCTTTTGCCAGCTTTATGGTACATTGACTATGTAGATGTTCGCTTATTAATACTTGAAGGGAGGAGACTTGTGGGATCGGCTCGCACCGAGGTTTTTTCGCCTTTTTGTACAAAGAATAAGGTTTTCATCGAAAACCAAGTGATACATGCATACCAATATTAATAAATTCTGAGTAAAATGCAGTTTTCTGAATTAAATAAAAACTGCATGCTTACGGTTTTCGATGAAAGAGTAAATGCAGAGGCGAATGCTCTTTAAGTGGAAAATGTAATTATACTTACAGACATTAATACTTTTGGCAGCCACCAAGTCTTTAATTTTTAGTGACATACGTAATATTGATAAATTTAAATAAAATTATCATAATATACATATAGATATACATATATATCACTCTTGTCAAAAAATTGGAAAACAACCACCATAAAAACTCAGGGACGGTAAAAAAAGGAATGCAAATAAGAGAGTGATAAGTAGAGAACGTTGAAAAAAGGGAAGAGAGTGAAACCGTCGTTATCAGAGAACTTACATATGAGAGGTTTCTGAGCAGAAAGAGAGTAGTTATTTGAAATAAAAAAAGGGACAATGAAACAATGTTTAAAATATACCGTTGGGGCGAATAGCCGACAAATTTCACTTCACAATATTCAAGACAAATCACTAAAACGTGCAATTTCGTTACGGACGAGTTACACATTTAAAAAAAGTCCCGCTTGTCTATTCAATCTTATTATATTATGCTGATTGAAAGCGTCCGTCCCCTAGGTCTCGTCTTCCCTTCCTCTCCTCGGTGGCTCCGCCTCTTTATCTTGGGGATTATGGGCGGGTCTTTGGGTGTCGGCTGGATCTGGGCGGTGCCGCGGGCTCCCTCACACTTGAAAATTTTACGAGATTTTGGTTGTTGAGCAGGGTGTTTCTTCGAACCGCACTGCGTGTAGAAAAAATCTATGAAAAAAAAACATTTTACCTAAGCCTAAGCGAAAAAAAAATCAGTGAAAACTAACCTCCCCCTAGAAACAAAGTGCCTAATTGTCTCATTTGTAATTAATTCCTTTCCTATTTTTAAACTCCGTATAAGCGGTTACAAGCTATTCTAGTTTTAAAAAAATTCGAAAAAGGCTCTTTTTGCGTTTAGCCCCCACCACACCACCAGAAGTTCAATTGGGTTAGATGAGAGTGACATTTTTTTGATACTGTCTCGTTAGCCTAAGCCGTACGGCCTCGTTAGCGTGAATTTTTTTTATAAGCCTAAGCGTTTTTGAAGTAAAAATA
Source organism: Allodiplogaster pararmata (assembly GCA_964056735.1). Lineage (NCBI taxonomy): Eukaryota > Metazoa > Nematoda > Chromadorea > Rhabditida > Diplogasteridae > Allodiplogaster > Allodiplogaster pararmata. Next base: position 32,137,754 of record OZ057403.1, read on the forward strand.
AATTTTTATGTAAAATAATTTTTTGTAAATGTAAATAAGTCAGACTTATGACCCATGGAACCTCTGGTAGGGGAGGGGGGGGAGGCTAAACGCAAAAAATGCCAAAAATGAGAAAATGTTTGGCACTTTTTCGCTTCATCGGGTACTCGCGTCGCGGTTCCCTTCGCGTTTTGTTTTTACATCAAAAAGTTATTTTTACATTAAAAACGCTTATGCTTAGGAAAAAGTTTACGATAACGAGGTCGCACGGCTTAGCTAACGAGGCCGTACGGCGCGAAGGGGGCCGCGACGCGAGTACCCGATGAAGCGAAAAAGTACCAAATGTTCAAAATGAGAAAAAAAGATATTTCGTGAAAAAGAATTTTTGACGCCATGTCTAAATGCTTTGAACGGTAACGAACCAAAATTCAGCGTATGTTCATGTCAAAAATTAATAATGCTCAACAACTTAAGCTGCATAAATTCCGATAACCTTCACCTAAACCACACATTTTAAGCATAACCTCAGCGTCGGTTCGGGCCGAGAAATGAATGTAAAAAGAACTTAATATTTCGAAAAGTCTCAAACTCTGTAATTTCTTCAAAGATTTTCTAAGTTCAAGAATAATCTTGCATCGCTTGGTCAGGCCCAAAACTTCAGAGAAAAAAAAAGAGAATCTCAACATCAAAAACTGACTCAGTTAAGCCGTTTGCTTTTGTAAACATTTGCCGTCTTTTTGTTCCTAGCGAGTAAATAATTATAATGGTCAGGGCAGTCTTTCGAAACAAAACTTACAATCTAAACCAGCCCGGCAACTGTTTTCTATAAGTTTAAAGTGACCAACTACTCGTTCGGTACTCTTTACTCGCCTGCCACGACTTGGTATATGAAACTCCTTGCTTCGGTTGAATAAATAAATTTTATTCAGCAAATTCTTTGATGGCCAACAGTTAACTCAGCAACGACAACTAGTCACAAGTAAGTCAAGGCAAACCTGACAGAAATTTATTAGAGAAAAATAACTTGAGTGCTCGTGAACTTAAGAGACTAGTTGTGAATTCGGCCTTGAGAAAGATAAATTAAATAACGAGATTGAGCAAAATCAAATTTTGTGGCCTTGTTTACTTTAAATAAATAGTTTAATATAGAGTTAAATTAAGTTCAACTCCGTTTTAAACACAAATTTAAAACTTCAAATTACTCTGTCTACTCAACAAAACTGCCTGACATTCTGGAGATCCGGGGGGACTTCTGGGAGGGAACTGCTCGCTCAGCTAACGGCTACGCGCTCTAGGCTCACACAGCAACGCCTCAAACTTGGGTAATTAAACCAAGTTTGTTTAATTATAAAAACAAACAAACAAAAACACAAAATGCTAGTAATCATTTCTAGCAAGAGAACAGAGACGCAGAGAGATAACTTAGCTGCGTAGCTAGACTGTGTGAGCGCGCATGCTAGGCAGTCAAAGAACAAAGGGCGCGAGAATTGAAAGCAACATTAAGTAAAGGGTAGTCCCCGACTACATTGGGGCCGGGGCGAGGAGGACACCCCGGGGGTGAATCAACATTCGTTGCAAAACCAAACAACAATAACAATCGCCGCTCCGAATTTCCTTGTAGATCACTCGAACAGCGTGTTGAAGAGCACGGTCACTGGAGTAGCGGGTTTGAAGGGCAGATCGACTTGTGGTGAGCTCTTTGGCAGAGTACGCAGGGACGGATGTGGCACGGCTTTCCTTCGTGAAGAGTACGGAGGCAGTATTGACAGCGTTCGGCCTCCACCAACTTCATTCGTCGACGTTTCAGGGAAGGCAGCTCTGTGCAGTCCCCAGCGATATGAGTTCTTGACTCACAGAAGAGGCAAAGTACCGCCGGGTCAGGGATCTGGGCCGCCCCTTGGCGAGCCTCGCTCTCTACCCTCGGTCTCTCAGAGTTCTGGATCGCCCCTCGGCGAGCCTCGCTCTCCACCCTCGGTCTCTTTGCCTGCGACCATCTCGCTGGACCCGCGTCCACCTGTCGTTTGACTTGCTGGACCAGCGTTCCGCCGTAGCTTGCGACTTGACCCGCGTCCAACTTCCGCTTAGTCTGGTCTGCCTCAAAAGCTCCCACGAGCTTATTGACCGAGATCTCAAGCTTCATTTGGCCCACGTTCGTTTCCGCAACCTTGGGAATGAATTGAAGTACGGCCTCTCGAGTGAGTCGAGACTCGTGACCGCTCTCCTGTCGTCCGACGACAACTTAACCTCCAAGTTGTTCAACTTGTCAAGAAGCTCTTGCAACTTCGCCATGACCCTCCGCTCAGAGTTCATGAGAGCCTTGTTGAAAGCCTTCGAGGTCTCGGCTAGCCCTTTATCAAGCAGCTCAGTAAGTTCCTTCGAAAGCACCGCCTGGTTCTTCTTGAGTAGGAGAGCAATGTTTTCCGGAGTCGGCGGTTCGACCTTGAAGTCGTCTATCGGATCGTCTTCAAGCAGGAGCGCCTCCTCATTCAAATGTTCATTCGACGCAGACCTGAACAGAAGTCTCGTCATTGATTGGCCCGAAATCAACGTTTAAATTCACAGAATTTACAAATTGAATCCCACGATTTAATCAGACTTTAAATCCCACGATTTAATCAGACCTTAAATCCCACGATTTAATCAGACTTTAAATCCCACGATTTAATTTGATCCAACATAAAATATAACACAATCAGAGCACGATCAAGGTCGCCTCTTGGCGAGATTGGAGGGGGGCCTCAGAGCCGCATCGAGCGCCAGAACTCGGGATCTCTGGCGAGCGATTTGCACGTTCTCAAAGGCCTGGCGTCGGCTGGCGTCTTGCCGACTGCTTCCGGTGCGCAATCACTTGGTGCGCCATCACTTGCGCACACTCCTTTGGACTCCTCTGCCGGAATGCACCCTTCGCTTGTGGGAACTACCTCGAGAGGCACGAGAAGATTCAACGGGCGCCTCAGGACCGATCCGTTGCTGGTTCTGACTGTGGCCTCCCGCACTCCGCATTCTACGATTACGCCCATTGGCCAAGATCCTCGAGGAGTTGTCTCTTCTTGTAGAAGAACAACTTCTCCAGTTACCGGAGCTCTCGGATTCGTGCGCCCTGTCTTGACCGACGCATCAAGTCGACCTCTCAGGGAGTTTATGTACGAGGTTTGAAACAGGTTCCAGTACCTCTGTAGCATAATTTCAGCACTCTTGAAGTACTCTAAAATACTACTTGAGCTACTCTCAGGAGGAAGATACTCGTCTTCCGGGTTCTCCGCCTCGTTCTTGCTTGCCAGCCCCATTGCTCCACCCATTGGCATCAGAAGATTTGATGGGCGCAGTATTCGCCAATCGTCTTCTCTGACGTTTGAGAGTCTCACGAGCGGACGACTATTCAAAACAGCCTCAACCTCAACGATAACAGTCTCGAACTCCTCTCTTTCCAGGAGTTTACGCCCGATCGTTCTTGAGAGGCAGTTTTTCATCATTCCAACGAGTCTCTCGTATATCCCTCCTTTCCAAGGAGCGTGAGGAGTGGTGAATGACCAAGATATTCCCTGGTTAGCAAGATACGAAGAAAATCTTTCGTCATTCTCTCGCTCTCCTTCCTTCAAAAGCAAACTCGCACAATGAAATGTTGGCGCGTTGTCGGATATCACGTGCTCCGGAACGCCCCTGCGTGAAACGAATCTTCGAAAGGCTGACAAAAAGGCTATAGCGGAAAGAGCATTCGTCACTTCTAGATGTACTGCTCGCGTGGTCATGCACGTAATCAAGAGCACGTACACCTTTACTCTCTCAGCTTGCTGTTTCACCAGGAATGGACCCGCATAGTCCAATCCCGTATGCTTAAATGGCCTCTGCTGAGTGATTCTTGCTTCGGGAAGTTCGGGAGCTGTAGGGTACGAGAATGGAGCTGCCATGCTTTTTCTGCAAGCCGTACAGCTTCGTAGCACCTTTCGCACTGCTCTCCGCGCTCGGACTATCCAAAAGTTTGACCTCACCGCGTCCAGAATATGATTCTCTCCCACATGCATCACTTCAAGGTGCGCTCCCCTGATGATCAGCTGAACGAGATTATCATCCGAGCTCCCCGGCACGAATATCGGAAATTTGTGAGAGTATGGCAACTCGGAATTGCTCAACCTGCAGTGCCCGCAGCGGAAAACTCCATTTCTGTCTGGAAACAGTTGCAGCAATCTGTTTCCGGGATCTTCAACTGCCACTTTGTGAGCCTGCTGGTGCATTTTCAAGACTGCCACTTCCGCGTCTCGGAGCTCTTGCGCCGTAAGTGGGCCCGCCACTGCGCCCTTACCTGCCAATAGAACTGTCTCCACGCGACAGCCGCTCCTCTGACCCTTGAGCTGTATGCGCAGAAATCTCCTCACATACGCCATGACTCTTTTCAATTTTCCAAAACTTGAAAAGCGCGCGAAGTCGAGCGGTGGCGGATTAGAGGCCTGACTGGTCACCGTCAAAACCGGTTGCGGTTTGTTCAGTTCATTCGCTTCTTTTATGATGGCCAAGGGCGTTTCCTCTGGGCTCCAATGCGATCTGCTGGCGACGCCCTTGACGGTTAGCCAGTCCGGACCCTTCCACCATATGTTCTCCGGTGACATTAGCTTTCGCGCTTTCACTCCTCTGGTCGCGAGATCGGCCGGGTTCTCTTCAGAAACCACATTTATTTATTTATTTATTTATTCATACATCAAGAAGATGTTACATCAATGTCGGAGAGAAAAAAATGCGTGAATAATATTATTTATAAAAAGCAACAGTAAAGTTTAGAGGGAAAAAATGCTAAGATGGGGAGAAGGGGGGGAAGGCAAACCCTCCCCAGAAGGCAAACCAGCAGCAACCAGGCAGTGCATCTCACGCCAGGGAGGGACTGGCTCTCAGGAAGAGGACTGAGGATGTACCGGGAAGCGGACCGGTAGGCAACTGAGTCTGGTGCGCTGATCTGGATCTGAGGAAGGGTAGGAGAAGAGGCGGACTATTTCTTTAAATCAGAGATCATTTATATCAATTTCTAGAAAACCTAATAGATTCGGAAGACATAAAAGCTTTGCTTTCAAAGCACTATAGCTACACAAACAGAAATCACCGAGCTTGTTCAGATAGAATGTGGTTCTATATGCAAATGAATATTTAAGGTTCAATCTATTATAGGAAGATGTGGCGAGGCGGAAAGAGGAAACTCTCCCATTTGTTGGTTTGAATATATAGAAGGAACTAATTGGCAACGAGATATCACCACGAACGATCTTAAGAGCAAGGATAATATCAATAACTGTTCTACGTGTATATAATGAATTCAGATTAAACAGAGTTAGTCGGCTCGAATAGGATGGAACTAATCTAGAAAAACTTGAACTAACATTACAGCGATGAACAACAAGCTTAGTGAAAAAGTGTTGAACTCTTTCGAGACCACGTATATCTCTCTTAAGGTACGGTGACCACACAGGACTGGCGAACTCAAGTATTGGTAAAACATAGCTTTTAAAGCAACGTAAATATACATCATGTTTATTACATGAGAGAGATCTGAATATATTGAAAGTGGTACCTAGCGCCTTTTTGATTGTCAACTCAATATGTAACTTGAATGTAAGATTGTCATCGATAAGGATTCCTAGATCTCTAATGCACTCGCCACTTTTGATAGGTACACCATTGAGCATATAGGAAAACCTAGGGTTTGATTTCCCCATATAGAGAACGCTAGATTTCTCTTCCGCAATATTCAGTTGCCATGCATCACAGTAATCCGCGAATCTGCTCAATGCTGTTGCAAGCTGTGCCTGTGCAGTAGAGAGGACTCGAGAGTCATAACTTGTGTAAGCCTTTATGTCATCTGCAAACAATCGATATTCGACAAGTGGGAGTCGTGAGAAAACATTGGCAATATCTGATATGTATACCAAGAAAAGAAGCGGGCCTAAAACACTACCCTGGGGAACGCCACTAGAAGCATATTTAATGGAAGATGAAGAATTACCTACTTTAACTAAGAAAGTACGTTCAGTTAAGAATGATTCAAACCAATCAAGGAGGTTTCCTCTAATACCGAATTTCTCGAGTTTAAATAGGAGTTTGCTATGTGACACAACATCGAACGCTTTGGCTAGATCAATATAAACAATATCCGTAGATCGATTTAGATCAAGAGATTTACGCCACTTTTGTGTACACTCAAGAAGTTGGGTAGTTACTGATTTTCCACGTACAAATCCATGTTGTTCCTCTGGTATAACTTTATGTATCTGAAACCAATGTTCGAGTTTTCTTTTCATAATCCTTTCTAGAACTTTACATGAACTAGGTGATAAAGAAATCGGTCGAAATTCACAGACATTCTTAGGAGCTATAACCTTAGGGATAGGAATCACGTATGTCCGTTTCCAAAGATTCGGAATGGAACCAGTAAGAATGGACTGATTAAAGATGATAGCAAGAGGTTCAGCCATGTCAAAAGCACATTTTTTGTAGATTATGGAGGGAATTCCATCGGCGGGTAGAGTACAACTTGACTTCAACTTTTTCAGAAAGTAACTAACCTCTCCCGGAAAGATCAATGAGAAAGGCATACAGATTTATCAATAAATCCCTCATATCTAGGGAGAACTCCATTATCGGTGATGTATACAGAAGAAAAATACACAGCCAGCGCTTCAGCTTTATCCTTTTCAGATCGCAGAACTCTTGAGCTAGCATCGACCAATGAACCAGTGATTCCGGAAGTATTTTTGTTGGATTTTAACCGCGTTCCAATGTAGTTGTAGAATTTCTGCGAATGATTATTACTAAGAAGTGCATTTTCTTTATTCCGTAAATACTTTTTGATTTCTCTATCAAACTTAACACATACTCTGGAATAGAGGTCTTGGACTGGTCTTAAACCAATCTTTTGGAAGAGAGCTAATTTGTGAGCATAGAGACTCTTGATATGTGGAGGGTACTTCTCAAATACTAACCTTGACTTTCTGAGAGGAACAAACTTAGGGAAAAGAGAGGACACATGATTTACAAACCGATTATAAAGGTCATCCATGTCAGAAAAACCGTTAAATAATCTATCCCAATCAGTAAGATAGAGGCAATTACCGATGAAGTTGAAATTAGCTTTACTAAAATCATATGACTGTTCATACATAAGGGGTTCTAACGGATTTTCTAATTTGAAAGAGATGGAATTGTGGTCTGAATTCTTGAAAGGGATATTAACTTTACATTCACTTACTAGTTCCGGGGAAGATATAACCAAATCAAGAAATTTGAGACCTCTAGTTGGTTCAGAAACATGTTGTACAAAACCCATAGACTCGACAAAGTCTAAAAGCAGTGATGTTTGTCCACAGCTGGAGACCGGGTTAAGCCAGTCTAAATGTATGTTGAAGTCTCCCAAGAGTAAAGCTGGATTCGAAGTGGCAAGAAAAGAAGTTAAAAAATCAAAAAGCTCTCCATCCTGAGATGTAGAAGAAGAAGGTGGACGATATACCAGGGCTATGCGAATGCTACTCAAATTTAGAGCACTGTAAAGCTCTAAAATTAGTACATCTGTCGGAGTTTTTTCTGTTGAAGAAATTTGATTTACTTGAAGATATTCTTTGAAAATAATTGCAACTCCTCCACCTCTACTAGAACGATCCCTTCTTAGAACTTTGTATGGGTAGTGAAGAATCAATTCAGAGTCTTTTATTCGGCTATTCAACCAGGTTTCTGTGATGAACAAAACATCAGGCTGCTCAGTACAGAGCAGATAATGTAAGTCAAATATTTTGTTAACCACGCTTCTAGAATTCAAAAGAATACAGAAAAGATTGACAGAAGTAGAGGGGCGACTGGTAGATGGCGAAGGGCCAAGACTTCCTAGTTTAACAAACCATCGGGAATCGTTGTACGTCTACCAGACGCTATCTCATCTCGCAACCATATTTCGTCTCTGTAGATCACGAAACGCAAAGATGGATCTCTTTTTCTTAGATCAGACAGAAATGTTCGATAAGCTGCTACCTTTTTTCTTTCTTCAATTGTCATACTTTTCCTGATGAACACATTTTGAAAGTGAGAAATAGATCTCAGTTTACGAGCTTCTTTGAGAGTCATGAGCATGAACGATCTGGCAGGCAACACAACCTTTACCAGTCTGGCAGAACCATCGTCACGTGTTTTACCCATGCGAAAAACCATCTGAGGAATGCACTCCACTCCAAGTGCAGAAAGAATATTAACCACAGAATCAAAATCCTGCGAGGCTCTTTCACCTGGAGACCCCGAACTCTCCTTCAAGTTACAGAAAACGAGAGACCTGGATCGCAAATGATCCTCATAGTTGACTTGACTCGAGATAGAAGGATTTATGACATTTGAGCTGGTTGAAGTTGGTAAAGAGACCGACCTGTTCGTTGTATTTTGAGAAACTTGTGCAGTTGAAGAATTTGAAACCATCGTTTCGAGACAGTTGGTGAGAAGAGTGATAAGATTCGTTAGTCCATTCCATAACTCCGGGGTCACCTTCTTCGGTACGTCTTGCAAAGCGAACGCATGAGCCTTTAAAATCAAGTCGGCAAATGGGGGATCAGTACCTTGAGAATGAGACTGATTTAGAGAGTGAATTTGAGATGGAGATGAATTTTGAGAAATTGATCCTCTGGACCTGGTATTCATTCTAGGCATGTCCAGATAATGATCGAGACGAATTTGAGTAATATAAGAAACAAAAAACGTTTTTTTAAAAAAAACGCCTGTATAAAGATGAGGACGGATGGAAAAGAATGAGAGGAAATCCAAGGTCACCACTCAGTAAGAAAGATACGCAGTTGAATGTGAGATACGCAGTTGAATGTGAGATACGCAGTTGAATGTGAGATACGCAGTTGAATGTGATCAAAGGGAACACACTTTCCGGGCTGCTTGCAACCCTCCTTGTGTAAGAGTCTGCATATTTCGGATCTCTCTTGCGTGATTTTCTGGCAAGTGTTCGTGACATTGCGAGAGCCTTTCACTTCGGTTTGCTTGATTCTTCCGCTCAACCAGTACAGAGCGATTGTACTGTCCGTGAAAATTCGGACACCACCGACTTTTCTCTCCTGCGTTTTTAAAACGCTAGCAGTCACAAACTTGAGCAGCTTGGCAGTCAGTAGTAGAGCTCTAAGCTCCAACCTCGGAATTGTCGCCTTCACCTTCAGCGGTGCAAGCTGGGATCGGGCCATGACTAGGCTACTGCCCTCGTCGCTCACTGCGTAAACCGTTGCGGCCATCGCTTTGCCTGATGCGTCTGCAAACGCCACCAGCATCCATTCGCCTCGCGATTGAGGAAATCTACGAGGGAGACTGAAGTGAAACGAGGAAATCTCCCTTTCGATGTTTGACCATTCTTCCGCGTCTGCGCTCGAGAGCGAAGTGTCCCAACCGTAGCTCTGACTCCACAAATGTTGAACGAATAATTTTGCGGGTAAGAGCAGTGGTGCTAGCAGACCAAGCGGGTCGAAGGTGGAAGCTAGCTTTCGGAGCACACCTCTTTTCGACAATGATTTGTATAAAGCAGGCATATTAGGTTGCAACATGAACTCGTCATCCACGGAGCACCAGCTCATTCCCAAAATTTTCTGCCTTCCGATCTTTCCCTGATCTGCTTGAGGCAACGATTGCACAAAGGCAGAAGAGTTGGAAGTGAACTCTCGAAGATTAAGTTTAGCCCTTGCAAAAATCATCTTCGCTGCCGTGTACACATCGTGCTTCTTCGTGTCTGATTTGCATTCAAAAATGACGTTGTCCACATACACGTTGTCATCAAGTTGCTTGAGCACAAACCGATACGAGGCGTTTTCCTCAAATTCAGGTGTGTTTTTCGCTTGCTCAACCAGATGTCGAATCGACGCTTCCAGCAGATACGGACTCTGAGAGACACCGAAGGGGGCTACCTTGAATCGCAAGTGAGTCACATTCTCGTCATGCATCAGTGGTTCAGTGGTAGAATGCTCGCCTGCCACGCGGGCGGCCCGGGTTCGATTCCCGGCCGATGCACCATAAAGTGACCAACTACTCGTTCGGAACTCTTTACTCGCCTGCCACGACTTGGTATATGAAACTCCTTGCTTCGGTTGAATAAATAAATTTATTCAGCAAATTCTTTGATGGCCAACAGTTAACTCAGCAACGACAACTAGACACAAGAAAGTCAAGGCAAACCTGACAGAAATTTATTAGAGAAAAATAACTTGAGTGCTCGTGAACTTAAGAGACTAGTTGTGAATTCGGCCTTGAGAAAGATAAATTAAATAACGAGATTGAGCAAAATCAAATTTTGTGGCCTTGTTGACTTTAAATAAATAGTTTAATATAGAGTTAAATTAAGTTCAACTCTGTTTTAAACACAAATTTAAAACTTCAAATTACTCTGTCTACTCAACAAAACTGCCTGACATTCTGGAGATCCGGGGGGACTTCTGGGAGGGAACTGCTCGCTCAGCTAACGGCTACGCGCTCTAGGCTCACACAGCAACGCCTCAAACTTGGGTAATTAAACCAAGTTTGTTTAATTATAAAAACAAACAAATAAAAACACAAAATGCTAGTAATCATTTCTAGCAAGAGAACAGAGACGCAGAGAGATAACTTAGCTGCGTAGCTAGACTGTGTGAGCGCGCATGCTAGGCAGTCAAAGAACAAAGGGCGCGAGAATTGAAAGCAACATTAAGTAAAGGGTAGTCCCCGACTACAAAGTTAATAGCTTTCAAAAAAATCCCTGAAAGAAAAAGGCTATTTGACAATTAAAAAAATACTTTAAATTTTATCTGCGTTTCTCCATTGTTAATAAAAAATTAGGTAAACTAACTTTTCTGGAAGAAGTCGAGCGAATAGGCTCCGCCATCATCCGTTTTCGTTTTTCTTTTTTAAAAAGCATTTAAAGCTGTTAGAGCTTTCTAGGAGCTCAAATATCTGAAAAGAAACAGTAAATTAGAACGCTGTATAATTACCAATGCACGCCGAGGCGCGGGAAAAAGAGAAAGAGTGTTTCACGCACTATATTGTTTCACACTATAATTTAGTTATGAAGAGTGATAATTTTTACTAAAAGAATACTTTTGGGCCATTACAAAAGAAATATATTAGGGCGACGTTTTAAATAAAGCGCATGAGAGGAGTTAAGAATTTTCCCGCGCCTCGGCGTGCATTGGTAATTACACAGCGTGCAGCGTGCGTGCACAGCGTGCAGCGTGCGTGCACAGCGTGCACGGCGTGCTTTTGTAATAGCCGAAAATTAGTTTATCATTTATCGTATTTCATAAAAAGAGCTATTTCAAAACAATAGAATTACTAGAAAGCATGAAAAGAAAAGTTTTAGAATGATGAACCCGGAATCCTCGGCAATTACCGAAAGGAGGCATTTTTTCGGGAGGCATTTTTTTGTTTGTACCAACAAGCAACACACTCATAACACACTTTTACTTTTTAACACTACGGACTACACTTTCAGTATAAATGACATATATTTTTACATGAAAAAACGCTTAGGCTTAGGAAAAGTGTACGCTAACGAGGCCGAACGGCTTAGCTAACGAGGCCGAACGGCTTAGCTAACGAGGCCAAACGGCTTAGCTAACGAGGCCGAACGGCTTAGCTAACGAGTCCGACGGCCGCGACGCGACCGCGACGCAAACAACAAAAGTAAAAGTTTGTGTTATGAGTGTGTTGCTTGTTGGTACAAACAAAAAAATGCCTCCCGAAAAAATGCCTCCTTTCGGTAATTGCCGGAATCCTCCGAGTATTTCCTTTCATCGTAAACCGTAAAACTTCCTTACGAGACTCCCAATAGTTCAATTTGGGCGCCAACTCGCACTATGGACTATTTATTTTCAAACTGAACTGTATCTAGAAGAAAAAAGGCCTTTAACAAAGTGTACCCCAATCACACGTTCTCCGTATCACGACACTTTGTACCGCGTCACTTTGTATACGACACTTTGTACCCCGTCACTTTGTACCGCGACACTTTGTACCGCGTAGAGAGAGAGAGAGAGAGAGAGAGAGAGAGAGAGAGAGAGAGAGAGAGAGAGAGAGAGAGAAAGGGGAGGGCAAGAGAGAGAGAGAAAGAAATGCATATAGAATATGATAAGCATAAGATGAAGAGTATTAAATCACAAGAATGAAGAGTATTAAATAACATGTGAACGAACAATTATTAGACAATTTTTTGCAGTTTCCACTCGCGAGCACAAACATGTTTGTGCTCGCGAGTGTTTGTGCCAAATAGACAACTGATGAAGTAAATACTTCAGATTCTTTCAGTGAGTACTTCAAATTTGATATGTGGAAACAGCTAGAAGTTTTACTATATTTTTTCAATATCCATTTATCTGTGCGGGATGTTATTATTATGATAGAGAGTGATGCTGCATTCACAGGCTCTGCCATAAGACTCTATGGCGAAGACATTCTGAGGACGGCTGTAAGCATTCTACAGGAGAATCAAGTCTGGGCTGTCAGAGCGAATTTCAGAGAACAGTTTGTTACATTTTTAGTAATTAATAGTCATTTTAAGTTCTTTTTTTTTAGGTTGTGTAACAACCGTTAGCTTGCAGGCGGCCGTGAGGATAACAGAGACTATGCGCGTCGCGCTGACAGTGTCGATCATTAGTTATTAGGTGAGGAACGAAGTATTTTTTTATGTAAAGTTGGTGCTGAGTTAAACGCATTGGAGGAGTATCCAGAAGACAATACACTTATTTGCTGTGTCGTGCCTTTTTGAATGCGCTGTTGAAGAGACAAGGTGGGTCCGAACGTTACTCAGCACCAACTTTACATAAAAAAGAAACGTTCGGACTCACCTTGTCTCTTCAACAGCGCATTCAAAAAGGCACGACACAGCAAATAAGTGTATTTTTTTATGTTGGCGTCTCAATTTTTCTGAGCGAGCAAATTTGTTACTTAAAAGTTTTTGATGAATACTTTTTGCTTCATTTACTTGCTTGTTTCAAGTGTTGGGCGATGCTGCAATATGGTGGTCCCGTCGAATTCGCATTTTTTTGCATCAAACTTCTTCTAGGGTTACTTTACGAGCTAAAAACAATTCTGCGAAGTGCGAAGCTGGATCTGAAGTGTTTGGGTATGTAAAAAAATCATCTGTATTCAACTTACTCATTGCTCTCCCTTACTTTGCTCTCCCTTACTCATTGCTCTCCCTTACTTGCCAGAGTGCGGTGACTCGGTACTCTGTCTCTCTTGCAATTTACTCATTTCGTGTTTTCTTCTTTGGTTGCTGTCTTAATACTCTCATTTTGGATAAGGGGGATTCTTGCCTCATTTCAGAGGACGATCCTTGTCCAGTGTGAGGCTTCTGTCGTTTACTAAAGGACGGGAGTGACAATAGCAACTATTGAAACGAACGCTTTAAACAACTAAATTTGCAGTAAGGAGAGTATTGTACAATCAAAGCAGAGTCAGTGTTTTATCTTTTCTGTCTCTTTTATCTTTTCTGTCTCTCATTCCGAGACACTCTCTAATTCATACTCTGCGTCTCATTCTAATACATCGAGTTTGATCAGAAACTCAACTCTCGCGCGAGGCCTTTTGCTGCGCTCTACGCAAGCTCTCGCTCGCTTGCTCGATTTACAACATTCTATCTACTACTCTCTCTTCAATACGCACTGTCTATTCTTTGTAGCATGTCTACCTCTGTAGATCTTTCCGGAGAAAGTCTCATCATTATGAATAGACTTACTTCTATGATTGAAAAAATGCAGGAGGCAAATCTCAATGCTATCAGTTCATTAAGAGAAGTTGTCAATCAGCAAGCAACGATCTCGAACAATCTGATAGCTACAGTCTCGAGCCTTGTTTCTTCGGTGAACAAACTGATGTCTGCTCACTCAAACCATCCCATTCCCGTCTCCAGTTCGTCTTTAGGCCCTATGTCATACGCTGCAGTCGCTTCCGCGGTCACTCGCTGTCTGACCGAGGACGGAGAGCTCAAAGAAAAATCAACTAGAGCGGTCCTGATGAACTTTGAAGAAGGAGAAGTCGACCAGGAGACCAAAGAGCAGGACGAAAGTTTGGTTACACGCATAATCAGGTCAGCCAATAACAAAATCCTTGATAGCCTCATGACGCCTCATGACTTACTAGACACTAAAAATATCCAGGTTTATCGACATTCAGGAGTGAAATATTCTCCAGAGAGAGCCAGGCACAGACCTCGACCGATTAAAATCCAGTTTCCTAATAAAGAAATAAGAGATGAATTCCTCAAATTCGCGAGAAACTCGCGATGCATTCCTAAACTGAGTGGAAACGTTCACTGCTACGCTAGACCAGATTACCTGAAACACCAGATTCAATTTGATGCGGAATTGCGGAAAGAATGTGGAAAGAAAAACGAAGCAGAAGGTGCGTTAACTTTCGTAGTTAGGGACATTGGGAAAGGTCCAGAAATCTTCCGTCTCGCTAATCCTAGGGAGTTACCTAAACGAAGAGTACCCGTTCAGGCTGAAAAGGTTAATGTTGTTTCCGGTCCCATTTCTGTTTCCCAGCCACAGCAGCAGACACAACCAAGCGAACAGCCGAAAAAAACTCGTACGACTAGCGGGAACGTCGTAACAAGAAGCGGAAGAAGAGCTCTCGATGCAGCAGCAGCTGAAACAGGTGAAAAGAAAAATGAAGAGGAAGAGCAAATGGAACTTCGCCCTCGCAGCAAAGAACAACCGCTGAACTCCTACTCTAAAGCGGTAAAAAATGGAATTTCATCGAAATAGGATAAAAGCGAAAAAGATCAAAACTTGAATTGCTTTCTTGTTAACATACGTTCTATTTCCTATAAAATTAATATCTTAGAAGCCCTAGCTATCGAGTACAAAGCAAGTATAATGGCAATAACAGAGACATGGGCTAGTTCCACGACAATACATGATTCTATGCTTTCTTGCAACCAAACTTATGCAGTCTACCGTAGCGATAGGGACGGTCATGGGGGTGGCGTAGCTATACTCGTTGAAAAGTCCATAGCATCTTCACTCATTTTATCTGAAAGCCATTCTACTCAATGTCAATACGTAGCCGTCAAGCTCCACAATAAACGTAGTCATGATACAATACTACATTGTGTTTACAGGAGCCCCAGCACTACATTCATCGAATTTTCAAATGCTCTTACTTCCATTGAGAACATATTCTTAGCGAACGACTGCGAACATGTTCTTGTCGGCGATTTCAACTGTCCAGAAATATCATGGCCCGATGGCTGGACTCCTCCTTCACTCTCACTCGGTCATCACTCTCGCTCTCTTTCTGGATTTGTGTCGTACCACTCTCTCACACAACATGTCAGTTCTCCCACGAGACTCGGGAACACTCTTGACCTGGTGTTTTCTGCTTTACCTGGAGGAATATCAGACTGTTTCGTAGCTCCTCCTCCTCCATCATGTGACCACAACATAGTTCTTTTCAGAATTGCCTTCCAACAAACCAGAATAACTAGAACACCTCATATGTACAACTATAAGAGAGCCAATTTCTCGCTCGCAAACTATCTGATAGATAGGACTGACTGGTTTACTCTATTCAACTCATGCAAAGATTCAAATGAGGTATATGAGACATTCTCATCTACAATCCATAGAATCATATCAGAATGCGTTCCAGTTATTAATATGTCTAAATTCATCGGTAAACCTCCTCATATCATATCTCAAATCAGTCGTCGCGTGGCTAGACTTTATAAGAAAAGAGAAACTATTGGATTATCCCCATTTCTCCGTATGAACCGTAAACTGAGAAAAGCCTATGACGCTCATCGGAGAAATAAGGAGAAGGCTCTTCTAAAAAACGGAAATCTGTCAAAACTGTATCGCTACACTAATGCGAACATAAAGGAAGAAACCGGGATTGGTCCAATAACTGAAGAAAATGGTGAAGTTATAACCGAAGATTTCAGAAAAAGCCTCTTATTTGCGAAGTACTTTCATTCTCTATATGGAGGTGTGAAAGAGGTTAGTGAATCTAGAAAGGATTTATCCAGACTTCCGATCCCGTCCTTCTCTATCGATTTCGTTCAAATACCCACGCATCTGGTATATTCTCATCTGAAGCGACTCAAATCGAGAAACAACACATCTCCTGACAATATTCCTTATATATTCATCAAGTATACTGCTCTATCGATGTGTGTTCCTCTCTCACTCATGTTTGAACGTTTTCTACTTCATGGAGATTGCCCTTCAGTATGGCTAACGGCTACCGTTAGACCAGTATTCAAGAAAAAAGGTAAGAAAACCGATGTCAAAAATTACAGACCGATTTGCCTTACTCCTTCTACTTCAAAGATTATGGAGAAAATCATTGGCCATAAGCTATTAGAGTACCTCAATGAAAACCAACTTATTAATAAACATCAGTTTGGTTTCCGACCTAAGCACTCATGTGAACTTGCTTTGCTAGAAACGCTTTGTGATTGGCACTCTAAGTTGGACCAGAAACATTTCATTAGCTGTGCATTGATAGATTTCTCCCGCGCCTTTGATGCGGTACCTATTGATCTATTAATGGAGAAAATTAGGTCCTTCGGTATAAATGGATGTCTTTTCAGATTTTTGGAGAGTTTTCTCCGAAACCGTGTGCAAAGTGTCAGAATAGGGAACAGTGAGTCCCCTAAATACTCCACTCCGACTGGGGTTCCACAAGGGAGCTGCCTAGGCCCCATACTTTTCATTCTGTACATAAATGACATTGCCGAACTTCTCCCGACTGGGTGTCATGTTACTATGTACGCCGATGACGTTAAACTCCACTCCATCGATGCCCCAGAATGCCTACAAGAGGGGATTAATCGAGTTTATGAATGGTCGAAAAAGTGGAGACTTAGTATCTCTACCTCTAAAACAGTTGTGATACGTCTTGGCTCAAATCATCCTGTCTTTCCTTTTACTCTCTCAGGGGAACGTTTGCCGGAATCCAACGTAGTGCGTGACTTGGGCGTTGAATACTCCAACTCACTAGATTTCTCTCAACACATTGAAACAATGTGTAAGAAAGCAAATGCCAGAAGTGGTTACATTCTGAGGACATTCAAATCTAGAGACCTTAACTTGTACAAAAAATTATTCGTTTCTTATGTGAGACCTATAGTGGAGTACTGTGCTGTAATATGGTCCCCACACATGAAGAAGTATATTGAAATGGTTGAGAATGTTCAGCGCAAATTCACCAAGTGGATATTCAGAAGAACCAGTCAGGCTGCGCTGAGTTATGAAGACCGCCTACAATCTCTTGGTCTACAGAAACTTCAAATAAGAAGAAGAAACTTAGACCTTGTGATGACCTATAAAATACTCACGGGTAAAACGCCACTTTCTGCAGACTCCATCTTCTGTTTATCCGCTCATAACTACCTAACTAGATCGAAATATCTACATCTCAGAGTTCCACGTTTCCGTACAGTTCATCATTCTAATACTATTGCTGCTCGAGTTGTGGAATTATGGAACGCATTACCATTGGAGGCGAAGAAAGCCGCTAGAACTGAATCATTTAAAAATTTTCTTAGTAGCTTAGATTGAAATCTACATAATGTTTTCGCTTTGTTTTCAACGTTTTTAGTTTGACCTTTTCCTGTTCTCACCTTAATTCTGTTTGAGAACAAATTTTCTTCTTTTTTTGCTTTCTTTTTCTCACTTTTCCCGTAAAAGTGACATGCTTGTGACTTGTGACATCAAGTACATTGTGCAATGTACTTGATGCTAT
The DNA here is from genome assembly GCA_964056735.1 of Allodiplogaster pararmata. Lineage (NCBI taxonomy): Eukaryota > Metazoa > Nematoda > Chromadorea > Rhabditida > Diplogasteridae > Allodiplogaster > Allodiplogaster pararmata. The sequence goes on from OZ057403.1 coordinate 32,155,457, forward strand.
TTCACTGTGCAATAAAGATTTAACTATATCACTGTTTTTTTTCCCTTAGGCATAGGCAAAGGTTACGCTAACGAGGCCGTACGGCTTAGGCTACCGAGACCGCATAAGAAAATTTATCATATTATCATTATTATTGTCAATTCAATTATTATTGTCAATTCAATAAATTTGTCAAAAAATAATGGAGACGTTTTTTAGAGGTACGGTAGAGCGCAGGCAGCTAAGTCAGACGGCATTTACCGAAAGGCGTGTGAGCGTGTTTGAAGAATGCACTACTCGCACCAAACACAAACTCAGAGTGTTCATGACTACACTTTCTGCTCAAACTACTCGACTAATTTTCATTTTCAATTTTTTTTCATGCCAAGATTCTTTCAAACAGCTTTCGAATGATTCGCTTCAGCTCAATTTAGAATGATTTTAGGCACTTTTCGCGTTTAGGCCCCTCTACAAGAAGTTCCATGGCTCATACATCTAACTTATTTAGATTTACAAAAAATTTATTTTGCATTAAAAAAATATTTTCACATCAAAAAATACTTTTAAATTTAAAAAAAAAACGCTTAGACTTAGGAAAAAGTTTACGCTGACGAGGCCGTACGGCTTAGGCTTACGAGACCGTATCAAAAATGCCGCCACTCTCATCTGACGCAATTGAACCTATACAATATATAATTGTGAGCAGAAAGTGTAGTCATGAACAATTTGAGTTTGGTGCGAGTAGTGCATTCTTCAAGCACGCTCACACGCCTTTCGGTAATTGCCTGCAATGTTACATTATTGGAAATAACAATGTCCAGCATTTCAATTTCTCATTCAAGAACGTGGATTAATCACTTTTTTCTTTTGTTTGGTAAGTCTCATAATTCGATTCAGCACCGGAAGAGCCGAAATTCAATCGAAGAGATTTCTTTCATGCGATGCTGGAACTTTCTTATTCAGAAAATAACTCGAGATGTTTTCCGACGAGTTACTGAATGCAAGACGAAAGGTGGAGGGGCTCAAATATGAGGCGGTTCATGCTCAGAGGACAAATGCATCCGAATCTATCCAGGAACTCATTCAGTTAGCTTCATTTTTTACCGCAAGTTCAAATAAGGCGTAACTTTTCGATTGCAGGTTTTTTACTCTGGCAATCACACTCAAATTTCACTTCTACTTGAGAGAAGATGTACAATAATAGTTCGAATCACCACTCAAACAAATTCTCTGTTTTTTTAGCAGTAGAATAATGGGCACTTTGAACTTAGGGACACCCCCTACCAGAGGTTAAATGGGTCATACTTCTGACTCATTTACATTTACAAAAAATTATTTCTACATTAATTATTACAGTAAACAAATTTTTAGATAAAAAAATGCTTAGGCTAAGAAAAAGCCTACGGTAACGTGGCCGTTCGGCTTAGGCAAACGAGACCGTATCAAAAAATGCCACTCTTTCCTGAACCATCGAACATCTGGTAGGGGGGTGTCCCTAAAGTGCAAAAGTGCCCAATAATAGTTCGAATCACCACTGAAACAAATAATCTGTTTTTTTAGCAGTAGAATAATGTCAGTGTAGTGTAATTAAACATAGGATTCCATGGAAATGCCCTATGGTCGAACTAGCTCGAGCGCAATCGTCTCTTAATGAGAGCGAATTATCTCTTTTATTATTATTTTTCTAAAAGTCTCTGGTTTCATTTAAGGCGCGGGTCTTTGGAAAAAAAGCCCATGATTTTCATGCTCGATTCCGCTTTTACGGGCTTTTGTCTTGTCTTGCTTTTGTCTTGGACGCACCGTAAAAACCTCTGATGCAGATTTACTGGTGAGCAAGTCAAGAGTGACGTCTTTGTGCGCGGTTTCGACTCTGACAAACACAATCCGTTCCGCTATCAGCGCGCCATCAAGTGTCGCATTTTCTGAATCTGACATCTCTTCTATGCTAGCACATTTTGCACCCGATCGACCCCATTTTTCTTTGAAATCTCTGCTTAGGCTTAGTTAAGTTCATACTAACGACCCTTTACAATTTTATATAAGAGAAAAAACTAGTCTCATAATTACATCTACAGCTTTAGATTTTAAAAAAATCTATCTATAGCGAACTGTCGCGTTGCTTGATTCCTTGGAACTGCCTCCGCCCTCAAATTCCTCCAACATTGATTAAGTGATTCTCAAATCGGTTTATACACTCAACCTATGTAACTCAAAAAATCATTCAATTCTCTTCCTACAAGAGATTCCCGGTGGTTAACTCCGGTAGCCAGGCAAATAGATCCGTTAGCCGCACATGGCTACGGATGCTAACCAGCTTAACCTAGTCCTCACGTAATTATCGATCGGTCATATGGAACCAGACGAAGGCCTTTCTTCATTCCATTTCTAACAAACGTGGTTGTATGAAAGTTCTAACTTACGCTAATCGATCGTTTTTAATCTCTCAAGTTTTGAATTTTTCTCACATCTGAATGTCTGCTTCGCGTATTGATTGCCTCTCACCGTCAACACACCAAAAAATCCTCTGAATAGTTTTTATTCATAAATGTAGCGTTTTGCTGAGCAACATGATCGAAATTCAACACGCGTCGAGAAAAACTTTTCACATTCATAGTTTGTGACTATAACGATGACTATAGTTTGTGGTCCAGCTTATAAATGATTTGTGACTAATACAAGTCGAAATTTTACAATTCACTATTCTACTAATGAGCTTTTACGAATGTTTCTTAAATCGATTAAAACTGTTGTAGTCGCATCACTGTTCCGGAAATGCTTCGTATTGTAATTCATTTACACTGTTGTACTACAATTTCTAACATCCCTTATTAAGAAAGTTCAAAAGCTTTATTATGGTTCTCTATAGTATAAGAAATGCTATAAGAAAATGTACTCCAATCCGATTTACATCTGTTAGATATTGTAATGTTACAAAGATCAGAAGGGAAGAGTCAATCAATAAGTGAGAATGGATCGATACCCGGAATTTAGTCGGGATATGGACGAAGAACACTCAGGCTATTTCAAACAACATTTCTTAATCTCTTATTCGACACAATACATAGCAAAAACATAGGATATTATAGATATTGGTTGCTCATCTCATCCAAAATAGACAAAAGCTCCAAGTGAGTTGGAATCTAGAGAAAATAATGTTCAAAAGTCATACAACGTCTTCAAGTATTCTAAAGAAGGCAATCAACGGCAACAATATTTCAATCGAAGGGTGTTTAGTCATTTCCAGAAGATTAACCTAATTTCGTCGGAAAACATTTAGGGGCGATGTGGTCCCGCTCGACTACAACTGGCCCGACATGGTACTCGATGGGCCCCTAGAAAGGGGCCATGAAAGAAACGCCTAGATAGGGAAAGCAAAAGGTTCAGCTAGGTATAATGGAACACCTTTCAGAAAGGGAACAAAGATCTACAACCAAGGCGCAATTGACAGTGACATTCAGGGGTTATATGGAGCCGCCCAATTAGGGTTCACATGTATCCGCCGCTCAAAGTTTGGAGGAAAAAAGAAGAGGGGATGAAGGAAAAGGGTAAGAAAAGAGAGGGAGTTTTTTTGTCAACAGTGTGCGTACATGTATCCGCCGACGGGACCGATCCGGTCACTATTTAACCAATTGACAGTGACATTCCGGCCTACCAGACATCAGCCATGTAGTGCCTGCTCTTTTCGTACTGTTTACAAAAGGCGACGGCCTCTTCTTTGCTGCAGCCTTTCTTTTTCTCCACTATCTTCATGATTGTATTCACCACGTCTCGCGCCATGTTCTTCGCTTCTCTGCAATTCGGAAATTCCAAAGAGTTCTATAATCTTTGGGCTTAATACCGCCGCTCGTTGGAGTTTTCGCTTTTACGGTAAAAAAAGAGACCATCTGATAGATCCAGTGTTGACCAATCACACACAAAAAAACCAAAGAGTAACTTTGCAAGAGAGAAAGGTTGCAAAAAATCATTGCTTATACATCATCTTCCGAAGAATAATAATTGATACGGTAACTCACCCGCATACAAGGATGTACCCATTCTCTATGGCTGCCCATACCATGTCTTCGTTTTCCTGTAGTCGATGTTGAACGTAAACCTTGAAACAGTTACTTGATATTTTTGTTTTCAAAATACATGTTCGGCTACTATTCAACTCAAGAAAATACGGAAAAACTGCCATTCCTCTTACTCTCCACTTTACTATTCCGTAGTCTCTCTCTCTCTCCTAGTCTCTTATTATTTTTAATTATTCTCCTCTTTCTCTCTCTCTCTCTGTCTAACCTTATTCGGTCCTTCGCGTGAGAAAGCTGTGATGAGATGTGACAGAACGCCTTCCTCTTTGAAACTCCGCAGCTCTTCTGAGTAGATGAAGTCGACTTCAGGATGTCTACAGCCAAAGAACAACGCGAAGGTTCCTTTGCCCGAAAGAGTACCTGAAACAGACAAGTTATAAGACTTCCCAGCCGACACCTATTTTGATTCAGAAAGACAAGTCAATTTTACTTTTAGTTCACCACCAAGTCAGGCGTTAAATGATACCGGTCTAAGGCATGTTTGTACGCGCCAAGCGAAATTGAAAAGGGATGGGGAAAGGTAAAAAGAGTGAAAAAAGAAAAATAGAGAAAAAGTGAAACAGGACGGAAGGAGAGAGAATTCAGATCATTTTCGGCGCGAACATGTATGCACCAACATAGATGGTCCCGTAACTATTTTCATCAAACCTCTTATGATCTGGACACTCCTCTACAGGACTCAATTTCCTAGTTTTTCTCTCAACATTTAGACCTCGTGGATGTCTTAAAAACTCAATTCTTACAACCGATATCAGAAAACCAACTGTAACCAAGCTGTTTATCTTTAAGATTGAACTTGAGCGTGCGGTGAAGACTTGATAATGAAGAAATTATCCGCAATGCGGTTTGAGGAAACATTTTTGTTGTTACCTTTCTGTAAGATGGCCTTTCTCTCCTGAATGAGTCCTCGGAATGGTGCTAATCCTGTTCCAGGTCCTATCATAATAACTGTTTGGCTATCGTTGCAATTTATTCTGAACGTGGACTTTCGAACGAAGATCGGAACTTTATCTCCTTCTTTCTGCAAATGAAAACCTGTTAAACTTTTTGTGGATTATCAAATCTTAAAACTCTTCTCTTTTTTTGTCCTTTTAAAGTGTGACCAAGTTTTCTATCGAGGGCTAACTTGGTTTTCATATTTGACAAGCATCAAAAGTAATATTTTCGAGAAAAAAACTTGCTTAAAAATGTACCTACAGATTGGTAACCGCCATTGATGTATAGTTCAACATTTAAATAGAATAACTGAATAGTATAACAAATTTACTTATAAGCTTATTTTATCGACATTTTACAATGCAAGGTTATGGTGAGACACATTGTAAATGATACATACATAAGTGTGGCGCAGGTAAGGCAAATTTCTAAATGCTACTGATTATTCTCCAGTCCACTTAGCACATTCTCGTTACGGAGACGTCTTATGAACTGCTCTACTGTACCTGAATTCAATATTTCACTCGAGATTCCGTGAAACATTCTTGAAACCCGTAAACCGAAACGACTTTGTTAAAAAAACAAGGTACCCTGTCCAGAAGGTAGTTCGTACACACTCCTTTGATCGTTCGCTCACCGATCGTATACTTGGTGACGATTGCCGTGATGCTAATTCGGTTTGACGTATGCTTCGGCGATGAAGAGATACTGTAGTAACGAGCCTGCACATATTTTTTTAAAGATTAGAACAAAGCATAATCAATAACACATTGTATAGCAAAATTTTTATCTCTACAGAATGTCAAATCTCGAGTACAAATAATAATCTTCCTCGCGCTTGTTCCCGCCTCGCGGCAGGGTACGCGCTCCCCTGAGACCTATCCTGGTAGAACCAGTGCCCGGTGTGCTTAGCAGCAGTGAGGAGAGTAAGATCCGTGCAAGAGCACTACCAACATTTCTTAACCCCCTTGATTTGGGTGGATATTTCCGGGCTGGGGTTGAACTTGTGACCCTTCGCACAATAGCCGAGCACACAACCATTATGCCACTCCAGGACACATCTCAAGTACTGTACCTGGAAAATATATTTGATGTTCTAGATAACCTGGAGTCTTGGCATGAGCTCACAGAGAAAGTCGACAGGCGGTTTACAAGAAGAGAAGTCGCTCAGAATGTCCACTATACAACGACGTTCTTTCACGACGTATTGATTGTAAATCGCCTGAAGATCTACAATTCAGAAATTTCCACTGCATTTAAACTTGCCGTATTCTCTCTCGCTTCCTAAACAATCTTCCTCGCGCTTGTTCCCGCCTCGCGGCAGGGTACGCGCTCTTCTGAGACAACCTGGTACTACTCCGAATTATTTATAACCACAATATCATTCGACTAAGGCTTTCTTGATAATAATCTTCCTCGCGCTTGTTCCCGCCTCGCGGCAGGGTACGAGCTCTTCTGAGATGCAGGACAGACCTATCCTGGTAGAACCAGTGGCTGCCTGCTAGATCACTGCTTCTGTGAATAGCAGCAGTGTGAGAGTCAGATCTTATCGATCTAGATCGAATAATTACAAAGTATAATTATCTCTCTCTCTCTCACCGCTCCTTCATCTCCTGCCGCCATGGCCAGTAGCTTCTTCTTCTGCTCCTCTTCACTCGCATATTCAGCGATGGCTTTTAGAACGTGTGGCTTCACTGGAGAGCTGATGTCAACATAGTGCAGAAGGGCGGTTCGGAATGTCGTCGGACATGGGAAGGGATGCCTAAAAAGGAGAACTTTCATCATCCAACCAATGTGTTTCTCAAACCAACACTTCGGCTTAAATCTATGCGCAAATCCATTCGCCATCCAAAAAAGTTAGTGATAAAAGTGCTCTGTTTCTCTGGATCCTCTTTTTTACATCACAGTCTCGCGCTCTCTCAAAGGCCGACCGGTCTATCTTGACATACACGCTCTTTCTGCGAGTAGGAATGAACAATCTGTCGTCGACGTGCGCTGCCCTTACTTCGCTCGAATGAGGAACTTGAGATTAACCGGATCAGGTGTATAAAATAACACATGAAAGCGCCTAAAACGATCTGGCTTCTCTTCTTTTTCGTTCTCTTTCACTTGTTCTCTGCTTCCATTTCCTTTATATACTTTTCCATCTAGCGCGGCACGTATTAACCCCTCTTCGACCGTTGAGATTCAACCTCTGCCTCAAATGTTCCCGAGAACTCGAGTTTAATAATCTCACAACAATTTTCGCTGTCTAAGAAACAATAAATGCACTCTTTTCGGGTACCCATTTACATCAGTTTTTTGGAGTATGGATACAGTACAGATGTTTCTGTTGTTGTTGTAGATTGCCCGCCGTAGGTCTCCGGCTGGGTAGACGAGGTCTTCTTTGACATGGCTCAGAAAAACAATAACCTTACTTACATCATTTATCTTATTACATTTATTTCTCTTTCTCTCTTGGGGTTTATTATTTTTATTTAATTTTTAATTTTTTATCCTCATTTATTAAGTTTTTTTTGTTACAGATGTTTCTCGTGTACTTATTTATCTTGCTCTATCTCCTTTGAAGTTCGAACAATTTCAGATAAAATCCCTTGTTCAACAAACTTTTTATTGGACTCCTCGTCTGTATTGATTAGCTTAAAGGCCTGTTCGGGATCAAAGTCGAGCAGATCAATTATCTTCCCGACTAGATGCTCATCATTCGTTGGATATACACCGAGATGATCTCCTGCTTCATAACGGATCGATGAGCCTGCAAATTCGATAGCATCATTTGCCAAGGTTACTAACGCTTGGTATCAGGCTGTATCTTCCCACCCGGAGAAAGAGCGTGTGTATCAAATTGAATAATAAGGAGGGGACGGCAGGCTTCGAGAGAACGCATGAGCGAGACACGAAAAAGAGAGGATGCAGACGATCAGACATTTGTATCACTAGCTTTCTTAGATAGCGCATAGAATTTCCACGCACTGCGGGTTAGAGAAATACACTGTTTGGTAACAAATTTGAAGTCATTTGCCAAAAGTGGAGAATGGAAGAAGTGGAGGTTGAGGGTTCAACCAAGGCCAGCAAAAATTAAAACAGAAAAACTAGTATTTGCTAGACGAGACAGTGGAGGGCGTCAAGCGAGCGAAATCAGATAGAATTAGTCAACTAGCGGTAACGTTAGCATTAATTAATTTTCATTTATGAGATGTATAACAATAATCTCAGCAGGATTGTTCACGTCAAAGGACCTTCTAGATCGAACTCGATATGCCTGCAGCTGCGGTCGCTTTTCTCCGAGTGCAGTTCCCTGTTCACAGCCACGCTCGCGAAATACGGCGTCTTCTGGTCGTAAGGTGGTCTTGGCTTGACGTGGGACTTCAGGCGACCTGTAAGCAGAGAGAATTCGGTGTTTCCAAGTAGAGAAGTATCGATTATTTAGAATGAGTAGACGGGAACTGAAACGAACATTCAACGTTAAATTACACTGAAACGGAAGCGAAGAGACAGATGAATAACTGTGAGAACAAGATAGCGCATAGATTTGCGCATAGAGTATTAGATTTGCGCATAGATTTTAGAAACGCATTTTGCCTCATCAGTCATTGAAACACCGACAGAGATACTTGAAAAGGAAGATGATGGCCATGTTTAAAGCAAACAAACCTTTAGAAAGTTTAGCTCATTTATCTTACCAGGTTTCTTGCACTAGCTAGTAGGTAACACGACATAGTAGCTACCCATATCTAAGACCCTGCAACAAGGGTCTCTCACAACCATCGTCTCTGTCAGGCGAAAACGTCAAAACCAGCTTCTTATTTTCTCGGAAGAGAAGCGCTGTTTTGATAAACCTCACTATACAAAACTCACTATAGACCTTTCGGAAACGCCTTGACCCTCAGACTATGGTATTAGCGGTCAAAGAAAAGTCACTTTTGTATTCTCGAGCTTACCAACCGAACTCTCCAGTGTACAGTCGGTCCTGTGCTACCGTAACCAGCTCTAGTCGGTACTGCCGCGCATTCTCTGCTTCGGGATCCAGCTCCCAACCGAACGATTCCGCCGAGGCAGGCAGCAGCGTGTCTCGCCATCTAGAATTAACTCAGACCTAGACTTTAGTTATGGTCATCAACTATGAATCTGAAAAAGCGAAAAGGTAATAAAAGATTGCTAAGACTAGCGAGAAGAAGAGTTGTAAGAGTAGAGTGAGAGATTGGGCAATAAGCGAGAATCGGAAGACTGAAAGAATTCTGTTCCTACCGGCTGACCTAAGACCTAGAAGTTCCTTCTACAGTATTAAACGCCATATCCTAATCTGGTAAAGCATCGACCCGCAGTGTGAGGTAATAAAACGGACCACATTCTTTGAAGTAGATCTTAAGAAGAGTTCCAAGGGTTGCGGGAACCTTTTCACCAACTATTGTTGAAAACATACATATGTACGTATCTAAAGCACGTTCTTGAATGTGTATATTCAATGAATTGCCCTCTTGACGAGGCGGCCCTGCCTCTTGACGAGGCGACCCTGCCTCTTGATGAGGCGGCCCTGCCTTCAAACTGTATAAATGGGTATTTGAAGATATAAACATCGACTACTTTGTCTTTTCAGGCACCAATAGAAAGTCTTGAATACTCAGACAGGACCGCAAAGTTTGACTCCGACCCCGGAGAGATCCACTCAAACCGAGGGGGTTAAGAAATGTTGGCAATGCTCTGGTACGAATTTGACTTTCTTTCCCCACTGCTGCTACTCACACTAGCCGTGATCTACTAGGATAGGTCTGTCGTGCATCTCATGGGAGCGCGTACCTTGCCACGAGGCGGGAACGTGCGCGAGGAAGATTATTAATATCATGGTGACTGAACAAGCTTGAGACTACATTCATAGGTCCCTTTCACTGTTAAAAATTGGAAAAAATCAAAACTATGCGACCAAGGATCTTAGAATAATATAAATCGAGAGTGTCTTGACTTCCTGGATTGTTTAATCTATCTGATGACCGCTAGCCGGCTTCTATAATTCTGAAGCATCTCCCGCCCAAATTTTTATAACTTACATGTGATTTATTGTGAGCTATATATATATATATATCTTCCTCGCGCTTGTTCCCGCCTCGCGGCAGGGTACGCGCTCCCCTGAGATGCAGGTCAGACCTATCCTGGTAGAACCAGTGGCTGCCTGCTAGATCACTGCTAGTGTGATTAGCAGTAGTGGGGAGAGTCAGATTCGTGCATGAGCACTACCAACATTTCTTAACCCCCTTGGTTTGGGTGGATCTGTCCGGGGTGGGAGTCGAACTCGGGACTCTTCGCACAATGGTCTAACACACTAACCATTATGCCACGCCCGGACTATTGTGAGCTATGACTCAAGTAAATGAAACGAACTTGCAGAAATCTTCTTCCAGATTAGCATCGTCGTCGCCCAATCCCAAAGAGCAGATTCTAGTCGCTCCCAGCTCTTCCAGCCTCGCATCGCAGTACTTACCGATCTCGTTGTAATGCTCGTAGGTCTTGTTACCGAGACCGAATACCTCAAGTACAAATTAGTTTTATTCTTTATAAACTGATGGCTTTAGCACTGAAAAACAAGTCATGCTTATATCTGTGTTTTAGGCGAAGAAAGATTCAGATTCAAAAAACTTGAATGAAGCAAATGACTTTTGTTGTATGGGCCTTAAAATGTGCATTATCATGTGTGCGTGTGTAGCTCAGTGGGGAGAGCATTCGCCCGGAATGCGGAAGATCACGGGTTCGGTTCCCGTCACACCGCAAGATTTTGCACAAGTTTCTACGAACAACCCGCTACTCTGCTCGGTATAAAAATCCGTCGCTTGAGATCAACGAGGAGTAGGGAATACTCGAATTTACACTTTGCACTTGAAAGTCAAGTTCACCAAAAATCTGGTGTTACTGTTGAAATTTAAGAAAAAACTACCTATTCTCGAGCACGTGAGTCTGAAATAATGAGAAGCGAGTCTAGAATAATGAGAAGCGAGTCTGGAATAATGAGAAGCGAGTCTGGAATAATGAGAAGTGAGTCTGGAATAATGAGAAGCGAGTCTGGAATAATGAGAAGCGAGTCTGAAATAATGAGAAGCGAGTCTGGAATAATGAGAAGCGAGTCTGGAATAATGAGAAGCGAGTCTGGAATAATGAGAAGTGAGTCTGGAATAATGAGAAGCGAGACTGGAATAATGAGAAGTGAGTCTGGAATAATGAGAAGCGAGTCTGGAATAATAAGAAGCGAGCAAAAGGTAAAGAGCGGAGAAAGTATACCTAGTCATTATTCTAACTTCCATTGCTCAAAAAGGGTCGTTTTTAAAAATTGTCAACAGTGCGAGTGACCTATGCTTGAAAGTCATAATTAGAGACTAAACGCTCGATTCCTACCGTTCATCTTCGGGGCTCTGGTTCAAACTTTTGAAGGACTCTGTTCGCTTTTAAAGACAAGATCTCACGTAAAAACTTCTTCTTTCTCATTAAAACTGCATACATTTGCTAACGGCGGGTTTCTCAAGGATATTTAGGCTTTCGGTAATTATCTGTGTTCTTTTCGGACTCATTTTGAAAACCTCGATCGTAATAGACACCTTAGCGTTTCAATAGGTCGGAAGGCTTGCCGAGATCAGATCAGTCTTAGAACAAGTGAGAAGAAAACCAATTCAACGTTTAATTTGTTTAGAAAAACTAGTTTTTCTTCTGGTTTTTACACACCGGATGTGATGTTACTCTGTTTCCAACTTCGTAGGTCTCTGCCAACATTACAAGAGCAGAACTTTACGTGAAACACTAGTTTCTCCCATTGGAACGAAAATTTATTGCCACCAGCGGGTTTCTGTTCACGCTAATTTACCCCTTTCGGCGGCCATCTTTGTCCTTTCTGGACGCACTATAAATCCTATGGACATTGGTACTCTCAGTACTTTCCAATCAGGGTAAATCCTCACGCTGTCCAGTGTCATATCACGCACCTGACCAAAACAAAAACACAACAAGCTGGGTACGGTGGATACCGCATGTTGTGAAAAGGGCCCCTTATTCCTGACTGACCGCATATCGGAGACCGGAGAGGTCCAGCTCGCCAGCTGAATCCTTCATCCACTCGATGAACTTCTGCGCATTGTCAGTGGGATCTCCTTCTCCGTATGTTGCCATGCACAATATCAGCAGGTAATCCTTCATATCTGTAGCATTTCATATTTTCAATTGACTGCATCTTGGTGACAGGGATTTTTTAGTGTGCAAGAAAAAAGTACAGATGCCCGCCAAAAGCGGAAAAGAAATTTTCACTTAAGGGTCCCCTTGTGATTTGGAAAAACAGAGGCCCGCCGAAAGGCCTGAAATGACTATTCAACACCTGCTTGATGATTTCTGAGGGTCGATTACCTTGTCTCGAAATGGTACACACACCTGAATAAGGGCTCAAGAAACTTTCAATTCCTGCAAATGGGTCTTACCCTAAGAATGAAAAACCGCTTGAGTGGAATCACGGGTTGGGCTACAGAGCCAAGTCATAACGGCTATTGGACCTGTTCTGAATTACGGTGGCTAGAAGAAAAGACCGGCCCTTTTCCTCACATCTAAAAAATCTTCTCCCCTTTCTCTCTTAGTTGAACTGGCTCATCTTGCCTCAGGCCTGTGTATATTCAGACTTATTTCACATTCTGCGAGCCTCCATGTTCTTTTAGTACGCATTGTGATACCCCTGAAAAGTACCCTTTAGGTCATTCCAGTCGGTGTCTGATGAGACCTCCTCGGGGTCGAGCACCAGACTCTTCCTACCGTATCTGGTGAAGTTCTTAGAGAGCCGCCCTGCTAACTCTTCCGCTGTACCCGTTTGAGATCCATACACGATCAGGACCTACAAAATATTCGAGTTTTCATCGGTGATATACAGGCTATTTCTAACCACTTACAAAAGAAGCGTGTAGATCAAAACTTTTGAAAAAGAACATGATTCAAAGAGAGAATAACTGCGTGCGTTAAACAATTACAGCCTTTCCATCTACTTTTTTCTCTTAAAAAGAAACTAAAATCCCAAAATAGTGAAAAACAAAATGTGACCTACTTTTTGAAAACAGAAAGCTATTTTCCATTGAACTTCTGTTAATTCCAGGCTATCATTTACGACCAAAAACTTTTTCGTTCTCAATTTTGACTAGTTTCTTTTTTTCTAAATCATACATCTGATTTGATGTGCATAATAACACTACTGGAGTTGCTAACCTCTCTTTTCTCTAGACTCATTCTCTCGAAGAAAGTATCTGCAATCGGCTTACTCACTTTACCATTCATCGCAGATGTCGAGCCATTTCCCATATTAGGCTTGTACCTCAAAAACGATGATAAAATGACATTGCTAATAGAAAAATTATGCTAATCAGAAGTTGCTCTGTTACAAAATACAACTCTCTCATTTGAAGATTTATCATCCATCTTCCATCTCTCTTCTGTCTTAATCGTGAACTCTGGAGTTACGGTCCATTAATGACGCAATCGCTTGATAAGCATGCGTGACTAAGAGAACAAGGCACATGAGCCTCTCATATAACAGTACCGCACGGAATAGCAATGTGTCCCCGTGGTGTAATGGTAACACGCGCTCCCGGTTTGAGTCGAGATGGTCTGGGTTCGATCCCGCCAGGCGGACTATCTTTTTTCTGTGCGATAGTTCAATCATTTGACAACTCTCTCAGTTTTTTGTTTGTTTTTTTCGAAACGCTTTGAATCTTCGACCAAAGATAACCTTGAAGTTCACACATTGCGATTTCTAACAAAATTGTCAGCAATTTAAAAACAACAACCTTTAAATTCGGTTTTATTGGCTGTGCACTGTTTTGCTCACTAACCGTTTTCAAGCGTAAAAGTTAACCGTATGTGAGAAAATTTTTATTTGTATGTGAGCAAATTAGTTTTACTTTTTAACGGTTAAAAACGGTTGGTGAGCGAAACAGTGCGCAGACATTGATTTAATTTTCGGAAACCACAACTTATTGCTATAGCTTCTCTGGCTCAACTTCACAACTATCTTTCTTGGAAATATAGCTCCGAGCGCCCGGAATTCTGTTCGTATAAGACCTCCATTGCGTAAAAATATAATCACCCTTTTTCGACTGCGAATTGAATGTTTTTCATCAACCACCAACCTGTTTCTCGAAGCATCTGGCCAATTCACATACACATATCCAACGATGCCACAGACTGTCAATACAATGAGTGTAAAGAGGTCAGAAGTGTCGAAGAGAGAATATATGAAGTCCATCATCTTTCCTCTGCCTTCAACAAAAGTTGATTAGCGTAAAAGAGGATCAATTAATCATACACAACGCGACTGCTCATGATTACAGAAGCAGCTCGAACATAAATTTTCAAATTATAGGGAAATTTCAGTAGTACAGTTCAAAAAAATTTCAAACGAGAAATACAATTAGAATATTGCAACTAAAAAGATATTCATTGGGCGGAATCGAACTCAGCTAAACAAAATAAGAAAACAAGGCTATAAAGCATGTGATTTAGCACTATTGTACAGGTGCGTTCTCGACAGTCGCCCTCTTACATGGCAAGAAAGAGACATCCGGGTTCAATTCCACTATTGATATAGGTTTTGTCTCTGGGACAGTATCATTATATTCGAGACGTATAAACTTCATGAGTCAATTGGCGGTTGTTGAACATAGGTAAACTGCTAAATAGCAAAAAAAATCTAGGGCGACCGACCTACCGACCCTTTCCCTCACTCAAAATGAATTTATCATAGTTTTCACAGCTGAAATTGAACAAAAATCTTCACTCTTCTACATAAATAGAACGTTTCATTAACCATAACTCAGCCTCAACCGGTTTCGTAGGGTTAAAAGTGAAACTTTTAGTCTACCCAGTCGATCGACCTTTTGTAAATTCAAGACATATTTTACCTATGTTGTTGAGTGAACTTGCGTTGTTTTCACGGTTTTTTTCCGGTTTCAGCTTAAACTTAGGTTACGATAACGATAGCGCATGGCTTAAGAACGAGTTTTACTGTCAATTGAAACGCCATCTGTCTTCAAATGTATGAACGCCTCATATCCAAGTGACTCTACAAAGAATTTTTTAAACAGAAAACAGAGAGATCAAATTGATTTCAAAACTGAATCAACAGAATCTTATGTTATCTTTTTTTAAAAAAAAAAAGAAAGTGTGTTGTTTCAAGTGTAGTTTGTAGCTCATAGTTGGCTTGCGGTAGAGTTGACTTGTGACACTGGCTACAAATTCGCATTTAGAGACTATGATAAGAAAGACCTTCGCTTCTCTCCCTCTCTGTTTCCCTCTCTACCTATCTCATTCTTCTTCTCTCTATCACCCTATGTCTCTCTCTCTCTCTCTCTCTCTCTCTCTCTCTCTCTCTCTCTCTCTCTCTCTCTCTCTCTCTCTCCTCTTCTCTGACCTCTACCAATCTCTGTTTCTATCGCTCTCATTCTTCCTCTTCCTTTTTCTATCTATGTTTCTTGTTTGACTAAATGCCATTCTGGAAGATACGAATCATTCTCATTATTCCTAAACAAATATTAAAATCATTTGACAATTTTTAAACGATATGATCTGCCTTTCTTAATAAATGGTCAATAGGGCTCATTCACATTATCACTATCCTTATCTCCTTGTTGTATGAAGAAGTTTCTTGTTTTTCATCACTACCACCCGAAACAAGATATGAAAAATTCGCACTGAGGATAGAAGCTATTCTTGAAGCGATACCTATGGCATTTTAAAGAGCTCGTAATGGGAATTCTGAGTTCCTACTGTTTTTATTTTCATCGCGCGATGCTCTCGCTGCCTTTTCTTCTAAACATAAATTGGTCAGCAGCACTTTTTCAAAAATTATAAAACGACCGCTTATTCGAACGATGAGCTTTGAATATTGGACAAAGAGAGAATAAAACCATGACAAGGGGCGAAACAAATTCTTAACAGCTATCGTCTTAGCAGTGTATACATTCCAGGAATTGTATATTTAAAATTACCTTTCCTTAATCAATAATAATACGTATGAGTCCAAAACTGCAAAGCCTCGTTCCCCTCTCACTATTTTAAACCACTCTCGAATGAGCCGTCATTTTCTATTTCTAACAAATGTAGAAGACCAATGCTTCTGAACGTGCCATGTACTCAAAATCATTATTTTTCCCGCTCTAGCACATTCCTATCTCATTTCTTCAAGGAGAATATTATACGTCTACCAAATAATTCAGAAATTTCCACCAAAAAAGTCCATCAAACAAACCCTTAAAATAATGTTGACACGTCCACCAAACAAGTCCATCAAATATTGTAGGTGACACGTCCACAATTTATTTATTTCTGTTGCTTTTTTTGCAGTTTTTCCCTCTTTTTGATGCACTTTTTGGTTATTCTTTCTTTCAATTTTTCCGGCACTATTTTACTTGAGGGTTTTACTTGTTAACTTTTTTATGCTTTCAAATCAAAATTGAACGTGATTCGCTCAATTGTGCGAAGTCACTGAATATGGGAAAGAAGTCTTGCGCAGAAAAAAATGTTCTCACAAAAAATCTTGTGAGGATACGCGTTTTACATTACGCGTCATTAAGATATTCGACCTCCAACAAACGTGGCTAATTTGAGTTCGGCCGCAGAGTCGAGAAATATTGAGATCCGTAAGATTATTCATAAGGAGGAGAGAGAGAGAAACATGGAAAGTGAGAGAGAAAGAGAGAGAGCGCGATAGGTAGAGAGAGGATGGGAAGAGTGATATATGTAGAGACAAAGAGAGATAGGAAGAGATTAAGAGAAAGGGTGAGAGCAATTTAAGAATAAAGATAGAGAAGAGAGAAATCGATGATATGAAGTGAGATAAGGAAAGAAACAAAAAGATAAAGATAAAAAAATGAAAAAAAGAAACATCAAAATCATTCAACAAACACAAACAAAAAAATATATTGTATCTCCGTTCTTGAATCATTCCCCCATTTGAAAACTACGAGAAAGTTTAAAAGTTTTTAAGAGGTTCAATTTGTATATGGGTCTGAACCAGATGTCCTGGTTGGTAAATGTTTGACTTCTGAACCAGATGTCCTGGTTGGTAAATGTTTGACTTCTGAACCAGATGTCCTGGTTGGTAAATGTTTGACTTGGTAAATGTTCGACTCAATTACAAAAAAATAGTAGAATTATATCGACTAATATCTTCAAGCTCAATCAGAATTTTTTGAGATACATACATATAAACTCACATAATAATTACAAACAAACAGTCTCATCAAACCAACTTCTACGAAAGTATCGTAAATATTACCATACAAGAGAGATCGCAGAAGAATCTCACCGATAACGTCAAGAACAACCAGTGCAACTTATGAGGACATCCCTAAATTTACCGCATCGTTCGACTTCGAATAGCAATAGCATCCTATTTGCTACGACGCTATCACGTTCTTGGCCTTTCTTTCACGAAATCCACTTTCAATAAGTTTATCTCGATGTTTTCCGAAGAAGAAGGTTGAAATGAAATTCTGGATAACTAACATCCTTAGGTGTATGAAATTCATCGGACGGGCAAAAAACTGGCACTCGGCTGGTACCGAACCCCCGCTGCTTGTAGAGAGTTAATCCTTAGGTGTAGTATCAAGATAGTGGAAGAGTATGGTTGAGAATGTTCCTTTTTGAAAAAGATAGAAAGAAAAAAATTGTCTTTACTTTTGTTATTGTACATATTCTACAACTCACTTGATAAGTCAAAAAGCTTTGCAGAGTACAACCAGGTTAAGCGTCTTTTAAAAAATTGTGACCCAAAATCGTTTCCGAAGAGCTATGACCTACATAGAAAGGTGTGAAGAAGCCAGAAATATTTTCGAACGAGCAAGTTGTGCAGTGAGAACGGTCAGAGACTATATGTTGTAGCTCGCTCTCTCTTTCCTTTTCTCTATCGCTAACTCTCTCTTGAATTTCTTTTTTCTTTCTTTCTTTTGTTTTTTCCTCCCTATGATTCAATCTTCTTTTCTTTCTCTTATTTATCTCGCTTTCTCCCTTTCTTTTTCTACCAAGATCAATGAATTTTACGGCATTTAAGTTGAAGAATTACCTAATTCTTTCAAATAACACGCAAAAGAGCAAATAGCTATTATTCTCCTTTTAGTTGATCTCGAAACCTCTTAATAATAAATAACAGTAATCTGATACGAACAGTCTTAAACTGGCATAACTGGGTATTGATAGACGACTATAATAATAATAATCTTCCTCGCGCTTGTTCCCGCCTCGCGGCAGGGTACGCGCTCCCCTGAGATGCAGGACCGACCTACCCTAGTAGGACCAGTGGCTGCCTGCTAGATCACTGATAGTGTGATTAGCAGCAGTGGGGAGAGTCCGATTCGTGCATGAGCACTACCAACATTTCTTAACCCCCTTGGTTTGGGTAGATCTGTCCGGGGTGAGAGTCGAACTCGGGACTCTTTGCACAATGGTCTAACACACTAACCATTATGCCACGCCCGGACAGACGACTGCGAGACTTAAATTCAAATGGGTAAGTTAGACAGACACACACCAATTCTCTATTAAGAAAAACCATGCAGACCGAATGAAGAATTGAATGAAGCCCTTCGACAAAACCTCTAACATGAAATAATAAGTCAGCTAAAGGAAAAGTCCGGAAGAGACTGCGGGTTTAGTATACATAAAAGAGAGAGCAAGATAAAGGCAGAGAGAGAAAGGGAGGGAGAGAGGAAGAAGAAGAGAGAAAGAGAGAGAAAAAAGAGAGAGAGAGAAAGAGACGTGTAAAAAATGTGAATGAGTGAGGTGAAAATGAGAATTTTGATGAAGAAGAGAGACTGTATGAGCGATAACATCGATACATTGTAAAACTGTGAAGAGTACAGCCAACGATGAAGGAATTTTGAGACAGAAAGAGAAAAAGAGGGTAAGAGAAAACAAGAAGAGAGAAGAAGGGAGAGGAGAGAGAACAGGAAAGCGAGTGAAGTGAGAAATAAGAGAAAAAAGAACTAGATAGAAAAGGAGAGAATGAGAGATAGAGAGAGAGAGAGAGAGAGATAGAGAGAGAGAAGAAAGCAATTTAAAAAGAAGGAAGAAGAAATAGAAGGAAAGAAAAGAGAAAAACAAGATATTGAGAGAATATGGTTAGAGAGTCGGAAAAACATCAATACAAAACATAACCAGCTCTTAATTCATAGAATTCACGTAAAAATTAAATCTAATGAGACTGCAAACTATCTGATTCTGACATTTCCGTTTGTTACCCAAGTGAATATGGAACTTTTTCACTGTTTTGCGAAACCAATCGATACAGAGAGTACATGTTGAATGTTTGATTGAGTGAGAGAAATGGGGAGGGGGAGTGGATTAAAATTGCGTACTAGAACATAAAGAAAACGAATTACCGACACTTTGTACCGCGTCACTTTGTATACGACACTTTGTACCCCGTCACTTTGTACCGCGACACTTTGTACCGCGACACTTTGTACCGCGTACGGCCTCGTTAGCTAAGCCGTACGGCCTCGTTATCGTAAACTTTTACTAAGCCTAAGCGTTTTTTAGTGTAAAAAAATGTTTTAATGTAAAAATAAAACGCGCGGCCTCACTCAAGTCGGGTACAAAGTGTCGCGGTACAAAGTGACGGGGTACAAAGTGTCGGGTACAAAGTGTCGTATACAAAGTGACGCGGTACAAAGTGTCGTGATACGAAAGAAAACACATGACTTGATAGGTAATGAGAGCCACACGCAAGAGATCTATCACTAATCGAGACGGGTCGAGTTTCATTGAAGAATGATCTCTACATTGCATTCAACTCTTATGACGGGACCTCTTAAGATTCCAAATACCAATAAAATACGATTAGACCCATAAAATCAAGATTTTACAAAAACTTAGTATTCAAAATTTTCAGAGTGTAAGATTTTAGTAGGGAGTAAAGTGACGAACTTGATTCTGTATCGAATCAGCCCCCCCCCCTCCCCACTGGACTTGTTTCGAAATGTCTTGAGAAGAATATCAATCATTGCGATGAATTTCAGATCTCAGTCCGAAAACTTTGTGGAATCTGTGTGAATGATTGTAAGAGCAGCAAACATGACCATATCTTTTGACTGATAAGAAGCCATCGAAGATTTCCAAGGTGATCACAGATCGGAAGCTTCGGTAAAACAAAAACTGTACGGAGTGCATGAATTTGGATCCAGCCATCAATACTCATTACTTATTTCAGTCTCCGGTCCATCAATACTCATTACTTATTTCAGTCTCCGGTCCATCAATACTCATTACTTATTTCAGTCTCCGGTCCATCAATACTCATTACTTATTTCAGTCTCCGGTCCATCAATACTCATTACTTATTTCAGTCTCCGGTCCATCAATACTCATTACTTATTTCAGTCTCCGGTCCATCAATACTCATTACTTATTTCAGTCTCCGGTCCATCAATACTCATTACTTATTTCAGTCTCCGGTCCATCAATACTCATTACTTATTTCAGTCTCCGGTCCATCAATACTCATTTCATTATGCATAACAATCGACACCAATAAATATCAATCACAATAATCTCTTGATTCAAAAGCTCTCTTAGGTCAGTGATCGAGACTAGAGACTGTTACAAGCGTGACTTGATGGCTTGATAATTAAGGGGGTTTGTCTTCACCTATTCTTAAGGGGGTTTGTCTTCTTATTGAAGGGGGTTTGTCTTCTTCACCCTTAAAGGGTTTGTCTTTACCTTATTTACTAAAGACTTGAAGTTAAAAGACGATACTACCGCATCTCACATTTTCAATATCAGATTCAGAAGCCAACACTTGGTTTCAAGTAAAAAACTAGTCTAGAAAATTTCATCGCTCTTGCTCTCATGCTTGAGTAGAAATTTCGAATGACACCAACATGTTTTCAACATTTATTAACAATTTTGTTACTACAATTGCAGTTTGCCATAACATCATATGCATGCCAGTTCATTTATTAGCCAAACGTCTTTTTCCGTACTCAAAACATCAAAAAGTTACCCGTGACCTTATTTTTTCACTATATACAGTAAGAAATATAAATATATATATATATATATAAAATACGAAGAAAAATAGCCTAACAATGGAAACAGAAATTTATATTTAACAACTTTTGATTTCTGTTTGCTTAAAACTCTGAGCTATTAATGCAGAGTACAAACAACTAAAGTTTAAAAAATGTGTGTTAAATAGTTAATCTTCTCGTGCATGGAATATGAATCAAAAAAACCTTTAATTATATATTACACGATTGATTTAGACATGAAATGAATTACGAATAGATCCTAAATGAACTAGTTCTGAGAAATTTAGATGAAAAAGGCAAAAATGAAAAAAAAACTACCTCAAAAAATCATTGTGAGAAAAAAAAGGAAAATGTGCGTCTTGATAAATATTACTGGCCGTATTATAAATAAATTACAAGTTTATCAAAGTAGTCTCTCACTACCTATGAATCCTAAAGATTTCTCTGTTATCAGGGTGACCTTGATAAGAATCTTCCTCTTAAACCATACAAAATATTTTCTGATAGAAACAACAAAGAAAATACTCATACTTATTTCATGGTCTATTCTGGGAAACTGGACACCTAGTTTCGACCTTTTATTCGGTACCCCGATATCTAGTCTTCCCTAAGCTCGACCTCCCGTCCCCCTCTCTCGCTCTTTTTCTCTTAAACCCTTTAACCCGTAATTTTTAGTAGCAATTTCTACTTTTCTTCTTGGTTATATGTAAAATGGCTGTCTGGTCACACCACCAACGTTATACACGGAATACAATAATGGAACCAATTGCAATACGATCGAAAACACGAAACGTAGTCACAGGAATGTCGAATATGGTTGTATTTAAAGTTTCTCATCCGCACTGCGGATGAAGTTTTTGCACTAACTCATGCGCTCTCTAAGAAAACTAGCGATAAAAAATTTCTGCTTCTATGGTTTTCCCTTCATCAGACGCACTTTATGCCCCATGTTCAAGCGTGCCATTTCTTCAACAAAGACTGCAGATGTTTTCATTCTACCCTCTTCTTTTGAGTATGGTAAGATACATCCTCGACGGTTTGTCGCAATAAAGACCCGCGGTATTCCTAATTGACGACCAATGTTTACCTCGAAGAACCGACCATGATCTGGACGGTGTGTGTGTCTCTTATATCTTGAAGATGACTATGAGAAGGAGGACAACAATGATGGATATCGACAAGCACATGATGCAGTGCATCTTCTTGTCCGCTCTCTGGTGCCTCTCAGCCTTCGAGACGGACTCGACAGCCTTTGTGACTCGCATACTCGACATCTCCACGTTGTAGTCGATCCTGTCCAGAATCGTCCCCTGGTCGATTACCATCGTCGAAAGATCCTTGAACAGGCTGTTCAGCTCCACGATTGATGAGTTGACCGCGAGCACCTGAATTACAGTATTCAGGATCCAAGCTAACGTAATCAAAACTCAGATGACCTCATTCACAATTTAGCACCCAAATCAAAGCTATGATCTGAGCTACCGTAGTCTAGACCTAGATTACCGTCGGTATCAGTATAGAACTAAATTAACATCGGTATCACAATAGTGATGGTACAGGCAGTCCCGAAACTATAGCTTGAACTAAATTACCATGAGTTTTATCCTCGTTCTATCTTCTTGAACAATTGCACGTGTTCTTCTCGCTCCGCCTACCAACTTTCTGGGTCGCTCCGCCTACTAACTTTCTGAGTCGCTCCGCCCACTAACTTTCTGAGTCGCTCCGCCTACTAATTTTCTGAGTCGCTCCGCCTACTAACTTTCTGAGTCGCTCCGCCTACTAAGTTTCTGAGTCGCTCCGCCTACTAACTTTCTGAGTCGCTCCGCCTACTAACTTTCTGAGTCGCTCCGCCTACTAACCTTCTGAGTCGCTCCGCCTACTAACTTTCTGAGTCGCTCCGCCTACTAACTTTCTGAGTCGCTCCGCCTACTAACTTTCTGAGTCGCTCCGCCTACTAACTTTCTGAGTCGCTCCGCCTACTAACTTTCTGAGTCGCTCCGCCTACTAACTTTCTGAGTCGCTCCGCCTACTAACTTTCTGAGTCGCTCCGCCTACTAACTTTCTGAGTCGCTCCGCCTACTAACTTTCTGAGCTCGCGGACTCTTTTGGATGTAAGAGCTCAATGCTAAGCGATTTACAACTAGCAATTGCGAGGCAATGTTATTTACTCCTCGGAAAAAAATTCTCATTTCTAAAACCCCAGTCCACCATTCTACCAATGAACCTGAAGAAGTAGACTAAGTTCAAAGCTTCTCACGCTGCGGCTCTGTATGCATATTTTTCTTATAACGTTATTGCATTCCCGAAGGTGATACTCTCTGAGATGGGAATGGTTCACCAGATCAGGACCCAGCCAGCAACCTATGTCGAGCGGGTTTACCTCTTTCTCACGCTCCTTGACAAACTGGTCATTGAGCATCATATGCTGCACTTGCTCCATGGAGTACTCCGAAGTAGGAGCCGAGTCCAGGAGCGAAAACCCCTCCGGAGCAGCGTCGTCATCGATTCCGGTAATAAGGAACGCATCCACGTTCTTTAAACACAATCGATCAATAACTAATTCCTGGCGTGTTGTAATGAATTCCACGAAGTATTTTGTGAATGAGCTTTTTTCGTATTACTTTTCTCCTGGATACGATCATCTACAATAAGAAAACACAAAACCGATTGAGTGATCAGAAATAATGCAAAGTGATGGATTTGAGAAAAAAAAAGTTTTCGAAGTCTTCAGTGTTATCACAAATATCCTTTATCACAAAAAAGTTATCCTCAAAAAGACTGACTCAAAACATGATTCAATCGCGGTGTCTACAATAACGAGAAGCTCTCCCTTATCCACCCTTGACCTCTAAATCGCTTTTCAATAATCCAATTAGTTTCTTTCTCAATATTTCAGCAATGGTAAGTGATACAATTCGTTCGGAAATGCATATAAAACAAGGCATATAAGCCTTCCATATAACACTATCGCACGGAATAGCAATGTGTCTTCGTAGTGTAATGGTAACACGCGCTCCCGGATTGAGTCTGAAATTTGGTCCCCTACCACGAAATACCTCATCAACGATTTAGAATATGTACAACGTAATTTTACTAGAAGGCTGTTATATAGATGTGGTAATGTAAGCCTGCCTTATTCTCAGAGATTGAAACTGCTCAAAACTAAGTCATTAGAATATCGTCGAGCATTCAGAGATCTATGTTTTTTGCACAAATGTTTACATAACAAATGCATAATACAAGACAAGCGCACTCTCTCAAAATTCGTCAGCCTATCGTTTACCCGGCTAGGTTGTCTACGTTTGTCTCTAGATCAATAGCAACTCCCTTCAATAGCATGGAACTCCCTTCCGGAAGATATCGTTGTAATCGAAAGTTCTTCAAGTTTCGCGACAAGGCTTAAAAAAATTCCATTTGAAGTTGTGCTTCCTTGTCCGAGTGTAACAGATTGACGATTATTTATAGGACACAATCTTCTGATTATAAATAACTATAGACGCTATTTCATATCTTTTTTTTTTCTTAGATGATATTTGAAATAGTTGAATGTCATTCAGCACTTTTGAATGAATGATTGTTTTTTTTTTGTCTCCCTATCCTACGCGTCCATGCTAATTGGAACTACCATTCATAATTGTATTACAAGTTGTTGTTCTTGCATGGAATAAATGAATTGAATTGAGTCGAGGTGGTCTGGGTTCGATCCCGCCCGGTGGACTAGCTTTTTTCTGTGCGATAGTTCAATCATTTGATACAATTCGATCTGTATATTGCCTTGTAGATGCCTTGTAAAGAAGAAAAGACTTCAAACGTTTTGCTCTTTAAAAGCATCGTCAGCGAATAGTATCACCTGCGCACAATGGTGAGCACCAGGGTGTTTCTCGAAACACACTGGCAACAGTGGCCATTCGTGACTCTACAGCCTTAAGAGCCTGTCACGGATGGAGCCGGATCATCCAGTCCAGAATCGAGCGCGACCTCAGGTGGCGGATAGAGGGATGCCTCCCTACGAATTATTCGTGCTGGGAGGTAGCGGGAGAAATCCCGCCGCGGACCAAAACTGGGTAGTATAGCTCGTCAAAGGAGGGTGATGCCGGACCGGCCTGGGCATGCCACCGGACAAAACATCAGCCGATACTCCGCTATACTTTTCAATGGCGAGTCGAGGCGCCAGTCAAATAGCCTCTTGCCTATCTCCGGTCAACGACAGGCGAGACGTCTCTACTCCCACCCAAAACGATGCTAGGCCGGCTTGACCACCCACTCACAAGGCCTATAGCATGAACAGGTTGCTACAACGATGTCCGCCTTCACAAGGTGCAGCATGACAGTCTCAGGACTGCAAAGGACATCAAAACCCTTCTCCGGACGCATCTTGTCCGAAGAACACGAGAACTTCTCTCATTAAAGAGAGTGTTCATAACCAAGTCTTCGATGCGGGATGCTTGCCGGCAACAACAACAACAACCAGGGTGTTTCTCTCACCCGCACTGCCGGTGAAAAAATCTATGCGCTCTCGAAAAACACCGGAAAACCTTTAGATCTATGCACTCGAAAAATTTTTTTTCGCTTATCACCTCAGGGAATTTAATAACTCATTGTGAAAAACACTTCGAACTTTTGGAAATTTTGAAAAACTATGCGCTTGAAAAAAATCGTGCGGGTGGTAAGAAACGCCCTGGTAAGCACAGCAGAAATATCAATAATATTCGTTGACGATGCTCTTCTGAAGCTGAACTTTCGTAATCTTTCTCTTCGTTACAACGCATCTAGAAAGGAATTCAGTGTATCTTCTACTGGATTCTGAATCCAATGCGTTCAAACGCGCACAAATTCAATGACAAACGATATTTGTTGAGGTATGAGAGTGACTTGAGTTCTTTTGCGGATCCTCCCGAGATACTCCGTCTGGTGCTTCTTGAACTGCTGAATGAGTTGACTGAGAGAGTAGAGCAGGGCATTCGTGACATTCTCTCGCAGACGAGTCTCTGTGACTCGCTCATTCCTCGCCCCCTCACTCGTTATCATGCTGAACAATTCTTGCACATCTATATTTTGAGAAGAGAGGGAGAGAGAGAGAGAGAGAGAGAGGGGCAGAGAATGCGAGGTATAAAGAGAGTCAGGCGTTGAATGGGAGTAACGCATGGGTGGTATGACTAATAATGAATACATGACCGTAACATCAAAGTAACTTTCACTCTTGTTATACTAACTTGATGAGCTTCTGCGTATGTGATATCATGCTGGTGATCTTCTCCGTCATGCCTTGGATTCGTCGCTCCTCAACAGCTTCGAAGGTCTCGTCTCCGAAGCCCGGCCTCGAGAGATGCTTCATTTGAGCGCTCGCGAGCTCGTCGATGCGAGTTCTCGTTCTGAATTGGCAGAATTTAAAGCCAGATGCCAATTAAATATTCTTGTGTTTCTTGTAAATCTTAAATATGTAAAAGTGTTTATTTAAATGTATAAATTTCATGTTAATGTGAAAATATTTACAATGAAGTTTTTTTCTTTAAAAAAACAGTTTTTTTTAACATTTTTTCGAAACAGATAAAAAAATTTTAAAAAAATGAATTTCGGAGTTTAATTAATAAAAAAATCATAAAAATAACGGACGACAATTTCCCGTCTATTTAATATGGAAAAACGTCTACCTATTTTGAAAAACCTTAGCCTAATTACGTGCGACTTCAGCCTAATTTCGTGCAACGTCTACCCATTTGGACAAACACGTCTACCTATTTTAGTGAAACGTCTACCTGTTTTGACAAGCACGTCTAACTCTTTTAGTGAAACGTCTAGGCCATTACTGAAGCACGCCACTCACGCCAGTTCATTACTAATGCACGCCACTGCGCGGGAAAGATAGAGTGTTTGACGCACCATTATTTACTTTTTTGGTACGCGATCGTTAGCCTAGGCCGTACGGCCTCGTTAGCGTAAACTTCTGCCTAAGCATAATCAGAGAAAAAACATGAAAAACTAAATAAAGCGCCTGGGGCGAAGTTAAGAATTTTCCCGCGCAGTGGTGTGCATTAGCAATTAACCCGCGTAAATGACATGCTTTAGTAATGGCCTAGACGTTTCCCTAAACAAGGTAGACGTGTTTGTCAAAATAGGTAGACGTTCCACTAAAATAGATAGACGTGTTCGTCAATTTAGGTAGACGTGTTTGTTTATTTAGGTAGACGTGTTTGTTTGTTCAGGTAGACGTTTATTATTTCCCCGTGAAGAACTCGCTCACAAAATTGCACTACGGCACCAGCACTTACCTTTCAACACCAATGGTGTACTACTATCTTTCAAATGAAAAATCCAAATACAGGTTTCACAGTGGATCAAAAATTTTATCAAACTTGAAAATAAAGTTTTTTTCTTGTCAAACTTACCAAGATTCTACATGAAGAACTTGAAAATCGAATCGTATGTAAAAAAAAAACAACACTATAATGAGTCAGAAAATAATTATTGACTTTTAATAAATGAGAATTTAAAATTACACGGGTCATTTTTAGACGTCAAGCTGTTTTTGGGCACTTTTTCCGTTAACCGGATATTCGCGTCGCGGTTCCCTTCGCGTTTTATTTTTACATCAAAAAGTTATTTTTACATTAAAAAAACGCTTAGGCTTAGTAAAAGTTTATGATAACGAGGCTGTACGGCTTAGCTAACGAGGAAACCGCGACGCGAAGGGAACCGCGACGCGAGTACCCGGTTATCGGAAAAAGTACCATTTTTGTTGCTTATCTGTATAGTCCAAACAATAATCAATTTCGTTTTGTTGCGTTGTAGGCAGAAGATTGACTTTTCCCCACAAATATTTACTGAAAGTTCCGTGACGGGCTTGATTGGCCAGATCCAAAATGGTTGGCGTAGTGAAATTTTTTTGGTGAAGGTTGTTTTGGTGACCCTTAACTTCTTTTTTTTCCTCAATCCACGACAAACATTTTTTCGATGATAAGGGTCCTCATCAAGAAAAACACAGACGCCCGCCGTCGGAGGGTTGGACATGACTATTTAACCCTTGAATATGACTACGCACACTCATCCTGTCATGTACATGGGTTAAATATTCATGTCAGACCTTCTGTTGACGGGTCTATGTTTTTCTAATTCATGAGGGGGACCCTTAAGTAAAACAACAAAAAAAATTCTTTCGAATTCTTCTGTTGTTTTTTTTAAAATCATAAGGCAGTCCCCTGTGTGAAGAAATTTCCTCCTTCGGCAGGCGTTTGCACCTTTTTCTTGCACACTAAAAAATCCCTGATCATATACTTATTTTTTTTAGATCCGATTCCAAACTTTGAAATTTGATCACAAGATTTTTCAAAGATTAAGTTGGGACTGAAGAGAGAGTTCATCGAGTTGAGTCTAAGTCTGAGTCTAAGTTCTTTCTTACTTTTTAATTGACCAACAGTTCGGGTTAATGAACCCTGTTTTTCGTCCTCATAATATTTCGATCCCAACCCGAACCTTCCTATCTCAAACTCGACTTCATCTGCGGTGTGGATCCACATTGGTTGATCCGGTTGGGATTCCTCTCTGCTCTCTTCTAAGCTCACCAGACTCATCTCCTCCTCTTCAAATTTATTCAATGCCTTTGCTGACACTAGAAATTTTCTAATCTCGAATAAAAACATTGTTGTTTAGTCGAAAGTTATAGAAAGCACCCAGAGTTCATGTGCTATTAAAGATTTTATATTAAGCTAAAGAACCGAAAAAAGTAATTATTTTCTTAGCCTTTTAGATACTAATGATTTGAGACGTTTTCAAATAACTTATACTATCGCTGCGTATTTTAGAGGTTTTTCCTCTTCAGAAAACTCTAACATCTTAAAGCGAACGAATGAACGCTTCAAACTTAAAGAGCGAATTCTTTTGAAGACTCTGCTTGCTCGTAACTCCTCGAGCTCTGTGAGACCGTCTAATTACTCATAAAAAACAAAGGTAAAACCAACTTCTGGATCAAAATAATGATTTTTTTAAACTTGTCTCTAGAAGCCAATAAAAATGACCAGGGACAGTTCTTCTGCTGGGCTTGTGCGAGTGGACGAAACGGTTCTGCTGGGCATTGTTGCGCAGAAGAAAGAAGACCTCGGTGAGGTTACGAGTAGTCCCGATTCCAGGTTGAGCTGCCATTTCATTGAGAACACTACCTTCATGCCTTCCCTTCACTTATACTTGAAGACTCAAGTTGTAAAACTTACCACGTCTACATTCACTCATTTAATCAGAATCTTCCAATTCAGTGATGTTTTCTTCAAGTTTTAAATTTAGGGAACATCGCTTTTTTGCCAACTTTACAAAATAAAAGTATTCATCAACAAAAAAATTTCAAGCTGATTGTTGAGTTCAATCACAGTGTGGTAAACTTGCTTGAACTCCAACTGCTCTCACGTAGGCTATTTGTTATCGAGAAAATGATAAGCATCGGTGGAGCGAATGTTTCAACTCATACAAAGTATTATAAAACTGTGAATTCGATACCAGAAGAGTACTTGTTATTGATGTTCCGCAGCAAAACATGGAAATACTGGGTGTTCGTGCCGTGGGTGTTAGCACTAAATGAAATGCATCACATTTTTTTCATTTGCAAACATCTTCGTCCGCAATGTCAATTAAATAGTATCTCTGGGCACGGTGATGTTCGCTGGTGACGACAGCGAACACATGCAATCTCACCACGAATTGCCTGAATTCTCGTGCACCCTGGACCATCCTGATTACTGTAGCGTCACAGATTACGGTATCGTATCATGTTGCTGGGAGTCGAACGGACTCTACAATCAATATTCCACTGAATTTGATGCGAATGTTGGTCTCGTTACCCGAATCTGGACAAAAGCAGAGTTTTCAGCAGTCATCTTTTTTCTTGAATTGGTTAGGCAAGCTTTCTTTGTCTACAACTGGATTTTTCTTCATTTTGTTACAAACTTCAACTATTTCAATTAATACTGCAGGCTACGTAGATAATACCAATCTGACTATTTCTTTTAGCTTAATATTACTTGTCTCGAAATATTAATAGCTTTTAAAATTTTTATCAATTTGCCCTCGTGTTCTAAATTTAAACAGTTGTCACTTTATATGACATTCCATTTGACATCCCAATTGACAGGATGTCGCAGACCATGAGGTGCGCTGTAGCTGGATGCGCCAACACTAGCGACAAGTGGAGCTCTGAAGGCCCGAACTTGTTTTTTGATCCGCCTAGTGAGAAATGTGAGTTTGCAAATTGGCTGAACTCAGTGCCGCAATTAGCAAACACCAACAACTCGCATCTTCGGAAGGTTAGAAAATTCAGAAATTGAATTTCTTAAAATTTGTCTATCGTTACTTTTTCCCTGTCATTACTTTCTTGTTTCATCTGTTGCAGCTTAAAACACCTTATCTTTCTGCGAATTAAGTTTTAGTGTGTTAAGGTTTGCGGGAAGCATTTTGTCGATGGTCGGCCCACTAAAATGCATCCTTATCCGACAATGCACTTGGATGAAGGAGATGATAATTCCAGAAAAAAGGTCATTTTTATGAGTTTTTTCCGACATATTTTGTTGTTTTTTTAATCTTGTTTCGTCTCCTTTTCTAGTATTAGCTTTCTGAATTTCGGGTTGTGAGAACTTTTTCTTCAAAAAAACAAACAACAAACTGTTTCATGACTAGCGAAAATGTCGGTGTTTCTAGTTTCAAGCTGAAAATTTTGCTTGAACTTCATGCTGAAAACAAGTTGCCTTTAATGCTTTGAATGTGAGAAAGAAGCATTTTATACAGTCCTCAAAACTTTATGTACAAGCCTTTTGCTCTATTTTTCATTCTTTTTAAAGGCTTATTGCTGGTAAAGACTGCGAAATCGGTTCTAATCAATTATCGTTTTTTGTTTGTTTTATATCCAATGAGCACGGATAGATGTATGATTTATAAAGAAGTTCCTCTCACAGTGAGAATATATTGAATGATTTTCCTCTCACTGAATGATTGATTCATGATTATCTGGCGTATAGTCTCCAAACCTCGAAATTCCAGGGTGATTCAAGTAAGTCTCCGGTTGATTACGGAAAGGAAGATGATGCGCAACCGCCCCCTCGCAAAAAACGAAATCTGGCAGAATCATGTAATAATTTTTTCTTCAATTTTTAAAAATCTAATTTGTCTTTTTCATGCTTGTATTTTAAAAATTTTTTAAAAAACAATGTGTTTGCATATTCAATTCAATTCAATTCTTTATTCCGGTTGAACACATTGCATATATATATATTTCACGATCAAATCCACAAGTTTCAGTTGGTTTTAACGGTTATTTCGAAAATCTCCAATCAAAAATTGTTTATTGACATTTTGAAAGGTTCCGAAACGTTTCTTTTTATTATTCCCTGAAGTTTCTTTTTGTTAAAAATTCAGCGATTTTCGAAACGAGATCGTTTGAGATGTTCAAAGCAGAACTTGATTATTTTTCCAGCTGGTATCAAATGGAGAGCGGCCAACAAGCAGAGTGTCAGTTTGAAAACTCAAGCATTTGTTGCCTGAACTCTCAAAAACTTTTTTAACAGCTCTTCGAGTTTAGCTAAAATAATTTGAAGCGCGCAAGTCTTGATATTTTTGACCTTTCAGTTGCTGACTTTCTCGCTCTTTTCTGCCCTTCAGTTTTAACTGCTAATTTATCCTAATTTATCCAGAACCCTACACTCTAAGATAATTTTTTTGAAAATTGTAGTCGACATTTGGTGATTTCATCGAGTGTTGATTGTTTGGTTGTGTGGCTCAAAGATTTCAAAGATTGTTAGAGGAATGTTAAAAAAGAAATGTTTTTAAAAAAAAGGTTACTTAAAGAATGGGTATGACCTTTCAAGAAGAGTCTTCATATTCCAAAGAAAAAATTTGAGGTATTCAAAACCAAGGCTGTGGTCGATGAAGAATCCGCAAGAG
The DNA here is from genome assembly GCA_964056735.1 of Allodiplogaster pararmata. NCBI lineage: Eukaryota > Metazoa > Nematoda > Chromadorea > Rhabditida > Diplogasteridae > Allodiplogaster > Allodiplogaster pararmata. The sequence continues at coordinate 32,187,393 of OZ057403.1, forward strand.
AAGGCTCGTCTGTCGCGAGAAGAAGCGAGGCAGCCGTCTCCGAGGCCTCGCACTCCCCAGTAGGACGAGGATCGGATGAGCCGTCCATTCTCGAATCTATACTCACCGGCCTGGGTAGCTCGGAGGCAGCAAAAGAACCAGGTATCACAGTGAAAACTTGCAGAGCTTAAAGACCATCAGAAAGCATATACAGTCTCGAACATAGGTAAACTGCAGACTGGCAAAAAACTTTCTACGGCGACCGACCTACCGACCCTCTCCCTCACTCGAAATGAATGTATCAGAGTTTTTACAGTTGAAAATAAAAAATCTTCATTTCTCTACATAAATAGAACATTTAATTAGCCATCACACAGCCTCAACCGGTTTCGTAAAGTTTAAAGTGGAATTTTCAACCTACTTTGGCTATCGACCTTTTTTAAAAATCAAGACATATTTAACCTATGGTCTCGAAACGCGAGATTACTGCTAAACATAATGTATCCCGCGGGGGATCAAGTTAAATCCGATACATCTAGAAAAAGTGCCTTGATTATGGGTTAAATGGTCGAGCTATAAAATTTGTTTTCGGTTATTTGTTTGTCTGTTTCAATTTTCCCCGGGTCTCTTTTTTATTTCGAGAGCAAATCTGTCGGTGAAACCTAATCCTCTGTCGATGAAACGGTTAATTTTTTCGCGAGGTTTTGTTCATATTCAATGAATGCTTATAAATATAACTTCACGGTTTCGCTTCTTTTTTTAAGTTGTGTTTATATCTTTTTATATGTACAGTTTGATGGTCTTGAGATTTAAGAACGGTTGAATTTCAATCAGTGTACCTGAATGATCCTTGTGCAAATGGGTACCCAGGGTACCGTTGTTGTTGTAGATTGCCCGCCGTAGGTCTCCGGCTGGGTAGACGAGGTCTTCTTTGACATGGCTCAGAAAACAATAACCTTACTTACATCATTTATCTAATTACATTATTTCTCTTTCTCTCTCGGGGTTTTATTTTTTTTTTTTTTTTTTTATTTATTTTTATTTTTATTTTTTATTTTTATTTTTTTTTTCCCTTTTTTTTTTTTTTTTTTGAGAGAAAGAAAGGAATCACTGGTATAAGAACTTAACAACAGACGTCGGGCTATTCCACAAATCTATACTTCTTAAAAGTGTGTGGTCACAGCGACACGAGAATAAATGACTAGTTGTATGTGGCTCTTCTAAACATTTTGGGCAAAGAGGTGATAGGGCAGCTCCTATTCTGTGTAGGTAGCTGTTAAGGGAACTTGCATAGCCACTACGTAGTTGCGATAATGTTATTTGTTGTTCCCTGGGAAGTTGATTCGTTGATTTATGGATTCTGGGAGGTTTCTTACCTAGAACTGGGTTAGGTGAGCAAGATCTAATGAAATTTCTAACAGTTTCAGTATGTATTCTTTTAAGTGCGGCTTTCTGATCACTGTCTACTAGCATAATTTCTAAGTCCTTGGCATGTTTACGAATAGTTCTAGGTGGTTTGGGTTCCATGCATCGACGATGGGAGGGGTGGTTTGGGAGGAGTCTTGCTCTTGCAACGAATTGCTTGGTAAGCATCGTGTTGTGCTCCTTTATGGGTAACATTTCGCTTTCTAGAGCTAAGTGCTCTGTGCCGGCCATTGCTAGGTTTCCTGTTGCTATCCGAATTGCTCTATTTTGGTTTGCCTGTAGTTTTTTCCAGTTCGTCTCGGCCAATTGAGGGGAGTAAATTGGTGCGGCGTAGTTGAGAACGGATCTGGTCATTGTTTTGTAGGTTGCAAGAAGGGTGTTTTTCTGTTGGCCCCATGTTCTTCCTCCGAGGGCACGTAGTATATTCAGTCTTTTGGCCGTTCTCTGTTTAAGGTATTCTGCATGTTGTCGGAAGGTGCCGAGTTGGTCTAAGACGACACCGAGTATTTTGGGTGTTTTAGTTGTCGGCAGAAGGGTTCCGTGGATTTCTACCTTGGGTTCTTTTTTACATTCGCCTGTATGGGTTGTGAAAAGGGTGACCGTAGTCTTTTCCTTGGATATGATCATTTTACGTTGTTCCAATTCTTCTACGAGTTTCGGTAGGAAGTGGTTGATCTGATCTTCACAGGTTTCAATACAGGGGCTTGAGGAGAGAATTGATATGTCGTCGGCGTAGGCTGTCATCTGCGTGTTTCCTGTGGGTTGCGGGAGGTTGTTTATGTAGAGATTGAATAAGAGGGGGCTGAGCACTGCTCCTTGTGGGACACCAGATCTGCATGTGAGACGTCGACTGCTTTTTCCTTGGAAATCTACCTTGATTGTACGGCCTCTTAGGTAGCTGGACATCCATCGGACGATGGCTCTTGGCATATTCGTTTCAGTGAGTTTCTTGCAGAGAAGGGATATGTTCACTAAGTCATATGCTGCAGTGAGGTCAAGGGCGACCATGAGAGTGCGGTCCGGGGGTGGTTTCCGGTTGAAGCCGTTTGTTATTTTCCCGGTTATTTCCAGGAGTGCGGTAGTAGTCGAGTGCTCTTTGCGGAATCCATGTTGCCAGTCGGCGATTTGAAAGCCTTCCGCCAGGAATGGTAATAAGACCCGTTCGAATGTTTTGGCTATAGGGGATAGTATTGATATTGGTCTATAGCCGTTCAGGTTGCTGGAGTCCTTTCCTGGTTTAGGTAACATTATCACTCTTGCATCTTTCCATCTGGACGGGATAATACCTGTCTGCAGCGTGTTATTGAAGAGGATGCAGAGGCATTTTCTGAAGTTTTCACCGGCCATTTTGAGTAGTAGAGGGCAGATGCCTTCACCGTCCGGGCATTTGGAACCTTTGGTTTTCTTGATTGCTTCTTCGATCTGTGCCAGGGAAATTTGGGGAGCGTCTGTCCGTTTGAGGCCTTTAATTAGTCGTGTTGTGCTTCTTGCTGATTTGTCGACCTCTTTAGGGGCTTGTTTAGCTAATTTTCTGGCAAAAGCGTTTGAGGCAGATGTTGGGCATAGACTTTTCCCGTCGTGGCTGATGGTCAAGTGCGTCGGTTTAATTGATTTGCCGTCGATAGCCTTTATCGTTTTCCAGAGTTTGTTGCCCGGTTCGTTGTGGCTAATTTCAGATATGTACTTTTCCCAAGCCTTCCTCTTTTCGAGGTTGATGCGGAAGGAGATTTCGGCCATTATTGAGGGGAGTGAGGGGTCCGTAGGATTGTCCCTCCTCATTTGGTCCCGTTCTGCAATCAGCTTCTTCACATCTTCACTCAAGTGAGGCGTGTATTTTGGCACCTTTCCACGGGGAATGTTGTTCTTAGCCGCTTTGGTCAAGGTGGTGGTCAGGAATTTGTGCATCTGAACTGAGTTGCCGGCGAATGGGAAATCCATGAGAATCTTGTTGATGTCCCTTTCGAAGCCTTCCCAATTCGCTTTGTTGTAATTTGTATAACAACGTGCGTTTGAGATGCTGGATGGCTGTGTTTCGACGTCAATCAGGCATGGGAGGTGGTCAGAGTTCATTCTGTTGATTGTTGACCAGTTGCAGTCGATGGCTATGTCGTTCGAGGCGAGAGTGATGTCTGGTGATGCTTTTTGTCTTGTGGGCATTTTTGAGTTGTTGAGACATACAAGATCGCTGTCGTCAATGAAGTCGCATAGTTCATCTCCTCTGCTATCCTCCGTACCTTCACTCCAAACTTTATTGTGTGCGTTGAAGTCTCCACCGACAATGAATGGTTTCTTCTGTGTTAGGAGTCGGTTGAAGTTCGGCGCGTATGTGTTGGGGCATGACGATCGAGGTGGGATGTAAATGTTGCAGATTCTTATGGTTCCTTGGTCGGTTGGCACGTCCACGCTGAGTGTTTCGGCTGTCTGGTCCGTTGTTGGGGAGGTCACGTTAGCATAGCGAATATTCTCTTTGACTAGTATCGCAAGTCCGCCTCCAAAGTTGGAGCGGTCTTTTCTTATGATCGTGTAACCTACGATATTCGGAGATGGAATATTAGCATCCATTTTGGTTTCTTGGATGAGTGCTACGTGAACATTCAACTCATGTAAAAGGTCCTCTAGCTCGGTTAGTCGGGCTCTCAGTCCATTAGCGTTCCATTGGATTATCCTCAGGTTAGCTACCGTCTGGGAGGCAGTCTGCTGGATCGGGGCTCTCTCACAAATTCTACATCTCCATTGGGGGTTCCAATCATTAAGATTGTTAAGGTTGGAACAGCGGAAATGTACCCATTTCTTACATTTGCTACAATTAACACAATTCGAAGGCGCGTTAAGAGAGCATACAGAACAAGGCCATCTTGGGCCTGGGTTAGTCTCGATACCAGCGATTTGGAGGAGTGTTCGGATCAGAGACGCTGGGTCTTTCTGATCCGTGTTAGAAAAAAATGAGGTTTCGGGGGAAGCCGTCCTCGTTGTCCCTTGCGGGAGATTCCATTGGGAAGTTTTGTTTGGAGGTCCATTGGGTCCGACGCCATGTAGCGTCGTCCACAGTCGCACCGCGTGTAGGTGACCTCCGTCGCGACCACCAGGGTACCGTAGAACAATTTGATGCTAGCGGAAGGTGAAGGAGAAAGGTTAAGAAATATAAGAGGACTAGACTGGGAAGACTCGCATGTTTCCCGTTGTTTAAGACTCTCACTCGAATAGACCGTTGTTCTTTTCAATTGGGAACAATCTAGGTGAACTATTAGAAGAGAAGCTAAATCTGAATGGATATCACAGTCAGGGGTTTTTTAGTGTGCAAGAAAAAGGTACAGACGCCCGCCAAAAGCGGAATTTTTTTTCAACATAAGGGTCCCCCCCCACCCTTATGATGAAAAAAACAGTGGCCCGCAAAAAATTTTTTTTGTTCTACATAAGGGTTGTCCTTTTTGCGTTGGAAAAACAGAGACTCGCCGACATAAGGTCTGACATGACTATTTAACCCCTGATCACAGTGATGAACCTTCTTCAGAATCAGACGAGAGCTGTGGTCCCGAGAAGAAGAGTTGTGAACAGTGTTCCCTCACGACACTTCCTGATATCCGGAGGTAACTTACTCAAAGGCTGCGTACTTTCTCATGAAGCGAATAGACAAATTAAGATAGTCCTAGTTCGGGGGTTGAATGGTTACCGGACGTATACATGTTCGCATCAAAAGTGATCTACATTCTCTTCTTCCATTCTATTTTACTTTTCCTATAATTCTCTTTTCACTCTTTTTGCCTTTCCTTACTCCCTTTTCAACTCGCTTGATGCGTACAAACATGCTTTAGACTGGTCTCATTTAACGCCTGGTTCGGTATGATGGTAGTTGGCCTGACTTTTCTGCAATGGATCTAAAGCTTGATGGCTGATGAGAAAGTTGTCGATTCGAGAATTTTCTCATCAGCCAATGGGTTTGAAAAATCTCGGTAGAGTAGATACGTCTCTGCGCTCTGTTGCACACATTAGTAATTAACCTGTTGTTGTTGTTGCCGGCAAGCAGCCCGCATCGAAGACTTTTGGTTATGAACACTCTCTTCAACGAGAGAGGTTCTCGTGTTCTTCGGACGAGATGCGTCCGGAGAAGGGTTTTGATGTCCTTAGCAGTCCTGAGACTGTCATGCTGCACCTTGTGAAGGCGGACATCGTTGTAGCAACCTGTTCATGCTATAGGCCTTGTGAGTGGGTGATCAACCCGGCCTAGCATCGTTTTATGTGGGAGTAGAGACGTCTCGCCTGTCGTTGACCGGAGATAGGCAAGAGGCTACTTGACTGGCGCCTCGACTCGCCATTGATAAGTATAGCGGAGTATCGGCTGATGTTTTGTCCGGTGGCATGCCCAGGCCGGTCCGGCATAGCCCTCCTTTGAAGAGCTATACTACCCAGTTTTGGTCCGCGGCGGGATTTCTCCCGCTACCTCCCAGCACGAATTCTTCGTAGGGAGGCATCCCTCTATCCGCCACCTGAGGTCGCGCTCGATTCTGGACTGGATGATCCGGCTCCAACCGTGACAGGCTCTTAAGGCTGTAGAGTCACGAATGGCCACTGTTGCCAGTGTGTTTCGAGAGTAATTAACCTGAAAGCAGGCACTTGTTTGTCTTTTACCCCATACTCGAGTAGATCAATTGAAAGGGCCTTTTGCAGATGTCGCATCCTGGTTCCAGTGCGGCTTTCTAATTTGAAAACCCAATTTGAACTGACATATAACCAGGCGTTGAAGGAGACCGGTCTAATGCATGTTTGTACGCGCCGAGCGAGTTAAAAAAAGGATATTGAAAGGCAAAAAGAGTGAAAAAATAAGTAGAGAAAATTAAAATAGAACGGAAGAGGAAGAGAATGGAGATCATTTTCGTCGCCAACATAGCGGGACCGGTAACTATTTTACCCCTGGTTTTAGTTCCCGCATTTTTCCTGAAGTTCTCGATGAATTGCACAAAAAATTCGGTTTCAGAGTCTTGGGCAGAATAGAACAGCGTATGGAAGCAGCCATGGTATTGTGTCGACAAATCGCAGCGATGAACCCCAGAAACGACGCGATTAAGAAAGCTCCGGTGAGTTGCCGGGTGAAAAATTACGGTAGATTTTAATTTACCTTAGTTTTTTCGGTTTTCATCAGTTGATCCATTTGTTATACGGAATGTATTCAGTTAGTAAGAAACATGATTATGGATGGAGATGAATTGAAGAGTGAAAACTAGGCCTGAATATACATGAGGGCATAAGGGATTGAGTTCCAAAAGGTTACGAAGTGTTTTTTTTATATTAATAATTTTGTTCGAAGAGCCTCCATAAGTGATTTAGACCTGAAAGCTTTAACAGAAATTAATAATTATTATAAGACTTGTATAATTAAGCGGAAAATTTGTCTTTCCTCTCTCTACAAGCCCGATTAGTTCTCTGTTCAATAGGTCTTTTTTACATAGCTCTAAGAGTATCTAACAGGGTGTTTATTTCACCCGCACTGTGGGTGAAAAAATCTATGCGCTCTTCAAAAAGTTCGGAAAACATTCAAATCTATGCACTCGAAAGAAGAAAGTTTCGATTTTTACCTAAGAAAATTCCAAATCTTTGAAGAATACAGTACCAAACTCTTTTAATTTCTGGAAATCTATGTGCTCGAGAAAAAGTGGTAAGAAACACCCTGGCACCTAATCGTTATGAAACTCTATCTTTAAACTTGTTTTGGCGGCTAAGGCTGCAAGCACCCTTTTTATGCAGCCAGCAGCTCCTGAGAGATCGATCAATACTGTCATGACTCCGTTCGCACCGCCCACACTGGCCAGTTCAAGCCGGCCAATTGTGATGGGAAGAGGAGCCCCGGGAGGACTCGTTAAGGTGACGGCCCCCCCGAGGTACCCCTACCGAGGTCAGACAAACCGGGCCGGAGTGCAACCTTACTACCGAGGCCAGGTCAACTCAGCCAGGCAGTCTTACTCCGTCAAGGCGCCCTATGCCAAGGCTCCACAAACACTTCTCACGAATGTTAGAGTTACTGTTATACTTGCGATTATTCTGTTCAAGAATGATGTTTTTTTTTTAGAAAAAGATATACTATCATTGTTTTAAATGATGATTAGATTTTTCAAAAAAACCCTCTTATTCTTATAATGATGCATTTATTACTAGAGTTACTGTTATACTCATTGATATAAGATAAGATTCATTCTTCAAGAACAGCTAGGTTGGAGTTATCATTAGAATATTAGGATAAAAACTGCTCATCAATAACCTGCAGAAATATGAAAGAGAATGTAATCTACTACCTTTTCATAAATCGAGACCTTTGATGCCCGGAAACGTGACTAAAATCTAGTTTGAGAGGGCCTGTTTTGATAAATAGTATATTTCACTATTATAAATAGTATATTTCACTATCATGAATAGTATATTTCACTATTATAAATAGTATACTTCACTATCATAAATAGTTTATTCCACTATTATAAATAGTATATTTCACTATTATTCATTGGAAATTTCAAGAAAAAAAGTTCTTGTAATAATTATAGGCCACCTGCAATGCTAAGTATTGAGAAACAAACCGTTCTTTGAATGAGCGTAGGGCGTTGAAACATCTTTCAACCAGTTATAATATAGTGACCGGCGAATCCTCTGCGGCGGATACGTTCAAACAAAGAAAAAAAATTTAAAAAGGAGAGTGAAAAATCACGAGAAATGTTTTCAAATGTTTATACTGCAAAAAAATGTTCGGTTAGATTCAGGGGTTGTCTGTCATGTCATGTCAGACCTTCTGTCGGTGGGCCTCTGTTTTTTCCCAATCACAAGGGGGGACCCTTATGTGAAACAAACAAAAAAAATTTTAGCCCGCTTTTTTTTATCATAAGGGGAAACCCTTATGTTGAATTTTTTCTCGCTTTCAGCGGGTTTCTGTACCTTTTTCTTGTACACTGAAAAAAACCCTGGTTAAATTAGTAGTGTGCGGATAAAAATTCCAAGAAAAAACTTTACTTACAGGAAACGCCAAAACTTCTCTTTCCGAGATTGTGGTTCTTCATGGTTTTCTGTGTATTTAAACGTTCTCGAGTTGAAGAGTGGGGTTTTTAGTGTGCAAGAAAAAGGTACAGGCGCCCGCTGAAAGCGGAAAAAAATTTTCCCATAAGGGTCCCCCTTATGATAAACAAAAAACAGAGGCCCGCCCAAAAAAATTTTTAAACATAAGTGTCGCTCTTACGATTTGGAAAAAACAGAGGCCCGCCGACAGAAGTTCTGACATGACTATTTAACCCCTGGTTGAAGATGAACTGCATTTTCCTCGAAAATGGAAGACTGATAATTAGACTTTGAGAATATTATTCGCTCTTTTAATGTAGTTTTTCGACTCTAAAAATGATTGAGTTGACTTTTTCTGTAACTAAGTGTATTTGTGTACTCTATTTATACAAATATGACTTATTTTGTAAATGTTTTCGACAATGCAAAGTTTAATTTGGTTAATATTTTAGTGCTTTTTAAGTTGTTTGTCCGCTGTAAAATTGACTGTGTGCACTAATTTCCCTGAGAATATAAGAAAAAAAGAGAAAGTCGAAATTCTTGAAAATTAGTAAACTTTTTCATTGTTGATCCGCTTTAGATTTATTTGATCAAGTGAACTTATTGCCTTTCTAAGTATACCTAATATCCCTAAGTATACATGATGTCCCTACGTATACATAATATCCCTAAATATACATAATGTCCCTACGTAAACATAATATCCCTAAGTATACATAATTTCCCTAAGTATACATAATTTCCCTAAGTATACCTAATATTTCTAAGTATACATACATAAAATTCCTAAGTATACATAATATCCCTAAGTATATAAATGTCCCTAAAATACATATTATCCCTAAGTATACATAATATCCCTAAGTATACTTATTATCCCTAAGTATACATAATATCCCTAAGTATACATATGTATACATAAAGACATAATGTCCCTACGTATACATATTATCCCTAAGTATACGTAATTAATATCCGTGCTTTCAACCGAAGTTTATTCAATTTGCAGCATTCACATTCACTTCTGCCTTCATTCGGTCTAATGAAGCGTCTTCCTCCACTCATCAAAGAAGATCATCCGATGATGCGACCTCAGCAGCAGTCACAGTCCTTTCATGCGACTCCTTCCCGCATCATGACAGAAAGATCGGAGCCTAAAAGGGACATCGTTTCGACCAAGGTCAGGCTACAGAGGGTTCAGTCGAGTGATTGGTGCTCATGGCAGGGTCTTTCTCTAAACCGCGCTGCGAATCAAATTTATGCACAAATCTGTGCACAAAAATTTATGCACAAATCTGTGCACAAAAATTTATGCACAAATCTGTGCACAAACTAAAACACCCAAAATACTCGGTGTCGTCTTAGACCAACTCGGTACCTTTCGAAAACACGCAGAATACCTTAAACAGAGAACGGCCAAAAGACTGAACATACTACGTGCCCTCGGAGGAAGAACATGGGGCCAACAGAAAAACACCCTTCTTGCAACCTACAAAACAATGACCAGATCCGTTCTTTTTACTCCCCTCAATTGGCCGAGACGAACTGGAAAAAACTACAGGCAAACCAAAATAAAGCAATTCGGATAGCAACAGGAAACCTAGCAATGGCCGGCACAGAGCACTTAGCTCTAGAAAGCGAAATGTTACCCATAAAGGAGCACAACACGATGCTTACCAAGCAATTCGTCGCAAGAGCAAGACTCCTCCCAAACCACCCCTCCCATCGTCGATGCATGGAACCCAAACCACCTAGAACTATTCGTAAACATGCCAAGGACTTAGAAATTATGCTAGTAGACAGTGATCAGAAAGCCGCACTTAAAAGAATACATACTGAAACTGTTAGAAATTTCATAGATCTTGCTCCCCTAACCCAGTTCTAGGTAAGAAACCTCCCAGAATCCATAAATCAACGAATCAACTTCCCAGGGAACAACAAATAACATTATCGCAACTACGTAGTGGCTATGCAAGTTCCCTTAACAGCTACCTACACAGAATAGGAGCTGCCCAATCACCTCTCTGTCCAAAATGTTTAGAAGAGCCACATACAACTAGTCATTTATTTTTCGTGTCGCTGTGACCACACACTTTTAAAAAGCAAAGATTTGTGGAATAGCCCGGCGTCTGTTGTTAAGTTCTTATACCAGTGATTCCTTTCTCTCTCAAAAATTAAAAAAAAATGAAAAATTAAAAAAATGAAGGGAAAAAATATATATAAAAACAACAAATAAACCCCGAGAGAGAAAGAGAAATAAATGTAATTAGATAAATGATGTAAGTAAGGTTATTGTTTTTCTGAGCCATGTCAAAGAAGACCTCGTCTACCCAGCCGGAGACCTACGGTGGGCAATCTACAACAACAACACAAAAGCTCTTATCGTTCAATTCACACGTTTAAAAAACAATAAAAGGTATGCCTTTCATACATTTTTTCTTCTGCGGGTGGTCATATGTCACATCCATTATCGAAGAGCGTTTTTTTCAAAGACCTTACTCATAAGCCTGTTTCGTAGTGACTCAATAATATTTTGGTCACCAAGAGGTACGAAGAGCGTCGAAAGAAAAAAAAGCAGTCCATTTATTATTGCCATAGCTCACCAAACTTGTGAAATTTTCTCTCGGTAGCCCGCCCGGTCATTCAGATTTTTTCGATATGACAGAAGTTGATAAGAAAAGCTTTTTTTTATTTCATACATTATTCAAATGTGACAAAACTTAGAGTACAGTAAACGCAGTAAAACATAGATTTCATATATAAATACTTTTAAATAAACTAATTATCCATTGGTAAAACTACGGCCCCGACTACGCGAAATAAAGATCTGTTGACTCGAAAAAACAGACCAAAGGTTTTGTTTTGACTTCCCATTTTGCCCCTCTCTGACTTTCTCTTTCGCCCCTCTCCGGCCGCCGGAGTCGCTTCCTCAACTGCCCGAGAAAGTTATTTTCAACACATCCTGATGTGCTATGGATGGCGTATCCAACTTTGTATCTGTTTGAAAAAGATAATTTTATTGCAGTTTTTTATGGTTTTGGAAAATTGATGAAATCGGAAAATCATCCGGTTGAACCACATAAGAAATTAGTGCACTGTGCACATTCGAGAACATTAGTGGCTGTACAAATTGCAAGGGCTACAGTATATTTAGTGAAAGTTCTTCGTTACAGGAGTTCCGCGAGCCAAACTCTTTCTTGATGAAAATGATGGCGAAGGCGATGTTGCTTTACCCAGGCGGCGCGTTCACAGTCCAAGAGTTCCAGCAAGGAGCAACGAAAGTGATCCAAGCAGTTCATGTTCGACAGGTTCGAACGTGTTTTTTGTTGGCCGTGAGTAGTTTTCGGCATTGGGCAGAACAGCCTGCAGTGCTGGTGGAAAGAATTGCAATACGAGTTCTTCGATCAAGAAATATTATGAAAGTCAGCATATTGATTTTTAAATGTTTTATCGATTAGATATAGTTGTTCCAAGGGCGGACTCGATTAGATATAGTTGTTCCAAGGGCGGACTCGATTAGATATAGTTGTTCCAAGGGCGGACTCGATTAGATATAGTTGTTCCAAGGGCGGACTCGATTAGATATAGTTGTTCCAAGGGCGGACTCGATTAGATATAGTTGTTCCAAGGGCGGACTCGATTAGATATAGTTGTTCCAAGGGCGGACTCGATTAGATATAGTTGTTCCAAGGGCGGACTCGATTAGATATAGTTGTTCCAAGGGCGGACTCGATTAGATATAGTTGTTCCAAGGGCGGACTCGATTAGATATAGTTGTTCCAAGGGCGGACTCGATTAGATATAGTTGTTCCAAGGGCGGACTCGATTAGATATAGTTGTTCCAAGGGCGGACTCGATTAGATATAGTTGTTCCAAGGGCGGACTCGATTAGATATAGTTGTTCCAAGGGCGGACTCGATTAGATATAGTTGTTCCAAGGGCGGACTCGATTTGATATAGTTGTTCCAAGGGCGGACTCGATTAGATATAGTTGTTCCAAGGGCGGACTCGATTAGATATAGTTGTTCCAAGGGCGGACTCGATTAGATATAGTTGTTCCAAGGGCGGACTCGATTTGATATAGTTGTTCCAAGGGCGGACTCGATTAGATATAGTTGTTCCAAGGGCGGACTCGATTAGATATAGTTGTTCCAAGGGCGGACTCGATTTGATATAGTTGTTCCAAGGGCGGACTCGATTAGATATAGTTGTTCCAAGGGCGGACTCGATTTGATATAGTTGTTCCAAGGGCGGACTCGATTAGATATAGTTGTTCCAAGGCGGACTCGATTAGATATAGTTGTTCCAAGGGCGGACTTGATTAGATATAGTTGTTCCAAGGGCGGACTCGATTAGATATAGTTGTTCCAAGGGCGGACTCGATTAGATATAGTTGTTCCAAGGGCGGACTCGATTAGATATAGTTGTTCCAAGGGCGGACTCGATTAGATATAGTTGTTCCAAGGGCGGACTCGATTAGATATAGTTGTTCCAAGGGCGGACTCGATTAGATATAGTTGTTCCAAGGGCGGACTCGATTAGATATAGTTGTTCCAAGGGCGGACTCGATTTGATATAGTTGTTCCAAGGGCGGACTCGATTAGATATAGTTGTTCCAAGGGCGGACTCGATTAGATATAGTTGTTCCAAGGGCGGACTCGATTAGATATAGTTGTTCCAAGGGCGGACTCGATTTGATATAGTTGTTCCAAGGGCGGACTCGATTAGATATAGTTGTTCCAAGGGCGGACTCGATTAGATATAGTTGTTCCAAGGGCGGACTCGATTTGATATAGTTGTTCCAAGGGCGGACTCGATTAGATATAGTTGTTCCAAGGGCGGACTCGATTTGATATAGTTGTTCCAAGGGCGGACTCGATTAGATATAGTTGTTTCCAAGGGCGGACTCGATTAGATATAGTTGTTCCAAGGGCGGACTCGATTAGATATAGTTGTTCCAAGGGCGGACTCGATTAGATATAGTTGTTCCAAGGGCGGACTCGATTAGATATAGTTGTTCCAAGGGCGGACTCGATTAGATATAGTTGTTCCAAGGGCGGACTCGATTAGATATAGTTGTTCCAAGGGCGGACTCGATTAGATATAGTTGTTCCAAGGGCGGACTCGATTAGATATAGTTGTTCCAAGGGCGGACTCGATTAGATATAGTTGTTCCAAGGGCGGACTCGATTAGATATAGTTGTTCCAAGGGCGGACTCGATTAGATATAGTTGTTCCAAGGGCGGACTCGATTAGATATAGTTGTTCCAAGGGCGGACTCGATTAGATATAGTTGTTCCAAGGGCGGACTCGATTAGATATAGTTGTTCCAAGGGCGGACTCGATTAGATATAGTTGTTCCAAGGGCGGACTCGATTAGATATAGTTGTTCCAAGGGCGGACTCGATTAGATATAGTTGTTCCAAGGGCGGACTCGATTAGATATAGTTGTTCCAAGGGCGGACTCGATTAGATATAGTTGTTCCAAGGGCGGACTCGATTAGATATAGTTGTTCCAAGGCCGGACTCGATTAGATATAGTTGTTCCAAGGGCGGACTCGATTAGATATAGTTGTTCCAAGGGCGGACTCGATTAGATATAGTTGTTCCAAGGGCGGACTCGATTAGATATAGTTGTTCCAAGGGCGGACTCGATTAGATATAGTTGTTCCAAGGGCGGACTCGATTAGATATAGTTGTTCCAAGGGCGGACTCGATTAGATATAGTTGTTCCAAGGGCGGACTCGATTAGATATAGTTGTTCCAAGGGCGGACTCGATTAGATATAGTTGTTCCAAGGGCGGACTCGATTAGATATAGTTGTTCCAAGGGCGGACTCGATTAGATATAGTTGTTCCAAGGGCGGACTCGATTAGATATAGTTGTTCCAAGGGCGGACTCGATTAGATATAGTTGTTCCAAGGGCGGACTCGATTAGATATAGTTGTTCCAAGGGCGGACTCGATTAGATATAGTTGTTCCAAGGCGACTCGATAGATATAGTTGTTCCAAGGCGGACTCGATTAGATATAGTTGTTCCAAGGGCGGACTCGATTAGATATAGTTGTTCCAAGGGCGGACTCGATTAGATATAGTTGTTCCAAGGGCGGACTCGATTAGATATAGTTGTTCCAAGGGCGGACTCGATTAGATATAGTTGTTCCAAGGGCGGACTCGATTAGATATAGTTGTTCCAAGGGCGGACTCGATTAGATATAGTTGTTCCAAGGGCGGACTCGATTAGATATAGTTGTTCCAAGGGCGGACTCGATTAGATATAGTTGTTCCAAGGGCGGACTCGATTAGATATAGTTGTTCCAAGGGCGGACTCGATTAGATATAGTTGTTCCAAGGGCGGACTCGATTAGATATAGTTGTTCCAAGGGCGGACTCGATTAGATATAGTTGTTCCAAGGGCGGACTCGATTAGATATAGTTGTTCCAAGGGCGGACTCGATTAGATATAGTTGTTCCAAGGGCGGACTCGATTAGATATAGTTGTTCCAAGGGCGGACTCGATTAGATATAGTTGTTCCAAGGGCGGACTCGATTAGATATAGTTGTTCCAAGGGCGGACTCGATTAGATATAGTTGTTCCAAGGGCGGACTCGATTAGATATAGTTGTTCCAAGGGCGGACTCGATTAGATATAGTTGTTCCAAGGGCGGACTCGATTAGATATAGTTGTTCCAAGGGCGGACTCGATTAGATATAGTTGTTCCAAGGGCGGACTCGATTAGATATAGTTGTTCCAAGGGCGGACTCGATTAGATATAGTTGTTCCAAGGGCGGACTCGATTAGATAATAGTTGTTCCAAGGGCGGACTCGATTAGATATAGTTGTTCCAAGGGCGGACTCGATTAGATATAGTTGTTCCAAGGGCGGACTCGATTAGATATAGTTGTTCCAAGGGCGGACTCGATTAGATATAGTTGTTCAAGGGCGGACTCGGATTAGATATAGTTGTTCCAAGGGCGGACTCCGATTAGATAATAGTTGTTCCAAGGGCGGACTCGATTAGATATAGTTGTTCCAAGGGCGGGACTCGATTAGATATAGTTGTTCCAAGGGCGGACTCGATTAGATATAGTTGTTCCAAGGGCGGACTCGATTAGATAATAGTTGTTCCAAGGGCGGACCTCGATTAGATATAGTTGTTCCAAGGGCGGACTCGATTAGATATAGTTGTTCCAAGGGCGGACTCGATTAGATATAGTTGTTCCAAGGGCGGACTCGATTAGATATAGTTGTTCCAAGGGCGGACTCGTATAGATATAGTTGTTCCAAGGGCGGACTCGATTAGATATAGTTGTTTCCAAGGGCGGACTCGATTAGATATAGTTGTTCCAAGGGCGGACTCGATTAGATATAGTTGTTCCAAGGGCGGACTCGATTAGATATAGTTGTTCCAAGGGCGGACTCGATTAGATATAGTTGTTCCAAGGGCGGACTCGATTAGATATAGTTGTTCCAAGGGCGACTCGATTAGATATAGTTGTTCCAAGGGCGGACTCGATTAGATATAGTTGTTCCAAGGGCGGACTCGATTAGATATAGTTGTTCCAAGGGCGGACTCGATTAGATATAGTTGTTCCGAAGGGCGGACTCGATTAGATATAGTTGGTTCGCAAGGGCGGACTCGATTAGATTATAGTTGTTCCAAGGCGGGACTCGATTAGATATAGTTGTTCAAGGGCGTGACTCGATTAGGATATAGTTGGGCGGACTCGATTAGATATAGTTGTTCCAAGGGCGGACTCGATTAGATATAGTTGTTCCAAGGGCGGACTCGATTAGATATAGTTGTTCCAAGGGCGGACTCGATTAGATATAGTTGTTCCAAGGGCGGACTCGATTAGATATAGTTGTTCCAAGGGCGGACTCGATTAGATATAGTTGTTCCAAGGGCGGACTCGATTAGATATAGTTGTTCCAAGGGCGGACTCGATTAGATATAGTTGTTCCAAGGGCGGACTCGATTAGATATAGTTGTTCCAAGGGCGGACTCGATTAGATATAGTTGTTCCAAGGGCGGACTCGATTAGATATAGTTGTTCCAAGGGCGGACTCGATTAGATATAGTTGTTCCAAGGGCGGACTCGATTAGATATAGTTGTTCCAAGGGCGGACTCGATTAGATATAGTTGTTCCAAGGGCGGACTCGATTAGATATAGTTGTTCCAAGGGCGGACTCGATTAGATATAGTTGTTCCAAGGGCGGACTCGATTAGATATAGTTGTTCCAAGGGCGGACTCGATTAGATATAGTTGTTCCAAGGGCGGACTCGATTAGATATAGTTGTTCCAAGGGCGGACTCGATTAGATATAGTTGTTCCAAGGGCGGACTCGATTAGATATAGTTGTTCCAAGGGCGGACTCGATTAGATATAGTTGTTCCAAGGGCGGACTCGATTAGATATAGTTGTTCCAAGGGCGGACTCGATTAGATATAGTTGTTCCAAGGGCGGACTCGATTAGATATAGTTGTTCCAAGGGCGGACTCGATTAGATATAGTTGTTCCAAGGGCGGACTCGATTAGATATAGTTGTTCCAAGGGCGGACTCGATTAGATATAGTTGTTCCAAGGGCGGACTCGATTAGATATAGTTGTTCCAAGGGCGGACTCGATTAGATATAGTTGTTCCAAGGGCGGACTCGATTAGATATAGTTGTTCCAAGGGCGGACTCGATTAGATATAGTTGTTCCAAGGGCGGACTCGATTAGATATAGTTGTTCCAAGGGCGGACTCGATTAGATATAGTTGTTCCAAGGGCGGACTCGATTAGATATAGTTGTTCCAAGGGCGGACTCGATTAGATATAGTTGTTCCAAGGGCGGACTCGATTAGATATAGTTGTTCCAAGGGCGGACTCGATTAGATATAGTTGTTCCAAGGGCGGACTCGATTAGATATAGTTGTTCCAAGGGCGGACTCGATTAGATATAGTTGTTCCAAGGGCGGACTCGATTAGATATAGTTGTTCCAAGGGCGGACTCGATTAGATATAGTTGTTCCAAGGGCGGACTCGATTAGATATAGTTGTTCCAAGGGCGGACTCGATTAGATATAGTTGTTCCAAGGGCGGACTCGATTAGATATAGTTGTTCCAAGGGCGGACTCGATTAGATATAGTTGTTCCAAGGGCGGACTCGATTAGATATAGTTGTTCCAAGGGCGGACTCGATTAGATATAGTTGTTCCAAGGGCGGACTCGATTAGATATAGTTGTTCCAAGGGCGGACTCGATTAGATATAGTTGTTCCAAGGGCGGACTCGATTAGATATAGTTGTTCCAAGGGCGGACTCGATTAGATATAGTTGTTCCAAGGGCGGACTCGATTAGATATAGTTGTTCCAAGGGCGGACTCGATTAGATATAGTTGTTCCAAGGGCGGACTCGATTAGATATAGTTGTTCCAAGGGCGGACTCGATTAGATATAGTTGTTCCAAGGGCGGACTCGATTAGATATAGTTGTTCCAAGGGCGGACTCGATTAGATATAGTTGTTCCAAGGGCGGACTCGATTAGATATAGTTGTTCCAAGGGCGGACTCGATTTGATATAGTTGTTCCAAGGGCGGACTCGATTAGATATAGTTGTTCCAAGGGCGGACTCGATTAGATATAGTTGTTCCAAGGGCGGACTCGATTAGATATAGTTGTTCCAAGGGCGGACTCGATTAGATATAGTTGTTCCAAGGGCGGACTCGATTAGATATAGTTGTTCCAAGGGCGGACTCGCAAACATAATCTTACTCGATTCATGAAAATTTAGGTATGGTTATGAATGTTTATATTTGTTAATATCATATAATACATCATTAAGGAAAGTAAGACCTATGAATAAGAAGTGTAAGTAAGACCTATAAATGAATGCTTCAGGTGTATCTGGTCCTACAGCGCTTGATGCAAGAAGGTTTCATCCGGAAAGTAGATGCTACGGTAGACACCGAGGACCCCGAGTGTATCTTCGAAAAGGTTCAAGATGGGTTGAAGATGAGTAAGCTGCCCTCTTACGGCTTATCAGTCAATCAATATCTCCTCACATTCGAGTGAGAGAAACTGGCCAGGCAGCTGAATCGATATTGAAGACCACCGAACAGCATCTGAATCGAACAGCGTATTGAAGACCGAACTCGGTCTCAACTTGAAGAATATGTCTTTGACCGGTCATATCAGACGTCCCGAATGGATTTCTAGCAAGTTTTGTTAAATGCTTTGATTGTAGAGTTAATTGTCCGGAAACACAGACAAATCGGTATCTTATGGGGAAAACATTTTATTTGATGAAATTTACTTACTGTGGCTTGGTACAGTAATGGTATATCTTACTGTGGCTTGGTACAGTAATGGTATATCTTACTGTGGCTTGGTACAGTAATGGTATATTTTTTCTCTTTCTCTTTCTATCGCTTAATGCTTTCTATATTATTTTTTCTTGACTCTCAGCAAAAAATAGGTTTTGAAGATTCCTAATCACGTGTGCACTAAACGTCAAAATCATAACAATGAAGAAAAAAAATTTTTTGATTAGAAAGGTTTCGTATCCTTGGTTGAGAAAGGTAATATTAGTGAAGAATACTTCAAATTAGAGTTTTGTGTTTAAAAATTCCCTCAAAAACTTTAATGAACTAGTTTCTGTGACTTCTAATCCAGGCGTGGTATAATGGTAGTTCGACTATTATGCGAAGAGTCCCGAGTTCGACTCCCACTCCATATCCATTCAAACCAAGTGGGTTAAGAAATGTTGGTGCACGAATCTGACTCTCCCCGTTGCTGCTATTCACAGTAGCAGTGATCTAACGGTCAGCCACAGGTTCTACCAGGATATTTCTGTCATCTGCATCTCAGGGGAGCGCTTACCCTGCCGCGAGGCGGGAACAAGCGCGAGGAAGATTATTCACTTATGAGTGATGTGGGTTCCCCGACTAATATTCATCGTTGTCGTTGTCATTGGCTTCGATGTCATCGAGAATGTCATTTACTGAAATGCTTTGACCTCGCTTTTCTGAACTGCCACTGGAACGTGTGTTTGATTCAATAGAAATGAACTGATAAGAGGCTTTGATTGTCACTTTGTACGCCTTCTGAAGTGGCAAGATGCTTTTTTTCGTTACATGGATAGTCCTGAACAATATTTGAAAAAAAATCTTACCTTTACGTAACATGTCGAAAATTTAGAAAAATTACCGCACATTTGAGCGTGGCACATTGAATAATAAGAATATGCAGAATAATTTTTTGCTTCTTTCCTCGCTCGCTTCTCAATATTTTACTTTCGAGTGAGTGGTCGTTAAAAAAAAATGATTTAACTCATAATTCATTGTTTTAAAATCCGAATATTCTTGCTCATATTTGTATTTTTCGTTATAGATGTTGTATTCTGCTTGTTCTCGTCCTATATGTGTTTTGACAATTTTTTTTAACTTTGAGAACTTGTGATGCGTGGAATTGTAATTATTGACTTTGTCGCTTTGTATTGAAATAAATGTTCTGAGAAGGCGTGTTATGCTCACAACAAGAAAGGCGACCTGTTTATAGCGGTTCAAAATACTTCTTTAGTTTTGATGACGTTAGGAGGACCTGATAGCATTTCTTTTGGCAAGCCGAAGTTTTAGAAGAAGAAAAACCAGTTTTTTGTTTGGTATAAGGTCAACTTCGGTGGGTTTCGTTAAGCGAATAAGCGCGAAATTTGATGCCACATCATAGTTGCGTTTGCTAAAAGATTATCGGTGAAAAATAAAAATGATTAAAAATTTTTTTGGCTTTTTTATAAATAAATAAATCTTTTTAGAACTTTGGGTTCGGTAGAAAAGATGCGAGTTTTTAAACAACGAATTCCGGTCTTCAGTAGTCAAACCTTTCGCGGCGAAACCCAAACAGCAGCATCAATGTGTATAGAATTTAGTGCAGAAGTTGGTGGTGACTGCTCTCTCTCTCTCTCTCTCTCTCCCTTCACTACCGTCGTTCCCCTGAGGAATGTTCCCGAATTCCTTTTTAGACCAGAGAATGTTCCCCATCAATACTGGCTTCAACCTCCTCAATCCAAATCTGCTTGGGCAGCAGCTCGTCCCAGGCGTGCCGAGAGGTTGGTGGCTGTTTGTTGCGAATCACAAACACTTATCTGCTAATGTTTGAGGTGATGAGAAGACTTGAAACTAGAATATTCGTAGAGGGTTACTCATTTTGTTATTTGACAAGATCCTTATACTATTTCTGAACTCGTTAAATAGACTGGTTACATGGTGTTTTCCTTGCTATAAAAACGATGAGAACAGAAGAATGAACATCTGCCGCAATCAGGACTTTTTTCATACCTGAAGAAGATACAAAGCTCTTTTCAGACAAATTTTGGTCCCGCCAAGCGACAAAAATTTGTCTGAATAGAGACCCGTATATCATTCCTTCCTTCCCCCAAGTTGAGTTGTCGCCTGTCGTTTCGCTCTTCATTTTCCCCATCCATGGAATAGGAATCCGGCCTCTCGAGGTTCGTAATCGTAAAAGGACGTCAGGCTGAAATATCCTCATGGAATTTCTCGCGACAAGCCGGTCTGTGAAGAAAATCGTCGTATCTCAGAAGATGCACTACCATACCCCCCAACGATGATGTGGCGAAGTGCTATCTACACAGCGGACCCCGCTCTTCAGCGAGAATAACGCTAGGAAGAAGAAGAAGAGACCCGTATACAATTTTGTTTCATCGAGATGATGAGGTTTCACTGGAGTTTATGCCCTTGAAATGTTAACAAGGAATAACAGAAGTTTGGAGCATAGGCCTCTCTGCAAACGAAGGACGACCAACCATATAACAAGTATACATATAGGGCCGCCAATCATAGATCACGTGAAATTATCAACAAAAAGAAAGAACTGTGTTCACTAGCTTTTATCGAGTCTCAACAGTTATCGAGTCTCAACAGTTATCGAGTCTCAACAGTCTAGACCTGGTTTAATTCCCAATAGCTCTTCATACTCAGCCCTTAACTCATCAAACGCGCTTAGTTATTCTAAACTCCTCGCAAAAACTGGTGGCAGTTTTTTCTTGACTTATGCTGCCATTGCTTCTTGGACGTTTCTTACCACCCACACAATTTTTTCAAGCGCATGTGTTTTCAAAATTTCCAAAAGTTCGAAGTGTTTTTCGCAATAAGTAATTAAATTCCCTCAGGTAAGAAGCGAAAAAATTTCCGAGTGCATAGATCTGAAAGTTTTCTGATGTTTTTGGAGAGCGTATAGATTTGTTTTCCGCCGTAGTGCGGATGAAAGAAACCCTCTGTTCTTCATCTGCTAGTTCGAGTTTCAATGATATGTCATCAAAGTGTTAAACTCCCGCTAGGAACCGGTGGTGTTGACAGATGGAAAAGCTAAAGTACGCACGGTAGCGGTTTTACGTGGCAGCTTGACATGATTGTTTGTAAAATTATAACGAATTCATATAGATTGACTACTGATGATGAGAATGTAGAAGATGTTTCGTTCGAAAAAGACCCAGAGGCCCGCCTGAAGTTGTAATAGCTCTGGAAAGAGACTACCGGAGGTAAAGTATGCAATTTTCTTAACTGAAAAAGTTGCACGATAGTAATTGTCTTTAAAAGGCGAACAGGTACTTGCAAAAACCCGAAATCGAATTCTGGTAACAGTCTGAGGACTTGAAAATTTCACCCCTAAGAACGAGTTCACCTCTCAGTTGTGCTCAACCCGGGTGCGGCTGCACAAATTCTGGCCGTCCATCAGCATCAACAAGCGCAGCAGCAACAGCAAGTCGCCAATCTGAATGCAGCCGCAGCCCAGATTATGCGGCAACAACACCACGCACAGGTAGTCAGTCAGTTGGTCCTCGAAAAGGCACTAATCAATAGGCGGAGCAATTCGCTACGAGCAATCAATCGTGGGTGGAGCAACCTGATATGTGCTGTCAAAAGTGGACGGGCTACCCGATATGGACTGGTGAAGTTGGGCGGAGCCGCCTTCAATAGAGCGGCGCTTAGGTTCGAGAAAAGAGAAAGCCCCGAATCAGATGCAACAACATTCGCTACAGCAGCAACAGCAGCCGCAGCCAATGCTGGTTCCGCCGGGGATGTGCATTGATCCGGCGGCCATGACTCCGCCTCCGACCGAAGCGCCCGGCTCCGTACCGCCTCCTGGCGCCGGTAAGCGAGTACAATTTTATGGACATGTAGGAGGATACTTCACGATCTGAGTTACTGTAATTCTTGAGGGACTACAGAAACTAATATGCTGTAGGACTGTAGGTGGGTATACAAGAAGGATGTGGTGGCTGAACGGGCCTTCAGCTTTAGGGCTTGTGTGTTGTGTAGCTAAATATTATTTTCATCAATTTAGAGAAACATCAAATATTCCCAATTAAAGCAATAAAATTTTCATAACAATTCGCGAATCTCCTTCATAAATTGAAAACTTGAACAGGAACATCAGTGTGGAGTGAGCATGTGAGAGATGGGAAGAACTTCTACTACAATCGAGTCACCAAGCAGTCCACTTGGACGAAGCCGACTGAGCTGCTAACTCCAGCAGAGGTTTGTCAAGCGGAATTAAAAAGGACAGCGGAACGTTTTTTTGTAGTATAGAAAAATATTTGTATACAAAATAGTTTTTTTGGAATGAAAAAAACTTGAAAAAATAGTTATATGCAGGTTTTTTCGGACTCGGTGAGTATTTGAGCATTCTAGTGAATCTGCCACCAAAACGGGTTTCAGTTGGTGTTGAAAGCAGTTTCAGATGCTAGTAACATGGTTAGCTAGTCCGTGTTTGAACGGAATCTCGTATGAGGCGGACTGCTCAAATGATGATTTAAGTTAGTGTGTACGTTCCACTCCTACCGTCTATTGGCGGGCCAATTTTAGTCCGTGTTTGAACGGAATCTCGTATGAGGCGGACTGCTCAAATGATGATTTAAGTTAGTGTGTACGTTCCACTCCTACCGTCTATTGGCGGGCCAATACTTCTGCGGGTCTTTTTTTTCTACTTCTAGGTCAGAAAATTAAGCTAAACCCGAATTGTTTCTCTCGATAGATGGACCTTTTATTGTTACTGGCAGGTCTCTATTAAGGCAAGTGTTCGCTTCCGGAGGACCTATGTATTCTTTCCGGGCGGGACCTCTGTATTCTCTCCGGGCGCATTAAAACATAGCTCTCCAGAATGTGTTTGAATTTTTTTTCGAAGTTTACGAAGAAAAAAAATTGGCATTTTCGTTGGCAGTCAGTTTTTTTTCAGTGACCGGAGCCGCGTGGTTTGACATTCGAAACCTTGTTAATTGACAAATAATTAGTTTTTTAAGCTCATCTATATACTTGTATGTTATATTTTGTTCACCAGTACAAAATTTTTTGCTCAGAGACTGGGTGGAAGCGGAAGGCCCAATCTTCCGCCCGGTCATTGACAAGTTTGGTGAGATATTATTATTGAAAAAGTGCATATTGAAGCGAGTTGCATCAGCATCCCGATGTTGGAGAGAGTATAAGGCAGAGAACGGAACCTCCTATTATTACAACACCGAGACGAAGGAGACTACTTGGATCAAACCGGAAGGCTTTGTCGGCTCTGAAGGTTATCTAGCAAGTGCCTAGCAATCGCTCTGAAGGTTATCTAGCAAGTGCCTAGCAATCGCTCTGAAGGTTATCTAGCAAGTGCCTAGCAATCGCTCTGAAGGTTATCTAGCAAGTGCCTAGCAATCGCTCAGCATTTTAGCAGATTCATAGCAGCTCAACAAAGTCATAGAAGCCTAGGATGTTTGTAAAAGCCTAGCAAGTCCTTAGCTGTTACCATAGTTTACCAGCATTTGTCAAAAGAACAGGGGGGCTAGAAATAATGAATCTTTGATTTTCAGTCTCGCTTGCTTCTCATTATTCTAGGCCCCCCGCTCGACTGATCGGTCATTTTGGAAAAAATATTGACAAGCAGGGGCCTCTTTCTAATTGGATATTTTGGATACAGCGATACAACGCGAGTTTGGATACAGCGATACAACGCGAGTTTGGATACAGCGATACAACGCGAGTTTGGATACAGCGATATTTTACTTGTCTTTCTAATCTCTCCTGTAAATAAATGAATACAGTTCACAGTTGTATCCGATACAGCAGCCGATACAAAAAGTTGCTGTATCGGATACAAATATTTGTTGAGTTTGGGACAATTTTCGTTTGCTCGGTCAATTTTCTTCATATTTTGTTTTTTCTTCTTCATTTTTTGTTTTTTCTTCATATTTTTTTCTTTTTTAAAAAGTTTTTTCATCATTTTTTCTTCTTCTTATTTTGCTTTTTTTTTCTCCACTTTTTTCTTCTCTTTTTTTCGTTTTTTTATTCATATTTTGCCACTTCCAGTTTTTTTCTTCATATTTTGCCACCAAACATTATGCAAATACTTGAAGTCTTTTTTTAAAAATTGTACATTAATAGTATACATGATTGAAATTATGATAATAACATAGAGGGGTTAGTGCAGTTTAACTGGTAAGATTTTCCGGCTATACTAGGCTTTAGATTTCACTTTTTTCTGTTCTTTGTATATTACGTGACCTATGTAAGCGATTTAGGCTTCTAGTTTTTCCACAAAAAAATTTTTCATTCCAAAAAAGTTGTTTTTTCACAAACTTTTTTGGTTTTCTGTTGTTTTTTGGATCCTATACTACTTGAAGGAATTTTAATGAAATGGTTTTTACCAACTAAACCATAATGGTCTCATCAGCGTAATGGTCATAACTTGCATCCGCCAACCACCTTCAATTAAAAAAATTCTTTTAAAGAAAAACTTGCAATAATAATACTTTGAAGTTATAAAAATATTACAACACTAATATGAAAATACAATTGCCAAAATTATTATGTTTTCAATTATGTATAATATTTAATGGACAAACTAAAAACGAAATCAAATAATTGAAAAAAATTTTGATAAAAAAAGAAAGAAAAAATGGAGATGACAAAATATGAAGAAGAAAAAACAAAATATAAAGAAGAAAAAAACAAAAACATAAAGAAAAAACATTGTAA
Organism: Allodiplogaster pararmata; assembly: GCA_964056735.1. Lineage (NCBI taxonomy): Eukaryota > Metazoa > Nematoda > Chromadorea > Rhabditida > Diplogasteridae > Allodiplogaster > Allodiplogaster pararmata. Next base: position 32,212,846 of record OZ057403.1, read on the forward strand.
AATGTCCATCTTTACAGCAGCCTCTAGAATTGTAAATTTGTATCCGTTTCCTGTAAAGATTCGATTTTTTTGCTGTAAACTGTAAAAGACTGTAAAACTGTAAAAGATTAGAGAGAATCTTTACAGGAATACAGGTGCTCTTCACAAAATATCGCTGTATCCATTTGTATAGCTGTATCGCTGTATCGAAAGATTAGAAAGACAATATTGTATCGCTGTATCCAAAATATCCAATTAGAAAGAGGCCCCAGGGTTTTTTTAGTGTGCTAGAAAAAGGTACAGACGCCCGCCAAAGGCGGAAATTTTTTTCACATAAGGGTCCCCCTTACGATTTTTCAAACGGAGACCCGCCGAAAAATTTTTTGTTTTACATAAGGGTCCCCTCTTATGATTTGGAGAAACAGAGGCCCGCCGAAAGAAGGTCTGACACGACTATTTAACCCCTTCTGGTCAGCTATGGCTGTCTCATCTGAAAAAAAAACCAGTAATTATCCTGTTAGCATCATGTCAAAAATTTAAATTTTCAAACATTAAAATTCGAGAAAAATATTATTAATAGTGCTTTAAAACATTGAAAAGTGTGAGTGAAAAACGCATGGTACTACACAGTACTTCATAATTACTGGGTAATTAAATGAAGAGTTTATATTGTATAATTTCTATAATGCTCTCTATGTTGTTTTTTCATCGCACGCTCTCGCCCTCTCTCTCGAGCGTGCTGTTTCATCCCCATAACCATTTTAAATTTCCTCACCTTGTATACAGTAAGAATCACCAACAGTAAGAAACAAAAGTCGTCATTAAGTGTCGAGTTGCAGTGAAGACAGAGCCAAAGGCGAGTACATCGGAGACTTCGGGATCTGCCTCCACTACCGTAGTGAAAAAAGAAGTCAAGGAGGAGCCTTCTGACCTGGACAAGGCCATCAACGCCACGCTTGCCAGCTTCTCCAAAAACACGAATACGGTAAGCCAGAGGCATTACTGTAACCGGAAGCAGTTATAATGTATACGAAGAGTAAAACTGAGTTGAAGACTCGTTTTAGTTTAAAGATGAGGAAGATCTGTTTTGACGAGTTATTTTTTAGTTTTAGAAGAAAAAAGCCGCGTGGTTAGAGGGCATTTCTGCATACTGGTTACGGTATAATACAGTATGCTTCCCAGGTGTCGCTCGTCTCGGATGTACCGATGATCGATGAGCAGGCAGAGCTGAAAAAGCGTCAGGCGGATCGATTCCAAGAGCTACTGAGAGACAAAGTTCCTTGACTCATTCAAAGTTTGCAGAAAATACTTACAGTAATCCTTATAACCACTTTTTTCAGTACAACGAGGGAAAGATAACAGCGACTTGCTCATGGGACCAGGCGGTGAAGTACATACAGAGCGATGCGCGCTTCCGCATCCTGACTAAAGTTCGTGTTTTAGCTATTCGGTATTTGTAGAAATTTGAAACTTTAAATGCTTCAAGCACGATGGCTTCAGCGAGGATACTGATGAAGCTGTTAGTAACTGGGAAAATTGGGACCAGAAAGTTTGTTTGTGCTATAAAAGATGGGCAGTGCGGAAATATCCGATCTCAATGCTGTAAATTTTGGCTAGGAACGAATTTTACAAACCAAGTTGATCACGGGTCTCTCCATCTCCTTCTTTGCACTCGCGCCTACGCAGGCGAAATAAGATAGGGGTGCCTCATTCCACTGCTTGATTATGATGAGAGAATGATTGTTCCAACATGATGAGTGAATTCTTGCAAGGTGAGCGAGAAGAAGCAGCTCTTTAATGCGTGGAAGGTTCAACGACAGAAGGACGAGAGGGTATCAATTTGATCTATTTCATTAAAAATTCTCAATATTTTATCAAATCAATCCATTAGTTTTGACAGAATAGAGCACCATGATTGTAAACCAAAACAAAAGAGAACATACACAATTGAATGAATGCATCTCAATCATTCAATGAGAACATGAATATCTTCGCCAACGGCTAATAGCTTCATACTCTCAACAAGAAGCCAGTCTGTTTCTACACACAGGAAAAACGTGTACATCAAAATGACTAATCATGAGGGAACGACAGGCCTCTGAGAGAGCGCGAGCGTGGGATGTAAAAGAGAGGATGCAGACAATCAGAGCATTTTTATCACTAGCTTTCTTAAATAGTGCATAGAATTGCGCATAAATTGAACCTGCAGTGGGGGTTCGAGAAACACTGGAGCAAGCCTCAAAAATATTTCATTAAAAAAAACAACGAACAAATAGCTTGTACTTCAATGTATGTATGTTGTTGAGTTGTTATACCCCTCGACCAAATATTAGAACTCAGGAAAAAACACACCGGGAATCCCGCGTTGTATTTTTGCGCTTCACCGGGTTATCTTGACACACTTTCACGCTAACAAAATTTTGATCGATCGACGTAGATCAAGTTTTGATCAACTTGATGAGAATTCAAGAATTTCATCTTTAGATATGGTAAAGGAGATGTTTCATGAGATAATTTATTGTGAATCAGTTTTGTTTCAAACTAATGTTTCCAAGAAGACGGTGCACTTTCTACAGTGTAAGGGGCGGGTTTGAGCTGTCCTTAGGTGGGCTAGCAACATTCCTGGGCCGGCCACTCAAATCGACGCCTACGGCGGCCAGTCTCTCTTCGGTGAGTGAGAAGAGCTGGTCGGGGGTGAAGCCCCGACTCGACAGTTCTTCCTTCGCTGCCCTGGAAAGAATGAGATTTAGACGAGCGTAGATCATAGCTCATTAGGAAATGTAAAATTCAATCGCTATTAACGATTTATACCTCTAAGATTTTTTGATGTTGAAAGACTTGGAAATGAAAAAGTGTTTCGAAAAGTTGCGAGGCAGGTATCCGGGATAAAGTAAAAGTATTTCGCGTTCTAGATTCTGTCCTCAGATCTTGATTCAAAATTTTTTTAATCGATCCTTGAATTCTCAGTTGCCTTCGAAAAGATATTGTGAGTAACAAGAAAGCGAATATTTTCACTGGCGGGCCAGGTTTTGAGTCCACGGTTTTTTTTAGTGTGCAAGAAGGTACAGAAGCCCGCCAAAGGCGGAAAAATTTATCTCAAAGGTCTACCCTTATGATTTTGAAAAACAGAAGCCCACCGACAGAAGGTCTGACATGACTATGTAACCCCTGTTTGACTCGATTATTCTTACATGTACTCATTGATGAACTGCTGTGAGAGCGAGTCATTGGGGCGGCTGAGGTTGACGATGCCCGCATTACGGTACTTTTTGTAGAACTTCCTGAAGTACGGTAGAACTAAGAATAAGCGAAAGATGTCTTGAAAAAGCGGGTCAATATTAAAACATGGGAATATTCGATAAAAATAATTGATGACTGCTATTTCAATCATTTGTTTACTCACCGAGAAGACCTAACCACGACGGATCTGGTTTTTGATGAAAGAAATTGTTACGAATAAAAAATTTCAGCCGGCAATAACAAAGATTCGGGGCTTTTTCACATTAGTATTTCATGTTATTTATGATTGTTCACGTCTTCGAAATATTTTATTCGTCCGCTCATACACCATAACTTTTGGTGCGAACCTTGTCAGACAGTTCACTATTGTTCACATCTGATATCAACCATTAATGTGATTCGTCACCGACTTGTTTGCTAAATTTTGAAGTTTTATGCTGGATTTTCATTTCCGAAACTCACGCTCTGACTAGATCTTCTTCGTAGAAAATGGACCGGACAGGCTCGTCATGCTTGGGCAATTTCACATCCCAAATGGGATTGGAGAGAGGGGGATGAGCAACGTATACGTCGTACCTGAATAAAGACATTTTTTGAAAATTTATGTTTTAATAGGTTTTTTCGGACAACGTAAAAACCTCCCAAAGACAAACACATAGTATTTTCTTGGAAAGTTCGGTTATCAAAAAATGCCGCCTCTCTCATCTGACCCAATTGAACCTATACAATATATAGTTGTGAGCAGAAAGTGTAGTCATGAACAGTTTGAATTGTGTTTGGTGCGAGTAGTGCATTCTTCAAACACGCTCACACGCCTTTCGGTAATTGCCAATATTTATCACATTTGAAATAGTTGTTTTTCAACACCTTTTTTGCATTGAATTGTCTCTTGATAACTAATTTTGTGATGCAATTTAAGTGTTTTATACAAAAATTAAGTGTTTCGCTTAAAATTTAAGTGTTTCGCTTATACTAAAAACTTATAAGTTGGGTTGGTGATTTTAGTTTTAGATATTACTTTCATCTATTTAGTGGTATCAGATCAAAGGCGCTTTATTATCACGTGAGATATGCGGCATTATCTTTTCAAGGCTCTCATCGATACCTAGGTGCTTTCTGCGTCTCTAGATGCTTTTAAAGTTTCCAGTTTCCTTATTTACATTTACAAAAGTTATTTTTACAAGAAAAGACTATTTTTACATTAAAAAACGCTTAGGCTTAGGAAAAAGTTTGCGCTAACGAGGCCGTACGGCTTAGGCGAACGAGACGGTATCAAGAAAATGACCCAATTGGACCTCTGGGAGGGGTTCCACAAATGCAAAAAGTTCCTTTTAAAGACTATTCACTTCCATATTTCGAGGGCAGCGGTATAATTAAACGGACGAAGCAATAACATGTTACCATAGGGGCCGGTCTCTCCATTGTAACTGCCGTGAGCGGATGAGACCGGTCACTCGGAAGAAAATCGAGCCGGCACGCTCAGCGCGAGTCACATACGACGACATAATGAAGAGAAACTAAGAATACAAACTTTTAGTGCGTCTAAGCCGAGAAATGTGAGATTGTAAAATGTACCGAGGGTCACAAACTAGATGAAGAGACCACGCGAATGACGACACATAAAGTAATTGTCATTTTATCTTGAGAACCGGAAATGAACTAACAAGTTATCAAAAAATTTATTGGATTTTCGGATTCTTTGTGATTAATCGAATGGAAATTTAAGTTCAACGTTCGAAAAATGAATTCAAACAATTTGAAAAATTCATAAAAGTTGGAAAATTCAGAAAGTTTTTACCTAGGGGGCTTTAGTTTTCAGTGTATTTGAATTACTGAATTTTTCACACTATTTTCGCTATTTTTAGACGAGTTTAATCATTGAATCGAATCTATTTTTCATACGGCCTCGTTCCTAAGCCGTACGGCCTCGTTAGCATACATTTTAACTAAGTGTTAGCGAAAAAATCAGTGAATCCCCCCCCCTCCCAAAGTAAAGGGCTCATCCAAGTAACAAAGTGCCGAAAATTCAATAGATGAGCAGAACTCAGCAATAACTGAGTAGCTTTTGATTCGATTCTATATATTATAACTGTGAGGCTTCGGCCAATAACAATTTCCTAGTTTTTAGTGTTTTCCGCATAAAGTTACTGAAACAAAAGAACAAGAACATCAACAAAAACAAATAATTTTTTTGAGGATGAACGTCGTGTAGCGATCAAAAAGGCGAAGGAAGACTTGGAAAAGTGGCTGTTGGATCATCCAAAATTGAAAGTGCACTTGAGGTCTTAGTTAATCCCTCGGAAATCATATTTGATTTTAATTATTTATTTTGTAAAATCAAAAAATTTTCGTGGCTGTCTGTTGTTGTTTAAGTAGTGTCCTGGTGTGAGATGAAATTTTCAAATAGATGTTATAATGTATAAGTCGGTTTTGTTTATTACTGTGTTTTATGGCAGAACTATCACAATGAAAGGACTATGTCGATTTTCTTAGATATCAAAAGGCGGATGATTTGTTTGCCAATGAACCGGTATGGAAAGCGGTCGCAGACGCGGATCGAAAGGAAATCTTCCGGGAGGCGCAGGTGCGTTAGACAATATACAAAGAAAATACATTTTAGGTGTACTTTACCAATTATTGTTAAGGTGTTTGTCATTTTCTTTGTAAACAGTGCCATTTTCTTTGTAAACAATAAGTAATGGGGGTAATGGAGATATCGCCTACACTTGTCAACATTTCTCTCTCTCTCTCTCTCTCTCTCATTCCTGCTCACCTACTCTCACACGATTTTCATTATTCATATCACTCGGATAAGCGTTCCATTTCAAATTTGACATGCCAGAGGAATTTGAATAAGTAATGGGGGGTAATTTCTGGTACCAGTCATTGATAAGATTAGATTGAGAACATATTGAAGGAGAACATTGCAGATCCAGGTGGAGAAACGCGAAGATGAAGTGAGGAGGGAGACTGCAAAAAGGAATGTCCAGGTGGGACTGGTAAACTTTGCAAATTCAAGGATACTGATTGAAGTTGATTACGGTACTAGTATGTGATTGAGGTGGCTTCTTCTTTTAAGGTGGCAGCATAGAAGTTTTTTTCATCTCAACATTCCGTTGATTTGATTTATCATTAAAAAAATTTTTACAAGCGCTGAATGATCAAGTAAAGAGTACTCGAGAAAAAATAGTTTGAAGAAATGCTTGAAGGCAAAAGAATAACCGATATTGAATTCGGAAATCGATCCATATCCGATTAAAACTCTGTGAAGCAAACAATAACCGATCTCGAGCTGTGAATCGATCAATATTCAATGTGAAGGCTGAGTAGCAAGGTTTACTTTCTGCTCAGGCCCTCAACGACATCCTAGAGAACATGACAGAGATTACATATCGGACGACCTGGGCGCAAGCGCAGAGGCTCCTGATAGAGAACCCGGAGTTCGCAGATGATGTCACCTTACAGAGTGAGTCATTTGAGAATCTTGCAGGTTCCATGTCATTTTGCAGAGCGTCACCTTGCACCGGAACCTTTGTAGAGCGACACTTCGCACCCAAAGGATTCGAAAAATCCTATTGTTGCTAATTCACGAAGTGGTGATGGAATTTACAAATTTAGTCATTGACAAAAAATTAATAATCTGAGAAATTTTCTCATGCGCTCTTTTTAGCCTAAGCCTCTTTTTAGCCTAAGCCTCTTTTTAGCCTAAGCCTCTTTTTAGCCTAAGCCTCTTTTTAGCCTAAGCCTCTTTTTAGCCTAAGCCTCTTTTTAGCCTAAGCCTCTTTTTAGCCTAAGCCTCTTTTTAGCCTAAGCCTCTTTTTAGCCTAAGCCTCTTTTTAGCCTAAGCCTCTTTTTAGCCTAAGCCTCTTTTTAGCCTAAGCCTCACGGCCTCATTAACGTAATTTTTGTCTAAGCCTAAGCGAAAAAAGTGAATAATAGCTGAAAACAGACAGATAAGACAATGTACTGTGAATTGCCGGATGCGAAACTTTTTCGGTGCGAAATGTTGGATGCAAAGTGTCGCTCTGCAAAGTAACGTGTTTACTATCTTGCAAATATTATTGAACGATTGAAACATTTTAAAATGATATTTCAATTTGTTGTAACCGGCAAGCAGTCTACATCGAAAAGTTGTTCTTCTAAGCGAATAATGTTGTTGATGTCCTTCATCAAGCGTCGAATTCCCCTTAAATGGATTTCTTTCTCTCTTTCTCTCTCTCTCTCTCTCTCTCTCTCTCTCTCTCTCTCGTTATCGCTATCTCTCTCTCTTTCTCTCTCCCAGGTATGGATAAGATGGACGCGCTGATTGTCTTCGAGAAGCACATCAAGAATCTGGAGAAGCAGTTTGACGAGGAAAAGGAGAACGAAGACCGAAATCTGAAGAGAAGAGAGCGAAAGATCAGAGAGGCCTACATGCAATTACTCCAGGAGTTGCACAAAAGAGGTTAGAGAAACTCTTTTTGTAGTTTGTAGTTTTTAAATCAAGGAAACGTATAAGGCAGAAAGCTGCCGCAAGAGTGATTCATTCAATTTTTCATCTCTTCATTTGTCAATCATTCCTGGATGAAAGTTTATTTAAGGGCTGTTTTAGAGCTTTCTTTTGGCTTCAGTTATATTCGGTTCCATTGAGTCTCCTTTTCGAGAAAATAAGAATTTTTCAACTTTTTTTTAAAATAAAAAGACATTCTATTTTTTTCCCTGAAATCAAGGCGAGCTCACTTCGGTCTCGCTCTGGACGACTCTTTACACAACGATCGCAAGCGACGCGCGATTCGAGGCAATGCTGCTGCAATCAGGCTCCACCCCCTTGGACCTGTTCAAGTTCTTCGTCGAGGACCTCAAAGAGCAGTACGGCCAGGACAGAAAGACCATCAAGGAGATACTCGCAGCCAAGGGCCATGTGGTCACGGTAAGAGGTTTGAGTTGTAGGATGAGCAAGGCACTATGAGATGAGATTATAAATTGGTATATTGGGTTTCGACGATATGCTCGTCAATATAAAGTAAAGAACTACATAAGAGTTACTTCTATTACTTCAATTGAATCCTTCGAAGCGCGGAGTTTGAGTGAAATCTGGGTAAACTCATGTTTGAAAACGATGTTTATGATGTACGCATGGGTCATGTAAGACCCTATGTCGGCGGGCCTCTGTTTTTTCCAATTCATAAGGGGACCCTTTGAACAAATCGAGAAATTTTTTGCGGATCTCTGTTATTTTTCATCATTTTTTAAATAATTTTTTTCTAATAATTCGCACTGCTTAAGAACGCCGAACTCTGTGAGTACTCACAGATATAAAAAATTCGCCTTTGGCGGGCTTCTTTACCTTTTTATTGTAGACTAAAAAAGTACATCATATAAGTATCATCTTTTATAGATAAAAGAAAAACCAATGAAGCTTCAATAAAAAAATTCAATTTTCAGGTGAAAACGACACTGGAAGAGATGATCGGGTGGGTGCAGGAGAGCGAGAGGGGGAAGGCCGTCGATAAGGTCACTTTTTTCTCGCACATTCTCTCTCTTTTGCGTTCTCTTTTTATATCATCCATCTCCTCTCTCTCTCTTTCATTCTCTTTTCTTCTCATCCATCTCCTCTCTCTCTCTTTCATTCTCTTTTCTTCTCATCCATCTCCTCTCTCTCTCTTTCATTCTCTTTTCTTCTCATCCATCTCCTCTCTCTCTCTTTCATTCTCTTTTCTTCTCATCCATCTCCTCTCTCTCTCTTTCATTCTCTTTTCTTCTCATCCATCTCCTCTCTCTCTCTTTCATTCTCTTTTCTTCTCATCCATCTCCTCTCTCTCTCTTTCATTCTCTTTTCTTCTCATCCATCTCCTCTCTCTCTCTTTCATTCTCTTTTCTTCTCATCCATCTCCTCTCTCTCTCTTTCATTCTCTTTTCTTCTCATCCATCTCCTCTCTCTCTCTTTCATTCTCTTTTCTTCTCATCCATCTCCTCTCTCTCTCTTTCATTCTCTTTTCTTCTCATCCATCTCCTCTCTCTCTCTTTCATTCTCTTTTCTTCTCATCCATCTCCTCTCTCTCTCTCTTTCATTCTCTTTTCTTCTCATCCATCTCCTCTCTCTCTCTCTTTCATTCTCTTTTCTTCTCATCCATCTCCTCTCTCTCTCTTTCATTCTCTTTTCTTCTCATCCATCTCCTCTCTCTCTCTTTCATTCTCTTTTCTTCTCATCCATCTCCTCTCTCTCTCTTTCATTCTCTTTTCTTCTCATCCATCTCCTCTCTCTCTCTTTCATTCTCTTTTCTTCTCATCCATCTCCTCTCTCTCTCTTTCATTCTCTTTTCTTCTCATCCATCTCCTCTCTCTCTCTTTCATTCTCTTTTCTTCTCATCCATCTCCTCTCTCTCTCTTTCATTCTCTCTTCTTCTCATCCATCTCCTCTCTCTCTCTTTCATTCTCTTTTCTTCTCATCCATCTCCTCTCTCTCTCTTTCATTCTCTTTTCTTCTCATCCATCTCCTCTCTCTCTCTTTCATTCTCTTTTCTTCTCATCCATCTCCTCTCTCTCTCTTTCATTCTCTTTTCTTCTCATCCATCTCCTCTCTCTCTCTTTCATTCTCTTTTCTTCTCATCCATCTCCTCTCTCTCTCTTTCATTCTCTTTTCTTCTCATCCATCTCCTCTCTCTCTCTTTCATTCTCTTTTCTTCTCATCCATCTCCTCTCTCTCTCTTTCATTCTCTTTTCTTCTCATCCATCTCCTCTCTCTCTCTTTCATTCTCTTTTCTTCTCATCCATCTCCTCTCTCTCTCTTTCATTCTCTTTTCTTCTCATCCATCTCCTCTCTCTCTCTTTCATTCTCTTTTCTTCTCATCCATCTCCTCTCTCTCTCTTTCATTCTCTTTTCTTCTCATCCATCTCCTCTCTCTCTCTTTCATTCTCTTTTCTTCTCATCCATCTCCTCTCTCTCTCTTTCATTCTCTTTTCTTCTCATCCATCTCCTCTCTCTCTCTTTCATTCTCTTTTCTTCTCATCCATCTCCTCTCTCTCTCTTTCATTCTCTTTTCTTCTCATCCATCTCCTCTCTCTCTCTTTCATTCTCTTTTCTTCTCATCCATCTCCTCTCTCTCTCTTTCATTCTCTTTTCTTCTCATCCATCTCCTCTCTCTCTCTTTCATTCTCTTTTCTTCTCATCCATCTCCTCTCTCTCTCTTTCATTCTCTTTTCTTCTCATCCATCTCCTCTCTCTCTCTTTCATTCTCTTTTCTTCTCATCCATCTCCTCTCTCTCTCTTTCATTCTCTTTTCTTCTCATCCATCTCCTCTCTCTCTCTTTCATTCTCTTTTCTTCTCATCCATCTCCTCTCTCTCTCTTTCATTCTCTTTTCTTCTCATCCATCTCCTCTCTCTCTCTTTCATTCTCTTTTCTTCTCATCCATCTCCTCTCTCTCTCTTTCATTCTCTTTTCTTCTCATCCATCTCCTCTCTCTCTCTTTCATTCTCTTTTCTTCTCATCCATCTCCTCTCTCTCTCTTTCATTCTCTTTTCTTCTCATCCATCTCCTCTCTCTCTCTCTTTCATTCTCTTTTCTTCTCATCCATCTCCTCTCTCTCTCTTTCATTCTCTTTTCTTCTCATCCATCTCCTCTCTCTCTCTTTCATTCTCTTTTCTTCTCATCCATCTCCTCTCTCTCTCTTTCATTCTCTTTTCTTCTCATCCATCTCCTCTCTCTCTCTTTCATTCTCTTTTCTTCTCATCCATCTCCTCTCTCTCTCTTTCATTCTCTTTTCTTCTCATCCATCTCCTCTCTCTCTCTTTCATTCTCTTTTCTTCTCATCCATCTCCTCTCTCTCTCTTTCATTCTCTTTTCTTCTCATCCATCTCCTCTCTCTCTCTTTCATTCTCTTTTCTTCTCATCCATCTCCTCTCTCTCTCTTTCATTCTCTTTTCTTCTCATCCATCTCCTCTCTCTCTCTTTCATTCTCTTTTCTTCTCATCCATCTCCTCTCTCTCTCTTTCATTCTCTTTTCTTCTCATCCATCTCCTCTCTCTCTCTTTCATTCTCTTTTCTTCTCATCCATCTCCTCTCTCTCTCTTTCATTCTCTTTTCTTCTCATCCATCTCCTCTCTCTCTCTTCATTCTCTTTTCTTCTCATCCATCTCCTCTCTCTCTCTTTCATTCTCTTTTCTTCTCATCCATCTCCTCTCTCTCTCTTTCATTCTCTTTTCTTCTCATCCATCTCCTCTCTCTCTCTTCATTCTCTTTTCTTCTCATCCATCTCCTCTCTCTCTCTTTCATTCTCTTTTCTTCTCATCCATCTCCTCTCTCTCTCTTTCATTCTCTTTTCTTCTCATCCATCTCCTCTCTCTCTTTCATTCTCTTTTCTTCTCATCCATCTCCTCTCTCTCTCTTTCATTCTCTTTTCTTCTCATCCATCTCCTCTCTCTCTCTTTCATTCTCTTTTCTTCTCATCCATCTCCTCTCTCTCTCTTTCATTCTCTTTTCTTCTCATCCATCTCCTCTCTCTCTTTCATTCTCTTTTCTTCTCATCCATCTCCTCTCTCTCTCTTTCATTCTCTTTTCTTCTCATCCATCTCCTCTCTCTCTCTTTCATTCTCTTTTCTTCTCATCCATCTCCTCTCTCTCTCTTTCATTCTCTTTTCTTCTCATCCATCTCCTCTCTCTCTCTTTCATTCTCTTTTCTTCTCATCCATCTCCTCTCTCTCTCTTTCATTCTCTTTTCTTCTCATCCATCTCCTCTCTCTCTTTCATTCTCTTTTCTTCTCATCCATCTCCTCTCTCTCTCTTTCATTCTCTTTTCTTCTCATCCATCTCCTCTCTCTCTCTCTCTTTCATTCTCTTTTCTTCTCATCCATCTCCTCTCTCTCTCTTTTATTCTCTTTTCTTCTCATCCATCTCCTCTCTCTCTTTCATTCTCTTTTCTTTTCATCCATCTCCTCTCTCTCTCTTTCATTCTCTTTTCTTCTCATCCATCTCCTCTCTCTCTCTTTCATTCTCTTTTCTTCTCATCCATCTCCTCTCTCTCTCTCTTTCATTCTCTTTTCTTCTCATCCATCTCTCTCTCTCTCTCTTTCATTCTCTTTTCTTCTCATCCATCTCCTCTCTCTCTTTCATTCTCTTTTCTTCTCATCCATCTCCTCTCTCTCTCTTTCATTCTCTTTTCTTCTCCTCCATCTCCTCTCTCTCTCTTTCATTCTCTTTTCTTCTCATCCATCTCCTCTCTCTCTCTCTTCCATTCTCTTTTCTTCTCATCCATCTCCTCTCTCTCTCTTTTTCATTCTCTTTTCTTCTCATCCATCTCCTCTCTCTCTCTTTCATTCTCTTTTCTTCTCATCCATCTCCTCTCTCTCTCTTTCATTCTCTTTTCTTCTCATCCATCTCCTCTCTCTATTTCATTCTCTTTTCTTCTCATCCATCTCCTCTCTCTCTCTTTCATTCTCTTTTCTTCTCATCCATCTCCTCTCTCTCTCTTTCTCTCTATTTTTAAGTTTCTTCTTTTTTTTCACGGTTTTCTCTCAGTTTCTGTTCTATAAAAACCCAGCTTCACGCTATTTTCAACCTTTTTTTCATTTTTGTACCCCTATTGTCCTTTTTACTATTAATAATAATAATCTTCCTCGCGCTTGTTCCCGCCTCGCGGCAGGGTACGCGCTCCCCTGAGATGCAAGACAGACCTATCCTGGTAGAACCAGTGGCAGCCTGCTAGATCACTGCTAGTGTGATTAGCAGCAGTGGGGAGAGTCAGATTCGTGCATGAGCACTACCAACATTTCTTAACCCCCTTGGTTTGGGTGGATCTGTCCGGTCCGGTTTTTGTATTTATTTATTTTCTATCTTTTGAAATCAAGTTCGAAGCATCGAAAAATGTTTCGAACTTTTGAGAAGCATCGCTTGAGAACAAGTTTGGATTCCGTCATGCGAGTTTCATCTCATGAGACCAAGTTTGGATTCCGTCATGCGAGTTCCATCTCATGAGACCAAGTTTGGATTCCGGCATGCGAGTTCCATCTCATGAGACCAAGTTTGGATTCCGTCATGCGAGTTCCATCTCATGAGACCAAGTTTGGATTCCGTCATGCGAGTTCCATCTCATGAGACCAAGTTTGGATTCCGTCATGCGAGTTTCATCTCATGAGACCAAGTTTGGATTCCGTCATGCGAGTTCCATCTCATGAGACCAAGTTTGGATTCCGTCATGCGAGTTCCATCTCATGAGACCAAATTTGGATTCCGTCATGCGAGTTCCATCTCATGAGACCATGTTTGGATTCCGTCATGCGATTTCCATCTCATGAGACCAAGTTTGGATTCCGTCATGCGGGTTCCATCTCATGAGACCAAGTTTGGATTCCGTCATGCGAGTTCCATCTCATGAGACCAAGTTTGGATTCCGTCATGCGATTTCCATCTCATGAGACCAAGTTTGGATTCCGTCATGCGATTTCCATCTCATGAGACCAAGTTTGGATTCCGTCATGCGAGTTCCATCTCATGAGACCAAGTTTGGATTCCGTAATGCGAGTTCCATCTCATGAGACCAAGTTTGGATTCCGTCATGCGAGTTCCATCTCATGAGACCAAGTTTGGATTCTGTCATGCGATTTCCATCTCATGAGACCAAGTTTGGATTCCGTCATGCGATTTCCATCTCATGAGACCAAGTTTGGATTCCGTCATGCGAGTTCCATCTCGTGAGACCAAGTTTTGATTCTGTCATGCGAGTTCCATCGCTTGAGACCAAGTTTGGATTCCGTCATGCGAGTTCCATCTCATGAGACCAAGTTTGGATTCTGTCATGCGATTTCCATCTCATGAGACCAAGTTTGGATTCCGTCATGCGAGTTCCATCTCATGAGACCAAGTTTGGATTCAGTCATGCGAGTTCAGTTTTTGTTAAGGGTAACTTGAAGTTGTGCTTCAATTCTCTGATGGACAAAGCGGAGAGCAAAGAGAAGGAGTTGGAGAGAGAAGAGGCACGAAAGAAGAGAAGACTTGAGAGCGAGTTCCGGAACCTACTCAGGTTGGTCTTGAAACGAAAAAAGAGGTACTGTAAGAGAATAGAAAGGAACCGAACGTTGATGGGAAGACATCACAATGCCTTCGTTTAACCCATTCTGATCCTATTGATTAATTTAAAGTTGTCGATTATGTTGAATCATTACTAATCATTGAATTTGAGCACAAAAACTTGAATGAAATCCATCCAAAAATGTGGACATCCAAAACCATTGTAGTACGAAATAACGTTTGTTTTGAGCATTTATTTTTCGTGATTATAATACTTGCAGAACACTGCAGCCCGCGGTTGAGCCTTCGACTGAGTGGGTGACGGTAAAGCCGAAGATTGAATCGGACGCTGCTTATAAAGTGTGTTCTTCTTCTTTGTTGATTTTCTGTCGCTCGAGATATCTTATTCAGCAATTTTTTTATTATAATGATTTCAAAAAGATAAGTTTTTCGACAATAGAAGATGAAAACTGTTGAGAAAAACTTGAAACTTTCGGTAAGAAACCGGTTAACAAATACCAATTGCCGTTTGATACCGTATACTAATTGCTACCGTAAACCTACTTGATAACTCAGGCAATTTCGACGGAAGAAGAACGCGAGTTGATATTTGCGGAGTACATAAAGGGAATCGGTGATAGCTGCGGTCATCACCACGTCAGCAAGAAAAAGAAGAAGGAAAAGAAGAAGAAGGTTTGTCACATGTTTGTCTTCGATTAGTAAAGGTTTGTCGCAAGTTTGTCTTCGATTAGTAAAGGTTTGTCGCAAGTTTGTCTTCGATTAATAAAGGTTTGTCGCATGTTTGTCTTCGATTAGTAAAGGTTTGTCGCACGTTTGTCTTCGATTAGTAAAGGTTTGTCCACGATCATTGGAGGTCAGTCTCATTATTGTCGCAGTTTGTTCGGGGCCACGGTCCGAATCGGTAAAAAAACCATTGAAGAATTTTTGAAGAGCATATGAATTTGGGTATGATTCTCAGCGGGGCTCAAGGAAAACCATGGATGACTACATTCCAGGTTTCATTAGGGTAAACAATACATTAATTACCATACTTATGAAATTTCTATCGATCGTCCGTCGTCTTCTAAGAAAAAGGTTTTTTTTTATGATGGTGAAAATATAATAAAGTTGAAAAAACTGAATGTTCTTAAGTGTGAAAAAAAATTGAATCTCAAATTCGGGCTCCATCGAAATCAGAGATTAATTGAATCCGCAAAACTGACCGAAAATTATGATGACTTCCCCTACCCCTCTCCGGCCTCTGATGACTTCCCCTACCCCTCTCCGGCCTCTGATGACTTCCCCTACCCCTATCCGGCCTCTGATGACTTCCCCTACCCCTCTCCGGCCTCTGGTGACTTCCCCTACCCCTCTCCGGCCTCTGATGACTTCCCCTACCCCTCTCCGGCCTCTGATGACTTCCCCTACCCCTCTCCGGCCTCTGATGACTTCCCCTACCCCTCTCCGGCCTCCCGGTCAACCGCCTCAAAAATGTTTTTTCAACAGAGCCTGCTGAGCTATGGGGTAGACTGAAAACTTGCGTCGATCAAGGAGATTGTAGTCATGACGATTGCAGTTGAATAAAGAGTTGAAGTGATTATTTCTGAACGCATCTTAGCCCATTTTTATGATTTTCGGGCCTCCAGTTTCCTATCATAAGAAAAATGAGTGTTCAAATTAGGGCCCCTTTTATAAAAATGATAATTATTTCGAAAAGAAACCCAGAAATCAAAATTCTTTGATCGATAAAGTGAACCATTTTGCCAATGGTTGGTCTTTTTAACAAATGGAATTTGCGTTCTTGGGGCTTTTGTTTTCTTTTCGGGTGCAACAAAAAGAGCCGTTGTGTTGAGTTTAGCATGAATCTGATGCGGAATCGGATGGAGAGATCAAGCAGAAGAAGAAAAAGAAGAAGCACGAGAAGGAGCGAGAGAGTGAGGAGGATAAGGAGAGGAGGAAGAAGAAGAAAGACAAGAAGAAGAAGGAAGAGGATGCCAGCCCACCCCACAAGAGGGCCAAGGTTGCAACTTGAAAAGTATTTCGGTGTTATGTGAGAGACAAAGAGGAGAGTGAGGTAAAGAGAGAGAGACAAAGATAGAGAGATGGAAAAAGAAGAAGAGAGAGGCAAAGAGACAGACAGAGAGAGAGAGAGAAAGGAATACAACTAACTACCATCTTTCCCGCTCAAGTCTTTCCTTCTCTTCTTTAATAATTTTTTATTATATCATATGATGTACAAGTGTAGTAGATAAACATTGAAAAATCCTTTTACCGTTCCTTCTATGGTGGTTTTTACAAATATTCTTACTGAGGAGGTTATTCACCACAGATAATTTGTATTATAGTGATTCAAAAAAAAATTTACAAGAGTGTTTATATATTTTCAAAATTGATTTCAAGACCGATAGCGTTCGTACTGCATGTAATTAGTAGCCATACATTTTTTTGTTCTTAATTTTGTGTATTGGAAAGCGGGGAAATCGATGAATTACAATAATTAATTTCAGGTTGGGTCGGAATCTGATTAAAGGATCTCTTCTGAAGCAGATTTTACTCTTGAAATTTTCTGTTATTTATGATTATCTTCGGTAATCTTCAAATTGCATGTTAATAAAGGATTTTTAATCCAAAGACGGAACCTTAGAAATAGATGGATGAGATCAAAAGTTTGGTGTTTTTATGAGTTGAAATATGAATCTTTCTAGTCCCTCCATTTATTTTCGTGTGTTAAACTGAAATCGGCTTCTAAGCAATTGTTGTAGATCTTAAATCTAATAAACTCGTCGACCCAACCGAATCCTCTTCAACGGAAAATGAACGACGCCGCCGAAAAGTCAGCAAAGACCTGCTCGATGGTAGTGTTTCTTTTCGAATAAGCATCAACCTCCACCGCATTCGTTACTCAGTCTTGTAATCAGGGGTCTCATAGTCACTGGACCAGACAGGTGGGAATTGAGACCGTCGAGGAAGGGGGGGGGTGGGGTCGCTTCCTCTTTCAAATTCCAATGTCCCCCACCCTTGGCCGACTATTGTGCCTGGGAAAACTAATACAATTTATTCGCATTTACCCGGCAAAGTTCCCTTGTGCGTGACTTCATCTTTGTAGAGGATGTTGAAAGACAGACTTTAGTGATCGGCTCTGTTGCGTTGTAGATGAATGTTTTTTCTGATCCATAATCCAATTTAAACGCTTTATCAAGATCAGCAAGCCACATCGGGATTATAACATCATCGATTATGGGATGCGAGCGTTGAGCGAGGCATGCAGTAGCGATCCATAATACCTCTTTCAAAATTCAAGAAAAGCATTCGTTTCTCGTTTATTCTCGTTCTTACCAGTCATAGGATGAAATGGGCGGAAAAGATTTCATTCTCTAAATTGATTCAACTGGAAGCTTGCTTGATTTGTACTGATAAATGTTGATTTCTTTCTCGGAATCGAAGAATAAAGCATCGAGAAACATCTTGGAATACAATATTATGTTTGCAGAAAAATCATAGAGTGGCTACGAGGAATCCCTTTAAACTAGTAGCAAAACAAAGAGGAAACATGCACATCAAAACATGAAAATTGGAAGAAATAAGGGGTGGTATGATTATATACTAGATGAACAAAGCTGTCAAGAAAACAAATCGCACTTTACTTGGAGAGGGGGGGCACCCTTCCCTATTGGGGCACCACTTCACTCGGGAGTCAGGTACTTTTATTTGCAATATTGTGGCTCTAGAGACTCATGTAATATCTCATTTTCCAATTCCTTTTTTTTGCTATTCAAAAAGGTATTTTTTTTGTTAAGGTTACACTTTACATCTTTATCAAAAATCACGCGTGCTCTTTGGCGTAATCAAAGTTTTAGCACTTCTCAATTTCTTCTACGACCTAATTCTAGGTAACTGACGCCGCCTGCAGATTCCCTTTAAACTTCACACAGTTTTACTCGAAGACTCGCTCAGCAGGAGCTCTCGACGTCTCGCATGTGTTCTGAATTCTAACAGTGCTTGACTATGTAACTTAATTTCGCTAGACTTTCATATTTTTGAAGTCTATGAAAAAGTTCTAATATTAAAATGAAATGAGACTAAATGTACTTTTTGCGTGATGAAAACATTCAGTTTAGTACTTTTCTGTTTCATTATTATATACAAAACTTTTTCTCTATTCGTCCATACCATGTATATGCCGAGCTCTCGCTCCAGTTTCATATTTTGCAGCTCGAGATTACGCTTGGTAAGTTGCAATATCTCCATCCTTAATTGCTTCTCAGTTGTTCCCTCGGTAACTTCTCTTTCTCTCTCTTCAGAATGAGGCGTCGGGAACATCGATATGTCTTCAGCCTTCTGAAATCAGTCAGAATTGACCAGCGTATCGAGCAGAACTCATGAAGTTATTGTGGATATTATTGAGAGAGAGGAATTCAAGCACTGTTAAGCTATACTATCTGTCACGTTTTTTCGACCTCGGGCGAAAATATGTGTTACATGCATGCGGTGGACTTTTCATTCTTTTATGCTCGATGCAACCTAACATTTTCCATAGGTGAGCCTCTGTTTCAAATAAAACCGCTGTTAGCGGGCTTTCGAAACGCTTTCAAACGCACTGAGTTTATCTCTAATGCAAGCTTCATATCTGTCTGATTATTTTGTTGGAAATTTATTTGAATTTTAACTAACTATTTCCAAGCCTCCCGTTTCTCCAAAACTAGCATCGGCTATACCGAGCCACATTGGGTTGTCTTCGCCGTAAAGTGACAGTACTTCTTGTTCGACTGCATCGAATCCTCTGAGTTTCCCTCCCGTGGCTTCCGCTTTCCCTAATCGCTCGAGTCTTTTCTACAATGAATTACTCTATCATGTTTTTTGTTGCTCTTTGACTTGAAAACAACAATGCTTCAACCTTCAATTTTTGTCTGTGATTCGGCAGCCATGTGTAGGGGAGGTATTTCCAGCCGATGGGGTTTTTTGCGAAGGGATACCCGTTTCTTAAAAAAAACTCTTTTCCATACCGAATAAACAGAAGAGTTAGTTCTTGTGATTCCACTTTCATCAAAACTTGAGGTTAAAAGCGGATAATTTAAGAGGAGCACAAAATAAAAAAGCTGACTCAATGCAGAATTGCCAAATTTCTTTCCATGCATTTGCCTTTTCGTTGGCGGTGACAGTTGCAGAGAAGCCCTCGAGGCATTTCTCTCTTCTTTTTTTAATTTCAGCGATGAGTTCCAGCTTCATCAATTCCGTTAATCGATTCTCTTGCTTTGCCGACATCTGCAAATGAGAACTTTAGAATTTTACCGAAACTAAAATAAGAGAATTGCGTGGTATTGTCGAGTTACTCAATAAATTTCTGCTAAAAACTTTTCGGGACGTTTAGCCCTCTCAATCAAAAACATTATTGGAAAAGTTCGAAAGTAGCAATAACTTAGATGAACTAAATAAAACACCTGGGAGACTAGCACACAGAAATAACGATCATATTGAAATGTGGCACAATCTTCTTACATTGAGGGGCCACATTCACTTTAAAGAAGCTACCCTTTACTTCAGTGACCAATTGTAAACTATTTATATTTAAAAATTCGTAAGTTGAACATTCATAATTAATTACAGGCGCTCTCCTAATTTTTTCGTAAATAATGTTTACGAAAAACCCACTTTTTCTTATTTTCTTGTTTCATTTTTTCAATTTTCAATTTAAACGCTTTATCAAGATCAGCAAGCCACATCGGTAATATAACATAATCGATTATGGGATCTGTTGCGACATGTGACGACTCCACTCCTCAGCGTTCTCTTCCTTCCTTAGGAATTGGGGACTAACGGCTTTGACAAAGTCGTCCCTCCATCTCATTCTTCTGTCGCTCATGATGGCGCTACGATCCCGGAGCGCCAATTCTTCTCGGGAAAGGACTCTCACAGACGAGGGAAGAGACGGTGCGAGGAGCAACCGTGCACGGAGGAAGACGAATGAGAGAATGTTGTTTCATAAATGTTCCAAAATGTTGTTTACAGTCACGGAGTTGAGAATTAGTGTCTTCGTACTCTTTTTTGTCTGTTTATTTTGTATTCGTAATTTCAAACAAAATTTTACTTATTCGCATTTTCGCTGCAGTTCGTATGCATATTCAATCACTGCCTGTCTGCATTTCTGTGTGTGATTATACGCCTTAAATCTGCTTTTAGGCGAGTCAAAGAATTCATTCCAGATTTTTTCATCTTATATTTACTTTTTTGATTCTTTTCTATTTAAAGGTGGAATGCACTTAACTTGAAAAAAAATAAAAAAAACTATCAAAACGAGAAGAAAAATACAAAGAAGAAAAGAAACAAAGAAGTAGAAAAACACGAACAATAAGAAAAAAAAACAAAAAGAACAAAAAAAAATAGAAGTCCATTCTTGAAGCGAAGCCTGCCAAAACTTTTTTTTTCAAAATTACATCTGAAAAAAAGCAAAAAAATTTAGAAAAATAATTTAAAATCTCATCGCTGGCGTCCACACGCTTTTTTGGAATCACGCTTTTCGGTAATTACCATTCGAACTTCAACAAAAAAATCAATTCATCGTAGACATTAAGGCAAAAATATTGCAAATATAAGCAGAATGTAGCAAGAAAAAGGTTGTTTTTTGACATGCTAAAACATTATTCAACTAACTACGAACGATGGTTAAATTTATAAACAATTCGTAAAAATTCATGGAAATACTTGATATGATCTATAGAGTTCTTAAACAATTCAGAAGTGAACAGAATATTTTACGAGGACTTCCGTGAGTATTTTTTTCTAATTTAAAGAAGTAGCCATTAACTATAAATATCTTTTTGAAATTTAAAAGCCTTAAAAAAAGGAAAAAAACCTATTAAAACGAGAAGAAGAAAAAACAAGAAAGTAGAAAAACAAAGAGAAAAAAAAGAGAAGCAAAAAACAAAACAAAGAGATAAAACGAAAAGAAAAAAACAAAACTAAATTTAAAACGAGAATTCCATACTTCATGTAAAGCCTAAATTTATTTTAAATATACAGCCGTAATGAAATTCATCAAAATATTTTTTATGGTTCGAAAACTCATGATTCGAGTGATTTGAACAAAATAATTGTAGACATTGAAGTTCATCGTAGACATTAAAGCCAGAATATCGCAAATTGAATAAGATAAGCAAAAATGTAGCAAAAAAGGTTTTTCGCATGTTAAAATATTATTTATTCAAATACGAACGGTGGGTAAATTTATACACAATTCGTAAATTTTTTTGAAAATTTGATACTATTTATAAAATTCTTTAATAATTTAGATGTGAACATAATATTTTTACTAGGTGTGGTGAAAGTCTTTTTCGTGAAAATGTATGACCATATTCTATAATATTTATACATAGTAGAGATTAATTAGAACTGGATTTATGAACTTCGAAAACGTATGAACTACGTGATTAGTCGTGAAAAAAATAGAATTGGACCCTGGGACCAATTTTGAATCATTTACGAATTCTATAATTCATAAATGATTTTTTTTATAACTCTACTTTTAATACTTCATCCTACATATTTTTCGAAAATGTTTATAATCAACCTTTAGGAATGTTTATAATTGCTTGTGTTTTCTCTCTCTCTTTCGCTTTTGCATAATTTTGTCTGCGTATCTAGTCTTGACTGCCTTTCTGCTAATAGCTCTTTATAAGTGCTTGCATTCTCTCTCTCTCTCTCTCTCTCTCTCTCCATCTCTCTCTCTCTCTCTCTCTCTCTATTTCTCATCGAAGTTTGTTTTATCGCTGACCAACCGTTGGTTGCTACTTTATTTATTTTAAAAAATCACACATAAATTACTTGTTTCGCTCGCTAGTTTGCGTAGCAAAAGAACTTCGAGATTTATATCACGGAGAGTGTGAAGCACCGGCCCCCTTGAAAAAAGCTGAAATTATCACACAAGCAAGATGAAGGCTGAAGAATTTTTTTGTAGGTTTTTATCAAATCAAGGCTTACAAAACGAAAGTTTTTAGGGTCCTCACACCGGTTTTTAGGGTCCTCACACCGGTTTTTCCAAACGCGATTATTTTTCTTTCAAAAATCGATATGATTTTTTTCTTTCTTTATACATAGAAGATTAAGTACAGAAATTGAGAAAAGCACAAAAAGTTTGATGAAGTCTAAAAACAATATGATTTTTCGAAAAATGAATGCTTAGGTTCGGTGCCGGGCCATGACAGTAATTTTTGTAGAATTAGTTGAGAATCAGAAAAGTATAAAAGTGAAGGAGCTAGAGGATAAAGTAGAAAAGGTATGTCATGCATGATGACATGGGGTAAATAAGGTTAACTGATGCGTGAATCCTTCTAAATGAGATCGTTTATAAGAAAAAACGATAATTAAATTTCTAAACTTTTCCTAAAAGTTCGTTAAAATTTATAGGAATTTCTAAACTTAAAATGAAACTCGTAAATAGTTTAAAAGTGAAGGAGAATTTACGATGAATGTCTATTATAAACATTCCTAAAAAAAACAGGACTTGCTAAAAGTGGATTTCTGAAATTTATAAACTTATAAAGTTCGTAAATAGTTTAAAATTTGTGCCTGGGCGCAAGAGCCTGAAAAGCAAAACTAAAAAATAACGAACTGACAGATTGTGTTGTGAGTGTGTAGTGCAATTTACATCACCTTCACAATTTGTGAATTGTCTCAACTTTGTGATTAATACAACTTGTAAGTTACTTGTTAAAGGCCTTATTATTATCTTGTCTAAATTTTTTTTGTTTTTTGACATATTAAAAAATTATTTAATAACATCTAAACTTATTTTTGTCTTTTTTTGTGAAAAATCTCCGAAATTCGTTTGATAATAATTTTCTTTTTTTCTTTCAAGTTTTATAAAGTTCTTTAAGTTTTTGTTTTTGTTTCAGTAAAGTTTTTTGTTTCAGTGATTTTCATCTCGACGGTTCTCGGAGAGTGATGTCCCAGAAAAGCAACTATAACTAGAGGTGTGTTTTACTACAATAGTTTCATGACATTCACGAGCAAGAGATTTTTTTCGACTTGTGAA
This sequence comes from Allodiplogaster pararmata, assembly GCA_964056735.1. Taxonomy (NCBI): domain Eukaryota; kingdom Metazoa; phylum Nematoda; class Chromadorea; order Rhabditida; family Diplogasteridae; genus Allodiplogaster; species Allodiplogaster pararmata. The sequence goes on from OZ057403.1 coordinate 32,236,076, forward strand.
ATTTTACAGTACGCGCGGCCGCGTTGCCTTAGCTGCCCTAAAACACGGCCTGGCCAGGTCACTTTTCATAGATTTTTTCGCATAGGCTTAGGTAAATTGTATGCTAACGAGTCCGTACGGCTTAAGAACGAGGCCGTCTAGAACAATTAGTAACAATATTTCAGTTTTATCCAGTCTAATTGAGGAAATTGACTTGGCTGTTTTAAGCTATTATTCACTTTTTTTTTTCTCGCTTAGGCTTAGGCAAAGGTTACGCTAACGAGGCCGTACGGCTGCCTAAGCGGGACCGGGACCGCATGAGAAAACTTCTCATATTGTTATTTTTTTCAATCCAGTGACTAAATGTTTCAAAAAATTTAAAAGCCCTCCGCCCAAGTAAAGTGCGCCGCCCCCCCTAAGTAACATTGGGCCAAAAGACCTCACGGCTTAGGAAAGAGACCGTTTGAAGATGGTATGGTCGCGTTTTCAGTTTTTGGCATCTTGCCAAATGTTAGAGACGCAAAGCACACCTAAGTTTATAGCTGAGCCCCAATGGTATATGCGCGTTTTCAATTTTCGGCATTTTGCCGAATGTTTGATACCACACCTAGGTTTTTCATCAAAGCCCTTTTTTAATGAAATTTTCAAAGTTTATTGATCTATGAATAAACGTATAGTGAAGTCAGAATGTTTGAAATAAGTTGGTAAGAGGGAGACAGTTTTGTTTGATTTCTTCCCAGAGAAAACCTTATTTCTTGGCGAAAGTGCATGCTTATTTCGTCTCGATCAGTTATCGCTGCCTTCAAACTTCGTGAATCTCCCTGTTATTTTTACATCTAAATACGCTTAGGCTTAGTAATAGTTTACCCTAACGAGGCCGTACGGCTCAGGCTACAAGACCTTATCAAAAAATCAGTCATAAATCCATGACTCTGTCCCCCGGGAACAGGGGCGCTCCGCCCCCCCCCCCCTCCAAGGCTGCCTTCGTCGATCTGGACAAGTACCCTTCTGTCCTGGCGAAAGTGCATGCTTATTTTGTCCCGATCAGTTATAGCTGCCTTTAAACTTCGTAAATCAAAACAATTTCAGCCATTACTCACTCGCAGATTAGGGTGTTGTTTTTCAACCATCAATAATCTTCAAAGGGTTCAATTAAGTAGGCGAGTTTTCAAAAATTTGTTATTTTTCACAACGAAAACTGAAAACCTGTTTTTTTTTTATCAAAGTTGAAAACTGTACGAATTATTATTTGAAAAAAAAAGAAAGTAGAAATGGACTAATCAGCTGTTAAGGTAGTTTCATCAAGCTTCTGCCTGTTGCTAATCTTGAAAAGATGTCCAAGCAAGGAAAGACACCGATCATAGAAGGCAAAAAGGTCAGAAACAGGCTGTTTCTTCCTACCCGCAGGTATATGTATATATATATATATATATATATATATATATATATATATATATATATATATATATATATATATATATATATATATATGTGTGTATGTCAAGATCTTTTATCATGAGGGCATAACAGGCCTCGAGAAAGGAGAAGAGAGTGCGAGAGCGTGTGATGTGAAGAGAGGATGCAGAGCGTTTGTATCACTAGCCTTTTTGATAGCGCATAGATTTGCACATAAATTTCATACGCAGTGCGGGTTAGAGAAACACACTGGTCAAAAATACTTCCCTCTTCAATAAAAATGAATCACATTGTTTTGCACTACCCGCAGAATGAGCGAGAAGATCAAAAACAAATTAAGAGAAAACTACTTAGTTGAAAAATAGACAACGAAAAACGTGTCGTGACAGTTTAAGTGACAGTTTGAGTTACGGAACATCTCGTGTCGTGACAGTTTAAGTGACAGTTTGAGTTACGGAACATCTCGTGTCGTGACAGTTTAAGTGACAGTTTGAGTTACGGAACATCTCGTGTCGTGACAGTTTGAGTTACGGAACATCTCGTGTCGTGACAGTTTAAGTGACAGTTTGAGTTACGGAACATCTCGTGTCGTGACAGTTTAAGTGACAGTTTGAGTTACGGAACATCTCGTGTCGTGACAGTTTAAGTGACAGTTTGAGTTACGGAACATCTCGTGTCGTGACAGTTTAAGTGACAGTTTGAGTTACGGAAAATCTCGTGTCGTGACAGTTTAAGTGACAGTTTGAGTTACGGAACATCTCGTGTCGTGACAGTTTAAGTGACAGTTTGAGTTACGGAACATCTCGGCAGAAGTTTCAATCTTAAAACTACTCGGTTGTTTTGAAGCTTGATTTTGAAATGCAATTTGACACCGGCTGCTTAATACCGCCCGCCCGTTCTCTCATTACTCTCAGTACTTTCATAGGTAAATTGCCAACTGGCAAAAATATTTTCTAGAACGACCGACCTACCGACCCCCTCCCTCACTCAAAATGAATGTATCCTAGTTTTCGCAGTTAGAATTTTGAAAAAGTCTTCATTCCTCTATATTAATAGAACGTTTCTTTTGCCATAACTCAGCCTCAACCTGTTTCGTAGAGTTGAAAGTGAAACTTTTAGCCTACTTAGGCTGCGCACTGTTTTGCTCACCAACCGTTTTTTACCGTAAAATAGAGAAACTAATTCGCTCACATACAGTCAGATACATACAGGTTTTATTTGAATTTTCCTATCAGGAAACTTCCTGATTAGCAATAAAATGACGTATTGAGTGCAGGGGTTAAAAAGTGACTGGATCGGTCACGTCGGCGGATACATGTACACACACTATTGACAGGGGTTAAATAGTGACCGGATCGGTCCCGTCGGCGGATACATGTACACACACTATTGACAGGGGTTAAATAGTGACCGGATCGGTCCCGTCGGCGGATACATGTACACACACTATTGACAGGGGTTAAATAGTGACCGGATCGGTCCCGTCGGCGGATACATGTACACACACTATTGACAGGAGTTAAATAGTGACCAGATCGGTCCCGTCGGCGGATACATGTACACACACTATTGACAGGGGTTAAATAGTGACCGGATCGGTCCCGTCGGCGGATACATGTACACACACTATTGACAGGGGTTAAATAGTGACCGGATCGGTCCCGTCGGCGGATACATGTACACACACTATTGACAGGGGTTAAATAGTGACCGGATCGGTCCCGTCGGCGGATACATGTACACACACTATTGACAGGGGTTAAATAGTGACCGGATCGGTCCCGTCGGCGGATACATGTACACTCACTATTAACAGGGGTTAAATAGTGACCGGATCGGTCCCGTCGGCGGATACATGTACACACACTATTGACAGGGGTTAAATAGTGACCGGATCGGTCCCGTCGGCGGATACATGTACACACACTATTGACAGGGGTTAAATAGTGACCGGATCGGTCCCGTCGGCGGATACATGTACACACACTATTGACAGGGGTTAAATAGTGACCGGATCGGTCCCGTCGGCGGATACATGTACACACACTATTGACGAAAAACTCCCTTCCTTTTCTTATCCTTTTCCTTCATCCCTCTTCTTTTTTCCTCCAAACTTTGAGCGGCGGATACATGTGAACCCAAATTGGGCGGCTCCATTTAACCCCTGATTGAGTGTCCAAATGAAGCAACTGTTGCATTTTGAAAGGTCATTTTCTTGCTAGTCAGGAAGTTTCCAAGCGGGAAAATTCAAACAAAACCTGTATGTATCTGACTGTACGTGAGCAAAAGTTTTACTTTTTTACGGTTAAAAACGGTTGGTGAGCAAAACAGTGCGCAGCCTTAAGCTATCGACTCACCTATGATTACTTTACTTTTTGTTAGTGGTTTAGATAAACCATCTCAGGATTTCCCTGCACAGTCTTTTTGTTAGTGGTTTAGATAAACCATCTCAGGATTTCCCTGCACAGTCTTTTTGTTAGTGGTTTAGATAAACCATCTCAGGATTTCCTTGCACAGTCTTTTTGTTAGTGGTTTAGATAAACCATCTCAGGATTTCCCTGCACAGTCTTTTTGTTAGTGGTTTAGATAAACCATCTCAGGATTTCCCTGCACAGTCTTTTTGTTAGTGGTTTAGATAAACCATCTCAGGATTTCCTTGCACAGTCTTTTTGTTAGTGGTTTAGATAAACCATCTCAGGATTTCCCTGCACAGTCTTTTTGTTAGTGGTTTAGATAAACCATCTCAGGATTTCCCTGCACAGTCTTTTTGTTAGTGGTTTAGATAAACCATCTCAGGATTTCCTTGCACAGTCTTTTTGTTAGTGGTTTAGATAAACCATCTCAGGATTTCCCTGCACAGTCTTTTTGTTAGTGGTTTAGATAAACCATCTCAGGATTTCCTTGCACAGTCTTTTTGTTAGTGGTTTAGATAAACCATCTCAGGATTTCCCTGCACAGTCTTTTTGTTAGTGGTTTAGATAAACCATCTCAGGATTTCCTTGCACAGTCTTTTTGTTAGTGGTTTAGATAAACTATCTCAGGATTTCCCTGCACAGTCTTTTTGTTAGTGGTTTAGATAAACCATCTCAGGATTTCCTTGCACAGTCTTTTTGTTAGTGGTTTAGATAAACCATCTCAGGATTTCCCTGCACAGTCTTTTTGTTAGTGGTTTAGATAAACCATCTCAGGATTTCCCTGCACAGTCTTTTTGTTAGTGGTTTAGATAAACCATCTCAGGATTTCCTTGCACAGTCTTTTTGTTAGTGGTTTAGATAAACCATCTCAGGATTTCCCTGCACAGTCTTTTTGTTAGTGGTTTAGATAAACCATCTCAGGATTTCCCTGCACAGTCTTTTTGTTAGTGGTTTAGATAAACCATCTCAGGATTTCCCTGCACAGTCTTTTTGTTAGTGGTTTAGATAAACCATCTCAGGATTTCCCTGCACAGTCTTTTTGTTAGTGGTTTAGATAAACCATCTCAGGATTTCCCTGCACAGTCTTTTTGTTAGTGGTTTAGATAAACCATCTCAGGATTTCCCTGCACAGTCTTTTTGTTAGTGGTTTAGATAAACCATCTCAGGATTTCCCTGCACAGTCTTTTTGTTAGTGGTTTAGATAAACCATCTCAGGATTTCCCTGCACAGTCTTTTTGTTAGTGGTTTAGATAAACCATCTCAGGATTTCCCTGCACAGTCTTTTTGTTAGTGGTTTAGATAAACCATCTCAGGATTTCCCTGCACAGTCTTTTTGTTAGTGGTTTAGATAAACCATCTCAGGATTTCCCTGCACAGTCTTTTTGTTAGTGGTTTAGATAAACCATCTCAGGATTTCCCTGCACAGTCTTTTTGTTAGTGGTTTAGATAAACCATCTCAGGATTTCCCTGCACAGTCTTTTTGTTAGTGGTTTAGATAAACCATCTCAGGATTTCCCTGCACAGTCTTTTTGTTAGTGGTTTAGATAAACCATCTCAGGATTTCCCTGCACAGTCTTTTTGTTAGTGGTTTAGATAAACCATCTCAGGATTTCCCTGCACAGTCT
>OZ057403.1:32241709-32294468 GCA_964056735.1 Allodiplogaster pararmata
AAGTTAAAAAATTCAAAGTATTTGCCGTCTACTACTTTAAGAAGCGGTGATTAAATACATTGTTGTCAAGAATTTCTTCAAAACTTACTTTCTTATGATGTCTTGATTTCATTTATTTTATTTATTTAATTATTTTTTTTTTTGAGAAGTGGGGGATTGAATATATTGTTATAAGATTTTTAACTTACTTATTTATGAATTTTGAATACATTGTTTTGATTTTTGAACACGATTGAATACATTCAATTGAATACCTTGTTATGATAAAATTTTCAACTAATTAGTTTATGAAGTGTTGATTAAAGACATTGTTATAAAACCTTTTTAGTTATTTAATTTATGAAGTGGTGAATAAATACAGTGTTATAATAATTGTTTAACTTACTACTTTAAGAAGTTATTTATTTTATTTTCGTCTATTGTTTGTCTCGTTTTGTCTTTGAGATGATAAAATGTTGTTGCTAATCTTTGTGTTCTTTGTTCTACAAAGGCGGAAGAATACCGTGACGTATTCTTTACCGCAAAGAGTGCAAGTTGCGAGAGTAGGGGACGGCTTCCTTCCAAGATCGTATCCATAGATTATGCGGTTTCTTGTAGAACAGGAAATCTTGTCAAGTTTCTGTCTTTCTTGTGAATGTTGATTTGATGAAAGGTTTTCTCTACATCTTCTGACAACAATCAAAGTGGTTTTTCTCACTAAACCTTTTAAATTCTATAACCTTAGCAGGTTGGGAGAGTAGGAGACGGCTTCCCTTCCAAAGATCGTATCCATAGATTGTGTGAAAATGAAAACAGTGATTATGAGAGGAGAACGATTGCAAGACCAAAGGGTTTACCGACTTATCCGCGGCATCTCTGGTTAACTTTTCCTCTTCTTAAGAAAGTTGATAAAAGGCTCTTAACGATTACTAATCAAGCTGGGGTTGGTTCTGGGCGTCCTCTATAAATAGAGCACATGTATGACAATACTCATCATTCACCGTTGCTAAAATGGACTCCGTTAGCGAACTAGTCCAGTTGAAAAAGGATCTGGAAGTGTGCCTCCGAAGGGTTGAGGTTGTCCTGTTCAACCAAACCTACTCCCTTCCCCAACATTACCCTTTCCAAAATTACCCTGACCCACAGTACCGTACCCAACAGTACCCCGCCCAACACTACCACCTTCCCCCCTCACACTACACTGACCTGCACCCATCCCTTGTACCCTCCCCAAACCTACCCATTTCTCCCATACTCTCTGGAGCGCCCATCAACCCAGCCATTGGATCTCGCATCAACCCTACCAAAGGATCGCTCATCAGACCTGCCAATGAATCGACTTCCGACTCCCGACGCGAGGAAATCTACAAACAAGCCGTCCTCAACGAAAACCCCGACGGCATCAGTCCAATCAGAAGAAGAAGAAAGGGAAGTCTTCACGAGCCCGACGGACATATTGCGATATGGGCCAGGAAGAAATTACGCACGGCATGGAGTTCCCGACGATTGGGAATGTCTACCATGCATGAGTTCCCCGATGTATTCGGAACTCATGGTGTGCAAGACCCCAATCTCCAACAACACCCACTTCAGCCCGAAAAGGCTGATTCTTCAGGCCCCCGGAAAAATCTGGGGCATCATTGACCTCTGCCTGGTCGAATTCTATCAGCCAGAGGATGTCACCAGTCACAACATTGTCCATGTGGCTGTCCCCATAGGGAAACAATGTCCTGGAGGTGAGGACATGGAGACCATTTTCGAAATCTACAAAGAGTATAGGGAGGACAAGAAGGCCGGCCAGTTGCTTGTGGTGCACTGCACCCGAAGCAACCGGTCGGCCTTCGTGGTCGTGAAACTCCTCATGGAGTTTCACGGACTTTCAAAAAGGGAAGCGATCCGTGTATATGAGGATGCGAGCGGGATCAAGATGAAAGAATTCATCGCGGAGCTCTAATTGTCAGTTTTCAAACATTTATAAATTTTCTAATTTTTTAACTAAAGATAAAGTAAGTTGCAAAATATTAGTTAGAATGTATTGTTTAATGCAGCCATATGACCTGGTCTTTAACACACCCGTAATGAAATAGTTTTTTAAATAATTTATTTATGTCTCTAATCTCAGGTAATGCAGTCATACAATCCGACTTCATACCAAATCTGAAATACAATGGTTTTCAATTTCAGAGGAACAGTCAGCCGCGTCTCGAACCTCCGTGTGGACCTCTTCCGTCTCATCTCCACGCTTCACTGTCCTCGCTTCAATCTTTTGGCCTTCAAACACAACAAAGGGGCACCATTTTTTCATTTGTGTGTATTTGTATCATTTTAACATTGTAACTTGATCATAATATTTACTTTTTTATTTATTTTATCGTCTTTAATCAGTACTATTATCATTTAATTATCGTTATGTCAAGTCTATAATACATATTTATACAACCTATCTTCAACTGTTTTTAATTAATGTTATCTTTTATTTGTAATTTTATCTTCAATATAAAAATTAATTGTTACTTTTTTCTTTTATTGCTTGATATTCTCTATATCAAGTATATAAAATTTTGTTAATAAACATATACGCCTTAGTTTTCCAAAATATATCAAACAACGAACACCACCAAACACAGACAGAAATGTAAACATCTAATAAGGTTATACCTATTTCTCCTGGTAGTAAGTCGTCAGATTGTGCAGAGTGTCATTGTGTTGTGTTGAATTCTCTATCTGTTTTTCGAGAGAGTGAAAGAAAGAAAAAAAAGAGAGCAAGAGTGACACAAAAGAAAATAGCATGTAATATTGAGAGACACAGCTCAAAGTTTATACCTAGTATGACAGTATGCACCAAATCGATTCTTATTGTAATGTTTCCAAACATCAGCATGTGTAGACTCGTCCATAATAAAAGTATTCTGCTGGAAAAGCAATGATTCCTGTTTCTGAATGCGTTTACTCTGTCTAATCTGAAGCTAAGAAAGCTTTCAGGAAAAAAAATCTGTCGCAAGGTTAAGAAAGTTTTATCCCCGATCCAATTGTTGATATTCGTGAAAGTCGACTTTTTGTCATATTTTAAGCGTCAGTAAGGCTACTTTCCCTGTAGAATCCTGGGTAGCCGTCTTTGTAAAGGTTTTCAACTTTGTAGAATTTTCTGATTCTAACGGAGATGAGTGTTTGAATGTCCTCAAAAATGTCTCTCCAATTTTAGCATGGTAGAAATATTTCCTTACTGGATTCAGTGTGATTTGTGTGAGGTGTGTGTGGTAACTTTTTTCTTTGTTTTTTCCACATCAGATGTAAAGGTTAAAGCGTTAGACATTTGCGAAAACGCATTCATCATAGGAGCTTGAGCAAAAACGAATTGTTAGTGTATAAATGATACTTACATTACCTCAAGTCATGTATGAATAGTTGAAAGCATTCAGAATACCTTGTTTACTTCAACTTGTCAAGGGATAAACTTTTTCTCCTGGCTGAGAAGGACTGCGTGAAAGTTGTTGATTCATCTACTGACTATGAAGTTCTCATCAAGAAAGAGAAGGAAACTGCTAGTTATTGTGAGGACCTGTTTGCTGTTAGGGAGACTGGCATAACTCTTCGTCGGACGAGGAACCGTAAAGAAGGGGATACAGAAAAAAGATACATTTCACTTACTCGCAGATGAATCTGATAATGTATTTGTGCATTTTATATCATTTAAATGATTGAAATATCTCAATCAAGCGACACTTCTCATCAAGAAGTTTATTTCAAACGCAAGAGAAAATTACTGGAGGAAAATATTGAAGTTTTTTCATGTTTCTATTATATATTCACCACATTGATCGTTAATTGTTGAGTCTTCGTCGCGTGAGCACGTCGACGTCCATTAAGAGCCTCAACAACTTGGAAGGACTTACTCAGTATTCAGACCGCAAAGGTTCATTAATAAGGCGGTTTGCAACGCTTCTTCCAAACCTGTCTTCATTTCCCGCGTTGATTTTACCATCACATTTAAATTGTGTAATTCTTGTATTTTCGAGAATGCTTGTATGCTATCGGTAATTTACTACAACATCGTTGTCAAGAATTTTAGTGTTAGGATGAAATTTAAAATGGACAGGGACACACCGTCAAATACTCGCCTGCTTTGTTTAGTTTTCTTTTTTTTTACATAAAAAATGTGAGAAAGTGATGTTCAACAGTTAATATCTTCACAGTATAATCTAATCTCGAATCTTTTCTATTAAACGAGGGTACTATGGCAAACTAAAACTGACATTGTAGTTGGTTCTGGGGGTTAGGAAAAGCTTTTGCTCCGGGGAATTCCTGGCTCATCTTGTTTTACTTTCGAATTTAAAGTTGATAATTTGTAACTTTATGTAGATGGAATATAATATTGTGTTGTAACTGCAAAACATAATACAAATCACTCGATGAACTCAGTTGATAACGAACTAATTCAGTTTTAAAGCAATTTTCAGCTTTTGTTTCTTCTTCTTTTCTTTTTTTTTTACAAACGTAGAACATATATGATTGCCTGTTCCCAAAACTCCATCAGTTTAATAGAGTTATATGATGAATTTACCGCAAAGTTATAGATGTTCGAGTTTGAAACTAAAATAAACTCATGACCTGCTTTTTCATTGACTGATTTTTCTGATGCTAATGAATAAAAATATGAATTCGATAGTACCCGACCAATTTACACGTATTCTCTTGCGATCACCCCTCTTACGGAGACGCTTTAAAAATTCTCTAGCCGGTCCTCTTCCTGAAATTTCTCGGACCATCTATATAGGGGGGCACTACCTTGTCCTAACTTTAGATGTAACTGGTTACAGACGTTCTGACTGAATTTGAGGGGCTTTCATCTGATTATTACTCTTATCCTAATGTGTTCCGACTTAGTTTTTTATTGAGACATACTAAATAATCTGAATTAATTCGCCTAAATAGGGGGATACCTCTCCATCTTTCTAATATAATTGATCGCTTCGGGTAATTTGCATGTCTAAATTAATTTTATCGTATTACAACGTGATGGGTTGAGTCTATTCAACTTTCATTTAAGCTGTTTTATGAATTTCCCCCTTAGTTTTTTTTGTGTAGAGGTTAAAAACAACTCATTGATGCTTCAGATGTTCACTATGAAGGGTTTCATAACCTACTAGACCATAGCTCAATCCTGTGTGAAGCGATTCTATCCATATTCCATAAGTAACTACACTGAGGAACTCAGTCCGGTCTACCCAAAAAAAGTCCGGTCTACCCAAAGAACGTTTGTTTTACCTGTCTAATTGTTCAACAATTCATTTTACTGCTGACTTTTATGTTCAATTCACTCTGTTTACTTATTCGATGACTTGGAATAAAACGTTGGAATATCGACTATTGTTTTACCGATTTTTAAAAGCCGAGTTTCAATGTTGTTTATTTCATAGTAAAAAATACTACATGTTACTAATTCAACAATGTCAATATGAAGTTGTTAGTTCATTTCATCATTAATCCATTCGTTTTTTTAGACAGTTCTACTTCTAAAGTCCAACAAGGTTTGATTTGGTCGATGCCCTTCCTCTCGAGTACTTTTCTCTCGACAGAACCGGATAGTTTATATTGAATCTCGATTCTCGTTCATTTGATTCTTCATGGATTTTCTAAGATTCGCTAGATCAAAAAGTTCTTCATCCACAATACGCTAGTTGTTAGTTAATTTGATCATTAATCCTTTCGCTTACTCTGTCATTCATTTCTTTATTCATTACATTACATTAATATATAGTTTTTTTTTTGTGTTTATTCCCGATGTGTCTTACCAGATTAAGAAACAAGAATTCTACTTTTCTGGACGGTATCCCTAATAATTTCCTCAAGGGACAGCTTTAGCTATTTCAGTACCATTTTCAATGATTTGCAATAGTTTTCTACTGCATGGATGCTCGCCTTATGGTGAGCGTCCTAATTAAGCCTGTCTATGAAAAGAAAGGAAGCATACATGACCCTCTGAATTACCGACCTATTTCTCTTGCATCTGGCATCTGCGAAGTGTTTGAAAGAATACTATGCGCATCTCTCACAACTTACTTAACAGAATTCAATCTTCTCTCTTCTTCCCAGCACGGTTTCAGACCTAAACGGTCTTGCTCTTCTGCATTATAATCATCCTTGTCTGACTTTCACAGAGCTTTCAAAAAAGGTTCCTACAATATCTCTTCTGTATTCGTGGATTTCACAGAAGCTTCCGACATCATTCCCCACGACCTCTTACTAACCAAACTAGGTAGTTTTGGAATTGGTGGGTGTGCCTTCGAACGGATAAAGTAATTTTTAAACGAACCGGACCCGATCAGTTATGATCAACCAATCATTTTCTCAGTGTTAAACTCGGCGAACCCCAAGGTAGTGTATTATGGGGTCTCTTCTCTTTATTTTATATATGAATGGCTTGCCTGCCTGCCTCTCAAAAGGAGCTCACTGTATACTTTTTGCAGATGACGGGAAAATCTACATTGAAAATGACTTTGGTCCACTTCAGAAGGCAATATACGCTTTGCATGAATGGTCCTGTGTTTGGGGTTTCAGTATATCTCATTTAAAAACGGTCTTTATGTCTATAGAAGCCACGCATCCATCTTATTGTCTTACTCTCTCCAGTATATCAATACCTGCATATATGATAATTTTTTTACTGACTAATTTTATGAAGTCGGGATTGATTCAATTGTTATGATTTTTAACTCGCTCATTGATGAAGTGCTGATTGAATACATTGTTAGAACAATTTTTCATCCAAGTTATGAAGTTGTGATTGAATACATTATTGTTTAACTTTCTAAATTATGAAGTGGGAGTTGAATACATTGTTGGAAGAATTTTTTTTTTATAACTTATTCTGGCACAATACGACGTGAGAATAACTAGACAGGATGGCCCCTGTTTCCGAGGGAGAAATGGAGCAGTCTATCCGGTCGAAGTATTGCAAGTTGAATATCTCTAGAATGTGTTATAATTCAGATTCATTTGGTTCTAGATTCGTTTCGTCTTTGACATTATGAACTGTTGAAACTAGATTTGTTTTTACTCGATTTTTTTTTCTCTAAGTAAGAAAATACTAAGCTATTTAGTGCATTTTCTGTTTGTTTCGTTTTGTCTTTGAGATGATAAAATGTTGTTGCTAATCTTTGTGTTCTTTGTTCTACAAAGGCGGAAGAATACGTGACGTATTCTTTACCGCAAAGAGTGCAAGTTGCGAGAGTAGGAGATGGCTTCCTTCCAAGATCGTATCCATAGATTATGCGTGTATGAAAACAGTGATTATTGGAAACACGTGATAAAAATTCTCAAATAAAAGATTCAAAAATACACATCGGAGAGAGTGTATAAAAAGTATGTCTTTCTGAGAAAGACTGCACTGTAAGAGAAAAACGCTAGAGAGCGTAAAAGAAAAAAGCATGTAATATTGAGAGACGCAGATAAAAGCATCATGGATGGTTATGTTTTCAAGAGATTCAGAGAAAAAATATCTAACAGAGTATAAAGATAGAGAGAGAGAGAGAGAGAGAGAGAGAGAGAGAGAGAGAGAGAGAGAGAGAAATGGAGAGAAAGAGAGAGAGAGAGAAAGAGAGAGAGATAGGGAGAGAGAGAGAGAGAGAGAGGGATGGAAAGAGAGGAAGAAAGAGAGAGAAAGAGAGAGATAGAAGAGAGAGAGGAAGAAAGGGAGAGAAAGAGAGAGAAAGAGAGAGAGAGAGAGAAAGAAAGAGCGAGAGAAAAAAGAGAGAGAGAGGAAGAAAGAGAGAAAAAGAGAGAGATAAAGATCAGCTGGAGTGATTCTTTGCGGTCAGAGAAAAAGTCTCTCGATTTAACACACTATTATTTTAGGTTACAGAGTCCTCCACCTCACACACATCGCATCCCTTAAATTAGTTTTTTGTGTTCAAGTTACAGCTAAGACTGCTGAATCCGGCTTATGAGCACTTGGATCACTTCCTCATTCCTTGTACTTCAAATCCTGTTAGTGCATAAAATCCTTCATCGACTATGTTTTGTTCTTCTTTTTTTTAAGAATTAGATTATACTCAATTGGAGTATGAAACTGACCAGATATTACATAGTATCACTACTTTAATCACAACTTTTACTGTTTGGCCGAAATTTACTAACTTTGAAAAATAGTTCAAATTGTTTTATGAAATATAGATATATGAAATAGTTCTTTCTATGTTTTAAATATTTCTTATCACTAATACATAGTTAATTTATATATTAATCATAATCAGTAGTTTTCTACTACAGTAATCCAGAAACAGAGCATCTCCAGAAATCCAAAACAATTCTATCAATACCCTACAGAAGGTGCTTGAGGAAAATTTTTCGAAGAGAATCATTGATTAGATAGTCTTCAAAAGATTAGTTTTATTGTGTTTATGAAACTACACTTGAAAAAACTAAAACAGATTTAGACAGCTGTTTTGAGCCATTCTTCTTATAAATACTCCATAAAATTTAGGCTTTCAAAAATCTGTGCGGAAGATTACTTCATAGAACTTGCTGGAATAAGCTGCAAAAGCTCATCCATTAACACGTTTCTTCAACCTTTCAGTTTACGTAGCTTTCTTGTTAAACCAGTTTGCTTCATTTACGGGTTTCCCACTTCACGTTTACCTTTTTGGTTCATAATTGACTGCGATCATGAAAAAAGTACGTCATGAGATAGTTTAAGACGTCGTATAGAGAATTGTGTGTTAACTCACTTTGATTCACATTGTCTTCAGTATTATTCTCAATGTTTGGTCATAAAATCATTGCCGATGGAACAAAAATATTTATACAGATTAAAAATATAGGAAAATAACTAAAAGGTTATTCCAGGCTTTCGAGTGATCTATTAATAGATCAATAGATCCAACATTAATCATTAATCAATAGTTCCATTAATCAATAGTTCCAACAAGATCAATAGATCCAACATCAATTTCACAGGGTGTACCATTAGTACGCCAATCACCGATTGTTTATATCTTGGAAACGACTTTTTATTTCAGTCAATTTTCGGATGATTCCATTGACAATGTGATTGACTACATAGTGTTTGAAGAGAACAGTGCTAGGATTCGGCGGAGCTGATTTTTTTAATTTTTCGGATACATCTAGGGCGAACGAGCCCCTTCGGATACATCTAGGGCGAACGAGCCCCTTCGGATACATCTAGGGCGAACGAGCCCCTTCGGATACATCATCATCATCATCTTTATCTCGTGATCATTACAGATGTTACAAACAATCACAAAGTATCCAGCAAAAGGCATTGCACTCACATTGCTTTCGTATATAAATAAAAATATAATTGAATGAAATGAAATGAAATTCCAATTAAAGTTGTAAACAAAATCTTATCTTAAATACTGACGTGGAATTATCAACAATACACGGTTAGAGAATGATTCAGAAGAAATGCTAAGAATGCTATCATCCATATTGTTGACTATTGCATACGTACGATTAGAAAAAATACATCTAGAACGAACGAGCCCCTTCGGATACATCTAGGGCGAACTAGCTGAAAACCTTAGAAGGCGATTTCGCAAACAAAATTAGAATAAATTGATAGAAAAAGGCGATAACTTAGAGGTAATCGAGGAATTGATAAGCTCGAAGATGCTAGGCTGTGATTGAGGTCAAACGGTTTACCACTAAACACTAAGGAGGAAGTGGTAAATTTCTTTTTAAAATGTCCTTTTAACTTTAATTTTTGAAAATTTTGTTCAAAGTTCAAAAAATTAAAAATGTTTTTGATAAACTTAGAAATTTTTTTGAACAACTTTCTTTTTGAATGCAAAGCATTGTATTAACTCTATGATAAAGCTTGGAAATTTTATCGTAATTCATGCAATTATTGTAAGGTTGTGATCAAAACATCGAATAATATTATCGCGGGCATTGTTTCACTCATTATAATTATCAACTTTATTACACTCTCTTGTTCTTTATCGTTCTATTTCTCTCCAACTCTTCCTAAGTCTCTCGTATCATTCACCTCTATGTTTCTGCTCATGGCTTGCTTCTCAATCTCTTTCTCTGTGTCTTTTTTTTTCTTTTGGCGTATTTTTTCTCTTTGACTTTTTCGTGCAAAAAAATGCGCATAAAGTTTTAATTGTAAGTAAATTTTTTCGTTTTGCTTCGAAAGATGAAGATAAAATATATAAACGAGATAGCAAGATTGTATTTTAGCTTTTTCTACATTGACTGATATTGATTGATAGAACCATTCTGATTTTTTGTCATGCAACTTCTTTCGAACCATATAAACCATGTTGTTAGAAATTCGATTCTCGTTTTGAACCGATGGATCGAAGCAAACGTTGATAAACAGTGATAGTGTGCACCAAGTTAATGGAACCGATTTTTTTCTCTTCACTTTTCAATTTCTTTACCTCCATAAAAGGGTTACTTGTTAAGTTACCACAAATTTACCGGGAAAGCCCTATCGGAAGTACGAAGATTTTTTTCCGTTCTAAACTTCATTTGGTTTTTTGAATTTCTCAATTCTTTATTCCGCTTGAAACAAAACATAATGTTAAGTGACGAAACAGATGACACTGTCACAAGAAAAGTGAATTCAGTGAAGGTTATGAAAAGTGAGATCTAAATATGACAAGAACAATGAGGAACATTTCATTTTAGGAAAATAGGAAAGCACACAAAAAAAAGCAAAGAAAGCAGTTATGAACTATTCTTCAGCAATTAAGAACTATTCATCCGCAATAATAACTTGAAATTCCAAAAATTCAACTCACTCTTTATCATTCGAGAGCTAACTGAGAACACAAATAAAATTGAAAAAAAAGAGGAGAAACAGAAACAAAACATTTGAAGAAACAAAGCACTTGAATTAAAAATGTATTCTAGAGTTGGTGACAATGGTCTCACAATCAAGCTTGATAAGTTCATTTCTAAAAATGCTAGAAGAGCTTGTAGAAACCAAAGAACAAGGTAACTTATTCCAGACATTAATCATTCTTGAGGCACAAGTGCTTGTTCTGCTTTGATATTTACACGGCAAGCATATTCTGTAGTTATTCGACTCTCTCAGCGAATAAGGCGATGGGCAAAGTTTAAACATATTTGAGTAATCTACTTGAATATTTCCGTGCAGACATTTATGGATGAACACAAGATCGGCCACATTTCTTCTATATTCAAGCGAGGAGATGGAAAGAAAATTCAGTCTAGCAACATAACTCATTTTGGGTAATCCGGCCCTTTGTAGTAACCTTCGTGTAAATGATCTTTGCACTTTTTCTATGCAGTTAACGAGGCCGATAGTTACTGGGGACCATACCTCACTCCCATATTCAATAAGGGGTCTTATGTATGTGGTGTATATTCTGAGCAGAACTTTAATTGATTTGGTTTTAAAGGCTCTGAAGATCATGTTTATACATTTTTGGGACTTTTGGGAGGTTAGTTCAATATGTTTAGAGAATGTGATATCTTCCTGAAATGTAATGCCAAGATCTTTCACTAATGAAGTAGTTGGTATGATATTGTCTTCTAGGTTATATGTTACTTTTGGATTCCTAGGACCACAGTGCATGATAAAGCATTTTTGAGTTGATATCACAAGTCCCCAAGTCAGTGAGTAATCGGAAATGGAATCCAGACTTTTCTGAAGAGAGTCTCTGTTCTTGGAAAAAATTTTGAGGTCATCGGCATATAGAAAACCATGGACATCTGGCTCTATGTGCTCCATGATATCATTTATAAATATTGAAAAGAGGAGGGGTCCAAGGCAACTCCCCTGGGGAACACCACTGTTGTATACTTTAGGGCCTGATAATGTTTCTCCGATTGAGACTTTCGAGGACCTGCTCGTGAGAAAAGAACGGATAAGATAGAGGAGGTTGCCCGTTATTCCCACTTTTTCAAGTTTGTGAACAAGAAATCTTATGTTTACAGAGTCGAAAGCCCGTGAAAAGTCGACTAGACAGATGTCAAAGTCTATTTTTTTATTCTGAAGCGTGAGGTAAATGGAATGAGCCTCTACCAGGGATGTTACCGTGGACCGTCTCCGACGGAAACCATGTTGTTTGGGATGTAGTATGCCATTGGTTTCCAGATATTGATAAGTTATATTGAAGATCAGTTTCTCGAATACCTTTGACATAGAGCACACCATAGTGATAGGACGATAATTTTCGATCTGAGAGCGGGGCCCTTTTTTATGAACTGGTTTGATTATTCCTTTTTTCCAGGCCAGAGGGTAGTGCCCTAAGGTTAGTGAGTTGGTGAAAATGATTGAGAGAGGTATGGCCAGTGAGTCCAGACAATTTTTGAGTAGTCTACTTGGAATAAAGTCAGGGGAAGAGTTCAGTTTCGGAGCTATTCGTTTCAGAATGGAGTTCACCTCAAAAGGGGAGATGTCATTAATGTGGTCGAGGTGAAAATTCGGGTGAGAGATCTGAAGGGGTCCACTGATTGGTAAGGGTTGTAACTTATCAAAATACTCGGCGAAGTGAGTTGCTTGTTCGAAGGGGATAGTAGTTGGTTTATTGTTCACTATGAGAGCAGGAATAGATGTGTTGCTTTTAATGCGGTTGGATATAGTTTTGAAGAATACCTTATAGTTTCTCGGGAACTTAAGCTTGTCTTCCCTAAGAACCTCGAATTTGACTAGTTCTTTGTGAAGTTTCTTGGATGTGCGTAATGACGTAATGGAGAGAGGGTTTCGTTTGTTACTTCTCTGTAGGAAGCTGTATAATATTCTTATCTTGGGGGGATATTTCAAATGTGTTTTGACATTCTTATTTTTTGGAATCCTATTATCCATTATGAATTGGATGATGTTGGTTAATTTATCGACACTTTCGTCAATAGTTAGGTTTGAGAGCATGTAAGTCCAGTCGATGCTAAAGAGGTCTGAGTTGATTATTTCCCAATCTGCCTTTTTCCAGTCTAACGATGAGCTGGTGCTTGTGATAATACGCTTGGCTCTATCTCTGATTTCAAAGTATATTGAGGCATGATCGCTGGTGGAGAAGGGAGGCCTGACAATACAGTCTTTTATGATATTTGAATTACAGAGCAGGCAATCGAGTGTATTTTGAAGTCTAGTGGGAGAAAGTACGAGTTGTTTAAGATTGTTGTCGCATGTCATATTTAAGAATGCAAGAGACATACTACATGTATTGGGAGCGGTGAGATTTGCCCAGTCTATCTTGGGGAGGTTCATGTCTCCGCACAGAATGGTGGGAAATACTTCAGTAACATGAGAGGTGATAAACGAGCAGAGATCCTTTGTATTTTCTACTCCACAGCTAGGAGATCGATATATATTAATCAGTCTAATGGCCGAGAAAGCAAACGAGAAAGATGTGTTAGGATAAATGTCTATTACTAACCCCTCGCACTGAGCCTTGCTATATTGAACAACTAAAGATGAGGAGATGGCATTATCTACTAGAATGGCTACGCCTCCTCCTCTTTGTGCCAATCTGTCACCTCTGAATACCGTGAAGGGTAAACTATCGGTTAGAATGGAGTCGGGAAGCTCACTGTGCATCCATGTCTCAGATAGTAAGAGAATGTGATATTTACAGCAACGAAGAAGAAAATAAAGATCATATAGCTTATTCATCACTGATCTACAGTTGAAATACAAGCATTTAATTACTTCTTTTCTAGCTCTTTTATCCGACTTATCCTATGGTGAATAACGAGAGGTTTTCCTAACATTTCTTCTTCTGGAAACAAATTCGTCTGACTTTCTGGGGCATGAGGCAGATTCTTCGGCGTTTCTGGTAATGCGTCTGCTTCTGACTTGTAGCGGCTTCACTGAGCTTTCCGCCAGAGAAGGAAAGTCAGTCGAAGAAGCCTCGAATGTAGATGTCGACCGGGCCCCAGAGTTCACCAGCGAAGACGATGGCATTTGGGAGTGTTGAGTTGAACTGGCTAAGGGGGATAGTGACGAAGAGGCGGGAGGAGGGGAAATTGGTCGATAGGGTACTCGTTTGTAAGACTGGGCAAAACGAGGAAAGGCAGGGATTAGGTGAGCATCGACCACTTTGGCAGGGGGAAAAGATGGGTTAGTGGATATTCGGATGCAGTCTCTCTCGGCTTGAAGCTCTGCCGGCGAGAGGTCAGCTCGGGAGTAACATCCTTTAGGAAAAGGGTGTTTCGCCTTTCTGCAAAGTTCCAGAAAAAGGTTACGCTTTCCAAGCGAAGAAAACTCAATTTTCATGGGACGGCCATGAGGAGCAGAGAGACGTGGGCGATCAATTGGGTGACGATGATGATTGATATTACCCTTCTCTAGGTCGTCAATAAGGTCCGCTGAATTGAGTCTGATGATAAGACGTGAGATAAGATCTTTATCTTTGCAACACGTATCATCCTCTGACTTGCCTTCTGGAAGTCCGATAATAACAGCTCGTTTACCTTTTCCTATGAGCATATCCTTGTCTCGATAAGTGGATTCGACGATAGCTGAATACAAGTGGGGTCTAAGTGTGGCCGGAGAGACAGATGACTTTATGGATTGCATTTCTTCACTAATCCGTAGAAGTTGCTGTGACTGGTCCAGAATTACTTTGTTCATGTCAGAAATCTGTTGGGACTGAGCAAGTATCATCTGTTGAAGCGGCTGCATAACTTTTGTCAGCGTTTCTCGGACAAGACTATCGATGAACGGAAGAGAGACTGTGGGAATTTGGAGGTTGCAAAGATTAGGAGGAGATTTGCCATCAATTGGCAGAGCTCGGGAAGGGTCACCACTCATAGAGAACGGAGATCATTCAATGAGAACGGAGATCATTCAATTTTTATTTTTTATGACTTCTTGGTGGGAACTCCAATCTTCTTGAACAATTACTGCGACTAGTTGGTGAAAAAGTTGAAGTTCCGTATTCTAGAAGAGGCCTGACATTGTGGTATACACAGTTTTGTGACCGCTAATGTCTAGGCTTAGAAAAACTTTGAAAGCTTGAGCGATTAGACTCCAACTTCTGGCACTAACAAATTCAAGGTGCTGTTTGACAGTGATTTTATTATTCATATAAATGCCTGAGTTCAAAGACCTACCCGTCAAGATTCAATCAAAACGATCGGGTTGAAAAACAATGGTAATGTTCAAACGAATATCTCTCTCTCTCCACACTGCATCGTCATAAACTAGCAGTGACTCAGGAGGTAGTCATCAAAACCACCATGTTAGGTCTATATTTCATATTACGCGCGCGTATATCCTCCCATAAAACGGGAATAAGCGCAAGGGAGAGCCTAAGGACGCCAAACTAATGCAGCGTTAGAATTCAACTTTTCACTTTGTCAAAGTAATCTTTGCAATGTCTCACCACGAATTGCCGGGAGAAGGAGAATGGACTACGGCATTTTTATATGAATATAAAATCACCGTAGTCCATTTTCCTTCTCACGGCAATTCGTGGTGAGACATGAAGCGTTCAACGAGGTTACTTTGCAGAGATTACTTTGAAAAAGTGAAAAGTTGAATTCCAACGCTCCATAACACATTTCAACGTAGACTTGCATAATTGCACGATGTTTCGTTTTCAAAAATCTCATTTCAGAATTTTACTGAAGGTCGAAAACAGAGGTTTTTTGCCGTCATTTCGCGATCATCTCGTAATGAAGAGCAGTCGCCTCCGTTCACGCTCTTATGGCTTGGGATGGTTAGTTTTGAGATATTGAATATTGGACCTCATAAATATTCCTATTGTTTTAATAATACGCTTTTTCTAGCTCATTATTACTCGCTAATCACACGCAATAAAGATAGCATCTTATCTTTTTCTCCTCAAAAAGATAGCATCTACTTGATTTTTTGTCAACTTCGAATGAGCTACAAAAGAAAGACGAAGACTCTTTTGTGAGCTGACCTATGGAAACTTAAATTACTCTTCGAGGCCTTTGACTTTGTTTTTTCTATCAGTTTTTGTTCTTCTTCAGAGCGAAGTTAATTTAGAACCAAAGCAATTTAATGGGTTTTTATTCAGTTTGTTAACGGGCGATGAATGAATTAACAAACTTTTTCACGCGAAAAGGGGATGCGTAGAAAGATCAGCAAGAGTCAAGGAAGTAATATTTGAATCAGTCTGGTAGATCTCGACAGCTTGTCCAGGTTCATCCACTCTGTGAGTTTGTGTGCTAACACAAGAACGACGCGTGCGTCTCATCTTCGGGATGAGCGATACGGAACGCTTCGATCGGAATTCTAAGGCAAACGGGCAGGACACAGGGAACATCCACGGAACGGTATGCAATAAAAATTATGCTTTTCTGAAATCCCAGATACTAAACGCATTCTTTTCAAGTTTTCGAAGAAAGATAAAAGTCTAAATTGAGAGGTGAACCTTTCTTCACTTTGGAATTAGTAATTACTACAAACTTAATATGAGTATATATCATATTAGAGCCTTGAAAAATAGTGAAGCATGATTCTTAATGCGTATCGAATGATGCCACTACAACTTGTTTGAGTTATGCCGCAGACCGATCTTCAGACTAAAATCTTGACGAAGTGATAGGAGTTACGAGGGAAAGGGGTAAATAATCGTCGACCGCTTCTCGTATTGGCGACAAGACTGAAAGGGAAACACATTCTCTTCCACATTACATGTTTTCGGTTGTAGTTTTAGTTTTCCAAGTTGAAACCCCCTGTTTTCCAAGTTGAAACCCTTTCCAATGCCCTTTAATCGCCTAAGGTCTGCTTTTTGTCGCATAAACTTATAAGGGAAACATGTCGTAACAGTAACACAAGTGAGCTGTTAGAAAAGAGGACAGAAAATACACTGACTTCAGCAACAAAAAATAATTAGCAAGTATCTAATGGAGCGTTAGAATTCAACTTTTCACTTTGCGAAGTAATCTCTGCAAAGTGATCCCGTGAACGCTCCATCACTTTAAAACCACGACGTAAACAACGAACGGTGTGAGAGAGTAGTAAAATATAGCATAAAGTTGGAGTAGTTTTTTTTTCACTTTGCAGAGATTACTTTGCAAAGTGAAAAGTTGAATTCTAACGCTCCATTACTTAATAAAAATGGCCTACGACATGTCAATATCTAGGCGTGTGTATAAAATATTTTAGAAAGCAAAGCTGAACTAATAACGGAAGAACGGGAATTTCGTTTTTAGTTTATACGTGAAATTTTTTTATGACTATTCATAAATGAATTTATACTTTCCTTTTATGAATAGTCATAGATAAAAGTATTACTATTCATAAAATTGAAATTTATGAATAGTCATCAATTGTATTGATAGGTCCATAGTTTTATAATTTATTTTATGAAATTTTTATGACCATTCATATAATCGCCATGTGTGTTGAAATCGCCAAATCGGACGTAAATTTACTTCTAGAGGGCTAAAATTCGAGTGAGAAAGAAATGGTTTTTTTTTTGTTGCAATAACCCATTTTCAGCAGCAGTTAGAGAGAGAGAGAGAAAGAGAGAGAGAGAGAGAGAGAGAGAGATTGAGAGATAAAGAGAGAGAGACGGAGAGAGAGAGAGAGAAAGAGAGAGAGAGAGAGAGAGAGAGAGAGAAAGAGAGAGAGAAAGAGAGAGAGAAAGAGAGAGAGAGAGAAAGAGAGAGAGAGAGAGAGAGAGAGAGAGAGAGAGAGAGAGCGAGTCCTCCGATCATATGCAGACGTGGCAGTCTAAAGCTCCGTAAAGAACCCTGTACAGAAATTATGCTTTCTATATGAACTTATGCTTTCTAAATGAAATTATGCTTTCTACACGCCTTATTTATTAATAAAGGCTATACATAGAGTGAGCTCCATGTATAGCCTTTAATAATAAGGAAATGGTATATGGTGAGGGGTCAAACTGTATGGGTAAACGTTGAAAGGTATCAAACATAGCACTTTTAGAGTTTTCTAGCGAGCTCGCTCCGGAGACAACAGTACAGTGGCGTATTCTAAGAGGGGTCAGATTTGAAATAGACGCGTTTGTAGCTTCTACAATGCAAAAAAGGCAACGAAGATCTGAGAAACTTTGCTTACTCTCATCATTCCTCTACATTCCTATACAACGGTTCGATTTCAAAGAGAAATCGTTTTTCACACTTTTGGGTTCGGTACCTAATTGCCGATAATGTAGGGAGAATTCGCTTCGTTTGTGCTAAGGTTAAGAGCGTGAATTTTGCGATCGGCGAATGGAAGAGACCATTCTGTAGACCAGTTAGGAATATTGACTACACTCTGCAGGAGAAATTGGAACTGTATACACTAAGCTTGGACTACACCCAGAATACTCAGAAATGAGTTTCACGCCCGGGGGCATTACGTTATGAACAAATGATATTTTGTGCAGTTCGTGGAACTCGAGGAGGTAAAGGACGTTTTTCACAATACAGCTTTTCAAATTTCGTTCATATCTGTACATTGAGTTGGAAATATTCATGAAGGGAAATGTTTATGAGAGTTGGAGACAAGGTGAACGCTAAATGGTAAACAATTTTTATGAACGACCGACCAACCGTCCCTCTTCCTCACTCGAAACGAATGTATTATAGTTTTCACAGTTGAAATTGAAGAGAGAAAACATCATTCCTCTAAATAAATAGAACGGTTCATTAGCCCTAACTCAGCCACAACCGGTTTCTTAAAGTTGAAAGTGTAACTTTTAACCTACTCCAGCGATCGACCTATTGAAAAATCAAGACATGTTTTATCTGTGGTTGGAGAACGAGATTTTAACGAAAAGTTTTAAAGGATTCTAATGGAGCGTTAGAATTCAAAAAAATCACAGGTAATCATTAATTTTTTTTGAATTATAACGCTCCACAAGAGAAAGATTAAAACAAAAGATAATAAGAGAGACAATGAGAGAGAGATTGATCTACCCAAGAATGGGAAAATAAAATTTTGGTTGAAAAGCTAATTCTATTGCGCGAGAGGCCTAAAGTAAACAGATAGGTCAACAAAGCCATGGAAATCGAAACATAAGCGAGAACCAGAGAGATAAAAGTAATCTAGATTTTAGTTTTGAACAACCTTTTGATTACGATTATTATAGTAATCTCAAGTCGAATTTTTCCTCCCACTCGTCTTCCTCTCATCCTCACCTTCCATTTTCCTTGTTCACAGTACTTTCCTAAACTTCATTTGCTCCCTCTGTTTGTTTTTCTGCTTGCCCTTTGGTGCAATAAAGAGTTGCGTTCCAGCGGACGATGGAAAGAAGTTCGTTTTAATAACTGCCATGATGGAAGCAACCGAACGACGTGCACGGCTGAATCGAAGGAGCCTGGTTAGTTAATTTGGCTCTTATTCCCTGCGTCTAGTCTTCTAGACATTGCAATACTAAACGAAAAAAATGGCTTTAAACAAAACTGTTTCGGAAATTTTCTTCATAGGTGATCATTTTGAGCATCACAGACTCCGGTTCTTGAAAAAATTTTTTTCCAAAAATGTTATTTTTACATCAAAAAATTATTTTTACATCAAAAAATAATTTTTACATCAAAAAATTATTTTTACTTGAAAAAATTTTTTACAAAAAAAATTATTTTTACATTAAAAAAACGCTTAGGGTTAGGCAAAAGTTTAACGAGGCCGTACGGCTTAGGCTAACGAGACCGTATCAAAAAAATTGCCCTCTGCACTGTATGGCGTCTAGAATGCCCATGAGCAATTCTTTAGGGTATTTCTCAATGTGAGTTAGGAGAAAGTTTAAAAATCATGGAACGAGAAGCGATTAGTTTAACACTGGATACTTCATGAACGTATTCCAAGAGGTAGCTAGTATTATACCAGCTGACTCTAGACTATACCCGTTCTTCACATAATAGACCCTCTTAGCATGCTATTTTTCAAACACCCGAGCATGTTGACTTCAGGCGTTCCGGTCTAAGGGATGTTTGTAGGACCGGTCTAAGGGATGTTTGTAGGCGCCGAGCGAGTGGAAAAAGGAAAAAAGACAAAAAATGTGAAAAAATAAAAGTAGAGAAAAAGTGAAACAGAACGGAAGGAGAAGAGAATTTAGATCATTCTCGGCGCGAATATGTATGGGCCAACATAGCTGATCCGGTAACTATGTAACCCCTGGTTGTCGTTGTTTAAATACGGTGTAAGATTTGGAAAATCAAGTTGAAAAGAGGGGGGAACGTGAGACAGTGAGAAGAAGTTGAGAGCGAGAGATAACAAGAGACAGAGATTGGATGAGATAATGATTTTTCCGAGTGTGTGGAATTCATATCAAATCACATACCGGCTGGTAAGGCCAAGAGTTTTAAATGTAATCAGAGGTCAATAAAGCCAATAAAAAAGAAACCAGAGAACAAAAAAGATATGTAGATTGTAGTTTAGAATTTGTTTTTAGTTACGAATAT
Organism: Allodiplogaster pararmata; assembly: GCA_964056735.1. Taxonomy (NCBI): domain Eukaryota; kingdom Metazoa; phylum Nematoda; class Chromadorea; order Rhabditida; family Diplogasteridae; genus Allodiplogaster; species Allodiplogaster pararmata. The sequence goes on from OZ057403.1 coordinate 32,262,011, forward strand.
GATGGTAGGTCACACATCTCGAATGGTCACACATTTCAAATCCACATTCCTCTCCCTCTCGTCTTCGATTTATTCTTCCTTCCCCTTGTTAATAGAACTTGCCAAACCTTCTCCTCCTCCTGCTCTCTTTGCTTCTTTAGCTCGCCTTTCGGTAAAATAAAAATAACTCGAAGGTGAAAAGATGTGTGGATTTATTTATTCGGGTACCATCGACAGAAACAGTTTTTTTTTAAAAGTATAAATAGCCAAATATCCTTTAACAACAAAAAATAACCTTGAAAGTCATGATAAATTCTCTGTTGTTTTTGTACGCTTATTTGGTGTATTGAAAGCAAGAATAAATAATTTACATGTTCAAAATATTTCTTCTACAACTTTGAACTAATTTTCGAGTTCGCTTATTATGATTTGAAGGGCGCTATGCTCGCCGATTTTCGTTTGCACAGCACAAAAAATAAGTTGAGATATCCGTTTAAGTTTTTACAAAGCGGACCCTGCCCGGCGGCGGGATAAACGCTAGGAAGAAGAAGAAGATCCGTTCAAGTTTTAAATTCATGTCTAACTCTTCAGCCTTCATGTCAAGGAACATTGAAAGCCATTTTTGAATTTTCCCACGATTTTCATGATTTTAGTTTACAATAAAGTTCAATAATTTTGGTTGTTGCCGTAAATGCGAGAATATGATTTTTTTGGTTCGTAAAACATCCTCAAGGTGTCCAAATCACGCTGAAAGGTGTGGAATCGTATGAAGTCGTATGAAGGGATACAAACGGAAGAGCGATTAAAAGAGAAACGCTCGAGAGAAATGAATTCACCATGAGGTAAGTGAGTTTTTATTTTTGAGAAAAATAACAAACTATTGAAAAAGATTGAGGGGTTATGGTGAGGGTAGGTTGGGGGGTAGGGTAAGGGTAGGTTGGGGGGGGGGTAGGGTAAGGGGTAGGTTGGGGGGTAGGGTAAGGGGTAGGTTGGCGGTTAGGGTAAGGGGTAGGGTAAGGGGTAGGGGTAAGGGCAGGTTGGGGGGTTAGGGTAAGTGGTAGGTTGAGGGTTAGGGTAAGTGGTAGAATGAGGGTTAGAGTAAGGGGGTAGGTTGGGGGTTAGGGTAAGTGGTAGGTTGAGGGTTAGGGTAAGTGGTAGAATGAGGGTTAGGGTAAGGGGGTAGGGTTAGGGTAAGTGGGTAGAATGAGGGTTAGAGTAAGGGGTAGGTTGAAAGGTAGGGTAAGGTGTAGGGTAAGGGGTAGGGTAAGTGGTAGAATGAGGGTTAGGGGTAAGGGGTAGGGGTAAGGGTTAGGGTAAGTGGTAGAATGAGGGGTAGGGTAAGGGGTAGGGTAAGGGGTAGGGTAAGGGGTAGGGTAAGGGGGTAGGGTAAGTGGTAGGGTAAGGGGTAGGGTAAGGGGGTAGGGTAAGGGGGATAGGGTAAGGGGGTAGGGTAAGGGGTAGGGTAAGGGGTAGGGTAAGGGGGTAGGTTGAGGGGTAGGGTAAGGGGTAGGTTGAGGGGTAGGTTGAGGGGTAGGGTGAGGGGTAGGTTGAGGGGTAGGGTGAGGGGTAGGGTATGTGGTAGGGTATGGGGGTAGGGTATGGGGTAGGGTATGGGGTAGGGTATGGGGTAGGTTATGGGGTAGGGTATGGGGTAGGTTATGGGGTAGGGTATGGGGTAGGGTATGGGGTAGGGTATGGGGGTAGGGTAAGGGGGTAGGGTATGGGGTAGGGTATGGGGTAGGTTATGGGGTAGGGTAAGGGGTAGGTTATGAAGTAGGTTATGGGTTAGATTGAGGGTTAAGGTAAGTGGGGGGGCTAACCCTCAACCTATCCTTCAACCCTTATCCCTCAATTTCGCTTGCCACCGCCCCCAGTGTAGCTATCGCTACCTTAGTTAACTCGTTGTTTAACTTTTGTTGTTTAGTAGTTTGTAGTTTGTTAATGTATTTAAAGTCCCTCCCTTCCCTGATCAAGCCGCAGCCGCGACGCGTTAGCGTGCATGTTCATGGTGTGATTAGGGGAGAGAGCACTATCAAGGAGAGCGATCGGCATCTCTACTGCGCCCAGCACCGTCCAAGCGACACTTCGCCAGAAGGTCGCAGGAGCGTACAAAGGCCGGGTTTGTGTTATTATTTATTGTTAAAGTGTTAATATTTGTTAGTTATTCAGTTGAATATATTCTCTTTCTGTGTTACTGTTAATTTGTGTGGCCTTTTGATCATAAAGAGTTTTGCATTAAAACCTTTATCTTCCGCGTGGCAGGCAATCAATCAAAAGGGAACTTTCCCTAAATATATCTATTTGCCTCTTCCGGACTCTGAAAAATTTTGCCTCCTCATCACATACATGGTGCGCAATAGGATGCATGGTGCACCGAGCACAACTCTTTCATGTAAATTTTTTCGTGAAAAAGGTTTACATACATACATACATACATACTTACATACATACATATATTTATTTATTTATTTATTTATTCAATACATATAACGAGACATATACATGTATGTATATGTACATACATACATATATACATATATGTATATGTAAATACATACATATATAACGTGGGTACGAAGTTTTGGGGTGCAAAGTGTCGTATTAACATGTGTACGAAGTTTCGGGGTGCAAAGCACCATGCATCCTATTGTGCACCATGTATGTGATGAGGAGGCAAAATTTTTCAGAGTTAGGAAGAGGCAAATATACAGACTGAGTGTGCAACATGTATGTAACATGTACTGCGTAGCCAAATGCTTCGTCATCTAATTAGTGAAAGAGTTGGGGGGCTAGAGGGAAACTGCTTAACCGTCTCTAGCCCACCGCGTAAGAGAGCTCATGAGTGCTGTGTTCAAGCCGCTCGTTTACACGTGAATGGAGCCCACTGGGCTCCAATTAGACCCCAACTGTCCTCTTCAGGGCAACACCACCTCTTTTGAGGGTACAAGACCTGCTGCGGCTCCGAGGATAACCGGGAACGCTCCAGGCGGGAACGCTTTTGATGGCGTAGTCCCAGTGCGACGTAGGGCCAGTAAATTCTGGTCAAGAACTGAGGTTGAGATCTTCGCGAGGCTGTGTGCCCTACACACAGGATCTAACCGTTGGGTAAACTGGCGCTTGGTCCGCCTAGAGATGTGCGAGCACGGGTTCGAGCGATCCGTGAACGCACTGAAGGCCTGCTTCGCGAGGTACAAGAGGTCTCAACCTCCCCATCACAATGGACAGCGCTCCGATGTGCAAACCTCCCCTAGTGCCTACGGGGAGGAGCCTGAACGCACACCGAGACAAGGGAGGCTGTCCCCATCTACTCAAGAGCCAGCCGACACCGTCTGTGTCGGCAGCCTAGGCTCGCCAAATACAACCCCGCCTCTTGGCATGTCTAGCGCCTCTGAACCAGCCGACTCAGCTGGGAACGTGGCGCAGCCTACTGACATTCCGGAGAGTAGCGGGCGCTCGCTCACCCAGAAGAGAGGACTCGCCGAGTTAAGCGCCGAGGAGAAGGAGTACTACCATCGAGCAGTCGACGGTGTGCTTCGGAACCTCCGGCGAAGCGGTCCTATCCGACGAGCACCTGTGCTCGGTGTTGCCTCAAGGCTTCACGCCCTAGAGATAGTGGAAAACTCCGTTAGAGAACGGATGGACCACTGGAGGAGGAAGCGTAGTCGCGACCAAGTCCCATTCGGGAAGGTCTGTGACTTCGTATACGCTTCCGTAGTAGCCTGCCAATTGCTGGAAAAGCGGAGACGCTTGGAAGGCACGACAGGTGAAGAGAGGGTTCGGGTTCTCGAGCATAAGGTATCGGACGTCCGCAAATTACTGGGGAAAATTACATCTGAACTCCAAGCTCGAACTAATGGAGCCAAAAGATCGGACCAGCGTAATCGGTTCGCAACCTTCGCACGTAAAACCAGGGGGTGTGCAGATACCTGGGCTCTGATGCAGTGGGGAGAGGAGTTGCGCCAGCAGCTCCTCATCGTCAAGCAGAACCTCCGACGCTTAAAGGAGGAACTCGAGCGTAAGCATGTACGGTTGCATGCTGCTCGTTTTATTCTGCCGCCCCACGCTAAGACGCTAGGTGAACGCATGAACCTTGGACGCCGCAAGACGTGGCTGAAGGAGCGCACGTCATACTGGCGTGAGATCTTTGGCAAAGAAAGGAAGTTCGAGGAAATCGAATCCTTGAGGGACTTTGCAGCAGAGCCTAGACTGCAGAGAGCCCGCGTCGCCGCACGTGAACGTGGCGCGGCAGAACTCAGGGAGGAGATCTTGGAGAAACTGGAAGGCGTTCTGACGCGTATGCGCCCCTGGAAGGCGCCTGGCCCGGATGGACTCACCACTGCCTTTTGGTTGAAAAACCTCAAGGTATACCGCCTAGAGTTCAAAGCATTTCTCGTGAGAGAGGTGTTCGAAGGTCGGGTGCCGGAATGGTGGTGCAGAAGTCGAACGGTCCTTATCTCAAAAGGAAAAACGGGTGGCCTGACGGATGAGAGACCCATAGCCTGCCTGAACACTAGCTACAAAGCCTTCACGGGCTGCCTAGCGTTGAACCCCGATAAGTCGGCTATAGCAGTAATTGTTGGTAATCACAGCCCGGATGAAACCCAACCATTGCCTGCTGTCCCGCTGCTGCTCCCAGGGGAAACGTACAAGTACCTTGGCGTGGAACAGCGCGATGCATCAAGGACTGACCAGGTGATGGACAGGGTCGAGCGAGTCGTCTCAGAACGGCTCGCAGCTTACATCAAATCCGGGCTGACGATGAGACAAATCGTTCGAGCCTACAACGTAGCTATTGTCCCAGTAGTGAGCTACGTCTTCTCATGTGCAGTGCTCGGAGAGAGATCCGTTAGCCTAATGGGTCTCGCAGAGCGCCTAAATAAGGCCGTGAGAAGAGAGCTTGCAAGGGGAAAGGCGCGATATCAGACATCGACCGCCGCTCGATGCTATATCGATGCTGAGTCAGGAGGAATGGGTCTAATCGACCTGAAGACCGTAGTCGTCGAGAGCGTTTTCTCGGCTTTCGCATACCTATGGTTGACTCCTGAGCTCAAGAACCTGTCTCTGAAGCAAGAGAGGTTGACCGCTAGAGGGAAGCGCACTCGTTTCACGGACGCGAGATTCGCCCTGGCATGCTACAATATGCCACTCTCCTACGGTGACGGCTACGTCGAGATCGATGGTACAAGATACCATAACGTGGCTGATGCCGGGAGAGCCCTGTCAATCCTCATCAGATCAGCTCAGAAGGAACGAACCCTGCAGAACTTCCGTGAGACGATAAACGCTGCATCCTTCCTGACGGACGCAGAACAGTATTCTCTCTCGGTGAGCGACTCTGTCGCATGGATCCGGAGAGGACTGGTTGGTCCTGAAGGTTGGAGGAACGCGCTTGGAGTCCAGGAGGGGAATGTTGAGTGGGCTAGAGGCAAGGCATGCCGTGGATGCAAGAGTGCGGTGGAAACACCAGTACACGTTGCGTCACACTGTTCGAAGTGGCTGCCGAACCTCTACGTCTCGAGAAATGATGATGTGGTGAGAGCACTGTATAACGCAGTGTGCCTCAGGTGGAACATACCATTGGCTCACTTCTCGCATAGACTGCCCCCGGTCGCTCGCCGGGGTCAAGTAGCAGTCCTGAGTGAGCCTCTGGTGCAGACCTTCCACCTGATAGATCACCGGAAGCCTGACCTGCTGATCGTGCTGAGAGAGCCAGGTAGCGGAGCGTACCTGCGTGTGATCGTGGTCGAAGTAGCCGTGAGCCACTTCCGGAACATGCAACAACAGAAAGCGATCAAGACCAACCGATATATGGTGAACTCGATAAACCAGCCAGACGAGACTCGAACCCCGTATCCAGCGGGACCGAATCTGGTTGGGGAATTGATGATGCTGTATTCGTGTGAAGTGGTGATGCTCGCAGTTGTGGTTGGGGTGAGCGGTGAACATCTGACCGACACAAGAAAGGAGATCGCAGAAACGCTGGGTATGCAAGAATCCGCTGTAGATGATGTGATGGAGAGAATGTCCAGGGCGGCGGCCCTGGGCACGAGCATAGTGCTAAAGGCTCACTCCGCCCTTGTAAGGGGGGGGGGGGGGCGAGTGACGTTGCGCTGGGGCGTTACACCCGTCGCTAAGGCGTGAGATGTCTCCGAACGAGACAAAAATGATCGTCTAGTGATTGTGAAGGCAGAGGCCCCTGAACTGTGTTCTACAGTGAGGGAGCCCGAGCTGGACCAACCAGTAGGTTTTGATGCCTCACTGGAGCTGGAAATCGTTTGTGAGCTCGAGAGGGCTCTAGGCGTAGGGATGGCTCACACCCTTATGGGCTACGAATACCCAACAGCTGGGGTAGAGCTTAGGCCAAGTCACAAGAATGGAGAGTACCACAGGACTCCATTACGGCCAACTACCTCGGGATACGTGTAGGTCATATTAATTTTGCGGTAACGCAATAATACGTGAAAGAGTTGGATGTGTCACCCCGAAACTTCATACCGTACCCACGTTAATACGACACTTTGCACCCCGAAACTTCGTACACACGTTAATACGACACTTTGCACCCCGAAACTTCGTACACATGTTAATACGACACTTTGCACCCCAAAACTTCGTACCCACGTTAATACGACACTTTGCACCCCGAAAATTCGTACCCACGTTATAACGACACTTTGCACCCCTAAACTTCGTACACACGTTAATACGACACTTTGCACCCCGAAACTTCGTACACACGTTAATACGACACTTTGCACCCCAGAACTTTGTACCCACGTTAAATTAACTCGTACTCTAAAAATTTTCGTTAAAAAAGCCCTGCACTATCCTGGCGTGTCTTGTTGAGCGGGTTGTGAAGTAGTGAGTGTTTGAGTGGGGAGCTTTCGAGTTTTCACATTCGGATAAACACGCTTCCACTGGGAAGACCGAGATTCACGATGAGAATCCCTGTCTTCCTGGGCGGATTTTCTCTCTAATTCAGGAGAAGAAATCTACACAACTTTCAGGGCGGAGTGCAGACTCAACTTGTTCGGAAAAATCACGGTGCAGAAGAAACTTTGCTAGCAAACGTTGGTAAGCGTTAGTGGAAGTAGACTTCTTGCTGCAATTGTGCGTAAAAGAAAATTTTGCTCAAAAATTTCTCATACGCACACGTGCAATAAAGCAGAAAAAAAAGATTGCCGTAAGGCCAAGGTGCTCAAAGAGTGTCTAATACCTGGTTGATCCTGCCAGCGGTGATATGCTTCGATAAAAGATTAAGCCATGCATGTCTAAGAACATGTCTCTATAGATGAATCTGCGTACGGCTCATTACAACAGCTTTAATCTACTTGATTTTGACTATCTTAATTGGATATCTGCGTTAATTTTGGAGCTAATACATGCAGGAAAGCCCAGATCTTTGTGACGGGTGCATTTATTAGAACAAGACCATTTATTAGAAACCAATCCAACCTACCCCTTACCCTACCTCTCAACCTACCTCTTACCCTACCCCCCAACCTACCCCTTACCCTACCCCTCAACCTACCCCTTACCCTACCCCCCAACCTACCCCTTACCCTACCCTCCAACCTACCCCTTACCCTAACCGCCAACCTACCTCTTACCCTACCCCCAACCTTACCATATCCTTACCATACCCCCCAACCTACCCCTTACCATACCCCCAACCTACCCCTTACCCTACCACAACCTACCCCTTACCCTAACCCCCAACCTACCCCTTACCCTAACCGCCAACCTACTCCTTACCATACCCCCAACCTTCCCCTTACCTTACCCCCCCCAACCTACCCTTACCCTACCCCAACCTATCCCTTACCCTACCCCCCAACCTACCCTCACCATAACCCCTCAATCTTTTTCAATAGTTTGTTATTTTTCTCAAAAATAAAAAACTCACTTACCTCATGGAGAATTCATTTCTCTCGAGCGTTTCTCTTTTAATCGCTCTTCCGTTTGTATCCCTTCATACGATTCCACACCTTTCAGCGTGATTTGGACACCTTGAGGATGTTTTACGGACCAAAAAATCTAATTCTCGCATTTACGGCAACAACCAAAATTATTGAACTTTATTGTAAACAAAAATCATGAAATGCGTGGAAAAGTCCGAAAATGGCTTTCGATGTTCCTTGACATCAAGGCTGAAGAGTTAGACATGAATTTAAAAACTTGAACGGATATCTCAACTTTTTTTTTTGTGCTGTGCAAACGGAAATCGGCGAGCTTCAAATCATAATAAGCGAACTCTAAAATTAGTTCAAAGTTGTAGAAGAAATATTTTGAACATGTAAATTATTTATTCTTGCTTTCAATACACCAAATAAGCGTACAAAAACAACAGAGAATTTATCATGACTTTCAAGGTTATTTTTTGTTGTTAAAGGATATTTGGCTATTTATACTTCAAAAAAAAAAACTGTTTCTGTCGATGGTACCCGAATAAATAAATCCACACATCTTTTCACCTTCGAGTTATTTTTATTTTACCGAAGGGCGAACTAAAGAAGCAAAGAGAGCAGGAGGAGGAGAAGGTTTGGCAAGTTCTATTAACAAGGGGAAGTGGGAAGGAAGAATAAATCGAAGACGAGAGGGAGAGGAATGTGGATTTGAAATGTGTGACCATTCGAGATGTGTGACCTACCATCATATTCGTAACAAAAAATAAGTTCTAAACTACAATCTACATCTCTTTTTCTTCTCCGGCTTCTTTTTTATTGGCTTTATTGACCTCTGATTACATTTAAAACTCCTGGCCTAACCAGCCGGTATGTGATTTGATGTGATTTCCACACACTCGAAAAGATCATTATCTCACTCAATCTCTGTCTCTTGTTAAATCTCGCTCTCAACTTTTCACTGTCTCACGTTCCTTCTCTTTTCAACTTGATTTTTCAACTCTTACACCGTATTTAAACAACGACAACCAGGGGTTACATAGTTACCGGATCAGCTATGTTGGCGCATACATATTCGCGCCGAGAATGATCTAAATTCTCTTCTCCTTCCGTTCTGTTTCACTTTTCTCTACTTTTATTTTTTGACAATTTTTGTCTTTGTCCTTTTTCCACTCGCTCGGCGCCTAAAAACATCCCTTAGACCGGTCTCATTTAACGCCTGAAGTCAACATGCTTGTGTGTTTGAAAAATAGCATGCTAAGAGGGTCTCTTATGTGAAGAACGGGTACCCCTCAAGTCTCACGTTCTAGACAGAAATATCGTTCGGTTATCATGTCAAGTCACCAGAAAACGAAATTATAAAAAAAAACTCCGGTGCATATAGCCTTATGCATAATATTCTTGCGAACCTTTCTAGAGAAACGCACACTTTCGTAATATCATAAGATGATCATCGAAGGAACTGGTCATCTTAGTCAAGAACCACATCGTTTTCGATAGTCTAGAGTCAGCTGGTCTGTAGTCATAATCCCTTGGAATATGTTCATCAAGTACAGTATTAAACTAATCGCTTCTCGTTCCATGATTTAAAAATTTCTCCTAACTTACACTAAGAAATACCCTAGAGAATTCACGGCTCTTATATACTCATGGGCAGACATTACAGAGTGGCTTTTTTGATACGGTCTCGTTAGCCTAAGCCGTACGGCCTCGTTAGCCTAAACTTTTGTCTAAGCCTAAGGGTTTTTTTAGTGTAAATTTTTAGTGGTTTTTTCATGTAAAAATAATTTTTTTACGTAAAAATAATTTTTGTTATGTAAAAATAATTTTTTCAATGTAAATTTAATTTTTTTGTAAAAAATTCTTTTTCAAGAACCGGAGTCTCTGATGCTCAAAATGATCACCTATGAAGAAAATTTTCGGAAACGTAGCGTTTACAGCAATTTTTACGTTTAGTATTCCAATGTCTGCAACACAAGACGCAGAGTATGCCCTACAGGAATAGCCGAATTCACTAACCAGGCTCTTCGATTCAGCCGTGTTCGTCATTCGGATGCTTCCATCATGGCAGTTATCAGAACGAATTCTTTCCATCGTCCGCTGAAACGCAACTCTTTATTGCCCCAAAGGGTAAGCAGAAAAAGCAAACAGAGTGGGAGCAAATGAAGTTTAGGAAAGTACTGTGAACAAAAAAAGAGAAATAATGTAATTAGATAAATGATGTAAGTAAGGTTATTGTTTTCTGAGCCATGTCAAAGAAGACCTCGTCTACCCAGCCGGAGACCTACGGCGGGCAATCTACAACAACAACAACAAGGAAAATGGAAGGTGAGGATGAGAGGAAGACGAGTGGGAGGCAAAATTCGATTTGAGATGCGTAACCTACTATAATAATCGTAATCAAAAGGTTGTTTAACACTAACATCTACATTACTTCTCTCTCTGGTTCTCGCTTATGTTTCGATTTCCGTAGCTTTGTTGATCTATCTGTTTACTTTAGGCCTCTTTCGTAATAGGATTAGCTTTTCAGCCAAAATGTTATTTTCCCATTCTTGGGTAGATCAATATCTCTCTGTCATTTTCTCTCAGTTTCTTTCGTTTTTATCTTTCTCATGTTATAATTCAAAAAAATCAATGACTCGCTGTGATTTTTTTTGAATTCTAACGCCCCATTAGAATTCTCTAAACCTTTTCGTTAAAATCTCGTTCTACAACCATTGGTCAATTTCAAAAGGTCAATTTCAACTGTGAAAATTATAATAAATTCGTTTCGAGTGAGGAAGAGGGTCGGTTGGTCGATCACCCTAGAAATTTTTTTACCAGTTTTCGTTCACTTATGTCTTCTCATAAACATTTCCCTTCATGAATATTTATTTCCAACTCAGTGAACAGATATGAACGAAAATTATAAAGCTGTTTTGTGAAAACGTGCTTTTCCTCCTCGAGTCCCACGAACTACAGTACCGTCCAGAAGTATACCAAAAAGTATATTTTACAGCTCTCTCTCTTTCTCTCTCTCTCTCTCTCCGTCTCTCTCTCTTTCTCTCTCTCTCTCCGTCTCTCTCTCTTTATCTCTCAATCTCTCTCTCTCTCTCTCTCTCTCTCTCTCTCTTTCTCTCTCTCTCTCTAACTGCTGCTGAAAATGGGTTATTGCAAAAAAAAACAACCATTTCTTTCTCACTCGAATTTTAGCCCTCTAGAAGTAAATTTACGTCCGATTTGGCGATTTCAACGATTTTATGAATGGTCATAAAAATTTTCACAAACTAAATTATGAAACTATGCACCTATAAATACAATTTATGACTATTCAAAAATTTCAAATTTATGAATAGTAATACTTTTATCTATGACTATTCATAAAATGAAAGTATAAATTCATTTATGAATAGTCATAAAAAAATTTCCCGTATAAACTAAAAACGAAATTCCCGTTCTTCCGTTATTAGTAACTAATAATTAGTTCAGCTTTGCTTTCTAAAATATTTCATACACACGCCTAGATATTGACATGTCATAGGCCATTTTGAATAAGTAAGATACTTGCTAATTATTTTTTGTTGCTGAAGTCAGTGTATTTTCTGTCCTCTTTTCTAATAGCTCACTTGTTGTACTGTTACATGTTTCCCTTATAAGTTTATGCGACATTGAGCAGACCTTAGGCGAATAAAATTGAATAAATTTTATGAATCCAAAACCTTTTCAGGAAATCCGTATTTCTTGTTTGAGCTGTAAAACCCAGAACACAGGGGCATTGGAAAGGGTTTCAACTTGGAAAACAGGGGGTTCCAACTTGGAAAACAGGGGGTTTCAACTTGGAATACAGGGGGTTTCAACTTGGAAAACAGGGGGTTTCAACTTGGAAAACAGGGGGTTTCAACTTGGAAAACAGCGGTTTTCAACTTGGAAAACTAAAACTACAACCGAAAACGTGTAATGTGGAAGAGAATGTGTTTCCCTTTCAGTCTTGTCGCCAATACGAGAAGCGGTCGACGATTATTTAACCCTTTCCCTCGTAACTCCTATCACTTCGTCAAGATTTTAGTCTGAAGATCGGTCTGTGGCATAACTCAAACAAGTTGTAGTGGCATCATTCGATACGCACTAAGCATCATGCTTCACTACTTTTCATGGCTCTAATATACTTGTGAAATTTTAAAGTACTTTCCTTCCCTGCCATTCCCCATCCCCATCTAAAACACGGCCTCAACTTAAAAACGGCCTGGCTCAATTAATAAGTATTCTTTTTTCTTTCTCTTTGCTTATTTTCTCTTTCTTTTTTCTTACTTGTTCTGTTTCTTTCTTTTTTCTTTATCTTTCTTTTCTTTTCCTTTCTTTTTAAATTATCTTTATAAATTTTGGGGAAAGGAAAGGGGGAGGGGGAGAGGGGTTTACCTAAGCAGGCAAGGGAGGGGGGCCCTAAAGGGGGAAGGGGGGAGGAAGAGGGCCCTACCTAAGCAAAGGGGGGTAAGGGCCCAAAAGGGGGGAGGGGGAAGGGGATCCCTAAAGGGGAGGGGGGCCCTAAGGAGAAAGGGGGGAAGGGAGTTTTCATGAGCAAAATCTCTTTCTGAGAAAAAAATCTTTGGACGGCTATAGTAGATCAAAGCCAACTTTCTACTAAGCCTAAGCGTTTTTAATGTAAAAATAATTTTCTGATGTAAAAATACAATTTCGAAAAATAGCTCATCAGAGGTAATCCGAACTCTCACCGAGCTATTCACAGTCTAGCACACTAACCCCTACACTATAGTACCTTCTTCAAGATGAAGAGGAATAGCACTCATGAACGTGATTAATTGAGCCAGGCCGTTTTTAAGTTGAGGTCGTGTTTTAGAGGAGGAAGGGGAAGTACTGTAAAATTTCAAAAGTCTCTAATATGTTATATACTCAAATTAAGTTTGTATTAATTACTAATTCCAAAGTGAAGAAAGGTTCACCTCTCAATTTAGACTTTCATATTTCTTCAAAAACTTGAAAATAATGCGTTTAGTATCTGGGTTTTCAGAAAAGCATAATTTTTATTGCATACCGTTCCGTCGATGTTCCCTGTGTCCTGCCCGTGTGCCTTAGACTCTTACTTCCTTGACTCTTGCTGATCTTCCTACGCATCACCTTTTCCGCACGAAGTCCTGCACCACCTTTTCCGCACGACCTTATCCGCAGGTTTCCGCGCGACCACCGTTTGTGAAAATGTTTGTTAATTCATTCATCGCCCGTTAACAACTGAATAAAAAAACACATTAAATTGCTTTGGTTCTAAATTAACTTCGCTCTGAAGAAGAACAAAAACTTATAGAAAAACAAAGTCAAAGGCCTTGAAGAATAATTTAAGTTTCCATAGGTCAGCTCACAAAAGAGTCTTTGTATTTCTTCATAGGACCTTTCTTAAGGTAGCTCATTCAAAGCTCACAAAAAACAAGTTGAGGAGAGAAAGCTATCTCTATTGCGTGTGATTAGCGAGTAATAATGAGCTAGAAAAAGCGTATTGTTGAAATAATAGGAATATTTATGAGGTCCAATATTCAATATCTCAAAACTAACCATCCCAAGCCATAAGAGCGTGAGCGGAGGCGACTGCTCTTCTCCACGAGATGATTGCGAAATGACGGGAGAAAACCTCTGTTTTCGACCTGCAATAAAATTCTGAAATGAGATTTGTGAAAACGAAACATCGTGCAATTATGCAAGCCTACGTTGAAATGTGTTATGGAGCGTTATAATTCAACTTTTCACTTTGCAAAGTAATCTCTGCAAAGTGATCCCGTTAAACGCTCTAGGCCGCATCCCGTTAAGCGTTTAACGGGATCACTTTGCAGAGATTACTTTGTAAGTGAAAAGTTGAATTCTAACACTCCATTAGTTTGGCGACCTTAGGCTCTCCCTTGCGCTTATTCCCATTTCATGGAAGGGTATGCGCGCGTAAAATGAAATATAGTCCTAACATGGTGGATTTGATGACTACCTCCTGAGTCACTGCTAGTGTATGACGATGCAGTGTGGAGAGAGAGAGAGAGAGAGAGAGAGAAAGATTCGTTTGAACATTACCACTGTTTTTCAACCCGATCGTTTTGATTCAATCTAGACGGGTAGGTCTTTGAACTCAGGCATTTATATGAATAATAAACTCACTGTCAAACAGCACCTTAAATTTATTAGTGCCAGAAGTTTGAGTCTAATCGCTCAAGTTTTTAAAGTTTTTCTAAGTCTAGACATAAGCGGTCACAAAACTGTGTATACCACAATGTCAGGCCTCTTCCAGAATACGGAACTTCAACTTTTTCACCAACTAGTCGCAGTAATTGTTCAAGAAGATTGGAGTTCCCACAAAGAACCTTTACAAAGAAAGCGTTTACTCGATATAATAACCCTAATATAAATTATTCCCAACGTCTCCAGCTCTTCAATCTAGATTCGCTTGTTGTACGACGAGCCTGCTTCGACCTATTCATTCTTGTCCGGTTGAAACTCGTAAAAAGTGACTGTCATAAATTTAAAAAAACCAAATGAAGCTTAGAACGGAAAAAATCTTTGTACTTCTGATAGGGTTTTCCGTGTAATTTCATTGCAAATTAATCATTATAAGCACACTAATTTCTGCTTCAAAAGAGCTATCGGTTTGTGGAACAGAATCGAAGATACTCAACCACATCAACGATCTCTTTGTGGAACAGAATCGAAGATACTCAACCACATCAACGATCTCTTTGTGGAACAGAATTGAAGATACTCAACCACATCAACGATCTCTTTGTGGAACAGAATCGAAGATACTCAACCACATCAACGATCTCTTTGTGGAACAGAATCGAAGATACTCAACCACATCAACGATCTCTTTGTGGAACAGAATCGAAGATACTCAACCACATCAACGATCTCTTTGTGGAACAGAATCGAAGATACTCAACCACATCAACGATCTCTTTGTGGAACAGAATCGAAGATACTCAACCACATCAACGATCTCTTTGTGGAACAGAATTGAAGATACTCAACCACATCAACGATCTCTTTGTGGAACAGAATCGAAGATACTCAACCACATCAACGATCTCTTTGTGGAACAGAATTGAAGATACTCAACCACATCAACGATCTCTTTGTGGAACAGAATTGAAGATACTCAACCACATCAACGATCTCTTTGTGGAACAGAATCGAAGATACTCAACCACATCAACGATCTCTTTGTGGAACAGAATTGAAGATACTCAACCACATCAACGATCTCTTTGTGGAACAGAATCGAAGATACTCAACCACATCAACGATCTCTTTGTGGAACAGAATCGAAGATACTCAACCACATCAACGATCTCTTTGTGGAACAGAATCGAAGATACTCAACCACATCAACGATCTCTTTGTGGAACAGAATCGAAGATACTCAACCACATCAATGATCTCTTTGTGGAACAGAATTGAAGATACTCAACCACATCAACGATCTCTTTGTGGAACAGAATCGAAGATACTCAACACATCAACGATCTCTTTGTGGAACAGAATCGAAGATACTCAACCACATCAACGATCTCTTTGTGGAACAGAATTGAAGATACTCAACCACATCAACGATCTCTTTGTGGAACAGAATTGAAGATACTCAACCACATCAACGATCTCTTTGTGGAACAGAATCGAAGATACTCAACCACATCAACGATCTCTTTGTGGAACAGAATTGAAGATACTCAACCACATCAACGATCTCTTTGTGGAACAGAATCGAAGATACTCAACCACATCAACGATCTCTTTGTGGAACAGAATCGAAGATACTCAACCACATCAACGATCTCTTTGTGGAACAGAACTGAAGATACTCAACCACATCAACGATCTCCGAGAGTTCGCAAAGATTAGAACAACTGAACCTTCTCACAGTCATCGACCTACCGATTTCCTTGAACCGAATGGAAGAGTGGATTTTCAGACGTCGATATTTTATCCCGTTCTTCCTGACCGATTCAAATGCGCTGGGTGGTATCTACCAGCCGACTTATGGAAGCTCAAGGAACTACGAGACTCCGCGATCTCCTGGCTTACAGACTTCTTCAACGCGATAGTGGAAACTGGTCGAGCACCCGCAGATTGGCTGACAAGTTTCACGGTCCCGATTTTCAAGAACAAAGGAGATCCAGCGAACTGTTCGAATTATCGACCGATACGCCTTCTTTGCCATACAATGAAAATTTTCGAACGTGTCCTCGAACAGCGCTTGCGAGAAATCGTCAAGCTCCAACGCAACCAACGTGGATTCGTCAAAGGAACAGGCACTTCAGACGCTGTTTTCACTGCTCGCCAGCTGATGGAGAAACACAGGGAGAAGCAGCAGCCACTCCATCTCGCTTTTCTCGATCTAGAGAAAGCATTTGACCGTGTACCACACGAGCTCATCATGTACGCCCTTCGGGACCATGAAGTGCCTGAACTTCTAATTGATTGGGTCCGGCTACTCTACGTAGATGCCACGAGCAACGTTAGGTGTCCCGTCGGAATCTCGGATAGTTTTCCAGTGAGTGTGGGCGTACATCAAGGATCACCGCTATCGCCATTCCTCTTCATTCTTGTCATGGACACTATTACTCGTGACCTACAGGGTGACCTTGCATGGACCATCCTGTACGCGGATGACGTGTTCCTGGCAGCTAAAACGAGAGAGGAGCTTCAGCAAAAAGTGCAGGCTTTGAGCAGCCGACTCACTCAGTTTGGACTACGTCTGAATACCTCAAAGACGGAGTACTTGGAAACAATACCATCCGAAGACACCATCAAGGTAAACGGCGAAGAATTGACGAAGTCCACCTGCTTCCGCTACCTTGGATCGAACATCCAGACCAGCGGAGGCATCGACTCTGACGTGCTGTCACGTGTCAACGGAGCATGGATGAAATGGAGAGATCTCACAGGCGTACTATGCGACCGAAAGATGCCTCTGCGCCTCAAGTCAAAGATATATCGGACAGTAGTGCGCCCCGTAGCTTTGTATGGAAACGAGTGCTGGCCAACTACGAGAACAGTTGAGCGACGTCTACAAACTATGGAAATGCGCATGATCCGTTGGATCATGGGAATCTCTCTCCGCGAGCACCTACCAAATGAGACCATAAGGAGAAGATTTGGCGTCACCCCCATCGACGAGAAGATGCGCGAAAAACGGCTGAGATGGTTCGGCCATGTCACCAGAGCATCACCGGAAACTGTAGCCAGCACAGCCTACAATCTCGAAGTGGACGGCCGGCGAACGAGAGGGCCACCGAAGCAGCGAAGGCAAGACATCATCAATGCGGACTGGAAAGCCAGTCATCTAAGCCCGAAAGATGCCCTCGATCGGGACAAGTGGAGAAAGAAGATCCACAAAGCGGACCCTGCCATCGCGGGACAACGCTAGGAAGAAGAAGAAGAATAGTTTAAATGGTTCGAAAGAAGTTGCATCACCGTCTAAAAAAATCAGTACGGGTCTATCAATCACTATCAGTCAGTGTAGAAAAAAGCTAAAATACAATTTTGGTATCTCGTTTATATATTTTATCTTCATCTTTCGAAGCAAAACGAAACAATTTACTTACAATCAAAACTTTATGCGCATTTTTTTTAGTTTGCACGAAAAAGTCAAAGAGAAAAAATACGCCAAAAGAAAAAAAAAACACAGAGAAAGAGATTGAGAAGCAAGCCATGAGCAGAAACATAGAGGTGAATGATACGAGAGACTTAGGAAGAGTTGGAGAGAAATAGAATGATAAAGAACAAGAGAGTGTAATAAAGTTGATAATTATAATGAGTGAAACAATGCCCGCGATAATATTATTCGATGTTTTGATCACAACCTTACAATAATTGCATGAATTACGATAAAAATTTCCAAGCTTTATCATAGAGTTAATACAATGCTTTGCATTCAAAAAGAAAGTTGTTCAAAAAAATTTCTAAGTTTATCAAAAACATTTTTAATTTTTTGAACTTTGAACAAAATTTTCAAAAATTAAAGTTGAAAGGACATTTTAAAAAGAAATTTACCACTTCCTCCTTAGTGTTTAGTGGTAAACCGTTTGACCTCAATCACAGCCTAGCATCTTCGAGCTTATCAATTCCTCGATTACCTCTAAGTTATCACCTTTTTCTATCAATTTATTCTAATTTTGTTTGCGAAATCGCCTTCTAAGGTTTTCAGCTAGTTCGCCCTAGATGTATCCGAAGGGGCTCGTTCGCCATAGATGTATCCGAAGGGGGTCGTTCGCCCTAGATGTATCCGAAGGGGCTCGTTCGCCCTAGATGTATCCGAAGGGGCTCGTTCGCCCTAGATGTATCCGAAGGGGCTCGTTCGCCCTAGATGTATCCGAAGGGGCTCGTTCGCCCTAGATGTATCCGAAGGGGCTCGTTCGCCCTAGATGTATCCGAAGGGGCTCGTTCGCCCTAGATGTATCCGAAGGAGCTCGATTCGGTTGAGATCAAAGTATCCCTCGTCCAATCAAGCAACTCTATGTGTCAACGCAGAATTCAAAACTCTACGCCAGCAGAAGTGTGCTTAAGATCGTTATCACCTTGATTGTTCCATTTCCGGATAAACAAAACACGAACTATTGAATTGCGCCTTGTGATTGTATTTCATTTGCCGGCGAAATTCGGTGGCCTAAAGCAAGCATAGCTTTATCTGATCTTAGCTGCCTATTACATGCATTTTTGAAAAAAATCAGCTCTTACTCGTAGCAAAAATTAAAAAAATCAGCTCCGCCGAATCCTAGCACTGTTCTCTTCAAACACTATGTAGTCAATCACATTGTCAATAGAATCATCCGAAAATTGACTGAAATAAAAAGTCGTTTCCAAGATATAAACAAACGGTGATTGGCGTACTAATGGTACACCCTGTGAAATTGATGTTGGATCTATTGATCTTGTTGGAACTATTGATTAATGGAACTCTTGATTATTGATTCATGTTGATTAAGTGAAAAGTGCCGTAAAGCGTCGTCTATTGTTAATATGATTTTGAAAGCTTTCAAGTCACCATCTCTCTCTCTTCTGACATCTGCTTTCAAAATTTATGTATTGCCTCTTTTGGAATACGCTAGCGAGCTCTGGAACCCGTCATCTGCGGGTCTAGTAAAACAGCTCGAGAAAGTCCAACGTTCTTTTACGAGAAGAATTCTAGTGAGAGCCGGCCATCCCGCCCTTCCGTATTCGGAGAGATTATCCCTTCTGAACCTTCAAACCCTCGAACATCGCCGAGCTCTTGCTGACCTCACTTTCATTCATAAATGTATACATCAGAAGTGTGAAATAGATACTAAAAATTTATATCAGATATCTGCCGTTGATCGCTTTTCCCGACATTCTCATCCTCTGCGTCTTGTTATGCCTAATAATATCAACCAGTCTTTCTTATCTACATGTGTTTCTCGTCAATTATCAGTATGGAATTCTTTGGATTACGAAATGGTAAAAGAACCTAATAGCAAGATATTCAAAAAGAATGTACTGAATTTGCCTATTCATGTTATTGTGCCTCTTTCTCATGTTTTTGATAGTTGAATAACTAATTCATATTTATCAATCATTCCTCCCCCCCTCCCTTTCCCTTCCCCTCATACTTAAGCGACCGTTCGCTCATAAACACACCGCCAAAGATAGTCCATGCATATCCGCAATCATCATTGTTTTGATATCATGTGTGCACGGAATAAAGAATGAATGAATGAATGAATGTTGGATCTATTAATAGATCACTCGAAAGCCTGGAATAACCTTTTAGCTATTTTCTTATTTTTTTAAATCTGTATAAATAGTTTTGTTCCATCGGCAATGATTTTATGACAAAACATTGAGAATAATACTGAAGACAATGTGAATCAAAGTGAGTTAACACACAATTCTCTATACGACGTCTTAAACTATCTCATGACGAACTTTTTTCATGATCGCAGTCAATTATGAACCAAAAAGGTAAACGTGAAGTGGGAAACCCGTAAATGAAGCAAACTGGTTTAACAAGAAAGCTACGTAAACTGAAAGGTTGAAGAAACGTGTTAATGGATGAGCTTTTGCAGATTTTTCCAGCAAGTTCTATGAAGTTATTTTCCGCACAGCTTTTTGAAAGCCTAATTTTTATGGAGTATTCATAAGAAGAATGGCTCAAGACAGATGTCTAAATCTGTTTTAGTTTTTTCAAGTGTAGTTTCATAAACACAATAAAACTAATCTTTTGAAGACTATCTAATCAATGATTCTCTTCGAAAAATTTTCCTCAAGCACCTTCTGTAGGGTATTGATAGAATTGTTTTGGATTTCTGGACATGCTCTGTTTCTGGATTACTGTAGTAGAAAACTAATGATTATGATTAATATATAAATTAACTCTGTATTAGTGATAAGAAATATTTAAAACATAGAAAGAACTATTTCATTTATCTATATTTCTATTCATGAAACAATTTGAACTATTTTTTTCAAAGTTAGTAAATTTCGGCCGAACAGTAAAAGTTGTGATTACAGTAGTGATCTGGACAGTTTTATACTCCAATTGAGTATAATCTAATTCTGAAGAAAAAAAGAACAAAACGTAGTCGATTAAGGACTATATGCACTCACAGGATTTGAAGTACAAGGAATGAGGAAGTGATCCAAGTGCTCATAAGCCGGATTCAGCAGTCTTAGCTGTAACTTGAACACAAAAAACTAATTTAAGGGATGCGATGTTACTGGAAACTCCGGAATATTGGGGAAGGATTCACTGACACTTCCACTCACAGGGCTTTTCAGTGGTCTCAACTTATAAAAAGTACCAGTTCTTAAACAAAAATTAGGAATTTAACTAAAAGACCATTCCAGGCTGTCGAGTGATCTAGATCCAAAATCAATTTCACAGGATGTATCATTAGTACGCCAATTATTCCGTTTATTTATATCTTGGAAACGACTTTTTATTTCAGTCAATATATTGATTTCAATAACTTTGACTGCAATATTCATTTATAACTGGCATCTTATGTCGAAGAATTTTTTTCCGTGAAAATTAGCGTTTTTTGTTTACGTATTCACTTAAAGCATCACGAAGCTTGTCTCAAATATCTTTTCTTACTCTTTCCTGTCGCTCAACTCAGTAACCACTGCTCTCCTTAAATCTCTCTTTCTCTCTCTCTCCCTTTCTCTCTCTTTCTCTCTGTCTCTGTTTCTCTCTCTCTCTTTCGCCTGAGGCGAAGTCTTGTTCGATCCGGAGACACTCTCCGTTTCATTGTCCTGTCAATTGGGATTATGTCCGCACTGCTTGCTTCTGTCTGTAGTTTTTTCCTGAAATTCTTGTTCTCGAGATGAATGGTTTTACAATAAAACACAAAATAGAGCGAAAATCGGGACTCTTTCGGATAAATTAACTTCTATCTGCTCTCATTGAGCTCTGCGGTAGCCATCATCATCTTTTTAGCTTGCCAAACAGCAGTCTCGACTTTCCCAGAAAACTTCTTAGCTTGTCTTTGAAGCACCGATTTGGTTTTCCTAGTATTGACTAGATTTCTTCGACAACAAATTTTTTGTTGTTGTTAAGTCCAAGTAATCAAATAAGTTTTCGTTGAAAAACAGAGAGAGAATTAGAGAAGAATAGTTGACAGCAAAGGCGTTGAAGAAAAAAAGAGAAGACAAAAAAAGCAAAAGTGCAGGGTAGACAAATTTATATATATATATATATATATATTAGATATATTTTATCTACATCACTCAAAGGGGAATCATGCATACAAATACAAAGCTGTATATATTATCGCCTTGCTGTATATATTTTTTTTAAAAAAAAACTCAAATTAAATCACACATTTGACGCAAAAAAAAGTATATACAATGCATTGCCGATGCAAGTAAAGAGTCGTGAGTCAGCAGCTCAGTTCGTTCATTTCGGGGTTCACAGGCACATAGATTTTTAATGTAGGAGAGGCATAATAAGAATGATTCATTTGCGTGGAATAGAATGTGACGGAAAGATCGCTCCTCGGATTTCAGCTCCAAAGTGCAGTCCCAGTAGTGATCGGTCGATTTCGATGTTTGATGAGATTGAACTTGAGTGTAGCAAACGCTGAAGATGTTTATCTTGTTGTAGTAAATTAATTTCCAATAATTGTCTTTGATAAGTATCACAATTCTGCAAAAATGAAAGCTTCTTTGCTTTTCTTAGTCTTGAAAAGCAGCAAATAAATTATAAGAGTTTGCCGATATGAGCGATTATAGCGCGATTACAAATTTCCGAGAAAGAGCGAGAGAGGAAAAGAGACAGAGAGATAGAGAGTGAGGAAAAAATATTTCAATGAAAAGATAGAAAAGAGAGAGAGAGATCAGACTTTTATTACAAGTTTAAAAATAACGAGGATATTGGGGCAGAACTAAACATAGCAAGAATAGGCAAATACTTGATATAGAGATGGGAGAGAGAGAGAGAGAGAGAGAGAGAGAGAGAGAGAGAGAGAGAGAGAGAGAGGGAGGAGAGGGAGAAAGAGAGAGCTCGCAAAATAGAGAAAAGGATAGAGAGATTTAGTTACGTATACGTTTTCTTTCTCCCTCCTTCATTGAACTATGTATATAGTTTAATGAGGGAGAAAGAAACACGAAGTAAAGCAATAAGGTACACAAAATCAGTGTAGGCTGCCATATGACTATAACTAGCTGCTTTTGCGTAACTGATACATTAATGCAGAATACAAACTGGTCACTGAGTGATGGCATTCGAGTATGAGCCAATTGATCGCCCAGGAGCGAGAGGCAGACAGATTAAAGAGAATTGTATCTGAAGAGACTTAGGCATGCAACTGGATCAGATAATATTGCATTTGAATAGGCTTACAGGGGCGATCAACACGAGAGACACACAACAATCCAGCTAACGTTAATCGTCAAATTCTCTTCTCCATATCACTGCCTTTCTCTATACAAAATCCTCTTTGTTATTCTCTTACTAAAGTCTCTCTCTCTATATTAATCTGTCTATAGCCTCAACTATTTTTTCTCTCTATCTCCTTATCTCTCTCTCCTTTTTTCGTTATAAATTTCTCTCTTTATTTCTTTCTTACAGTCTTTTTTTCTCACACCTCCTTTAGCTGCCTTTATCTCTCTCTTTTTTTTTCTTATTCTTTTCTCGTTATTTTCCAGAAGTCCGTAAATATTTTCCTTTCTATCTCGATTTCTATCATTCCTTTCACTATTTTTTTGTTTTTGTACTCCTTTGAAAATCTGTTGAATTCCAAGTAAAGCTCTGCAGTTTTGGAACCCTGGTTCCTCCCCTCAGGCTTGATTTTACCGCACTGTATGATGTATGGGAGTCATTGCATGCTGCCTATCTTCCTGCTGCCTTATTCAGCTCTCTCAGGTACAACTTTATTTGGATTTTCATTCGTTTTCGCTGCGATAAAAATGACAGTTGACTTTATTATTTATTCTTTTTGAGCATGATTTCACGAAATTCACAATGGAGGCTTCTCGGGAGCTAGATGATTGGTTATAATACAATTCAGTGTTCACATTCTTAACCTCAGTACAAGTACAGCATACACGAGCTCTAAACTCATACTTTCTCTAATCAAAACTTCATTGATGATAATATTCTTCTAGCGCTTATTTCCGGTTTTCTAGGTAAGTGCTAGAGTCTTGACTCTTTTCTAGGTAAGTGCTAGAGTCTTGACCCTTTTCTAGGTAAGTGCTAGAGTCTTGACCCTTTTCTAGTTAAGTGCTAGAGTCTTTACCTATTGCACAAAACTGTTCTAATAGCATGTTTAATTGATACCTTATCGTCAAAAGATAACGTTTTCAACGCCCAAGGATACATTAACATTGTTGATAGAGAGAATGATTAGATAAAGCATATAATATATTAAAAACTTGATCGGAATATTAAGCAACATTGATATCGCGATGACTAATTTCGGTTAACTGCAATATTTCAACCTCAATCAGAAGGCGACCAAGGCTCTTAATAATTTTAATAGCATAGAAATCAGGGTGTTTCTGACCCGCACGGCGGGTAAAAAATCTATGCGCTTTCCAAAAACCCCGCAAAACATTGAAATCTATGCACTTGGAAAAAATTTTCTCGGTTTTTTCTAAGGGAAAGTCCTAATCATTGGAAAAATTGAATGTGGGAATCTGATATTGTAAAAATCTATGCGCTCGAAAAAAGTTGTGCGTGTGCTAAGAAACACTCTGATAGAAAGTCAAAACACTCATACCAAAATTTAAACGAGAACACTCATTTCAATGAGCTCACTTTGTTCCAAAGCCTTTAGATTAAAATTTCCACATGAGCTAAACTTACAAATAAGGAACTCCGCTCTGGGTAAGTAATAACAAACCCTTCTAACTAACAATTAGACTCAGACGACCACAGGAGTCTAGTCTAGTCTAGTTTAGTTTACGAAGTCTAGTCTAGTAAACGAATACTTCTGAAATTTTTTAGACTTGCAATAAAAAAAGGATCAAGGCATGAGGGCTAGTTTTGTTCTTAATTTGTGTAAAGTTTTCTTCGAATTTTAAGCTTACATTGGACCGATTCTAACACCCAACGAATACTACCCGAGAGAGGCTCTTCCGTCCAGACTGTCTTCTCCATTCGTTTTCCCTGTTCCGTTTTTTTCACTTGATCAACAACAAAAAATTGTCTGTTATAAAAAAACCGATATTATAAAAAATTATTATTCTAACACTCTCTTAAAAAATTAGCAAGGGCTCTCTCTTTGAAAAACTTCGATTGACTTCAAGGGCTTTGATTGAAAAACTCTCGTAAAGAGCATTTATGGAGAGAAGGGATTCCCCTTTTGCACAACTCTGCATATAATAGCGAAGTAGAAGGGTGACTGGAAAATGTAGCTCTCAGAAGTCTCATTTCATTTATTTGTCGAGCCTTTGTCGTATCAGAATCTGAAGTTATTGCAGTTATCGTCAGAACGAAAAACATTGTTTTTAACAGTGCAAAATAATTTGTTCCCGAACATAAAATGCGTTTCATAATTATAGCGCACATCTATTTTTTTGGGTTTTTTGAAAAACTACAGACGTAGACGAGCTGTATATACAATAGACAAAAACTTACACATATGTTACTGAATGAAGCGCCTTCATTTGAGTTTTTTTAGAAGAATTTTTCGCAATTTACATGAACTCTCGAGAAAAAGAGCTCTCAAAATATAATAAATAGGTTTCTACAAAAAGGGGTTTTTCTTAGGATTAACTGACTAGCTTCGATTGAACCCTCAGCAGTGAAAGATTTTAAAATTTATGAAGCTATATGTAAATATGTACTATAATCAATACTATACTAATCTAAATATATTTAAACAAGATTTTTCAATCAAATATACTGAATGAAACTGCTTTTTCTAGTTGATTTTTTAAACCTTGCTTTCTCTTTAATTTTGTCTATTCTGGTCTATCAAATCGAGTATATGTATGTTGACATCCAGGATCGTATGCACGTAACATTTACGAAGAAAATGCAATTTCCTTAGAACCACTCCGTTTCTTAGGAAAAGTTTTTTTTTGTCGTCTAAAGTCCACCTTCCCCGAATGAATGGCTTTTTTTCCTACAATAATGTTTTGTATTTTCCTCAAATAATGTTTTTCTTGAAGTTGTTCACTGTGTCTGCGTGCATACGGACCCTAATGAAGAAAAAAACTTGCAGGCTGTAAATTTTGTTTCATCTTTACTATGTCGTAAGGAGAAAAACATCGAAAATTTCCAGAATATAGAGATTAGAAATATGAGACCAGGAAATTTTTTTTATTAAAAACACCTCGAAAAGTACTTCAGCTTGGTTTCTAGTAGCCAAGTTGGAAAACAACTGGCCCTTGGCTAAAGCAAAAAAGCTTGGTATAGTTTTGTTTGGCATAAGGTCGGTTATCAGTTTTCTCTAGAACAAAGGAGATAATTTTTTGATTTCTAGGACGACGACAAAAGTTATAAATTAACATTATTTTTCCACAGGGATTGCTCTCTCCCTTCAACTATTTACCCTACTTCACTCAGAGGAGAAGCGTCATAAGACCCGCGGTATGTTTGAACTTCTCTTGTTTTGGACAATTAGTAGGCAATTGAAAAAGATGAAGGTGTATGTAAATTGCACTACAAACTAGAGAGACCTGTGATGCACTAATACAGATATTCTCCCTGTTTTTTCGCTTAGGCTTAGGTAAAAAGTATGTAAAGGAGGTAGTTAGGCTTAGGAACAACACCGCATAGAAAAATTCTTCACAATATCAATACCGACGAAAGTGCTGTCTTACCTAATAGTGGGTTAAGTGTGTAGTGCAAATTACTCAGTTCAATTTTCTTTTGTAAAATGCTCAATCAGTAAAATAGAAGCTGTTCTGTTATTTTATCAGAGCAGCATACTGTATGCAACTTGTATCTGGTCGATTGTTACCACAAGTCCGGATCAGGCTTGCTCAAGAAAAAAAAATCGGAAAAAATTGTCGAAAAAATTGGAAAAACCGAAAAACGAAAATCGAAAAATTCTATCATACCACCATGGCTCCGATGATGTGGACGCTCCCGGCGGTTGTGTGTACCTGACCTTGTTCTCACGGTTCCTCCAGAGGTCTCCCTCGACAACTCGAAGTGGAAACAACACATTCGTGGTCTTGCATGTTCCCTCGTCATTCAACATGCGAAGCATACATCCACCATAACTGATCATCTTCACTGCCGCTTTGATGTATGCAGCTCAAGGAATTGGAGGACCTCTAGAAAGTATTGAATGCCAGTTATGAGTCTTCTCTCTCTCTCTCTCTATCTCTCGATTTCATCGCAACAAACGCTCCACGACAAGTGAAAGCCACGAAATACTCGTCAACAGCGAATTTGAAGTGGATAAAATTAACTTGAAATCGGATTGATCCGAATTAAGACTACCTATCATCTTTTGAAAATGACCAAGTTTTGTTTGATACCCGGTGAATAAAGCAAAAATGTGCAACACTGGTTCCGATGAAGAGCCAATTTTAAAGGAATTCCTGGAATTGAAGTTCTACTAAGATTTAATTCATCGATTACAATCCCGGGCTGGATCCACCATTAAATATTTCATTTATTAGTAATATGGAGTTTATCCTTCTTTTTATCATTATTAGTATATTACATAATCTTTTTGCATATCGTCTTCAGGCTTTAAATTATTTAAAAATGGAGCAGAGCTTCGCGTCAATCATTAAAGTTCTCATAAGCAATATAAAAAAAATCAATTTTTAGTCTTATTTTTAGCGTGAATATTACAAATCGAATTTTTTAGAGCGAAGCATACAGCTTATCTGGGATGCCTTATCCATCCGTTTTTTCCTCACCATTCTATGGGACTCAGCCTCTAACAAGTAAGTTATTCTTCAATGTTTAATTGTTTTTGATCTATGTTACTTTTTTGAACTACAAACTTCATTGGCGACTTTTAATGGATAGCCTGAAGTCGCACTGTTCTCGTAATAGTTAAACTCATCAGTAGTGAAGTGCAAGCCAAAAGTCGAGAAGCCTTTGGTGCTGCTATTTCGGTAATAAAAACCTATCAGGTGTAAAAGAAATGTAGTACTTACCAGTAATTAAAGTACTTCTTTTTCTTAGCGTTGTTCCTCGATGATGGGGTAAGCTTTGTGTGTATTCGTTCTTCATTTGGCCCTATGGAAGGCATCTCTCGGGCTTTAATGACTGGCTTTCAATTCCGCATTGATGTCTTCACATCGATGCTTCATTCGCCCTCTTGGCCTAGTGCGGTCGACTTCGAGATATTAGGCAGTGCTTGCAACATTTTCCGGTGCTGCTCTGGTGACGTCGCCGAACCGTATCGTCCGGTTTTCGCGCACCGTCTCGTCGATAAAGGTGACTTCGAATCTTCTTCGGAAGTTCTTATTCGGTATGTGCTCACGGAGAGAGATACCCATGTACCATCCGTTTATGCGTATTTCCATAGCTTGTATACGTCGCTCAGCCGCTTTTATGGTTGGCCAGCTTTCGGTTCCAAACAGAGCTACATAGCGTGCTAATGTCCGATATTTCTTCGACTTGAGGCGCAAAGACATTTTTCGGTCGCAAAAGTACACCAGTGTTTCCCCTCTCCATTTCATCCAGGCTCCGCTGACTTGTGACCACATGTTACTCGGTGCTTTTTGGATTCGATCCAAGGTACCGTAAGCTGTTGCACTTTCTCAGATTTCGCCGTTGACCTTGACCGTATCGTGGGAAGGTATTGTTATTAGGCATTCCGTCTTGGAAGTGTTTAGACGTAGCCCAAACTTCCTGGGTCTGTCGCTCTAAGCCTGCACCCTCGGCTGTAGTTCCTTTCTCCACTCGATGACTTTGAATGTGCTCTCTTGTAAAAAGTCAACTTAATCACTTTCAAGTTTAGCATGGTGAACATGACTATCTTCTTGACTTCCAGTCTAGCATGTTGTACTTGACTAGTCGCGATGACTTGCAATCTAGCAATTTACTCTCCACTACTTTCGATGACTTCCAATCTAGCATGTTGTGTATGACTATACTCGATAGGTTCAACTATAGAAAGCAGTGCATGATATTATATCAGAGCTATTTTTTTTCTAACCAGCAAAGCCAGACTTGTTTTTTTTCAGAAGATGACATACGTTTTCTCATGCTGATGACTTCTTCGCTGCCTACGCTTACCCCGCCCCAACCATTTTGGTTCCCTCAGCAGGCTATTTGGAGTCGAACCACACAATGAATCCGGTTTAGAGAAGGGTTACAATAACCGAAAACCCAGTACCGTATTTATTGACTTCAAGTACGATTCGGGAAATATAGAAGCAAGGTTCCGTACGTGGAGAGCAATAAAATAACATAAGCTATTTTTTCTTCAAACCCATAGCCTGTGGTTTTGCGGAGACTGAGAGAATAAGTCCATTGAGCTATATGCACATGACACCAAAACAACGAATAGCAATGGTTTTTTCTTCAATTATGTAAGCTTAAAGAGATCCTTAACGTAGAAAATGCTGCTTTTGAACTTGTTGAAAAGTCAGCTTATCCCGTGAACCATTTCAAATCTCTAACCTCACTCAAACTTTCTATAATATAGAAGAAACAAAAGATGAGAGTGAGAGGTAAAGCGAGAGAGAGAGAGAGAGAGAGAGAGAGAGAGAGAGAGAGAGAGAGAGAGAGAGAGAGAGAGAGAGAGAGAGAGAGAGAGATTAAAGCTGAAAATGACAAAACAAAGTAGGATTGAAAGATCCACTCCGCTTGTGTTTAAGCTACTCTGATCAACTCATAATGCACTGTATCAACAACGCAACACATCGAATCTCAAATCTCATCTTATGTCTTGAGAAAACAGTTTTTAAAAACGAAAAAGTGGACCAACAGCCACGACAAACCAATTTGTCTCTTCTCATACGATTCAACTCTATGCAATAACGAACCATTCGCTCTTCACTAACTGGTACTTTTAATTGTTCAGAACAAATATTCTACTACGACGATGTAATAATTACTACTTCTTTCCATTGTTATTAATAAATTATGAATACTATTTTGACTTTGTTACACTGAAAATTTTTACACAAACTTAAGGAGTAAAAAATTAAAAACAGGGCTGCGATCAGATTGAAAATGGTCAATTTCTCTCTAGAGTATGCCCGCCCTACGCCAATTAACGAATAGAATGGTTCAGCTGAACAATTTGACCACTGGAAATTCGATCTGTGAGATATAGTAAAAGAGCGAGAGAGACATTCGAAGACTTCCTGTGAAGACAACAAATAACTCAGAAAACTTAAATAAACCAATGGAACATCCGGATAGAGTTTCACGGAGAAGATCAGAACACCTTTGTTCATGATGAGCCTTATAGAACTTTTGCAAGGCGAACCTTCTCTGCTCTAATCAATACTCGCTCGAAAACAATACTTTCACTGATATCCCTCCAAGACTGTTATGATTATGACCAGAAGCTTGACCGTCTGGTAACAATGACAACAATCCTGCAAAAAGTTTACTAAATGTCTTCATAGAAATCAGAAAGAAGAGGCTTGGAATGGTTATAACATTCTGTCAGCAAGGACTCTATGCTTTTGAAAAAAAGGACTCTATGTTGAAATGAAAATGAACCCTCCTTATTGGTATGAATGTATCTGTCAAAGGGTCCTGTAGTCAGGACCAAAGGGTCAAGGGGCTCCAGAGAGATAGAGGACCCTAAGGAGGAGAATGAGACCCCCATAATCAGTCCTCCTCCCCCGCAGGCAAGTTATCCTTCAACAACTGTTCGAATCGAATGCGGATCTCAGTATTGGACGGATTCTCAATCACTGACGCGAGCACCTGTAAACACTCGATCAAAATTTAATAAATTTTTTACCATCATTTTACCGCATCGCTCTCTCATATATCTTCTATTTCCCATCGACGAACCCCTAAGGGTTTACCGACTTGTGCCTGAGGGTATCTAAAGCTACCCCTAAAGATTTCCTAATTTGAGCCCAACTGTATGACTTTCGCCCCCACGCCAGACCAACCTTGATATGGACCGCCTCAAGACCTCCTCTGATGGCTCCTGCGATCAGCTGCGAATAATTCAAGGCGGACAAATGAGAAGGGACCTCGACCAACTCCGTCAGGGGATTAGAGTCCAGAATCAGAGAAAACTCACGATCTCCTGCAATTCAAACTCACGATCTCAAATCCTACGCAGTCGAACCTCTCAATTCCCTAAACTTAAACTCACAATCCCTTCCAATTGCAAAGCAAATCGAACTAATCATCACCTCCAATTCTAACTCCTCATCCCAACGAATCAGCTACTTGCGAAATCAGTCTCGATCAGACGTTAAATAGTCATGTGAGACCTTCTGTCGGGGGGCCTCTGTTTTTCCAAATCATAAGATGGGCCCTTATGTAAAACCAAAACTTTTTCGCGGGCTTCTGTTTTTTCATCACGAGGGGGGGACCATCATGTTAAAGAAAAATTTTCCGGCCACGGCGGGCGTCTGTAGCATTTTTTGCACACTAAAAAACCCCTGGTCTCGATAGCATAGCTCGTCGAAGCCGGAAGACCGTACGGCAGATAGATCACCAAGAGGTACAAAAACTAAAAACCTCCCATGCGAAGTGTGACCAAGCCGTTTCCCCATCAAGAACTTCTTATCTCAGAAAGTAATGCTTCGAATTTTAAAGAACCTCATGTTATAAAGGGTTATATTTTCTAGAACAAACACTTGTTTACACTTGACTGGTTAAAATATAATTACTCAGGTTGTTTTTTGAACTTGACAGTGCCCAGTCTCAAAATTGCCCCGAAGTAGTGAAATTTGACTAAAATAACGGTAAGGATTCAATTGCATTAATATGTTTCAAATTTCGATTTCCTTTTTCAGATTTGATTAGGAAGTTTTAATGAAGTAATTAATATATCCCTTTATCTCACTAAAAATTTTGAATAATCAATCGCACACAGTACACTCCAAGTCTTACCAGAGGCCCAATTAGTGACTTGAGCTTGTACACCAAGGTACACGGGCAGCACCCCGGTGGCTAGGGTGTTCGCCATTTGCTTGCAGTCACTGCAGCGCGGCGTCGAAGGATTCTTTGCGAGATAGTCGTCAGCAAGTCTTGTGCCCATGTTGAAGCCGATCTAAATTCAATCTCCGTTTATTTTCTTACTTCGAACAATTCCGAAACAACATATCAAATTTTGAACATTATTATTGTACTTGGCACAATAAATAAGTATGTTTAACAGTTTTTTTTGGTTTCACCAAGTTCTGATAGAACAAAGCCAATTGAAAAGGTTTTTGAAATTGTATGAAAGTTTTTAGACATCGGAAATCTTATCTATGAGTGAAAGAGGTTGGTTATAAACGTCATCCCACCGAATCTATTCTTCGGCACACTAGAAAGACGGTACAACTCATAGGTAAACTGCCAACTGGCAACAAAAAAATGGAGGGCGACCTACCTACCGACCTTCTCACTCAGAATGAATATATTACAGTTTTCACCATAGAGCGTTTTATTTGCCATAACTCAGCCTCAACCGGTTTCGTAGAGTTAAAGGGGAAACTTTAAGCCTACTTTAGCGATCGACCTATTGAAAAATCAAGACATATTTTACCTATGGTACAACTATCAGTTCACTTCGAAATTACATTTGCACCTTATCCAATTGAAGATTCACTTGAAGAGGATCCTCAAAGTCTCTCAGCATGTCTGCCACCAATGCACCGTAAGTCAGGGAGAACAATTCGGCGCTCATCTCAAAAGCGAAAACATTGATGAATTTATTTTGAATTGAATAGTTAACCTCCTTAAAGCAGGGGTTAAATAGTCATGGCAGACCTTCTGTCGGCGGGCCTCTGTTTCTTTTTATACTAAGAGGGGACCCCTACGGTTAAAAAACCTTTCCCCCTTTGGCGGGGGTCTGTACCTTTTTCTGCACACTAAAAAAACCCTGCTTAAAAGTGCTTTGGTCTCTCTTATTTTTTCCATTTTCTCGACCGCGTCCCAGTAGAATATTGCGCGTCCACCTGCTTTTTATTGCTCGTTCACGTGAAAAAGACTGTGCAGGGAAATCCTGAGATGGTTTATCTAAACCACTAACAAAAAGACT
>OZ057403.1:32294668-32459286 GCA_964056735.1 Allodiplogaster pararmata
AGTTATTTAATTTATGAAGTGGTGAATAAATACAGTGTTATAATAATTGTTTAACTTACTACTTTAAGAAGTTATTTATTTTATTTACGTCTATTGTTTGTCTCGTTTTGTCTTTGAGATGATAAAATGTTGTTGCTAATCTTTGTGTTCTTTGTTCTACAAAGGCGGAAGAATACGTGACGTATTCTTTACCGCAAAGAGTGCAAGTTGCGAGAGTAGGGGACGGCTTCCTTCCAAGATCGTTATCCATAGATTATGCGGTTCTTGTAGAACAGGAATCTTGTCAAGTTTCTGTCTTTCTTGTGAATGTTGATTTGATGAAAGGTTTTCTCTACATCTTCTGACAACAATCAAAGTGGTTTTTTCTCACTAAACCTTTTAAATTCTATAACCTTAGCAGGTTGGGAGAGTAGGAGACGGCTTCCTTCCAAAGATCGTATCCATAGATTGTGTGAAAAATGAAAACAGTGATTATTGAGAGGAGAACGATTGCAAGACCAAAGGGTTTACCGACTTATCCGCGGCATCTCTGGTTAACTTTTCCTCTTCTTAAGAAAGTTGATAAAAGGCTCTTAACGATTACTAATCAAGCTGGGGTTGGTTCTGGGCGTCCTCTATAAATAGAGCACATGTATGACAATACTCATCATTCACCGTTGCTAAAATGGACTCCGTTAGCGAACTAGTCCAGTTGAAAAAGGATCTGGAAGTGTGCCTCCGAAGGGTTGAGGTTGTCCTGTTCAACCAAACCTACTCCCTTCCCCAACATTACCCTTTCCAAAATTACCCTGACCCACAGTACCGTACCCAAACAGTACCCCCGCCCAACACTACCACCTTCCCCCCCTCACACTACACTGACATGCACCCATCCCTTGTACCCTCCCCAAACCTACCCATTTCTCCCATACTCTCTGGAGCGCCCATCAACCCAGCCATTGGATCTCGCATCAACCCTACCAAAGGATCGCTCATCAGACCTGCCAATGAATCGACTTCCGACTCCCCGACGCGAGGAAATCTACAAACAAGCCGTCCTCAACGAAAACCCCGACGGCATCAGTCCAATCAGAAGAAGAAGAAAGGAAGTCTTCACGAGCCCGACGGACATATTGCGATATGGGCCAGGAAGAAATTACGCACGGCATGGAGTTCCCGACGATTGGGAATGTCTACCATGCATGAGTTCCCCGATGTATTCGGAACTCATGGTGTGCAAGACCCCAATCTCCAACAACACCCACTTCAGCCCGAAAAGGCTGATTCTTCAGGCCCCCGGAAAAATCTGGGGCATCATTGACCTCTGCCTGGTCGAATTCTATCAGCCAGAGGATGTCACCAGTCACAACATTGTCCATGTGGCTGTCCCCATAGGGAAACAATGTCCTGGAGGTGAGGGACATGGAGACCATTTTCGAAATCTACAAAGAGTATAGGGAGGACAAGAAGGCCGGCCAGTTGCTTAGTGGTGCACTGCACCCGAAGCAACCGGTCGGCCTTCGTGGTCGTGAAACTCCTCATGGAGTTTCACGGACTTTCAAAAAGGGAAGCGATCCGTGTATATGAGGATGCGAGCGGGATCAAGATGAAAGAATTCATCGCGGAGCTCTAATTGTCAGTTTTCAAACATTTGTAAATTTTCTAATTTTTTAAACTAAAGATAAAGTAAGTTGCAAAATATTAGTTAGAATGTATTGTTTAATGCAGCCATATGACCTGGTCTTTAACACAACCCGTAATGAAATAGTTTTTTAAATAATTTATTTATGTCTCTAATCTCAGGTAATGCAGTCATACAATCCGACTTCATACCAAATCTGAAATACAATGGTTTTCAATTTCAGAGGAACAGTCAGCCGCGTCTCGAACCTCCGTGTGAACCTCTTCCGTCTCATCTCCACGCTTCACTGTCCTCGCTTCAATCTTTTGGCCTTCAAACACAACAAAGGGGGCACCATTTTTTCATTTGTGTGTATTTGTATCATTTTAACATTGTAACTTGATCATAATATTTACTTTTTATTTATTTTATAGTCTTTAATCAGTACTATTATCATTTAATTATCGTTATGTCAAGTCTATAATACATATTTATACAACCTATCTTCAACTATTTTTAATTAATGTTATTTTTTATTTGTAATTTTATCTTCAATATAAAAATTAATTGTTACTTTTTTCTTTTATTGCTTGATATTCTCTATATCAAGTATATAAAATTTTGTTAATAAACATATACGCCCTTAGTTTTCCAAAATATATCAAACAACGAACACCACCAAACACAGACAGAAATGTAAACATCTAATAAGGTTATACCTATTTCTCCTGGTAGTAAGTCGTCAGATTGTGCAGAGTGTCATTGTGTTGTGTTGAATTCTCTATCTGTTTTTCGAGAGAGTGAAAGAAAAAAAAAAAAGAGAGCAAGAGTGACACAAAAGAAAATAGCATGTAATATTGAGAGACACAGCTCAAAGTTTATACCTAGTATGACAGTATGCACCAAATCGATTCTTATTGTAATGTTTCCAAACATCAGCATGTGTAGACTCGTCCATAATAAAAGTATTCTGCTGGAAAAGCAATGATTCCTGTTTCTGAATGCGTTTACTCTGTCTAATCTGAAGCTAAGAAAGCTTTCAGGAAAAAATAATCTGTCGCAAGGTTAAGAAAGTTTTATCCCCGATCCAATTGTTGATATTCGTGAAAGTCGACTTTTTGTCATATTTTAAGCGTCAGTAAGGCTACTTTCCCTGTAGAATCCTGGGTAGCCGTCTTTGTAAAGGTTTTCAACTTTGTAGAATTTTCTGATTCTAACGGAGATGAGTGTTTGAATGTCCTCAAAAATGTCTCTCCAATTTTAGCATGGTAGAAATATTTCCTTACTGGATTCAGTGTGATTTGTGTGAGGTGTGTGTGGTAACTTTTTTTCTTTGTTTTTTCCACATCAGATGTAAAGGTTAAAGCGTTAGACATTTGCGAAAACGCATTCATCATAGGAGCTTGAGCAAAAACGAATTGTTAGTGTATAAATGATACTTACATTACCTCAAGTCATGTATGAATAGTTGAAAGCATTCAGAATACCTTGTTTACTTCAACTTGTCAAGGGATAAACTTTTTCTCCTGGCTGAGAAGGACTGCGTGAAAGTTGTTGATTCATCTACTGACTATGAAGTTCTCATCAAGAAAGAGAAGGAAACTGCTAGTTATTGTGAGGACCTGTTTGCTGTTAGGGAGACTGGCATAACTCTTCGTCGGACGAGGAACCGTAAAGAAGGGGATACAGAAAAAAGATACACTTCACTTACTCGCAGATGAATCTGATAATGTATTTGTGCATTTTATATCATTTAAATGATTGAAATATCTCAATCAAGCGACACTTCTCATCAAGAAGTTTATTTCAAACGCAAGAGAAAATTACTGGAGGAAAATATTGAAGTTTTTTCATGTTTCTATTATATATTCACCACATTGATCGTTAATTGTTGAGTCTTCGTCGCGTGAGCACGTCGACGTCCATTAAGAGCCTCAACAACTTGGAAGGACTTACTCAGTATTCAGACCGCAAAGGTTCATTAATAAGGCGGTTTGCAACGCTTCTTCCAAACCTGTCTTCATTTCCCGCGTTGATTTTACCATCACATTTAAATTGTGTAATTCTTGTATTTTCGAGAATGCTTGTATGCTATCGGTAATTTACTACAACATCGTTGTCAAGAATTTTAGTGTTAGGATGAAATTTAAAATGGACAGGGACACACCGTCAAATACTCGCCTGCTTTGTTTAGTTTTCTTTTTTTTTTACATAAAAAATGTGAGAAAGTGATGTTCAACAGTTAATATCTTCACAGTATAATCTAATCTCGAATCTTTTCTATTAAACGAGGGTACTATGGCAAACTAAAACTGACATTGTAGTTGGTTCTGGGGGTTAGGAAAAGCTTTTGCTCCGGGGAATTCCTGGCTCATCTTGTTTTACTTTCGAATTTAAAGTTGATAATTTGTAACTTTATGTAGATGGAATATAATATTGTGTTGTAACTGCAAAACATAATACAAATCACTCGATGAACTCAGTTGATAACGAACTAATTCAGTTTTAAAGCAATTTTCAACTTTTGTTTCTTCTTCTTTTCTTTTTTTTTTTTTACAAACGTAGAACATATATGATTGCCTGTTCCCAAAACTCCATCAGTTTAATAGAGTTATATGATGAATTTACCGCAAAGTTATAGATGTTCGAGTTTGAAACTAAAATAAACTCATGACCTGCTTTTTCATTGACTGATTTTTCTGATGCTAATGAATAAAAATATGAATTCGATAGTACCCGACCAATTTACACGTATTCTCTTGCGATCACCCCTCTTACGGAGACGCTTTAAAAATTCTCTAGCCGGTCCTCTTCCTGAAATTTCTCGGACCATCTATATAGGGGGGCACTACCTTGTCCTAACTTTAGATGTAACTGGTTACAGACGTTCTGACTGAATTTGAGGGGCTTTCATCTGATTATTACTCTTATCCTAATGTGTTCCGACTTAGTTTTTTATTGAGACATACTAAATAATCTGAATTAATTCGCCTAAATAGGGGGATACCTCTCCATCTTTCTAATATAATTGATCGCTTCGGGTAATTTGCATGTCTAAATTAATTTTATCGTATTACAACGTGATGGGTTGAGTCTATTCAACTTTCATTTAAGCTGTTTTATGAATTTCCCCCTTAGTTTTTTTTTTGTGTAGAGGTTAAAAACAACTCATTGATGCTTCAGATGTTCACTATGAAGGGTTTCATAACCTACTAGACCATAGCTCAATCCTGTGTGAAGCGATTCTATCCATATTCCATAAGTAACTACACTGAGGAACTCAGTCCGGTCTACCCAAAAAAAGTCCGGTCTACCCAAAGAACGTTTGTTTTACCTGTCTAATTGTTCAACAATTCATTTTACTGCTGACTTTTATGTTCAATTCACTCTGTTTACTTATTCGATGACTTGGAATAAAACGTTGGAATATCGACTATTGTTTTACCGATTTTTAAAAGCCGAGTTTCAATGTTGTTTATTTCATAGTAAAAAATACTACATGTTACTAATTCAACAATGTCAATATGAAGTTGTTAGTTCATTTCATCATTAATCCATTCGTTTTTTTAGACAGTTCTACTTCTAAAGTCCAACAAGGTTTGATTTGGTCGATGCCCTTCCTCTCGAGTACTTTTCTCTCGACAGAACCGGATAGTTTATATTGAATCTCGATTCTCGTTCATTTGATTCTTCATGGATTTTCTAAGATTCGCTAGATCAAAAAGTTCTTCATCCACAATACGCTAGTTGTTAGTTAATTTGATCATTAATCCTTTCGCTTACTCTGTCATTCATTTCTTTATTCATTACATTACATTAATATATAGTTTTTTTTGTTGTGTTTATTCCCGATGTGTCTTACCAGATTAAGAAACAAGAATTCTACTTTTCTGGACGGTATCCCTAATAATTTCCTCAAGGGACAGCTTTAGCTATTTTAGTACCATTTTCAATGATTTGCAATAGTTTTCTACTGCATGGATGCTCGCCTTATGGTGAGCGTCCTAATTAAGCCTGTCTATGAAAAGAAAGGAAGCATACATGACCCTCTGAATTACCGACCTATTTCTCTTGCATCTGGCATCTGCGAAGTGTTTGAAAGAATACTATGCGCATCTCTCACAACTTACTTAACAGAATTCAATCTTCTCTCTTCTTCCCAGCACGGTTTCAGACCTAAACGGTCTTGCTCTTCTGCATTATAATCATCCTTGTCTGACTTTCACAGAGCTTTCAAAAAAGGTTCCTACAATATCTCTTCTGTATTCGTGGATTTCACAGAAGCTTCCGACATCATTCCCCACGACCTCTTACTAACCAAACTAGGTAGTTTTGGAATTGGTGGGTGTGCCTTCGAACGGATAAAGTAATTTTTAAACGAACCGGACCCGATCAGTTATGATCAACCAATCATTTTCTCAGTGTTAAACTCGGCGAACCCCAAGGTAGTGTATTATGGGGTCTCTTCTCTTTATTTTATATATGAATGGCTTGCCTGCCTGCCTCTCAAAAGGAGCTCACTGTATACTTTTTGCAGATGACGGGAAAATCTACATTGAAAATGACTTTGGTCCACTTCAGAAGGCAATATACGCTTTGCATGAATGGTCCTGTGTTTGGGGTTTCAGTATATCTCATTTAAAAACGGTCTTTATGTCTATAGAAGCCACGCATCCATCTTATTGTCTTACTCTCTCCAGTATATCAATACCTGCATATATGATAATTTTTTTACTGACTAATTTTATGAAGTCGGGATTGATTCAATTGTTATGATTTTTAACTCGCTCATTGATGAAGTGCTGATTGAATACATTGTTAGAACAATTTTTCATCCAAGTTATGAAGTTGTGATTGAATACATTATTGTTTAACTTTCTAAATTATGAAGTGGGAGTTGAATACATTGTTGGAAGAATTTTTTTTTTATAACTTATTCTGGCACAATACGACGTGAGAATAACTAGACAGGATGGCCCCTGTTTCCGAGGGAGAAATGGAGCAGTCTATCCGGTCGAAGTATTGCAAGTTGAATATCTCTAGAATGTGTTATAATTCAGATTCATTTGGTTCTAGATTCGTTTCGTCTTTGACATTATGAACTGTTGAAACTAGATTTGTTTTTACTCGATTTTTTTTTCTCTAAGTAAGAAAATACTAAGCTATTTAGTGCATTTTCTGTTTGTTTCGTTTTGTCTTTGAGATGATAAAATGTTGTTGCTAATCTTTGTGTTCTTTGTTCTACAAAGGCGGAAGAATACGTGACGTATTCTTTACCGCAAAGAGTGCAAGTTGCGAGAGTAGGAGATGGCTTCCTTCCAAGATCGTATCCATAGATTATGCGTGTATGAAAACAGTGATTATTGGAAACACGTGATAAAAATTCTCAAATAAAAGATTCAAAAATACACATCGGAGAGAGTGTATAAAAAGTATGTCTTTCTGAGAAAGACTGCACTGTAAGAGAAAAACGCTAGAGAGCGTAAAAGAAAAAAGCATGTAATATTGAGAGACGCAGATAAAAGCATCATGGATGGTTATGTTTTCAAGAGATTCAGAGAAAAAATATCTAACAGAGTATAAAGATAGAGAGAGAGAGAGAGAGAGAGAGAGAGAGAAATGGAGAGAAAGAGAGAGAGAGAGAGAAAGAGAGAGAGATAGGGAGAGAGAGAGAGAGAGAGGGATGGAAAGAGAGGAAGAAAGAGAGAGAAAGAGAGAGATAGAAGAGAGAGAGGAAGAAAGGGAGAGAAAGAGAGAGAAAGAGAGAGAGAGAGAGGAAGAAAGAGCGAGAGAAAAAAGAGAGAGAGAGGAAGAAAGAGAGAAAAAGAGAGAGATAAAGATCAGCTGGAGTGATTCTTTGCGGTCAGAGAAAAAGTCTCTCGATTTAACACACTATTATTTTAGGTTACAGAGTCCTCCACCTCACACAGTCCTCCACCTTACTTGAAACTCCGGAATATTGGGGAAGGATTCACTGACACTTCCACTCACAGGGCTCTTCAGTGGTCTCAACCTATAAAAAGTACCAATTCTTAAACAAAAATTAGGAATTTAACTAAAAGACCATTCCAGGCTGTCGAGTGATCTAGATCCAAAATCAATTTCACAGGATGTATCATTAGTACGCCAATTATTTCGTTTATTTATATCTTGGAAACGACTTTTTATTTCAGTCAATATATTGATTTCAATAACTTTGACTGCAATATTCATTTATAACTGTCATCTTATGTCGAAGAATTTTTTTTCCGTGAAAAATTAGCGATTTTTGTTTACGTATTTGCTTAAAGCATCACGAAGCTTGTCTCAAATATCTTTTCTTACTCTTTCCTGTCGCTCAACTCAGTAACCACTGCTCTCCTTAAATCTCTCTTTCTCTCTCTCTCCCTTTCTCTCTCTTTTCTCTCTTTCTCTCTGTCTCTGTTTCTCTCTCTCTCTTTCGCCTGAGGCGAAGTCTTGTTCGATCCGGAGACACTCTCCGTTTCATTGTCCTGTCAATTGGGATTATGTCCGCACTGCTTGCTTCTGTCTGTAGTTTTTTCCTGAAATTCTTGTTCTCGAGATGAATGGTTTTACAATAAAACACAAAATAGAGCGAAAATCGGGACTCTTTCGGATAAATTAACTTCTATCTGCTCTCATTGAGCTCTGCGGTAGCCATCATCATCTTTTTAGCTTGCCAAACAGCAGTCTCGACTTTCCCAGAAAACTTCTTAGCTTGTCTTTGAAGCACCGATTCGGTTTACCCAGTATTGACTAGATTTCTTCGACCATGAATTTTTTTGTTCAATCCAAGTAAGCAAATAAGTTTACATTGAAAGAGAGAGAGAGAGAATTAGAGAAGGATAGTTGATAGAAAAGGCGTTGAAGAAAAAAGAGAAGACAAAACAAAAGAAAAAGTGCAGGGTAGACAAATATATATATATATATATATATATATATATAATAATAATCTTCCTCGCGCTTGTTCCCGCAGGGTACGCGCTCCCCTGAGATGCAGGTCAGACCTATCCTGGTAGAACCAGTGGCTGCCTGCTAGATCACTGCTAGTGTGATTAGCAGCAGTGGGGAGAGTCAGATTCGTGCATGAGCACTACCAACATTTCTTAACCCCCTTGGTATGGGTGGATCTGTCCGGGGTGGGAGTCGAACTCGGGACTCTTCGCACAATGGTCTAACACACTAACACTTAGGCCACGCCCGGACATATATATATATATATATATATGTATAATATTTTTTATCTACATCATTCAAAGGGGAATCATATATAAAAATACAAAGATACGCATACAAAGAAAAACTCAAATTAAATCACACATTTGACTCAAAGAAAAAGTATATGCAATCTTTGTC
Source organism: Allodiplogaster pararmata (assembly GCA_964056735.1). NCBI lineage: Eukaryota > Metazoa > Nematoda > Chromadorea > Rhabditida > Diplogasteridae > Allodiplogaster > Allodiplogaster pararmata. The sequence continues at coordinate 32,303,625 of OZ057403.1, forward strand.
TTGCCTTGTTGATGCGTTGTTGAGAAGAATAGGATTTCGAACGTTTCGCTTTATAAATTTCTTCTCAAAATCCTATTCTTCTCAACAACGCATCAACAAGGCAAGACAAAGATCAAAGTGTATCGTCTACCGGATTCTCAATCCTATGCGTTTAACTCTTTATATGCAATCTATTGCCGATGCAAGTAAAGAGTCGTGAGTCAGCAGCTCAGTTCGTTCATTTCGGGGTTCACAGGCACATAGATTTTGGATGTAGGAGAGGCATAATAAGAATGATTCATTTGCGTGGAATAGAGTGTGAACGTGACGGAAAGATCGCTCCTCGGATTTCAGCTCCAAAGTGCAGTCCCAGTAGTGATCGGTCTATTTCGATGTTTGATGAGATTGAACTTGAGTGTAGCAAACGCTGAAGATGTTTATCTTGTTGTAATAAATTAATTAATTTATTTATTTATTTATTCATTTACACCATTAGGTGTGACACTAAAATGAGTCGATAGAACAAATAATAATTAGAACGCACTTCCCACAAAGGGAGAGAAGAACAACAAAAAAAAGACATTACATCACGAGGTCATAGTAAAGAGGCAAGAACAGAATTAAAACTTCTAAAAAAAGAACAATAACTTAGTGAGAAAGCAAGGGGATGCGAGAGAGGAGGGCTGAAGATGGGACTTCGTTGTCTTCCTTCATAAGCAGTTGAAGGAGAATAGAAGCGGAGGAATACCCAAGGACCACTGTTACATTGTACACTCGGGGGTTGCCAAGCCCCGGCATCATCTGTATTCTGAGACGAATCACAGTGGAAGAGGAACACTGCAGGTACGCCGTGAACAGGGCCCAAGGGTATGTGCTGCCGATGAAAGTGGAGGTGAAGCTGCTTTGCGATCTCTTCCCGAGTTTTCCAAATATAAGTTAAGGTGGTATGGGAGGGGAATAATCTAAAGAAAGCAACAAAAAAAGAGAAATCAAATAGTCAATGGGGAAAATTTAGATATTGGATACGCTCAATCTTAGAAACTCTAAGACTGGGAAAGAATACAGACGCTTCTTAAAGATTTTAGAATTAGGGCTGTTCATTAACTCAGGAGGTAGCTTACACATCCAACGGCCTGTTCGAACACAGAAGGAGTGGAAATATTGAGAGCGGTTCGCTTTAGGGATGTGAAAATTGAATGGAGCTACTCTACCATTACAAGGCTTAAACGTGAAAAGGTTACTTATAGTCACAGTCATTTCACAGCGAATGAATTTGAAAGCAAGAACAAGATCATTACATACTCTTCTATAATAGAGACTGTGCAACGAAAAATTAATGAGACGAGCTTCATAACTTGGAAAGGGGGACGAAGAATGGAAATCAACACAACGATAGTGTAACAACTTGGTGAACACATGACTCACTTTTTCAATCTGGACAATGTCTTTTTCAATAAAAGGAGACCACACAGAAGAACAAAACTCACAAATTGGTAAAACATATGTCTTGAAGCATCTAATATAAATCGCAGCTATTTTGGACTTCAAAATGCGAAAAATACAATATACAATATTTAAGGATCTTCTAACAACTGAAGAATAATGATAACGGAAACTGAGATCTGAATCAATCAGAACACCAAGATCTCGAATGAAAGAAGATTTGAATGAGGAAGAAGGAGAAACGAAGTAATTTAGTTGTGGGTTTCTTTTTCATACATAGAGTACATTGCATTTTTTCTCCGCAATGTCCAACTGCCATTTCTTGCAGTAATCTAACATGTATGAGGAAGCAGAACAGAGTTGGGAATGGGCATCGCTTTGATTTTGCGCGTCAAAAGTTGTTGATAGTTTTATGTCATCAGCGAAAAGTTGGATATCAACCAAAATCAGTGTTCGAAATGCGCTGGGAAGATCGTGAATGTAAAACAGAAAGAGTATGGGTCCGAGAACTGACCCTTGCGGCACTCCGGAAGTCACGTCTCTGGAAGCTCCTAAATGAGAATTAACGCGAACAGAAAAAGAGCGGTTAGCGAGATAAGAATCGAACCAAGACAATAGGTTACCACGAATACCAAGACAATTCAGCCTATGAATTAATTTAGGATGCGAGACTGAATCGAATGCCTTAGTTAAATCATAGTATAGACAGTCAACGCATCCATTCGAATCGAGAGCTTTATTCCATTTTTGAGTGGTGACAATCAATTGTGACTGGACAGACTTTCCAGGTACGAACCCATATTGATCTGCAGGAATAATAGAGTGCAAGTCAGACCACCACTGAAGCTTATCTCTAACCAGTCGCTCAAATACTTTGGACGGGCTAGGCGTTATAGCAATGGGACGGAAGTCATCGACACATTTGGGGTTAGCACATTTAGATATCGGAGTGATATATGACACTTTCCAGAGAGAAGGAAAAATCCCTAGCTGAATTGACAAGTTATAAATATAACTAAGAGGCTCTGAAAGAGAATAAGCGCAATACTTATACACGATTTGAGGAATACCATCAACACTTCTTGAAGTAGTTGATTTCAACTTTCGCATCTGGCGGGCGACTTCTTGAGGCATGATGAGGATATCAGTGAGAGAGTCTCCAATCACATTATCAACAGAGGGAAAGTCCCCATTATCAGTACTGAATACGGAAGAAAAGAAGAGAGAAAGAGCTTCAGCTTTCGCTTCATCTGTGTGATGGCTATTACCAGACAAGTCTAAGAAAGAAGGAATAATCGATTTGCCTTTTAGATGCGAATTCATAAACTTATACAAAGCTTTCGGGTAAAGTAGTTTACGCTTCTCTCTATTTGATTCGAATTTCATTACAGCCTTATCCAAATTATGCGAAATTCTTTTGTATTCTGATAGAACTCTAGAGTGATGAATTTTCTCGAACAAAGATCTTTTGTGACGGTACATAGAACGTATATACTCAGGATACAATTCAAACGGGGTTCCTCGACGTTTAGTAGGCACATATCTAGAAATAGCTTGCGTCAAAACGAGATTGAGCTTATGGACAAGATCATCGACACTAACCCAGTTATTAAACGTAACTGACCAGTCGATGCTATTGAGGTGGTCATTAAACTCATCATAATTACCCTTATGATAGTCATAGACTTCTTCAAGAGAAATAGGTGGAGAGAGAAAAGAGAGAGTAAAAGATATAGAATTGTGATCAGAAGTGGCCGTAAAGGGTGGACCAACAATGCAATTGGATACTGTATCCTGTGTAGACAAGACTAAATCAATGATTTTAGACCCATAAGTGCAAGTTTTAACGTGCTGAGTCATAGAGAAGTCCAAACTTAGGTCCTTGAGAAAATTTGATGAGAAAGACAGCGTTCTCGAATCAAATTCCAAATTAAAGTCCCCAACTATTACAGATGGTTGGGGAACAGCAACTAATTCTGTGAGCGAATCGAAAAAAGATTCGTTTTGTTGAGAAGATAATGCTGGAGGCCTATAACAGATAATTATCCGGGTTTTAGAGACAGAGATAGAGGAAAACAGGTCGAATGCCAAAATGTTGAATGCAGAATTTCTACGCGTAGATACTTGGCTGAACGGTAAATGATCTCTAATGAGAGCACAAACACCACCACCCCTTCTATTCGATCTGTCATGCCGTAGTACAGTGTAGGGAAGACTACCAGTGAGTTCAGAGTCTCTTATGTCATCATTAAGCCAAGTTTCTGAGCAGAGGAGAAGATCTGGCTTATGAGAAGAAAGTAAATGATGCAAATGCTTCAACTTATTTTTTAAAGAGCGAGCATTAAAGTAAAGAACAGAAAGAGAGTCAAGAGACATAGTTCCTTGATCAATCAGTTTCCCTGAATGGGAGAAGGCCTGTAGGAGGTTTGTGGAAGAGCCGGCGGTAGTGTTCGCCTCGGCCCTCCTATCTCTTGCTTTCGCCATAACTCATCCCGGTATAACACCCAGCCGGAGGCTGGGTTCGCTTCACGTAGTTGTTTTAGCAGGAGTCTTTTTGTGTTCCAGGTCGTCAGTTCATCGGGTGTCATTGATTTACGGATGTAAACGCCCTTCCATTTACACAGAGAGCGCAGAGAATGAGCAGCACGCAAGGAAGACAGCATGAAAGAACGCACCGGTAACATCACTTTGAGCAAGCGCCGGTTACCGGTGCCCATTCTGAAGACTGCTTCAGGTCGCACTTGAACATTCAGATCGTCTAATAACTCCCGTACAACTGCCTCATCATGTGATACACGCTCCCCCGCAGAAGGAGAGTCGCTCTCTTCAAGCCAACAATGACGAGGGAGCGTGCGCGACGGAAAGCTTCCTCATCATGCGACGAATTTGGGGAGGACTGTGACTGAGGCTGTGGAAGAGACGACAGTACTGCGGCAGAGGGTGCTTCAACAGAGCGTGACTTGCAAGAGCAAGTTTCTCCGTCCCCGTTGGTTAAGCCATATCCATTCCCTCCGTGCGCTCTCTTGTGCGGGATGGAGCTCTTTCCAACATGTCCATTGAGGTCACCACCTTGTCACTTCCTGCGGGCTCTTCCTCGTAATGTCTTCCAATGCCTCCCAGAAACGCTCTTTCTCCGCTTCGCTGCATCCCGATTGGGGTACATAAGTACTGATGATTTATTTATTTATTCATAATTTCCAATAATTCTCCTAATAAGTATCACAATTCTGCAAAAATGAAAGCTTCTTTGCTTTTCTTAGTCTTGAAAAGCAGCAAATAAATTATAAGAGTTTGCCGATATGAGCGATTATAGCGCGATTACAAATTTCCGAGAAAGAGCGAGAGAGGAAAAGAGACAGAGAGATATAGAGTGAGGAAAAATATTTCAATGAAAAGATAGAAAAGAGAGAGAGAGAGAGATCAGACTTTTATTACAAGTTTAAAAATAACGAGGATATTGGGGCAGAACTAAACATAGCAAGAATAGGCAAATACTTGATATAGAGATGAAGAGAAAGAGAGAGAGAGAGAAAGAGAGAGAGAGAGAGAGAGAGAGAGAGAGAGAGGAGAGGGAGAAAGAGAGAGCTCGCAAAATAGAGAAAAGGATAGAGAGATTTAGTTATACGTTTTCTTTCTCCCACCCTCATTGAACTACAGTTTGTTTCATAAGGATAGAGCCACCCCAAATTTTTGTGGTTTCAGGAAATTGGTCCTTGTAATTTATAATATGTAGACTAAATGCATTTGCTTGTAAAAGGGTAAGGGGTAGGTTGAGGGGTAGGGTAAGGGGTAGGTTGAGGGGTAGAACAAGGGTTAGGTAGAGGGGTAGGTCAGGGTTAGGTTGAGGGGTAGGGTAAGGGGTAGGATGCGGGGGAGGATTAGGGGTAGGTTGAGGGGTAGGCTAAGGGGGAAGGTAGATTAAGGAGTAGGGTAAAGGTAGGTTGAGGGGTAGAGTTAGGGGTAGGTTGAGGGGTAGGGTAAGGGGTAGGCTTAGGGGTAGGTAAGGGGTATGGTAAGGGGTAAGGTAAGGGGTAGGTTGAGGGGTAGGGTAACCTTTTCAACCCCATTGGTTCGAATGAATCTTAGCGGGTAGGTCGTTAAACTTAAGGTCCATCAAAACAAAACTCAGCGCGCATTATCATTGTTGATCATTGTTGATTCGATGCATCCGCTCAAATTTGGATTCAAGTTCTCTTGCAGCAGAGCCAGAGTTTACGTTTCGAAGAAAAATGCTAGAGTCTCAAAAGTTTTAATAAGATAGATTCGATCAATTAAAAGCCGATGAAAAATATACAGAAATACAGCAATAGTACAGAAGATAGAGCAAGTATTTTAATCAAAATTGTGCTACGAGCAAAAGACTACTAATAAATGGGTAAGTATCACACGGGTTTATAAAAAACTTCCTCTTGTAGAGCTTGATAGACCTTCAGTCCTGAAGTACATCATGAAATTGTGCTTCGTAAGCCGCACTTTTATGAAGTTTCCTTCTTCTTTCTATTATTTCGCAACAGTTTTTCTTTGTAAAGCTGAGTCGAAAGAACCAGATACTTATTATACTTAGAACCAGATACTTATTATACTTAGAACCAGATACTTATTATACTTAGAACCAGATACGAAGTGACTTTGCTCAGAAAAAAATAAAAACTATTATATCAAGATAAAGTCAAAAGCCATGTCAAAAGTCAGTCAAAAATAAAGTCAAAAGCCATATAACTCAGGTTCCAATTGGTCACCTCAAAACAGAATAAATAGTTCTTGACTTTCTTCATTCGACCTTGCTCAATTGTAATTGTAGATTAAAGCGTATTCAATGTATTCTTTCAACAAGTACTCATCTAGATTTTTAAAGTTGATATTTCACTTGAATACAATTCTTGTTCGAAGCTCACAAAAAAACCAGGTCGGTGAAAGGAAGATGGAGAGTTTATATTCTAGTTTTCGTGCGTGCGTTCAGCAAGCAATAATAAGCTTCGAAGCAACCTATGAAAGGTTTTTTCTAAAAATAATTTAATTTTATTGATGAGGTTCATTAATTACCACGCGCCGATTACCCCTATGGCGTATGTGGGGCCTCTCCCGCTGTCGGATGGGAGACTTGGTGGCTTTGCCATGGCTGAACAAAGAGGGGCTTAGGCTAGTAAGCGTCGCAGGTGGGTGTGGGAATTATGTAGTCCACATCCTATAAAATGCTCGCTTACTTTTATCTTACTAGTTTTAGGGAAACGGTCAAGAGGCGTGTCCAATATATAACCTCTAGCCCATGCAGCTTAAAATCCCGGGCTGTATGACCCAAAGGGTCGTAAACGGACGTCAGGCTGAATTATTGACTTGGATGTTCGTGCGACGAGCCGGTATTTGAAGTAATCGTCGTAACACCCCAAGATGCACCTCCAAGAACTCAGCAATGCTAGGGCGTCCCCTTTAAGCGACGCGCGTCGAATCCCGTTCGATGTGAGAAGTATGCGAGGGCTTCCGAGGAATAATAGGCCGCGTCCTCGATGTAATAAGTTAGCAGCGCCTGCCAGTCTCAGTCTGGCAACCCTCAACATCGGAAGCCTCAATGGGAAAACGATGGAAATATGCGACATTGAATTGAATTGTTTTATCACACAATTTATGATAGAGCATAATAGGGTTTTTGAGAAGATGAAATCTTATGAGGAGTGAGGGTTGGAGAGGCTTCAGGCGACAATATAAGATGGTATTTAAAAAAAAACAACAAAAAATGAGGTCTGTTGGGCGTCGTTACAAAGCGGCCATTCGAGTAGGACGAAGAAGGAGAACATTACGGCAGGGTTTATTTATCGACGTTACATGGCAGCCGTTCAGGGGGGAAGAGAAGAGCGACTTGCTCACAGGGAGAAACATCCAGATCGCATGCCCGCAAGAAACGAAAGGGAAGGGATCCAGAGCGAAGTTAATCAGAGACAATTACAAATTGTGGTACTCCGGAAACAGCACCACTACACGGAACGGCGTGGGAATAATTGCCGACACCAACATCCTGTCATCCATTACATAAGTTTGCCGAATTTCAGACAGACTCATGTTCATAACCATGGACTGGAAAGGTAAGCTTCTCAAAATCATCAGTACTTATGTACCCCAATCGGGATGCAGCGAAGCGGAGAAAGAGCGTTTCTGGGAGGCATTGGAAGACATTACGAGGGAGAGCCCGCAGGAAGTGACAAGGTGGTGACCTCAATGGACATGTTGGAAAGAGCTCCATCCCGCACAAGAGAGCGCACGGAGGGAATGGATATGGCTTAACCAACGGGGACGGAGAGAGAATAATCCGCTTTGCCAAGGAACACGATCTCTCCATATGTAATACGTTTTTCCGTATGGAATTTTTCGGAAGAGTGGTTGTTTGGTGTTGGATGCTTTGTTAATCATTGGAGGAAGATGAACAAGATTTTCATCGATGACTCTGACAGGAGGATATTGGGAGATATGATGACATTCCCGTTCAGCGATAAATTAGGTCGGGGTCAAGTTGACCCTTGCATAGCAACCAACAGGAAGAAGCTTTACTTTTCTACAGAGTTGTAAAAAAGTGTTTCGCTTCTCAGTAGAAGAAAACTTGATCTTGAGAGGTCGACCATGAGAGAGACCGGGGCGAGGTTGGTTGACTGGATGACGATGATAGCTCAGCAGGCCAACTTCGAAGTCTTCTCTGAGTTCTTCCGATCCAAGTTTTTCGATGAGTCTTGAGATTGAGTCCGTGTCCTTGGCAGAAGTTTTGCCTTCTGATCTACCCTCGGAAAGTTTCAAGATTACGGCTCGCTTGGACTTGGCTTCAAGCATCGCTTTGTTCCTGACAGTTGACTCGACCACAGCGGAATAGATGAGGCCAAAGAGTAGCAGGGGACATGCGATGCTTTAGCAAAGTCATTTCACTCCTGAGTTGATAGACTTCGGACTACAGTTCAGTTGTCATCTGTTGAAGAGGTTAGACGACATCTCTTAGAAGAGAAGTTGTGTATGGCAGAGAAACAAAGGGTATTCCGATTTCCAGCAGTTTGGAGCGCTTTTTAGATTTGACGAGACCGAAAAAGGGGCGCTTTTTAGATTTGACGAGACCGAAAAAGGGTGGTCATTCATGGCGAGACAAGAAAGCAGTTTTGGGGCGCTTTTACATTTGACGAGACCGAAAAAGGGTGGTCTCGCCATCATTCATGGCGAGACAAGAAAGGCAGTGAGAAAATACGACTCAATCCGTTCTTGCTGTCGAGAAAATTAAAAATTGGTGGGACCACGCTGCGTTACTATCGCCAAGCTTCAATTTGTTTCAGCTTGATTCTCAAAATAAAACTAGATTTAATTTTATGCAAACCTCCTTCTGAAAAGTCGGGATTTCTTTGAAAATTCGAAGGCTGATAAGGATAAGCGGAAGCATTGATAAGATGTCTCAAGAATATTATTTTATTTATTACATTGTTTACAATATCTGCATACTAAATGCGAAACAAAACGCGATGTTTTTTTTAAAAAAATTTCTCCTAATCCTAATAGTAGATTATGTTGATCAGTTCTCGTAAGATTTTTTTTAGCAATGAACTGTTCGAAATAGTCTTTTTTTTTAAATTTTTTTATTAAAATGTTTTTCCATCAAATTTTGTGGTACCTCAGGTGCTGTTTTGAGGTGTATCTTCTGTTTGAATTTATAACATTTGGAAAGTATGAAGAGAGAGAGAACGTGAAGAATTAGGAAGAAAATGAGAAAGAGAGAGAGAACAAAAGAGAGAAAAATCTAGAATATGAAACAAAGGTAATCAATCAATAGTTTCATCTCCGGAGAAAAGTGTTATGCTTTTGTGTGTGTCTTGATGGCGAAAAGAATGAGACATTGTGAAGAAAGGCACTTTCAGAGATGGTGAAGAGATAAATTGAGAAGAATACGAAGAGATGTTGTTAGAGAACATCGAAATAATATCATAGTAGAAGAGCTCACTGAAAAAGCGAGTTAAAGCTTATAATACAACGACAGAAGAGCAAGAAAGAGTGCAGACTACTTAAGAAAAGAAAAAAGAGAGTGAGGATTCGAGAGAGGGAGAGGTAAAGAAAGAATGAGAAAAGGAGAGAGAGAAAGGAAGAAGGGCCGAAAGAGAGCGAGGAAAAGAGAGAGAGAATAAGACAAAGAGAAAAAGAATGAGAGGGGAAGAATGATATAACGAGGGAAGCGAAGAGAGAGGGAGAAAGAGTCAATCAGAAAAGACTACTCAGATAGCTCGACAGAGAGTAGAGTGAAAGTGCATAGCTGCGAGCTGCTGGAGGGGAGGTATTCAAACAATTCCCCAACAGTGACAACAGATTTCCGCTGATTGGCGGCGTTAGTTGACACATCACGGTTCTCATCATTCTCATTCTCCCGTCTCATTGGGCGCGAAGTTTTTGGAGCTTTTTTTACGTTGCAGTGAAATTTTGTGTCAAAGTTAAATCAGTTCTAATAAGCGAGGGTTTATTTTGTCGTGTGTGTTATCAGTAGATAAAGTAGCGATTAACAGATTGAAACTGTCAAGAGAGAAGAGAAGAATTTGATAGGCAGAATTTTTTTTTTACAGTTAAGACTTTGGGGGAAAAACAGTAAAGATATGTTACCATTGGTTAAAAAAAGTAAATTGCATGACTTCGTGCGGCACTGGAAAGATGAGAACTTCGTGCGGCACTGGAAAGATGAGAAAATTAAAAATGAGAAAAAAGGGAAAGAAAAGAAAGTTTTTTTCTGGAAAGAAAGCACAAGCATTAAACAGGTTTGTGAGGTATCTTAGGTGTACTTTTCGAAGATGGTATACATTTCTCGTAGTTCGGAAGGAGACTTGCATTTGTTGAGATATTAAAAATCCATAGCTCTTGCGAGCGATGAAGCATGGAATAATGAGAAGCGATCTAGAGGTAAATTGCAGATAAGGTAGAATTTCTCAATATTTTAGACTCCTCCTTTCAAATAACGGTCGTTTTTACGATTCTCAAAACTTCTGTTGACCTATGATTCTGTCAGAATGATGCATCTGCTCAAAATCTTGTCTTCCGAGAGTTTTGGTTTTTTATGTTTTGAGGTTTCTGCTTGGTCAAAGATGAGAACCCTCAAGATGAGAATTTTTCCAAACTTACGAACACGGTTCTGATGCTGAGGGCGGTTGTTCGATGGATGAAGTTAAATTTCTAGCTCATTCACTGAGAAGGCTCGAACAGAACATTAGAGACCAATGAAGTTCTCAAGAAAAATCATTTGTCCCCAATTAGAGTTTTCTTCAGAAACTAGGCAAGGAGCGGGTGATTCGGCCGCTTTTTTCCCTGGTTCAGACATCTTGGTGGCATACAAATTAAATGCAAGCAAAGAGAGAAGGGAGAGGAGAAGCATAACAAGGTCCTTTCATCACGTTCAAAAAGAAAAGTACATGGGAAAGGATCGGGAGAAAGAAAATATACAAAGTGTGAGAAGGAGGGGAGAAAAAAGAGAAAGAAATATAGAGAAGAAGCGATAGAGGGAATTCATAGAGAGGAAGTAAAGATAAGGACTTTTTTCTTCAAAGCTCTGGAAAGAGTAAAGAAACAGCAGGAAAATAGAAACATACGAAGAAAAGAGTGGAGGAAAAAAAACGAAAAGAGTAAGTGAGAGAAAAAAATGGTGTAGAGAGAAAGGGCACACTTTTCTCTCGACACCCTTGTTTTCTTTGGGAGTTTTTTTCTTCGTTTCCCGCTACTTCTCAAATTCGTTGCATTCTGTTTCCTTATCCCAGTAGTTTAACTAGTTTATGTCTCTGCGTTCCTATTTTTGTCTCTGGTTGTTATTTTTTTACTTTTCTCTCTCTATCTGTACCTTTAACATTCTTTCGCTCCCTTTCTTTTTCTCTCTCTCTTTTACCTCTCTCTTTATCACCTCTTCCCTCACTGTCTCTCTCACTGGTTTCCTGGGGCCGTATGCACGTACCATTTTCGGTGGGAAATGATAAAGAAAATAATGTTAAGTGTTCTAGGATAACACTGTTTTCTACATCATTTCCCATCAAAATTGGTACGTGCATACGGTCCCTGCTCTCTTCAACATATCAATAAATCTGTTATCCATAACTTATTTTTTCTCATCTCATCACTTGTGATCCGTATGTTACACATATTATCGAAGCAGTCATACTCTCTCTTCCTCTCTCTCTCTCTCTCTCTCTCTCTCTCTCTCTCTCTCTCTCTCTCTCTATACCTTTCAACTTAGATACCTGTCGTCCTTTCTCCAAGTTGAGGGTGAACGCTCTTCTTCTGAGTCTCTCTTACTTTCTCTCTCTTTGTCTCTTCCTCTTTCTGTTTTTCTGGTCTGGAGAAGAGCAACGCAGAAGAAGAGAGAGATAGAGAGAAAGAGATGAGACTCAACGCGCTGTGAGAAGAGGTTCGCGAGAACGAAGAGTGTGGAAATATAGCGGAGTTCAGGGAGAAGGAAGAAAGAAAAGTAAGGGATTGGAAAGCGGAGACATCTCTTCTCTCCCTGCTATCGTTGTGCCCGGGTCGAGTGCTTGAGAAGGGCTACAAGTGTCTTCGAAGTTGTTGATTGGTTGATGATCGTGCATTTTTCCGCTCCGCCGTAGCTTCTTCGTACTTTTCGAATCCGATTTCATGTTTTCGGCTCCGATGCCCCCCTGATTCTGTCTTTTTTGCCTTCAGATTCGCAGTTATTTCATGTTCAGTTTTTAATTAGCTGCAGCTCTTGGTTTGTCGGCTTAAATACGAATTGTTTCTTTATTCATCGGCTTTCATCTCGTGTATCTGATTTAATCCCCGATTGAGACCGTTTAAAATCGTTCAAGTTAATTAAATGATGTCTAGAAGATTAGCTACCGAGCTGTCTGCGGGTTATCCTTCTCTCATCTTAGCCTATTTGATTCGGTGAAAACGAATAGCTTTTCCCCGCAGACCTCCTAGCTCTTTCTCGTGGGCCTCCCTAGCACACGCTTCTCATCGTCTATCTCATTGACATTACTTCACTTCATACACCTCCCGGCTAATATTCTTATGCTCATCTGCAGTCTGTTTGCGAGTTCCGATTGCTTCACTGTCTCTTCCCTATAAAATTCTCTTTTCTTCGTTGCTTGCTACTGAATATCGGCTCTTATCAGCTCTCCCTCTTTCTCTCTCCCCCTTTGTTCTTCCTCAACCTCTCCTCTCTCTCTCTCTCTCTCTCTCTCTCTCTCTCTCTCTCTCTCTCTCTCTCTCTCCCTCTCTCCCTACCTCTTTGTTATACTAAATCTTCCCCTCCCTCTCTCCTAATTCTTTCCTCTAGCTGTTTTCATTTATTTCTCTCTTTTTTCTTTTCTTTTCTAATCTCTGTCTCCTTGTTTTCACTCATTCTCTCTCTTCTAACACTCTCTGACTTACTCTTACTTCTCGCTATGCTGCGCGTTGTTTGGTTATCGCAACAAGTCACGTTATCTAAAAAGAGCAGAATACAAGTGGTGTTGAATTGAAAAAAATACACAAATTGATGTTTTTCTCCCGTTTTCGCGTTCAACTTGCTTTGTTCTCGTTGTGAGCATTGCACTCGCAAATATTACTTTCTAACATATGCCCCTTTGATATCACTTTTTGCTACCGGATACCCATCAAATGCCCCTTTGATATCACTTTTTGCTACCGGATACCCATCAAATGCCCCTTTGATATCACTTTTTGCTACCGGATACCCATCAAATTTGTTTTACACAAGTGCTTCTTAAACCTAAACCGCTTCTTGCTACCTGATACTTCAAAACATTGACTGTTTTCGTGATATGGTATCTCAAGTTTGAGCCTCATTTGCCAGTAGTTAGCAACTAATACTCGAACCTAATTTTGCATTCGGTTGATCTTTGATATCAACTCTTTTGCTTCGGGTTACTTCATCGCCAATAGTTGAAATTATCTTTTATTCATAAAGTGAATATCTTTATTTTACATTGAAACTTGAAGATAGCAATCCTGATTTTTCTACTGCAAAATGACTCTAAAAGTGTTTACATTCCTTGCTCCGGGTCTATGTAAATATTTCACGGAGAATTATCTGTTCACAAACGGGTGTATTTAAAATTTACAGTAAAAATGAGACTGAAGCACGCAAATCGTGCTGAGAGAAAAAGCAGTTCGACGAAAAAGGATGATGTACTGTATGTCTCCACACACTAATTCAATCTAAATCGTCTTTTTATTCGATACAAAATTTCATTCGAAATTTCGCTATGTAAAATGCTATGATTTGAGTCAAATAAAAAAAATTTGCGCATTTTCTGAACGACAAAAAATATTCTGTTTTTACCGTTTGGTTTCGAAATACTAAGGGACTTTGAAAGTGTAAGAGATAGTATATAGGGATAAAGCACTGTCCGAAAAGCCAAAACTCGGGTTAAGTTCCCGACCATTTTTTTTTATTTTGTTGGAGTTTCTGTGTGCATAGTCTTTTCCTTTGTACAATAACCAAGAGTTGTGGTTTACGACTTCCATTCCTTCGCATGGCTCAAATCGTATCTTTCAAACTTTGTGATGCTACAGTTGTCTTGTTTGTGATCGTCATCAAATAGCAGCTCCTCTTCATCAGTTGATAGCGGTGCCAGTTCTCTAATCCGCGTAAAACCGAGAATCAGCTGACTGTTTTCCAATTTAATGATGCAAATCGGAACCCGATAAGCATATCACACACCATGGAGGTTATGGATCGATGGAGTTGCTCTGCCAAGTAGATGGTCTGGATCAGCTCTATCCCACGCCGGACTGCGTCTCTGACTTTTTGTACCGTCTCGTTCCTAAGCCCTACGATCTCTTTCCTAAGTCGTATGGTCTCGTTCCTAAGGGGTACGATCTCGATAGCATAACCTTTGCGTAAACAGAAAAAAATATGGAAAACTTTTTTCCTGAGTTCTTGAGTTAATTGCCTAATTGTAAGTGAATCAAACTTTGCACTGTCTGGAGCTGCACTGTCTGGAGCTGCACACAAACCCGAGGAGAAAGCGTGAGGTGATAGCTGACAAGCAGATAAGAATGAGGGATAGGATCGTGCCAAGAGAATGCAGGAAGTTTGAGAAAAAAATTCACTGTCTGACACTGCAAGCTGCACTCTAGGTAGAAAATGGGAGACGCAGTCCGGCGTGCGGTAAAACCCCATCTTTTATCCCCTAGCTCGTCTCTCACAACTTTGAACTACCCGCTCGGAGAGGGGTAGCAAACAAATTTTCGAAGTTCAGGTGACCTATGGTGAGCTATGTAACCGTTTGGTTCCATGACTATTCACTCCCGACTCCCGACGACGGACACTTTCACAAAATAAAATTTTTGTGAAGCTCAATGTTTATCAAAAATAAAATGTAAAGTTTTTCTTTTCAAAAACTAGCTTCGTGAAAGATATCAAGCGGTGAAGTTGTGTGCACGCTCGCTCCGGAGTGAATTGTCGTAGGAGTGAATAGTCGTGATACCAACCGTTTAGTAAAGAAAAGTGAGTGATAATGAAACAATCGACTTCGAAAAGATGATTACAGCTTTTTTATTGACCTTTAATCTGTGGAACCCTTTCATCTAGGTGTTGTCAGTGTTACTAAATAATAGCAAGTCAGCGTTACTAAATAATATCACTTGGTTCGATGATTGCAGTTTGTTTTACACGGTAGCTCGGAACGCCTCTGTTAAGTTTTGATTGAACGAGAAAAAAAACCGTTTGATCGGAGAAGTTACGCAGAGGATTGTGCGTCAAAGCTGAGCATTATGTGGTTCTTTGAAGTGTTCGTTCTCTGAGTTCCCATGACGTCACTGCAACACGCGAGAAGAAGAGAATATACAAGGAAATACGAAGTCTTTTCCTCGCCTTCCGCTTTCGCGAGAATCGAAGAGGTTATTAGGTGGAACTGACAACTAGAAACTTCGGCTTTGGAAAGGCCTACAAGCAACATTCTTCCAGAGCCAGATTAGAACTCATTCAAGGATGTATTGTCTTTTGTTGTTGAAGGCCTATAACGGTAATTAGATTGAATAGCAAACTCATTTAAGCGAATTCTTTTTTTAGTTTTATAAGATTCTGATACCTTTAAACAGATAACCTTTTTGCATGCAGTTGTGTAGCAACAATTATTCTCGAATAACACAACAAAAGTTTTCACTTAAAATCCACAAAATCTCGAAGCATCGTACTTCTAAATATTTACAGCTGCACTTTATAGTCCAAATCGTTGTTCTAATTCACTAAACAGTAGAACTATTTTATTGCTCTGGGTGAAGGTCGAAGTGGGTTGTTTTGTTCCCTTCTCGATGATCTTCGGTTCTTTCGTATCTCACGCATTATACAATGGCTCAGTCATGTACTTTGTTCTACCTAATTTCCAAGTTTTACAATCAGTATTGATTGAGTTGATGTGTGACATTCTTTTCTTCTTGGTTCATGTCGCGCTCCGAAATCCACTCTTTGGAAAGGCTGAAATTTTCAAATTTACCAATTCCATTGCTTTTTTCGTCCGTAAACATCTACCAATTTTCGTCCGTGACGCAATACTAGCTTTTTTAAGAGTTTTATAGTCGAAAATTGTTGAAGCTTTAGAACCCGGAAAAACAGCACTGTGGTTTGGGAAAATCCTGGGCAAAAGCAGACATTAGAAGAATGACGACCGAGGCTGAGAAAGCGGGCAGCTCTGAGGCAGCAGGAGTCAAGCAACAAGAGGAGAGCTCCACAGTCATACCTGTCAAGGTTGGTTAGCAGGGCTCAATACCCATTTGGTTGTAGTTTGCCCAGAGTTATCCCCAAGGGCAGCCCTTTGGGAGAGTTGGATGGAGATCCTTTAGAAAACGGAAAACTTTCTGACGTTTTAGCTTGCGCCAATTCGAATATTCATTTCCACTCCATAGGTGAACTGCCTGGCAAAAAAAATTTCTAAGGTGACCGACCTAACGACCCTGTCCCTTATCCGAAACATTTTTTCACAGTGTTTCAGAGTTTTCACAGTTAAATTTGAGGGAAACTATCTTTTTTTCTCGACATAAGTAGAGCGTTTTATTAGCCATAACTCTACCTCAACGGTTTCGTTAAATTATAAGTGAAACTTTCAGTTTACTTAAGCGTTCGACCTATTGAAAAATACAGAGATATTTTACCTATGGACCACACCTTAGTAGATGGGATTCTGTACTCATTGAGACCCAGCCACGCGGGCTTTCGTACTCGATCGAGGTGTCACTTGTAAGAATGTAATGTGTTATGATAAGCATACAGCGTGTTGATGTATTAGTTTGAGACAATAAACCCTTGTTCATGATTTGTCAGTTGTTTTTGGAGGTTTTTGAACATTCTCGTATAGGCAATACATGATAGAAGCCTAAAAGGCGAATTTTAAGTGAAAGAGCTCAGTCGATGGAGGTTGTCTAACCGAAAAAGAGTGAATTTGCGGTTTCCCCTACTGTTGAGTTTGATCTGCTTCCGAATCCTAGTTTTTAAGAATCAGAACTAGGGATCCTTGTATCAGTATCTTTGATCGTGAAATTGGTGATAAAGTATTTTAACAGTTCGTTTGACGAAGACACAGAGTTTTTTGTTCTAAAAGCGGAAAGGTTTCTGAACCCGAGGGTAGAAAGATCAATAAGGTATAAAAAGAGCCAGAAAGAGTTTTCCGTAACAACTTCTAACCGAATAAAGGAATCAAGTTGATATTCGTTGTTGGAAATAGAGGTCCCCGCGGATTGTGAGATTTGATATTTTCGCCCCAACTGACGACCTATACTTAAAGTCTACCGGAGCGACTCCAGACAGCAGAGACTCCGGACACGAGAGCTGTGCGAGTGTGACACCCGATGCAGAGCGGGCGCTCACACCAGGTCAGAGAGAAGAGAAAGAAAGACTGAGAGGAAAGGGAGGAGAGAGAGAGAGAGAGAATGTTAGAGATACGAGAGAGAGGGAGAGGCTAACAAACTGAAGAGAAAAACAAGATATTAGAGAAAAGGAGCGATGCGAGAGTAGAGCCAAAGAGAGACACGAGAGATCAGAAAGAGAAGGTGAGCAGGGGTTTTTTAGTCGGTCCGAAAATCCTACAGACGCTCGCCGGAGGTGAAAATTTTTGTATAAAGACACTTGCCTTACATCTGGAAATTTTTTCAAGTTTCAATTTTTTGAAATGAAAAGTTTTTTGAAAAATTTCCACCCTTATAATATAAAAAAATTTTACAAAAGGGTTTTCCCTAGTGAGTTAAAAAGACAGACGCCCGCTTAAGGTCTAAAACAGACAGCCGTCGACTGGCGACCGGACATGATTAAATAACCCCTGAAGGTGAGATAGAAGAGAAGGCAGAGAGAGGCAGAACCGTGTAAATTAAGCGAAGCCTAAGAAAAAGAAGAAAATGATTTCAAGAAATGAAAGTGAGAAATCCTAACTAAAAGTGAGTTCAAGTTATGTTCCAGTTTGGGTATTCGGGAAACAAAACGGGCCACATAGGCCAGAAGCATCGCTAGCCTGTGGGTACTCCCTTTGTCTTTTTCACTTTCTCTTTAACTTTTACCTCACTCTTTTCTTTCTTTCTCTCTCTCTCTCTCTCTCTCTCTCTCTCTCTCTCTCTCTCTCTCTCTCTCTCTCTCTCTCTCTCACTCCTCTGCTTATAGTGGAATAAAAATGGCAAATAGAGGCAAGTTTATGTGGAGCTTGTAAAAGATACCAATCGTTCCCGGTCGAGTTCTGAATCTCTATTCTCAAAAAGTAGATTAGGTTAACTTGAGGAATTGGAAAAAACTAGTAACTTTTCAATGGCTAGCAGGAAGAGAAAGAGTGCGAAAGATGAAGAGAAAAAGGGAGAAACCCGGAAAAGGAAAGACCGATGAGGGGAAGAAGAAGAGTGAATGAGTCCTGGAACGGCACTTAAGAAGAAGACTCTCTTAAAGATGTGAAAGACGCGAGTGGAGCGAGCGCAGCTTCCGAGACGGTCTTCCTTCTGCACATCGAGTCTCCATCTGGAGGGAATGGCGTAGAACGTTTTGATGTGCAGGTCAACAACACCGAGATGATACAGGAGATTCATCAGGTCAGAGTGGCAATTATCTGAGGAAGACAAGGGGACTCAACACTGGTACAACAGTATTCTCTTACTTAGGAAGATTTCTGGAAGAACTTAACTGATGACATTTGGAGACAATATCAAGTACACCCAGAAGGAGTCAAACATACAGTTTTCATTGTATTTAATGAGATCCAAAAAACCACAGAAAACGGTTTTATTTGAAGCAGAGGCCCGCTATAGTAAAAAAAATATCGGTTTATTGATCCGAAAACTTCTGGTAATAATGGTTCCCCTTCATAAATGTGAAACTGATTGCCCTCGAAGGTTGAAACAGAGAGGCGCCAACAGACGGTCGTGCATTAATATTGAACGCTGGGAGTCGATTCACATGAACTTGATGACGAAGTTGAAAACGACCGCTCGTCCGACAGGGTGTTTCTCTGACTCGCATTGCGGGTAAAAAAACTATGCGCTTTCCAAAAACATTGAAATCTATGCGCTTGGAAAAAAATTTTCTCGGATTTTCCGTAGGGAAAGTCGAAATCACTGGAAAAATCTTATGTTGAACTTAAATTTTAAAAACCTATGCGCTCAAAAAAAAGTTGTGCGGGTGCTAAGAAACACCCTGTCGTCCGAGTGGATAATGAGAAACAAGGGAAAGGTGAGAAGCAAAGAAAACGATATTCATTCTCCTCCTAATTAACAAGATAAATTTTTCGACAAGTGTTGATAAGCTACGATTAACAACACAGTTACTTGAACAATGTTTCGGGGTCTAAAACTAGTTTCCCCTAGTGGGGTCAAAAACTAGTTTCCCCTAGTGGGGTTAAAAACTAGATTTCTAGTAGGGTCAAAAACTAGTTTCCCCTAGTGGGGTCAAAAACTAGTTTTCACTAGTGGGGTCAAAAACTAGTTTCCCCTAATGGGGTTAAAAACTAGTTTCCCCTAGTGGGGTCAAAAACTAGTTTCCCCTAGCGGAGTCAAAAACTTTTTTCCTTCCTTGAAGGTGCTTCTCGAGCGCGAAGCGACTTGTCATCGCACCTGTTTCTCGCTTCAATTGGATGGGAAGTCCCTGGATCATTTCAGCGAGATCCGCAATGTACCGGGTCTGAAGAGTGGAGCAACTCTTCATGTCGTAGAAGGTTAGCTGCTCCAGTACTTCTTATCAGTGTCTGACCTCGAAACACACTGGCAACAGTGGCCATTCGTGACTCTACAGCCTTAAGAGCCGGTCACGGATGGAGCCGGATCATCCAGTCCAGAATCGAGCGCGACCTCAGGTGGCGGATAGAGGGACGCCTCCCTACGAAGAATTCGTGATGGGAGGTAGCGGGAGAAATCCCGCCGCGGACCAAAACTGGGTAGTATAGCTCATCAAAGGAGGGCGATGCCGGACCGGCCTGGGCATGCCACCGGACAAAACATTAGCCGATACTCCGCTATACTTTTCAATGGCGAGTCGAGGCGCCAGTAAAATAACCTCTTGCCCTTCTCCGGTTAACGAATGGGTCTCGCCAAGAGGATCTCCGACTGCGGTGCGAGTGTAGACGGAGAAAATCTCTCCGGACTCAAAAGGATCCTCACCACCAACCTATCCCAAAAGGACTCCCCTCGACAGGACCTATGGGCAAGACAACAACAACATCAGTGTCTGACCAGGCGTTGAATGAGAACGGTCTAAGGGATGTTTGTACGCGCCGAGCGAGTACATGCGGAAAGGCAAAAAGGGTGAAAAAAGTAGAGAAAAAGTAAAATAGAACGGGAAAAAGAGAATGTAGATCATTTCTGGCGCGAATAAGTATGCGCCAACATAGCTGGTAAGGGTAAATATTCAACACCTCGTTGGATGAGATAACCGAAGAACAAACTTTTTGCTTCTCGGGCAACCTTGTCCAATACGCTACCGCTGCAAAAAGTCTTTTTTTTTTGTTTTTCTCTGTGCTTTGAAAGAGAAATACTTTCACGAATGGACTCAATAATGAACCTGGATGAAATAGTTCAGTCCGCATGCCTCAGAAATTTTTTTAAAAAAAATTAATCAATCGGAGCAAAAGCTTAAAATAATTTAAAATGAATATTCGCCATAGTCTAGGAGAGGATTGAGCCGCTCTTTTTCATTAAATGATTTTGTGTGAAGTACGGCCCGACGAAAAAAGCGTCGAGAAAAATCAAATCCAGCCGTTTCTCTTATAGGCCCATACACGTTGCGCGAAGCGCGCATCCATGTGAGACACGTGCGTGACCTGGCGCGCTCTCCGGACACAACGGAGGCGGCGTCAGCGGTAGAGGGCGCCTCTCTCTCCTATCTGCCCGCCGTCGGACTGGCGGACAAGAAGCCCGAGAAGCCAATACCCGGGGAAAAGGTCAGTTCTACCAACAAAAAAAAATCCCATAGGTAGTAAGACATTTTATGCAGATCCGAAAAGGCTCTAAAACCCCTAGGTTTTTGCCCGATAGGACCGCCGTTCTCAGAAGAGAATACAAGAGGTAGGATGAAGTCTTACCGTATGTGGGCTAGTTCATACAGGTTATCGTATTGTTCTCTTCATTCAAACTTCTCTTGTTTATATTTCCCTAGTTGAAGCGTGTTTTACTCTCGGTTTTTAGGCCCTTAGGAAGCGGTAATATTTTTGAACATAGGGGTTTTTTGCACATTTAAATTGAACAAAGATTTCTGCTGAAATTTAACAGAGACAACAGACGATATGACTTGACCAATTGAATCATGGATGCAGTGCGCGCTCATTTTCTCTTTTTCGTTGAGAGCTAAGAGGCGGGCGAGTATGGCTAGAAGGTAGAGCGTGAACTAGGTAATGGGAACATAAATGTAGCCCAAAATGTCATTTTCGGCGGGAAATTCGTTATTCAGAACATGAAAATTAGTTTTTTTTAAAAAGCCAACTCTGCTTTATGCATTCTTTCTTGCGCTTTCGTTTTAATATCATCTCACGCTAATTTTGTTTAGAATACGCCATTAGATGGTTTACCGCCCGACAATATTATGCCGGGCTGCACGCATAGACCTCTCTCGGGGATTCTGCCGCCGGCCGTTCAAGGTGAGTGATTTTGCGAGGAGGGGGGGGGGGGAGCGAAAACTTTCAGATTGCCAAGATCTGGTTTGATTGAAGAAGCACGGGAACCTTTCTAGTGATATTGATTATTTTATTGAAAACATAAGTTTTGAGTAAAGTTCGGAAATCTGTCCTATGCAGGGGTTAAATGGTTACCGTACCAGCTATGTTGGCGCATACATGTTCGCGCCGAGAATGATCTACATTCTCTTCTCCTTCCGTTCTGTTTCACTTTTTCTCTACTTCTTTTTTCACTCTTTTTGCCTTTCCTCATTCCTTTTTTTCACTCGCTCGGCGCGTACAAACATGGCTTAGACCGGCTTTATTTAACGCCTTGTCCTATGCTAGAATTTTATGCAATCTACTCGTCAGAAAAGTTTTATGACTTCTTGAACTTGTACATTCAACCATCGATAAAGTCTCGGAAGCAGGGGTTAAATAGTCATGTCAGACCTTCTGTTAAATAGTCATGTCAGACCTTCTGTTAAATAGTCATGTCAGACCTTCTGTTAAATAGTCATGTCAGACCTTCTGTTAAATAGTCATGTCAGACCTTCTGTTAAATAGTCATGTCAGACCTTCTGTTAAATAGTCATGTCAGACCTTCTGTTAAATAGTCATGTCAGACCTTCTGTTAAATAGTCATGTCAGACCTTCTGTTAAATAGTCATGTCAGACCTTCTGTTAAATAGTCATGTCAGACCTTCTGTTAAATAGTCATGTCAGACCTTCTGTTAAATAGTCATGTCAGACCTTCTGTTAAATAGTCATGTCAGACCTTCTGTTAAATAGTCATGTCAGACCTTCTGTTAAATAGTCATGTCAGACCTTCTGTTAAATAGTCATGTCAGACCTTCTGTTAAATAGTCATGTCAGACCTTCTGTTAAATAGTCATGTCAGACCTTCTGTTAAATAGTCATGTCAGACCTTCTGTTAAATAGTCATGTCAGACCTTCTGTTAAATAGTCATGTCAGACCTTCTGTTAAATAGTCATGTCAGACCTTCTGTTAAATAGTCATGTCAGACCTTCTGTTAAATAGTCATGTCAGACCTTCTGTTAAATAGTCATGTCAGACCTTCTGTTAAATAGTCATGTCAGACCTTCTGTTAAATAGTCATGTCAGACCTTCTGTTAAATAGTCATGTCAGACCTTCTGTTAAATAGTCATGTCAGACCTTCTGTTAAATAGTCATGTCAGACCTTCTGTTAAATAGTCATGTCAGACCTTCTGTTAAATAGTCATGTCAGACCTTCTGTTAAATAGTCATGTCAGACCTTCTGTTAAATAGTCATGTCAGACCTTCTGTTAAATAGTCATGTCAGACCTTCTGTTAAATAGTCATGTCAGACCTTCTGTTAAATAGTCATGTCAGACCTTCTGTTAAATAGTCATGTCAGACCTTCTGTTAAATAGTCATGTCAGACCTTCTGTTAAATAGTCATGTCAGACCTTCTGTCGGCGAGCCTCTGTTTTTCCAAATCATAAGAGAGGACCCTTAAGTAAAACAAACAAAATTTTGCGCGGGCCTCTGTTTTTTTCATCATAAGGGGAGACCCTTAAGTAAAAGTACTGTACCCTTAAGTAAAAGTACTGTACCCTTAAGTAAAAGTACTGTACCCTTAAGTAAAAGTACTGTACCCCTTAAGTAAAAGTACTGTACCCTTTTCTTGCACACTAAAAAACCCCTGCTCGGAAGACTTTATTACCTTCACAGCCAGGCCAAAAAGGGAGTATAAAAGATTTCCCAAAAAGTATTCGTTCTTTATTCATGCTGTACATCAGGAAAAGTTACAAGTTACAACGGATAACTGTCACCGAAAAGGTAAACTACTAAGAGGATAGAGAGAGAGAGAGAGAGAAAGAGAGAGAGAGTGAGTGAGTGAGTGAGTGAGAGAGAGAGAGAGAGAGAGATTTAAAGGCTGGAGCTGGACATGTGTAATATGCCCTTTTCGTAGGTGAACCTTTGTTTGTTTCTCAGCAGGCAAGCCATCAGCTGCACTCCGAAACCTGGCGCTCAACCCGTACAACCCACCGTTGCCGAATCGAAAGCTCAAGGTTAGCCAAAAAAAAAACCTGGTTTTTGTTGTTCCTTGTACAATGGTTTAACCAGCTCTCCAGACTTACCCTAGTTTTCTTGTCTTCTCAGCAGAATTAAAGTTGAGGTTTTGAGAGTAGCATTTGTTGACATGAATTGGTTAAATGATTGATGGAATAGTGATGAGAGCAAGTTTGTATTGTAATCATTAGGTAAGATAACTGTATTTTCCGGGAAATAGTTGTACTCTCAACACACCGTAATCTCAGGGAGACATACTGTACGTGGATGCAGAGACTGTAGAAAGGCGTCACGTGCACATCACGTGCTGCACGCAGGGATTCTATGTGAATGCATCTGATGAAGACAATTTCCGACCACACGCCGCCACGCAGAAGACGCAAATTTACCACAGGTGCTCTCACTCGAAGAGTTGACATTGGTTACATGGTTTGTTGAACGGCTGAGCTAAGTGGTACTCAACTACGGGGATGGAATAGTTCTCTCACCATAGGGGAACAGTTCGAAGTTTTTCTTATTTTTGGGTTTGTGGAAGCACTCCATAAAGTTTTCTATCTTAGAGTTTGAAGCGGAGTTGTCGTAATTGATGGCGAGAAGGAAAGTTTACTTGCCCAGACTCTGTTTATAGCTTCAGATTTCTCTTTTTCTTTTCTCTCTCTCTCTCTCTCTCTCTCTCTCTCTCTCTCTCTCTCTCTCTACCTTTCAACTTGGATACCTGACGTCTTGAATTATCTCTCTCTGCAGTCTTGTTGATCTCCTCACTTCCGTAAGTCCGGCATTCAAGAAGAATTTCGCGGTTCTCATCAAGAAACGAGCGGAGA
The DNA here is from genome assembly GCA_964056735.1 of Allodiplogaster pararmata. Lineage (NCBI taxonomy): Eukaryota > Metazoa > Nematoda > Chromadorea > Rhabditida > Diplogasteridae > Allodiplogaster > Allodiplogaster pararmata. The sequence goes on from OZ057403.1 coordinate 32,327,985, forward strand.
GGTGCGTTGATCATCACTTTTTTCATTTTTTTAAAAAGATCCTATTCAGGTTTACTTCTCGTCTCTCGTGACGAAAAGGATACATACTGTATGTTTTGCTTGATTTCGTGCTTACAGACACATTTTGGATCGTCTGCCAACGCCTTATCCGCAGTTCTCTTGGCTTGCGCCGCCTGGTGAGGTGCACGAAGACTCTCTGCGAGCGGAAGACGCGACGCAGCCGCATCGCGTGGGCATCGAAGATCATCTACCGGGACAAATTAGAGATTGGAATGAGGTATGAAACGGGGAAAGATGAAAAGTGAAAAGAATAGGTTGTTTTTAAATTAAAAAAAATCAAGAAAGGAGGAGCTCAAATAAAGTTCTTAAACGTAAGAGACACCCGCAAACAGATCGTGTAGATCAAAAACCTCGTCGTGAGGGAATGGCATGGTTGTGCTGGCGGTGGAAGTTGTGCAATTCCATCTGAACTAAGACTATTTATCTCTAGGTTTTTTGGGAAGCGATAAGAAAAGACTCTCTGCTTGGGTTAGACACCTTGGCGGAAAGAATTCAGAATGCGAATAGTGTAAAGGAAGGGGAAACTGTTGAGTTCAGGAGCTCCAAGTAACGAATGAGATGGCGAAGTCGACGCTCCAAGAGCGAGTGGTGCGAGACAGGAGCATCTTCAAGGTAGTACAGTTTGCGAAACAATACCATTTTGTCACAGGTCTAAAGAGAGCAGAATGTTATTTTTCTACTACTTCATTCATTCATTCAAGAGTTTGTCAAATATGAAGCGGTTGAATTCGAGAATACAAGCAATCACAAGCACTCGAGGTATTATGTGTAAAACGCACCCAATGAAGTGATTGAAAGTCGATTCAGCGAAGATCCAGTAAATTATAGATTTTAGGAAAATCTGTCATTTCATTTGTTCTTTGTCTTGGGCTATTCAGAAAATTAATGTGAGAAAGTTGGAGAAGACTGTAAGGGGCACGATTATTATGTCTTCGAGTGTAAGGGGCACGATTATTATGTCTTCGAGTGTCTAGAAAATGTCTTCTTGCTACTCTCAATAGCGTATTTTGTGAGAATATACTATCTGACTCTCCCCACTGCTGCTAATCACACTAGCAGTGATCTAGCAGGCAGCCACTGGTTCTACCAGGATAGGTCTGTCCTGCATCTCAGGGGAGCGCGTACCCTGCCACGAGGCGGGAACAAGCGCGAGGAAGATTATTATTATACTATCTGAAACCAAGAGTGTGCGGGTAGTTCTTGCTTAATTTTCATTTGTTTTATACTATAAACACTATCAGGGACCAATGGAGTAAGTACCTGTTCTACCAGATTATGTCTGTTTATCATGTCAGTGTAGAGTACACTACCCTAGGACGACAACAAGCACGAGAAAGCGGATGATTATTGGATAGTGTCTCTGAAAAAAACTTAAATAGCCTGCCAAAAGGTTTTCGTTTCTAGATCCACTCGGACTTCATCTCTGCGGCGGTGCGGGGCGCACAGGCAGTCATTGAAGGGAACGTGATGGCGATCAACCCGGCAGATGAACCGAAGACGCACATGTTCATTTGGAACAATATCTTCTTCTCGCTGGGTTTTGACGTCAAAGATCACTACAAAGTTAGCGGCTCTAGTTCTATCAGAGGGCTTAGGAAAGTGCAAGAGATTGTGTGGTAACGGTAATTCAAAGGCCGAGAGCTCGGCTTCCGCCCAATGACCCATTATTGCGCGAGTTTTTTTGGCGAGCAAGGTCTGTTTATCTTTTTGAAGAAATCTTGAAGTTGGAGAGCAAGAAAAATCAGTAGCCTGTATAATTTGCAGGCCAAAAGTGTGCTTAGAGTTCTAAGTAGGAAAAAAAATGTATTTGATTTGGTAAAGTTATTTTAGAAATTTGGCCGAACTGGTGATAAAATTAATGACACGAACTTAGTTTGTAGCTGACGCTCTGAGTTTGGTAAAACTTTGAAAGTTTGAAGCTGACGCTCTGAGTTTGGTAAAACTTTGAAAGTTTGAAGCTGACGCTCTGAGTTTGGTAAAACTTTGAAAGTTTGAAGCTGACGCTCTGAGTTTGGTAAAACTTTGAAAGTTTGAAGCTGACGCTCTGAGTTTGGTAAAACTTTGAAAGTTTGAAGCTGACGCTCTGAGTTTGGTAAAACTTTGAAAGTTTGAAGCTGACGCTCTGAGTTTGGTAAAACTTTGAAAGTTTGAAGCTGACGCTCTGAGTTTGGTAAAACTTTGAAAGTTTGAAGCTGACGCTCTGAGTTTGGTAAAACTTTGAAAGTTTGAAGCTGACGCTCTGAGTTTGGTAAAACTTTGAAAGTTTGAAGCTGACGCTCTGAGTTTGGTAAAACTTTGAAAGTTTGAAGCTGACGCTCTGAGTTTGGTAAAACTTTGAAAGTTTGAAGCTGACGCTCTGAGTTTGGTAAAACTTTGAATAAAGTTCGCTGAGTTTATGCGATCATTGTATGGCCATTTGACTATTTCTTGTTCGTTTGCGTGATAGAAGATGAATCGGGAGCCGTGAGTTCAAATTCTTCAGCTACCGAGATTTTTGTAGGAGTTGGGAGGTGACGCGGCAGCTTTCGCTGCAACATCAGCCGACTTGGCGGGCGTACGGGCGTACTCCACAGTGGAGAACAGCAAGCTGTCCACCCTGGGCATGGCTGTGATTGACTACCGAGGATACAGAGTCACCGCCCAGAGTATCATACCAGGCATACTTGAGCGAGAGCAGGTAAGGGGAGGGGGTACTGCGTAGGACAGAGAGAGAGGGAGAAAGAGTATAAGGCAAAGGGAGAGAGAGAGAGTATTACGGAAAGGGAGAGAATTCAGATTCTGGTCATACGCACTAATACTTGTGAAAAATCTGAGTCTATCTTCCAATGCGGTAAGAGACGCAGAAAAATGAGAGAGCCGACGAGAGGATTGAAAGCAGAGAAAGTTGAATGATTTGGGAATCAGAAGATAATGAAACAGGGAAGAGGGCTGATAATGGGAGGTACTGAGAGAAGTAGTATTCTAGTTGCTCTATAGTTTATAGTTCATCCATAAGGGCTCAGAACCTTTTGCATCGAAAAACCATTCAAATAATCTTCTTTGCGGTCGTTTTTCGGAGTCTTTAATGAGAAAGATTTTTGGAAGAGGAAAGGGTCTTGTCGGGGAGATAAAAGGGTCTTTTCGAGAAAAGGGTCCTTTTAATGGGAGAGAAAAGGGTCTTTTCGATGTTATGTAAAAATGACTTGCAAAATTTGACATGGGTGAGGAACAAACTGTTTCTTAACACCCGCAGAAAGAATATGTATATCAAGATGACTAAAGATGAGTGAACGGTATGCCTTTGAAAGAGCGCGAGAGCGTGTGATGTAAAATTAAGGATGCAGACGATTTTTTTAAAACTAGCTTTTTTAAATAGCGCATAGAAATGCGCATATATTGAACCCGCAGTGCGGGTTCAATCAAAAACAAGTGAAAAATTGAATCTGACTCATCCCTCAGATCACAACATTATACCATACATACAAAGGGGTCATTGGATTTGACGCGAACCAAATTACAGGAGCAATCTGTCGTTTACGGTTCAATCGATTTCGGTAAGACGGTTGTGTCGCACGAGAAGTATCATGAGCTTTTGGAGCGAACAGCGACGGAGTTGAAGATGTTACCTCATGAGGTAGGGAGAATAGAGAGAGAGAGAGAGAGAGAGATGAAGTGAGGGAACGAAAAAGGGTTGAAGAGTGCGCAACCAGGGTAGCTCACTACGCTAGAATCACATCAGTAATGATTTTAAGTGAATAAGTATAATAGAAAGTGAGTAAACAATTTTAATAAGTTTCATGTTTTAGGGTGAATTTTGTTGAACAGAAAAAGAAAATGAAGATAGTTTGATTAGGAAGATTTGAAGTTTATATTACGCAAAGTTTTTTTAATATTGCCTGAAAAATCTTGAGAAAGTCATCGAAAGGACAGAGGACTTAGGGGAACAGAGAGATGTTGGGGTTGAGAGGACTTAGGGAACAGAGAGAGATGTTGGGGTTGAGAGGACTTAGGGGAACAGAGAGAGATGTTGGGGTTGAGAAGACTTAGGGGAACAGAGAGAGATGTTGGGGTTGAGAGGACTTAGGGGAACAGAGAGAGATGTTGGGGTTGAGAGGACTTAGGGGAACAGAGAGAGATGTTGGGGTTGAGAGGACTTAGGGGAACAGAGAGAGATGTTGGGGTTGAGAGGACTTAGGGGAACAGAGAGAGATGTTGGGGTTGAGAGGACTTAGGGGAACAGAGAGAGATGTTGGGGTTGAGAGGACTTAGGGGAACAGAGAGAGATGTTGGGGTTGAGAGGACTTAGGGGAACAGAGAGAGATGTTGGGGTTGAGAGGACTTAGAAGAACAGAGAGAGATGTTGGGGTTGAGAAGACTTAGGGGAACAGAGAGAGATGTTGGGGTTGAGAGGACTTAGGGGAACAGAGAGAGATGTTGGGGTTGAGAGGACTTAGGGGAACAGAGAGAGATGTTGGGGTTGAGAGGACTTAGGGGAACAGAGAGAGATGTTGGGGTTGAGAGGACTTAGGGGAACAGAGAGAGATGTTGGGGTTGAGAGGACTTAGGGGAACAGAGAGAGATGTTGGGGTTGAGAGGACTTAGGGGAACAGAGAGAGATGTTGGGGTTGAGAGGACTTAGGGGAACAGAGAGAGATGTTGGGGTTGAGAAGACTTAGGGGAACAGAGAGAGATGTTGGGGTTGAGAGGACTTAGGGGAACAGAGAGAGATGTTGGGGTTGAGAGGACTTAGGGGAACAGAGAGAGATGTTGGGGTTGAGAGGACTTAGGGGAACAGAGAGAGATGTTGGGGTTGAGAGGACTTAGGGGAACAGAGAGAGATGTTGGGGTTGAGAAGACTTAGGGGAACAGAGAGAGATGTTGGGGTTGAGAGGACTTAGGGGAACAGAGAGAGATGTTGGGGTTGAGAGGACTTAGGGGAACAGAGAGAGATGTTGGGGTTGAGAGGACTTAGGGGAACAGAGAGAGATGTTGGGGTTGAGAGGAATTAGGGGAACAGAGAGAGATGTTGGGGTTGAGAGGACTTAGGGGAACAGAGAGAGATGTTGGGGTTGAGAGGACTTAGGGGAACAGAAAGAGATGTTGGGGTTGAGAGGACTTAGGGGAACACAGAGAGAGAGATGTTGGGGTTGAGAGGACTTAGGGGAACAGAGAGAGAGGTTGGGGTTGAGAGGACTCAGGGGAACAGAGAGAGAGAGATGTTGGGGTTGAGAGGACTTAGGGGAACAGAGAGAGATGTTGGGGTTGAGAGGACTTAGGGGAACAGAGAGAGATGTTGGGGTTGAGAGGACTTAGGAGAACAGAGAGAGATGTTGGGGTTGAGAGGACTTAGGGGAACAGAGAGAGATGTTGGGGTTGAGAGGACTTAGGGGAACAGAGAGAGATGTTGGGGTTGAGAGGACTTAGGGGAACAGAGAGAGAGAGAGATGTTGGGGTTGAGAGGACTTAGGGGAACAGAGAGAGAGGTTGGGGTTGAGAGGACTCAGGGGAACAGAGAGAGAGATGTTGGGGTTGAGAGGACTTAGGGGAACAGAGAGAGATGTTGGGGTTGAGAGGACTTAGGGGAACAGAGAGAGATGTTGGGGTTGAGAGGACTTAGGGGAACAGAGAGAGATGTTGGGGTTGAGAGGACTTAGGGGAACAGAGAGAGATGTTGGGGTTGAGAAGACTTAGGGGAACAGAGAGAGATGTTGGGGTTGAGAGGACTTAGGGGAACAGAGAGAGATGTTGGGGTTGAGAGGACTTAGGGGAACAGAGAGAGATGTTGGGGTTGAGAGGACTTAGGGGAACACAGAGAGAGAGATGTTGGGGTTGAGAGGACTTAGGGGAACAGAGAGAGAGGTTGGGGTTGAGAGGACTCAGGGGAACAGAGAGAGAGATGTTGGGTTGAGAGGACTTAGGGGAACAGAGAGAGATGTTGGGGTTGAGAGGACTTAGGGGAACAGAGAGAGATGTTGGGGTTGAGAGGACTTAGGGGAACAGAGAGAGATGTTGGGGTTGAGAGGACTTAGGGGAACAGAGAGAGATGTTGGGGTTGAGAGGACTTAGGGGAACAGAGAGAGATGTTGGGGTTGAGAGGACTTAGGGGAACAGAGAGAGATGTTGGGGTTGAGAGGACTTAGGGGAACAGAGAGAGATGTTGGGGTTGAGAGGACTTAGGGGAACAGAGAGAGATGTTGGGGTTGAGAAGACTTAGGGGAACAGAGAGAGATGTTGGGGTTGAGAGGACTTAGGGGAACAGAGAGAGATGTTGGGGTTGAGAGGACTTAGGGGAACAGAGAGAGATGTTGGGGTTGAGAGGACTTAGGGGAACAGAGAGAGATGTTGGGGTTGAGAGGACTTAGGGGAACAGAGAGAGATGTTGGGGTTGAGAGGACTTAGGGGAACAGAGAGAGATGTTGGGGTTGAGAGGACTTAGGGGAACAGAGAGAGATGTTGGGGTTGAGAGGACTTAGGGGAACAGAGAGAGATGTTGGGGTTGAGAGGACTTAGGGGAACAGAGAGAGATGTTGGGGTTGAGAGGACTTAGGGGAACAGAGAGAGATGTTGCGGTTGAGAAGACTTAGGGGAACAGAGAGAGATGTTGGGGTTGAGAGGACTTAGGGGAACAGAGAGAGATGTTGGGGTTGAGAGGACTTAGGGGAACAGAGAGAGATGTTGGGGTTGAGAGGACTTAGGGGAACAGAGAGAGATGTTGGGGTTGAGAGGACTTAGGGGAACAGAGAGAGATGTTGGGGTTGAGAAGACTTAGGGGAACAGAGAGAGATGTTGGGGTTGAGAGGACTTAGGGGAACAGAGAGAGATGTTGGGGTTGAGAGGACTTAGGGGAACAGAGAGAGATGTTGGGGTTGAGAGGACTTAGGGGAACAGAGAGAGATGTTGGGGTTGAGAGGAATTAGGGGAACAGAGAGAGATGTTGGGGTTGAGAGGACTTAGGGGAACAGAGAGAGATGTTGGGGTTGAGAGGACTTAGGGGAACAGAAAGAGATGTTGGGGTTGAGAGGACTTAGGGGAACACAGAGAGAGAGATGTTGGGGTTGAGAGGACTTAGGGGAACAGAGAGAGAGGTTGGGGTTGAGAGGACTCAGGGGAACAGAGAGAGAGAGATGTTGGGGTTGAGAGGACTTAGGGGAACAGAGAGAGATGTTGGGGTTGAGAGGACTTAGGGGAACAGAGAGAGATGTTGGGGTTGAGAGGACTTAGGAGAACAGAGAGAGATGTTGGGGTTGAGAGGACTTAGGGGAACAGAGAGAGATGTTGGGGTTGAGAGGACTTAGGGGAACAGAGAGAGATGTTGGGGTTGAGAGGACTTAGGGGAACAGAGAGAGAGAGAGAGATGTTGGGGTTGAGAGGACTTAGGGGAACAGAGAGAGAGGTTGGGGTTGAGAGGACTCAGAGGAACAGAGAGAGAGATGTTGGGGTTGAGAGGACTTAGGGGAACAGAGAGAGATGTTGGGGTTGAGAGGACTTAGGGGAACAGAGAGAGATGTTGGGGTTGAGAGGACTTAGGGGAACAGAGAGAGATGTTGGGGTTGAGAGGACTTAGGGGAACAGAGAGAGATGTTGGGGTTGAGAAGACTTAGGGGAACAGAGAGAGATGTTGGGGTTGAGAGGACTTAGGGGAACAGAGAGAGATGTTGGGGTTGAGAGGACTTAGGGGAACAGAGAGAGATGTTGGGGTTGAGAGGACTTAGGGGAACAGAAAGAGATGTTGGGGTTGAGAGGACTTAGGGGAACACAGAGAGAGAGATGTTGGGGTTGAGAGGACTTAGGGGAACAGAGAGAGAGGTTGGGGTTGAGAGGACTCAGGGGAACAGAGAGAGAGATGTTGGGTTGAGAGGACTTAGGGGAACAGAGAGAGATGTTGGGGTTGAGAGGACTTAGGGGAACAGAGAGAGATGTTGGGGTTGAGAGGACTTAGGAGAACAGAGAGAGATGTTGGGGTTGAGAGGACTTAGGGGAACAGAGAGAGATGTTGGGGTTGAGAGGACTTAGGGGAACAGAGAGAGATGTTGGGGTTGAGAGGACTTAGGGGAACAGAGAGAGAGAGAGATGTTGGGGTTGAGAGGACTTAGGGGAACAGAGAGAGAGGTTGGGGTTGAGAGGACTCAGGGGAACAGAGAGAGAGATGTTGGGGTTGAGAGGACTTAGGGGAACAGAGAGAGATGTTGGGGTTGAGAGGACTTAGGGGAACAGAGAGAGATGTTGGGGTTGAGAAGACTTAGGGGAACAGAGAGAGATGTTGGGGTTGAGAGGACTTAGGGGAACAGAGAGAGATGTTGGGGTTGAGAGGACTTAGGGGAACAGAGAGAGATGTTGGGGTTGAGAGGACTTAGGGGAACAGAGAGAGATTTTGGGGTTGAGAGGACTTAGGGGGACAGAGAGAGATGTTGGGGTTGAGAGGACTTAGGGGAACAGAGAGAGATGTTGGGGTTGAGAGGACTTAGGGGAACAGAGAGAGAGATGTTGGGGTTGAGAGGACTTAGGGGAACAGAGAGAGAGAGAGATGTTGGGGTTGAGAGGACTTAGGGGAACAGAGAGAGATGTTGGGGTTGAGAGGACTTAGGGGAACAGAGAGAGATGTTGGGGTTGAGAGGACTTAGGGGAACAGAGAGAGATGTTGGGGTTGAGAGGACTTAGGGGAACACAGAGAGAGAGATGTTGGGGTTTAGAGGACTTAGGGGAACAGAGAGAGAGGTTGGGGTTGAGAGGACTCAGGGGAACAGAGAGAGAGATGTTGGGGTTGAGAGGACTTAGGGGAACAGAGAGAGAGATGTTGGGGTTGAGAGGACTTAGGGGAACAGAGAGAGATGTTGGGGTTGAGAGGACTTAGGAGAACAGAGAGAGATGTTGGGGTTGAGAGGACTTAGGGGAACAGAGAGAGATGTTGGGGTTGAGAGGACTTAGGGGAACAGAGAGAGATGTTGGGGTTGAGAGGACTTAGGGGAACAGAGAGAGAGAGAGATGTTGGGGTTGAGAGGACTTAGGGGAACAGAGAGAGATGTTGGGGTTGAGAGGACTTAGGGGAACAGAGAGAGATGTTGGGGTTGAGAGGACTTAGGGGAACAGAGAGAGATGTTGGGGTTGAGAGGACTTAGGAGAACAGAGAGAGATGTTGGGGTTGAGAGGACTTAGGGGAACAGAGAGAGATGTTGGGGTTGAGAGGACTTAGGGGAACAGAGAGAGAGAGATGTTGGGGTTGAGAGGACTTAGGGGAACAGAGAGAGATGTTGGGGTTGAGAGGACTTAGGGGAACAGAGAGAGATGTTGGGGTTGAGAGGACTTAGGGGAACAGAGAGAGATTATATGGCACAATAATATGGCATTTCTCCGTAGAAGTTGGAGGACGAAAATGAAGAGTGGAAATATTCATCAGACAACAGCTGCTTCGTTGGACGAAAATGGGTGAGAATGAAGAGAATGGGTGTCAGTAATTGCATGACAGTCGCTTAGGAGGACTAGTACAGGGGGGAATGATGAAGGCAGTTACGAAGAAAGGATAGCATAGTTTTAACTATGCAAGAAGAACTCGCTGTTAATGCTGTTCGATTGAGTGAAGAAATGTCCATGTTCAGGTGTGGAATGGCAAAGAAGGCGAAGAATCCAAGACGGTCAAACTCTTCACGAGTTTTGAGACTAAGGTAAGTGTGAGAGTTGGAGAAGCTCAACATGTCTATTACTCGAACCATTCCTGGTATTTTCCGTGGCTAGAAATGCTCGAAGTTAGGCTCAATTGTAGTGTGCCTGGCGGTGCAACGAGTTCCAAGTACGACCTCCAACCGCAAATCCGATTGGGTTCTGTTTAACCAATAGGTCAATTCGAGTTTTTCTTGTGTATCTCTTATCCCCCCATACACTCTGCTACAAACACTAGCAGCGAAAAATTATGAACCATTGGCCAAACTGGGTTAGGTGAGTAGAGAAGGAAAAGACGCAGAGGAGTAGAGAAGGAAAAGACGCAGAGGAGTAGAGAAGGAAAAGACGCAGAGGCCCAACAGAAAATAGGTTGTTTATTTTCTCGCGTATGGAGAAGATTTAATGAGCTGAAACATTGAGTTCTCTAATTATATGATTGAAGGTTTTAAATTTTTAATGAATCAGGTGGAAAATGATGAAAGATACCTGGTTTTCCTTACTTTCAGGGTATCATCGGGAACGACTCACGATATTATGTGCTTGACCTACTGCGAACGATGCCACCTGATATACATTTCATGCCTGAAGCAGAGGTTTTCATTTTCTTTACCTTGTTCAACGAATCTTTTTTTCCTTTTTTACTTATTATCTATCATTTTTATTTCTCTTTTTTCTCGAAAAGAGGTTTAGTTATACAAAAGTTAACAACGGTGATGTTTTTGTGAAAGAAGATCAGAAAAAGATTGAAAAACTACTAATTTCAAAACAAATGTTGATTCTTTTGTTATTTTGTATCAGAAACATCAGTTCGAATGCACTAAGCTCTTATGATTACTAGGCGGCGCTGGGAGAAGCTGCCAGGAAGGCAGGGTTCCCGCGAGCTTTCCCCCACAAGCTGGTAGCTTTCCGGAAGGAGTTGGTGGATGCTTTCGTAGAGTCAGTTTCAGAGTCATAAAAGAAACCCAAAGTTTTTAGAATTACGTCGAGCTTCGTTAACTTTTGGTTTGGTTTTGAAAATCTAGTAAGGATTAGGGGTTTTATGGTGCGACGCTCCTTTCTTGATTGACGTTGTAGCTTCTCCCCCTCTGAGCTCGTGAGGAGTCAGCTTGCGAATTCCAACTGCCACACAAGCACGAGCGAGTTCCTTGCGAATGGTTTCCGGAGTGAGGGCTTTCCCTGTGCTGAATGATCGGAATAGGGCAATGGAAGGGAGGCAGAGGGAGTGAGTTTTGTGACGAAGGTAGATCTTCAAGCCGAGAGAATCTTTTTCCAGCGCTACTCGAGTGACGTGTCCTTTACCCAGTAGGTCGTTTTTAGCCCTTCTCACGTGAACCTTGAGAAAGGCGCCTTCCTTTGTCTCTTCTTCCTCTAAATCACCCCAGGTCAGCGCTGCCGTCTCGCCCACTCTGAGTAGTGCCGAGAAGGACAGAGAACCGACCAAGGCGATGCGGACATCCTCCAATGTCGCATCTTCTCGTGCGCCCCATTCGCACAGCTTTTTGATATCGTCTTCTCTCGCCTTTGCATGTGCAACGGGTGGCTTGGCTTTCCGCGTGGCTTTCTTCAACGCCACCACCACGTCTCCTAACTCCGTTTCTTCCACTCTTGTACCAGTTTCGAAAGCGAAACTTGACGTGGCCAGGGACAAACTACTAAACGAACTACCCTTGGCTATCTTATGCAATAAGAACATACACAGTGAGAGGGGGCCCCCGGGTCAAGGGAGAGGACTTCCGCGAAGTCTCTCCGCTGGGAGGACGACATCTTGTACGCTCGTAGGGAGCGGTGGGCCAGACCGCCCACCATCGACTGCTGCAGGTACGGTAGCAGATCCTCTCTTGCCGCGTCCCTGAGACCCTTCTCCACTTCGTCTACCGCCGCACGCTTTCTTCCTGTAACAGACATTGATGAAGGTCGCTGGGGGGGGGGGGTGGACAAACAAACTCCTCCTCCCGTCAGCAATATTGCCTAGAATGGCAACTCCTACACCCAATTACTCCCGGCGTTTTGTTCTCCACGCCTGGTCCGTCTTCGCCGGGAGAACACCCACTTTCGAGTGGCCAAAGACAGGCAACCATCCGAATGGAATTTCGATCAAATCACCATCGTTTTTTTTGATCGTGGAGCGGCCTTCACCGGCGTCGCTGCTCCAGATTCTACTCATCATAGCCGGCGTGGAACTAAATCCTGGTCCCCCAAAGATCTGGTACTGTTCCGTGTGCACAAAAAGAATGGCGAAGTCTAAAGGCATGGTGAGATGTACCAACTGCAATGGTTGGCTTCATCTACACATGGACTGCTCAACACTGGTCAGCTTGAACGACTGGAAGTCGAACTACATTGGAAAATGCTGTGCTGTGAGTACATCAACGTTGACTACAGTGACAGCAAGTGAAACAGCAGCAGTGTCAACTAGAGCCCCCGCCGCAATAAACGATTCGACTACCTTCACTAACACCTTCAACATCTTACAATGGAATGCAAATGGACTTCGAGGAAAGATAGAAGAAGTGATCAACTACATGCAGAAACATGATGTCGCAGCTGCAGCCATACAGGAGACGAAATTTACTGATCGAACAAAACTCGCGAAGAACGACGACTTCATCGTCATCAGATCGGACAGAACACGTAACAAAGGAGGAGGTCTTGCGTTCATACTCCATAAGTCAGTGGCCTTTCGTGTCACAGATCTCTCTAACATCATAAACGACGAACACCTGGAGACGCTGGCAATCAATGTCAGAGCATCGAGCTCTGCTGAAGAGGAAGTAACACTGGTCAACGTATACCTTCCCCCCACCAGCAGCTGCCCGCCGAACCACCATCCCAACTGGGATGGACTACTTCAACTCAAAGACTGCCTGATTCTCGGCGACTTAAATGCACATTATGAAGACTGGGATGCGCTTATCGACGAAGATCAGCGTGGAGTAGAACTGGCCTCGGCAATTGACAACTCAGACCTGGTGGTGATGAATGACTTCAGTCCAACTCGCGTTACTCCAACATGCAGCAGCTCACCCGATGTTACACTCGCTTCCTCCTCTCTAGCCTGCAACATAACTTGGACGGCTTCTACAGGCTTGAACAGCGACCACCTTCCAATAGTAGTGCGACTCCAGAGACAAATCGTCCGAGAAGAGACTAAACGTAGATGCTACACGAATTTCTCGAAAGCTGACTGGAAAGGTTTCCGAGACAGATGCGAAATTGAGCTTAGAGAAAACTCCTTCTCTAATATCTTCGAAGCTGAGCGAAAATTCCGCGAAGCGATACTCTCCGCAGACCGCCGCTACGTGCCCAAAGGACGTATTCCAAACATTCGCCCCGGCTTCCCTACTGACGCCGCCTTGCTAGCAGATGAGAGAGATAGACTCCGCGAAGAAAACGCCGCTGACCCCAAAATCCAAGAACTGAACAAGATGATCCAGCAAAAAGTTGACGAATACAGAAAAAACAAATGGCAACGCTACCTTCAGACGATGAATCTACAAGAAGGAGCCAAACGACTTTGGACCACTGTCCGATCTATTGTAAATCCCACTCAAAAGGAGAACAACCGCGCTATCAATTTTTCGGGAATCCCAGTCTACAATCGAAAAGAGGCTTCCAACGCTTTCAATAAACAGTTCACCCCAGCAAGCAAAGTCCATCCAACCAAATCTGCTAGACGCGCAAGAAGAGACCTACGGCGACCCAAGATGATCACTCAGCCCTTTTTTTCAGAATCTGAAGTTTCAAAGGCAATAAAAGGAAGCAAGTCTAGTAAAGCCGCTGGCCCTGACGGAATTACTATGATTCACCTCAAACATCTTGGTCCCAATGCCCACCGTTTTTTGACATCGATATACAACAACAGCCTAAGAACCAGCCAAATCCCATCTGTTTGGAAACTGGCCAAAGTAATACCTCTTCTGAAAGCAGGGAAACCAGAAGAAATGTCGTCATCTTACCGTCCAGTCTCCCTCCTCTCACCAGTCGCAAAAGTTCTTGAACGTCTGCTTCTTCCATACATACAACAAGCGATGCCTCCAGCAAAACATCAACACGGGTTCACCAAAGATAGATCCACTACGACTGCTCTTCACACGTTCAACGACTACATTGCCAGAGGACTCAACGAGAAGAAACCGGCTAGTCGTACAGTAGCAGTTGCCTTAGACCTCAGCCGAGCTTTCGACTGCGTGGACCACAACATCTTGATCGAAGATATTGCAAATGCATCGCTACCAGACAAAATAGGAAGATGGATATGTGGCTACTTGAGAGGACGACAAACCTACGTCGAATTTCGTGGAATCCAAAGCAAGAAACGTAAACTCCGTGCTGGAGTTCCACAAGGTGGTGTACTGTCACCAACTCTCTTCAACCACTACCTGTCACATATCCCTTTACCTCCGGAACAGATCGAACTCGTCTCATATGCTGATGACTGCACTATTTTTGCCAAAGGGTCCGACATCGCTCCAATATGCAACAAAATCAACAGCTACCTCGACGAACTAGCACAGTGGTTCGACTCCAGACGACTGAAATTAGCAGCAGAGAAAAGTGCGGCAATGCTATTCACGCTGAATAGCAGGGAGGTCAATCAGCAACTCGACATCCGTATAGACAACATCACTGTTCCAACTGTCCGCTCCATCAAAATTCTAGGCGTCACATTCGACACGATGTACACTTTCGGATCTCATGCGAAGAAAACGAGGACGACACTCCGAAACCGAAATGCAGCATTACGTGCACTTGCTGGAGCTTCCTGGGGAAAGGAAAAAGAACTCTTGCTGACTACCTACAAAGTCGTCGGCCGACCAGTTATCAACTACGCCGCGCCAATATGGTCTCCGAATCTCTCCGAAAGCCATTGGAAAGAACTTCAAGCTGCCCAAAATGTTGCTCTGAGAGCGGCAACAGGATGCGTCAAGATGACACCGATAGATCATCTCCATATTGAATCCGAAGTCCTCCCGGTGAAGCCTCACAACGACATGCTGTGCAAGCAATTCCTCCTTCGGCTACATAAACGAGACCACATTGATCACGACACAACCAAGATGCCACCTCCTCCCAGACAGTTGAAGAGGGCGAGATCCCTTTTCAGTGAACACCAAAACTGCATCACTCCATTCCTTGACGAAGATAAAGAAGTGAAGACAGAAGAAGCGTACCGTGAAGACATAAAGAAGATACACACGGATACAGTCACAGCGGTGAAAAACAAATACTCACCGCCTGTGGTACTGGGAGGATACCCACCACCGCCTATCTCCAGAGAAGAGAGAAATCTTCCGAGATCTACAAGACGAACACTCGCCCAGCTACGGTCTGGATATAGCCCATTTCTGCGAAGCTATATGTCCAGAATTGACTCCACAACCGTGGACAGATGTCCGGACTGCGACGAACCCGGACACACAACGACTCACCTTTTCTCCTGTCCAGATAGGCCGACTAGTTTGACGGCTTGGTCTCTCTGGACCGACCCAGTAGAAGCTGCAAGGTTTCTAAACCGAAGACGATGCCGAATAGAAGATCTATCGGCTACAACAACAACAACAACAAACAAACTCCTCCTCCCGTCAGCAATATTGCCTAGAATGGCAACTCCTACACCCAATTACTCCCGGCGTAATTGCGTAACTTCCCTTTTTGGCGGGAAATTATTTTTGGCGGAAAAAAAATTAGAGGCCTGTTATAAGCAGAAATATGTTTAAACCATAGGTAAAATATGTCTTGATTTTTAAATAGGTCGATCGCTAAAGTAGGTTAACAGTTTCACTTTCCACTACACGAAATCGGTTGAGGCTGAGCTATGGATGATGAAAAGTTCTAATTATGCAGAGCAAAGAATTTTTTATTTCAATTTTAGCTTTGAAAACTCTGATACTTTCATTTTGAGTGAGGGAGAGGGTCGGTAGGTCGGTCGCCCTAGAATTTTTTTGCCAGTTGGCAGTTTACCTATGGTTTAAATAGGGACCCGCTATTAACTAGAGTACTTAGTTTCATTGTTCATTAAAGGTCAATTGCAATTTTAGAGGAATTTCGGAAACGAATGTTTTTTGAGCATATGAGTGTGTGATAATGATAAGAAAGTTAGGAACAAAGGGCAGAGCAGAGAAGGGGTCACCGACACTTTGTACCCAGATCAGAGAAGGGGTCACCGACACTTTGTACCCAGATCAGAGAAGGGGTCACCGACACTTTGTACCCAGATCAGAGAAGGGGTCACCGACACTTTGTACCCAGATCAGAGAAGGGGTCACCGACACTTTGTACCCAGATCAGGGAAGGGGTCACCGACACTTTGTACCCAGATCAGAGAAGAGGTCACCGACACTTTGTACCCAGATCAGAGAAGGGGTCACCGACACTTTGTACCCAGATCAGAGAAGGGGTCACCGACACTTTGTACCCAGATCAGAGAAGGGGTCACCGACACTTTGTACCCAGATCAGAGAAGGGGTCACCGACACTTTGTACCCAGATCAGAGAAGGGGTCACCGACACTTTGTACCCAGATCAGAGAAGAGGTCACCGACACTTTGTACCCAGATCAGAGAAGGGGTCACCGACACTTTGTACCCAGATCAGAGAAGGGGTCACCGACACTTTGTACCCAGATCAGAGAAGGGGTCACCGACACTTTGTACCCAGATCAGAGAAGGGGTCACCGACACTTTGTACCCAGATCAGAGAAGGGGTCACCGACACTTTGTACCCAGATCAGAGAAGGGGTCACCGACACTTTGTACCCAGATCAGAGAAGGGGTCACCGACACTTTGTACCCAGATCAGAGAAGGGGTCACCGACACTTTGTACCCAGATCAGAGAAGAGGTCACCGACACTTTGTACCCAGATCAGAGAAGGGGTCACCGACACTTTGTACCCAGATCAGAGAAGGGGTCACCGACACTTTGTACCCAGATCAGAGAAGGGGTCACCGACACTTTGTACCCAGATCAGAGAAGGGGTCACCGACACTTTGTACCCAGATCAGAGAAGGGGTCACCGACACTTTGTACCCAGATCAGAGAAGGGGTCACCGACACTTTGTACCCAGATCAGAGAAGGGGTCACCGACACTTTGTACCCAGATCAGAGAAGGGGTCACCGACACTTTGTACCCAGATCAGAGAAGGGGTCACCGACACTTTGTACCCAGATCAGAGAAGGGGTCACCGACACTTTGTACCCAGATCAGAGAAGGGGTCACCGACACTTTGTACCCAGATCAGAGAAGGGGTCACCAACACTTTGTACCCAGAGCAGAGAAGGGGTCACCGACACTTTGTAGCCAGATCAGAGAAGGGGTCACCGACACTCTGTACCCAGATCAGAGAAGGGGTCACTGACACTTTGTACCCAGATCAGAGAAGGGGTCACCGACACTTTGTACCCAGATCAGAGAAGGGGTCACCGACACTTTGTACCCAGATCAGAGAAGGGGTCACCGACACTTTGTACCCAGATCAGAGAAGGGGTCACCGACACTGTACCCAGATCAGAGAAGGGGTCACCGACACTTTGTACCCAGATCAGAGAAGGGGTCACCGACACTTTGTACCCAGATCAGAGAAGGGGTCACCGACACTTTGTACCCAGATCAGAGAAGGGGTCACCGACACTTTGTACCCAGATCAGAGAAGGGGTCACCGACACTTTGTACCCAGATCAGAGAAGGGGTCACCGACACTTTGTACCCAGATCAGAGAAGGGGTCACCGACACTTTGTACCCAGATCAGAGAAGGGGTCACCGACACTTTGTACCCAGAGCAGAGAAGGGGTCACCGACACTTTGTACCCAGATCAGAGAAGGGGTCACCGACACTCTGTACCCAGATCAGAGAAGGGGTCACCGACACTTTGTACCCAGATCAGAGAAGGGGTCACCGACACTTTGTACCCAGATCAGAGAAGGGGTCACCGACACTTTGTACCCAGATCAGAGAAGGGGTCACCGACACTTTGTACCCAGATCAGAGAAGGGGTCACCGACACTTTGTACCCAGATCAGAGAAGGGGTCACCGACACTTTGTACCCAGATCAGAGAAGGGGTCACCGACACTTTGTACCCAGATCAGAGAAGGGGTCACCGACACTTTGTACCCAGATCAGAGAATGGGTCACCGACACTTTGTACCCAGATCAGAGAAGGGGTCACCGACACTTTGTACCCAGATCAAATCGGCGAAATAATGATATTGTGAAAAAAAATTTTTCAGTCTCGTTCCTAAGCTGTACGACCTCGTTAGCGTAATCTTCACCAGACCCTCAGCGAGAAAATTTTTTAAATAACATTTTTGCTGTAAAAAATGTTGCGGGTACAAAGTGTCGTGATACGGAATACAAGAGAGAGCTCATCACTTTTCTAGTCTTCTTCCTCAGAAAACGTTTTTTCAAAGATTTCCAAAAATTATTTAGAAGAAAATTTGAAAAGAAAGAAGTTTTCATGTCCCGGTAGCCAGTGAAATTAACCAGATACATATATACTAAAACTTGAAACAGAAACCCGCCAAGAAATGATCGGTTGTGACCACTCAAACCATTGCAGAGACTAATCTTAGTTTGAACTGAGTGGTAATCGAAATGGTAATCGAAAAAGTGATAATCGAAAGAACCCTTGTTTGTACTGAAATATCAAATCAGCGATTTTTACATGTTCACTTGTGTTCAGATTTCGATATGTGATGTTCATTCGCATCGCGACGTACCATATGCAATTGGCGGCAGTAAAGAAGGATCAAGAGCCGAAAACGACGGATACGGTATATACCTAGAAAATTTAGAAATTGTCCTTGATTGTTGAAATAATTTAGGCTTATCGAAGATCATGCATGAAGTTTTCAATATTTTGCTAGAGATGTAAGAGCATACATTTTTAATGTCTCCTAAGAGAAAATGACGCGATGAAACCTGCTGAAAGCGGTTCTATACTTTTATAGATGAGGGGATCAGGGTGATTTTTTTCTCATTCGCGCTGCGGATGTAACCCTTGCGCTAGCTTATTTGATAAGCAAATTCATGCGCTCGTCAAAAAAGCTGCTATTCATCTGTTTCTATCGTTTACTCTCTTTTTCATCGCACGGAATCGATGTCTCTCTCTCTGTCTTCGAAGCAAGTAATTTCCATCAAACACTCAATTTTAGGAATTAACTGAAGAGATCAAACCGGAAGAGAAGGTTAAAGCTGACGAAGAAGAAGCCGAGAGCAAGGAAGCCCTGATTAAGGTTCGTTTCAAAAATGGATATCCATGGGGACCGGGGTTTTCTCAAATTGGTTCACAGACAGACCGAATGTGTGATGGAAGACCCTATTTTTTAAGAATACGATTCAGGGGTACATACTGAATTCCTCTGTCTTCACTTTTGAATAGGGGGCCGGCTGATTTTGATGTACAAACTTCTCTCGGGAATAGTAAGAACCAGCCTGTCTAGGACCTCTAATGAAGTGGATGTTCCAGGCAGGGGTTGAATATTAACCAGACCAGTTATGATGACGCATCCATTTCCACAGGAAAAATAACGAACTTTCTGTTCCACTCTCTCTCTTCTCTCCTTTCTTTTCCATTTGTTTTACTTTACCGTTTGTTCTTAATCTTGGTCATGGCGTATAAACCATAGTGCCTCAAAGGTCTAGTCTAACTGGAAATTTCAACAACAAAAGAAAACCGACCGCTCTTCGAGTGGAGAGTCTGAAATAATTAGAAGCGAGGTAATGAAAAAAGCCGAAAAGGGATTCATTATTCCAAACTTGATCGCTCGAAGAATGCTCGTTTTTTTCCAAATTCTTAACAGTGCTTGTGACCTGTGATATAAAGAACCCTTCGACCGGTCACATTCAACCCCTTATTCCAGGCAGCATCAGCGGTGAACTCGCTGTCTCCGAGTACCTTCGACATCCGCTTCAACCCAGACTGCTTTTCCACCTCAGTCAAGCACGCCGAGACGGAGGATCTCAAGGCGCAGCAGAAGCTCGTCGTCGAGCTGGGCGAGTTCCTCCTGACTCAGCAGGTCGGTCGGTGGTGGCGCCTCGTTTACATCTCGCTTGTTATCATGATATATCGCTTGGTCTCATGATACTTCGCTTGGTCTCATGATACCGAATAACTCGTTCCGAACTAAAACAATGATACTTTTTTTTTTACTTTGTTTTGTGCATGCATTTTTCCCAAGCGAGGTTATTCTTGATTGAGAAAATGTTCGAAATGAGGTGATAAGGTTACTTGCAAGTTTTGGAATTGGGTTTTAAGGATTTTGAGGATGTTCTGAAGAGAACTTCAGGATTTTTAAAGTTTTTGAAATTTTTTCGTTATGGCTTTGAGGGTTATCTAGAAACTTCAAATCAGGATTCCGAGGACAGGGTGTTCAGATTCCATCTTTGTTGGTGGACGCGGCAGATGGAAGTTGCACGCCCATTGACGGGGAAGGACTAGCTGAGCAGATGCACGCCCGAGGCATCAACTGCAGATACCTTGGAGAGGTCTTCAAGCAGGTTACTATACTCATATTATAGTAGTCTTACTGTAACTATCGTACTGTAAAAATGAATCGTACTGTAACAGGACGAATGAAGACGTTGATTCGGTAGATTTGTTTGCATAGCTCAACAAACGTCATTTGCAAATGTTGAAAAGTTTCAAAAACTGCCGCTCTCCGAGCAAGTATAGAAAAATGTGGTTTTTCATTATTTCAGACTTCCCTCTCAAAAGACGGTCATTTAAATAAAGTGTCAAGAATGCTGGTTTTTTTGTAGTTGAGAGAATTTGTATTGAAGCACACTAATTACTAAACATCACAGTACATTAAGTGTTAGGAAAAACAAATTTCCGCATGCTCTATACGTTCTTCAAGTTGTTTGAATTCACCAGGAATTCCTTATCAATGCAAATTCTGTAACTTTGGACAGAACAGAAACAAGGAAAACTGTACAAAGCTACATGTCACCAGGGGTTAAATGGAGCCGCCCAATTTGGGTTTACATGTATCCGCCGCTCAAAGTTTGGAGGAAAAAAGAAGAGGGGGTGAAGGAAAAAGGGTAAGAAGAGAGAGGGAGTTTTTTATCAATAGTGTGTGTACATGTATCCGCAGACGGGACCGATCCGGTCACTATTTAACCCCCTGCATGTCACCTTCAATTGATGATAAACAAAAAGGAGCGAGAAATAGAGAAAAAATAGCAGAGAAAAAGATCAAGAAAAATGAGAGATAAAGGCTGTGAAGACTCGCTCGATTTTCATTTAATTAGAACCTCGCTCGCAGCGAGATTTTTTCTTCTTGTTTTTTTGATCTTGGCTGATAGAACGGAACGGACCCAGGGGTTAAATAGTGACCGAATCGATCGCGTCGGCGGATACATGCACACACACTGTTGACAAAAAAACTCCCTCTCTTTTCTTACCCTTTTCCTTCATCCCCTCTTCTTTTTTCCTCCAAACTTTGAGCGGCGGATACATGTAAACCCAAATAGGGCGGCTCCATTTAACCCCTGAACGGACCATGCTTGCAAAAAATCGTGCAAAAATTAGTGACTTGGTGGTATCCAAACCCGCGTTTTTTGTTCATCTGGGAATACTTTTTTCCCACGTAGCTACCAATGCTTGAAATTTGCAGGGCAAAAATGCGGCTCCCTGGCTGCGCTCCCTGCTGGCATCTGAACTGGTTGCCCGATGTGTTAAGCACGTCTTCCGTGTCGCTCTCCAAAGGTTGGCCACAGAATCTTTCTGTTCCGCGCTTTACCACTAAGTGAAAACTGGTAATGCTCGCCCGGGGAAATGTATGTGTTTCTGGTAACGCGCTCGAACTTTCGGTAAGAGATGAAGAGATGATGGCTGGGTTCGTTCCCGCCCGAGGACAAGCTTTTTTCCTATTTTCATTTTGGTTGTATTTTACTTAGAGGCAACATAGTAAGTTCTCCTCAAAAGGCCCGCTCTTTGCTCTATTCCACCTTTTTAACCAGTTTTCCCCATAAAATAGCGTAATGATATTTTGTTCCGTTTTGACATGATTATTGCGAGAGTTATTTCTCATATTGTGGTAAAAATACTAAAAAAATCTTCCGAAGGAGACTTTGGAATTCATTTACTCTTTATAACAATTACCCTTTCCAATATATACTTTTTCTGAGAGGTTTTTTTCCACTTTTCGCTAATCTTATTTTTAGTGAGTGGGCGGAGCAAATGGTAGTAATAATAAATCTTCCTCGCGCTTGATCATGCCTCAAAAAATTGGATAATAAAACATAAAATACTGGAGAAAAATGTATCGTCCTTTTTAGTGTGCGGGCCGAGAAAATGGCAGCAGCGTGCGCTCATCTACTATCTTGTCTACTCGCATCGCATTCTTCCATCGACGCACTGACTGACGCTAAGGGGAAGAAGGTAAGGCTTGAGGCTTTATATTACCTGCTTTTTGTGTGCGCCTTAGAATGTGCATTATATTGTGTGCTTGTGCATTATATTGTGTGCTCAGTGGGTAAGAGCATCGCCCGGAAAGCAAAGGCCGTGGGTTCGGTTCCCGCCACGACTTTTGCACTTGTTTATACGAACAGTCCGCTTCTCTGTTCAGTATGAAATACGTTACAGCGAAGAGTATATCATACTCCTATTTATGTACCTGGTGCAGATTACAACACAAACGATGGAGAGTAGTGCCAATTGTAACATTTAAAAAATGTACAGTGTAATATCTGGTGCACACTACAATCTACACAAAATTATTAGGTAAACTGAATCATACTTATAGGCTGGAAGCAAAAAAGGACGCAAAAATGTCGCTGCGGAATGGGAACAGGTCAGCCAGAGGTCTCTCTGGAAGTCTATCAAGGAAGAGGCGGCGAGCTACTATGGAGTGGAGTTGGATGTCAGCTTCATCTTGTCTGAACTTGGTTAAGATAGGTAGTTCAGAATAAATCAGTATACTAGTCACTCTCTTGCTCGATCACTTGAGTGGAACTAGGCGTATTTAAATTTTGAGCTTGCAGTTTTTCAATGCAAGTGTTTTTAATACCCTTGAATACTTCATGACTTGTCAAAAATCTTGAGAGTTTACACTTAATCAATCACAAATAAAGATTCTTAAGGGAAATTGCAAAAAAACTTATTAAGGAAAGCCTATAAATAACATCTACAGTTTCTTCGAACAAAAATTGAGGTTCAAGTCTTTATAAGTTGAAGTCTCAGCTGTAATTTTTCTAATCTCAGGTGGAAAGTGTGGAGGAGTTGAGTGAGAAGTACGGTACTCAGAAAGTGTCCCTTCTGAGAAGAGTGTGCTGCGTCGTCGGGATCCAACTCCTAGCCAAGGTTTTTACTTCTTTCAGCTCTTGGTTTCATCAGCTGATAGAACTGTGATGACATTTAAAATATGCGAAAAGTGCCTCCGAAGAATTCATCCTTGAACGTAAAGAATAATAAGGTTTCTTTTTACTTGCATTTGCCTTCTGGATGCAAATCTTCGTTCCCAGGACTACCCGTTGGATACTGTAGCATCTACAGTATCCCCGAGTTTGACTCCCTCCACATCTACTACCCACTCACCAAGCAAGCCGATTTTCGTGGAAGATGATGTTCAAAATGTTTATCCAGTAAGCCATTTAACGCTAAATATCTCACGATTCAGTGTAGTAGAAATCAAGAGCAAAAAAACAAGAATCTTAGCCAAGGTAAAATTAAGAAATGAGACGAGTATAATGACGCGGTTATAAAAAAAAGCTCAGTTACATAGTTTGGAGGCAGTGAGGTCTGGTTAAGATGAAAATTGAGTAAACCAACGCATGAAGACGTTGTTATATTGGTAACGCGCTTGCGTTCTTGGTTAGAGACATAGTGATGACTGGGTTCGATACCAGCAGGTGGACTAACTTTTGTCCGAGCGATGGTTCAATAAACTGACGAATTTATTGACTTAATCTCTCCCTGCTCTCAGGTGACCAAGCATCGTAGGCCTGCGGCAGCGGACGCAAAGCGGCTCTTCAGCCGAGGACAGCAGGAGATGCAAGCGGGCCGGCTGCGTGAAGCTTACGAGTACATTGTAGAATCGGTGGGTCTTGGAGCGAAAGTTGAGTAGGCCTGTGGGAGTACGGTAGAAAGAGTAGCCGTACTGAGACTTGAAGGACAGAAGGCGAAACTTCACAAGCATTGCCACAAGTCAGGAGTATGTGATAACCTAAATTTATAAATCTGTTAGAAATCGACTGTGGATATGGGCGGGAAGGGTAAACGGTAGAATAATGAG
This sequence comes from Allodiplogaster pararmata, assembly GCA_964056735.1. Classification (NCBI taxonomy): domain Eukaryota; kingdom Metazoa; phylum Nematoda; class Chromadorea; order Rhabditida; family Diplogasteridae; genus Allodiplogaster; species Allodiplogaster pararmata. The sequence continues at coordinate 32,351,913 of OZ057403.1, forward strand.
GGAATTAAGGACACAAAAGTGATTGAAGAAGAAAAAAATTCAAAATTAGGATCAGCGCTGTGTATAATTCTTCCTTGTCAATTTTTTTAATTTGGAAAATGCATAACCGAATATGAAAAAAATCATTATTTGCTCAGCTTATTTCGTTGTAACCAGGGGTTAAATAGAGCCGCCCAATTTGGGTTTACATGTATCCGCCGCTCAAAGTTTGGAGGAAAAAAGGAGGGGATGAAGGAAAAAGGGTAAGAAAAGAGAAAGTTTTTGTCAATAGTGTGTGTACATGTACCCACCGACGGGACCGATCCGGTCACTATTTAACCCCTGGTTGTAACATGAAGTTTTCAGTCTAGCAGAGAGTTGAAGACCAAAACACTGAGAAGAAAAATCAACCGAAAATAATCAATATTCACCAAGAGAATATGTTTGTGAATATTTGAGGTGAATTTAATGACTTCTGTATATGGAGCAATGCACGGAGAACTTGCGGCTGCTCTGAGAATGTTTGCGAAGCTCAGCTACATCTTGGGTGAGTCTGAGAATCTTGAATGGAGAGAAAGAGAGAGCGCGAGAAGGAGAGAGAGAGAGAGAGAAAGCAAAGAGATAAGAGTGAGTAGGAGAGAAATAGGTAGTAGCTCGGTGGAGCTTTTCCATTCTGCAACAGAAATCGGAAAATGCGGCTGCAATTATGCTGCTTTTCCTCTTACTTTGTCTTTACCGGATTGTAAGGACCAATTAGGAAAAGATGAATTGAAACGCAGCTATAAAGACGAAGAAAGTGAAAAGCAAGATGGTCGCAAAAAGAAGGCCGGTGAACTTGGAGGTGATGGACTATTTCCTTGCCTCTGACAACCCGCTTTGTAAGGAATAATTGCAGGCGATCCGTCGGATGCGCTATCCCAGCAACATCGGGCGACTATAATGAGTGAGCGCTGCTTTGGATTGGATCACGCAAATACCATCATTGAATATGTTGGTTTTTGTTTTAATTTGTTCACAAGCGATCTATATAATAATAATAATAATCTTCTTCGCGCATGTTCCCGCCTCGCGGCAGGGTACGCGCTCCCCTGAGATGCATGACAGGCCTATCCTGGTAGAACCAGTGGCTGCCTGCTAGATCACTGCTAGTGTGAGTAGCAGCAGCGGGGAGAGTCAGATTCGTGCATGAGCACTACCATCATTTCTTAATCCCCTTGGTTTGGGTGGATCTGTCCGGGATGGGAGTCGAACTCGGGACTCTTCGCACAATAGTCGAACACACTACCATTATGCCACACCCGGACTGTTCACAAGCGATCTATTGTAAAGAATTAGACAAGCAATTGCATCAATATTCTTGAGAATATGTAGTAACTTGTATTTTTAAAGAAATTGAAGTACAAATAATCGTTATCAGCATGGCGGCATGCCACTTCTCACCCGCAAATAAGCGAGTAGATCAAAAATCCGAATCATGAAGGAGTGGCTCAGTTGGGAAAGGGGCCGGGTGGGTTTAGAGACACAACGCTATTCTAATGCGTCCGCACTTATTCATTCATTCTTTATCCCGGTTGAACATATTGCATAGTTAAGAGTGTGACAACGGATGACTCATACAAAGTAATTTCAGTTTTTAAAACAATTATTTGAGGAATTCACAGAAAATTAAAGTGAATTCAAAGCGATCTGATCATGTGGAGGTAGTTGATCATGTGGAGGTAGTTGATCATGTGGAGGTAGTTGATCATGTGGAGGTAGTTGATCATGTGGAGGTAGTTGATCATGTGGAGGTAGTTGATCATGTGGAGGTAGTTGATCATGTGGAGGTAGTTGATCATGTGGAGGTAGTTGATCATGTGGAGGTAGTTGATCATGTGGAGGTAGTTGATCATGTGGAGGTAGTTGATCATGTGGAGGTAGTTGATCATGTGGAGGTAGTTGATCATGTGGAGGTAGTTGATCATGTGGAGGTAGTTGATCATGTGGAGGTAGTTGATCATGTGGAGGTAGTTAACTAAAATGTGCATACGATGGGTAATGTGATATTGTCATAATCAAAACTTAATTCGTGTACTAGGGACAATGAAATCACAAGGAAGTTGAAGCAAAGAGTTTTTAAAGGCATTTTCATCATTGTAAACAAGGTGTTTCTTAGCACCCGTACAAATTTTTTCGAGCGCATAGATTTTTCGAATTTCAGAGTTCAACATTCAAATGTTCCAATGATTTTTACTTTCCCTACGAAAAATCCGAGAAAAAAAATTGTCCAAGCGCATAGTTTTCGTTGTTTTTTCCAGGTTTTTGGCGAGCGCGTAGATTTTTTACCCGCAGTGCCTGTCAGAGAAACTCCCTGATTGTGAAGCTTAAGGATAAAATGGTTCTGTTCGCTGCTTGAGAAGTGGACGATCGGTTGTAGGTGAACTTGGCCCACATCGCTTTTGCGAACCTCCTCGTTGGCACAGCCCTGCGATTGCTTTATCGAGCTAGGCATCTGATGCTCATCGCGGCGGGTGAGACGCATCCATACATGGCACAGATTGATGTCAGTTCCTTGAAAGGTTGAAAAAAAGGTCATGAACACGTGGTCTGTTTCAGAGCCTGGTTCGTGTTTTATCGGGTGACTGATTAGTAGCACGATCAATCGAAATATAATCTCGACTTACATTGTTCTCAGTCGAAAGTTTGTTTTCGATGGCTTTTCATCATCCAATGATCTCTTAGACGTTATGATAAAGGTCTTAATGTTTGTGGGAGAGGTCTTCTTACCCTAGAAATAGGTCTTAATCCAGGAGGAGAAAGTTTTAATACCCAGTAAAGAGATGTAGAAAGGATATCATCGCGTTTCCAGGGAAACATCGGTGTGATGCTGTACGCCGTGCAAGAGTTCGATATTGCCCTTCGCTTCCTTGCCTCTGCTGAGTCCATCCATTCAATCAACGGAGAGCCGAAAACCCTAAAAGTAAGAACGAAAATTCATAAAGGGACGAAGCATGTTCTGATAGCTTAGTTGGTCGACCATATATCGGCCAGTCGACAGGTCGTGAGTTCGAGTCCCATCCGGTGATATATAGTTTTGCTTCTCCGATCATCACGCAATTGCAGTCTGCGCATCTCCACCATATAATGGCGCGAGCACACTCATGTCGCGGAGACTTCCGAACGGCACTGTCAGCCGAGAAGGAGACGTATGCCATCTACAACTCCATGTTTGGTTCAACTCATGAAAGGGTGCGGTATTATTATAATTCATAAGAGTACGGTCTTACTCGATTTATAAAAGAGTACGGTCATTAACTGGTACGGTACTTTTTTGAATCATGAAAGAAGTAGTTTATTCGTTGCTTATATAAAGGAACGGTGTTATTTTTAATTCAGTGGTCAAATATTTATGTAAGGAAGGAAAGGTGGGTCAAGTCTATCTATTCATTACGGTGGGTCAAGTATATCTCTCCATTGATAATTCTTCACCACATGGGTTAATACAAGTCGAGTTGATGGTCTCGAACGAACTCCAATTGATGAAGGGTGCCGTCATCCTGGGAGGCAGATCTCCGCCCGAAATCCAGGAAGAAGAGAAGGAGTTACCCCGCAAGATTAGGTGCACGCTGTCTTTCGTTCATGAAAAAATTAAGTATTATCTTAACCTTGGTGTTATCTTTGGGCGCATAGTTACACCTGGCTGAAAAACTTGACCCAAAAAGCCTACCGTGTCCTTGTTTGCAGACGCTGGAGTCGAATGAGTACCTGCGAACTCTGACGCAGCAAGCGGTCTCTTTCCAGCGACGCATGAATGAAGTTACGCGCGCGCCGCAAAATATCGCGCAGCTGCTGCCGATTACGGTGGGTCAAGTCTATCTATTCATTACGGTGGGTCAAGTCTATCTCTCCATTGATAATTCTTCACCACATGGGTTAATACAAGTCGAGTTGATGGTCTCGAACGAACTCCAATTGATGAAGGGTGCCGTCATCCTGGGAGGCAGACCTCCGCCCGAAATCCAGGAAGAAGAGAAGGAGTTACCCCGCAAGATTAGGTGCACGCTCAGCCAGCTCCGCTCTGGATTCAGCAGATTCATCAACAACTACCTCCATTGCATTGACGAATCCATCCCCGACGTGTGTCGTGATTGCTCTTCCGGACCTCACGACGTTTCGCATCTCTTCGATTGCCCGAGCCACTCGACCGCGCTGTCTCCAATAGACCTATGGACCAAGCCGCTGGAAGTCGCAGCGTTCTTGAAGATATAAAAGAAAAATAATAGAAGAACAAGACACAAAGGAGAACACATCACGTTCTTCGAAGCCGGCTACATCCGGCAACAACAACATACAAGTGGAGTTGAAATATTGAATTTTTTGTTCACTGCAACTGGAATGTTCGATACAAGTGTGAAATAAGCCTACAACATGTTTGTAGGATAACTCGCTTTTTTATTCATTTACTTTCACCCGACGTAGAGTCCTGACCGATCACTATTACAACCCATGTTTGCTAAAAGTCGTCCTTCTATTTGGTCAGGTAGGGGTTGTCGTGATAACCGAGGAAAGACGGATGAAGGAAGGCTTGGTATGGGAAAGGTTACTTTCTGTAGACCAAAGAAGCTTTCTCATAAGATTGGCTATGTATTATTTACCGCGGCCAGGATGAGTCAGTTTTCAGGTACAGCAGCCTTCCCTTTCGAGTATTCTGGATGTGTTGAATGTTCTCAATGGAATATTAGTCATCCAGGTAAGCCTGAGTACTGAAATGAAAAGAAAATGACCAGGTTTTCTGATACAATAAAGGCTATGTACAGCAAAGTTTGTGCAGATCATATTAGCAGTTAACTGTTTTTTTCTCGATTTCCACGTTCTGTTTCCAGGTTAAAATTGAAATAAATTATTTTATTTGTGTAGAACAGTTGAAAACATGTATAATGACTTAGATTGAAAAGCAATCGCTGAATAATATTATTCATTTTGCATGTGATTCATGAATATCACTGTTAGTTTATAAATCATGACTATTAGAGGTCTTTTATATGATAGTTTCAGCAATAGATAAATTTGGAGGGTCAGTTCTATTAGATTAAGATGATATAAAATTAAGTTTACTAAATCACAACTGATATATGAGCGGGATCAAATGGTGATGTCTTATTATATGCCGGCGCCCTCTTTTTTCAAGTTTTGACAAAGTTCTGTTTCCCTCGACAATGTTCTGAAGAGCCCTCAAACAAAATCGCTATGCTTGATAAAGTCGTTGACGAATATTTTTGGGTGTGACTCATAAAAAATGAACCAAATTATGAGCTTGAATCTGATGACATATGATAATAGGCTTTATCGCGTGACTTATGCCTATCATATGACTTACTTTTCAGCTCTCAACAAGCAACCCTGAGGAGAGTGCGACCGTCACCGAAGAAGAAGCACCCAAAGACGGAGCGAAGGAAGAAAGCATACAAGAGATTACCCTAGATTGAGCATGCTCTCTTGAGGTCGCGAGGGTTATGGTTTTTGCTGTAGGGGTCTCGGTCAATGAGCTAGGGGTCTTGGTTGTTGGTTGGAGGTCTCCGTTTGTATGACGTTTCGGTTGTTATTCTACGGGATCTGAGATATGGCTAAGTCGGAGAAGCTCTGGGATAGTTTTTGTTTCGTGGAAGCTGAACAGTTATACGAGATTGAGTGGAATTTTAATTTACTGCGAAGATTTTTTCAAGGCCTCGAATTTAACAAACAATCATACTACCATGATTGTTTTCGTAAATGACTTTTTCTGATTCACATACGTTACTATTCTGATGAAAACCCTGACTTGAACTCAGAAGGTTTCGAAGTTGAAATAACAGTTCAACGATGTTTTTGTGTCTCATTCAAATCAGTAACATTTGTTTTCTGTTATCTCATTAACAGTGCAGTTTTGAAGCAGCTATAGAAACGATCTTACTTTACAAGTATGAACCTCGTTGTTGTGGTAGATCGAAATTGTAGCTAATTTTAATCAATAAAGGAGTTGAGGTCGCTCGGAACGGCAATACACAGCCGTGAGAAATTTCGGAAGTAAATTTGCCGAGTTAGAACCTCCTCCCATCATAGTTGTTAGTCACATTAGTTATGACTTATGTTATATGTTATAATAGTTTTTTTTTGTTGTTTTCCAGTCAGTTATCAATGTAATTTTATCAACGGTGTTTATTGAATCGTTTGCTCATCCTAAAATCTCGCCAGAGTAACAGTTTAAGTTAGCTTTCTCAAGTTTTTTGTTAGAGTTTTGTTAGATGATTGTTAGAAGACTTGTTATACGTTAGCTGATCAAGACATTGGCACATTGAATCTTGTTGAGCTTTTGTTGTCTACATTTGACATTTTTCGAGTTTTTTTCAAGTATGGCAACTTTTGGTGTTTTTGACACACTATTGTAATAATTGAACATCTTTTTGATCTTCATGCCGATTTTTTAAAGCTCTGCTTTGATTGGATTTTGTCTAGAGACTTCTTTAAGAATAATAAATTTTCTAATTTTTGAGGAGATGAACTTCGATTTACGTTTCATAGTGTTCTCACTATCAAAATTCATTTGATTAAACTGGTTTTGAGGGCTGTTTTCTCTTCTGAATTTTTTCGATGTTTGTGAAACAGGATTTAATGAAGTACAATGTGAGTTCTCTCTCTTCTCTCTCTCGAATCTCTGATCTTATTATTGAGAGCCTCATGCTACATCGTTTTATAATAACCTCTCAATTCCCCTGTTTCTCTATTTACCATCAAAAATCTTGTCTAATAATTAAGCTCTGATATGAAAATTGTCTTCGAGTTTCAATGTTATCATTCTACGCTTATTTTGACACTTTAAGTGTAGTTTTTGGAAGTTGTCTCCACCTCAGGACACTGTTATTCGCATAGATTGATACACACGATGAAATCTCAATGCTATCTCGACTAGATTAACTCCGTCGACAGGAGTCTACAGGAGATTGAATAGATGAGAATTAGTTTGACTAGAGCGATATGCCGTGCGAATAACCTTCCATCTGAGTAATCTCTTCTTTTCTCTCAAATTTACTCTCTTTTGGATCATTATAGACTAATGGAGCGTTAGAATTCAACTTTTCCCTTTGCAAAGTGATCCCGTTAAACGCTCTAGGCCGCATCCCGTTAAGAGTTTAACGGGATCACTTTGCATAGATTACTTTGCAAAAAGAAAAGTTGAATTCTAACGCTCTATAATCGTTCATTTTATTTGGACGTTTGGCCTTCCTCTTTCAGTAGTCTCACATTCTAAGCGAGCACCTATTTACATCGATTGTTATTTTTTTCTCCGATTTTAGCTGCTAGCTTCGTCGATTGTAGCCCCTACTTTCTCTGATTGAGGCCCCTATTTTTCCGATTCAAGCCCTTTTATTCAAATTTTGCCCCCTACCTAGTGGTCTATACCGAACAAAAAATTGCAAGCTCGTGATCGGCTCAAAGCAAATGAGAGTTGTGCTAATTTAACGTCTTCTTACATGACCTCATTTGTTGCCTTATCGATTGCCCTACATGCTGAATAAACACGCTACCTTTATTTTGTCTGAAACACTGAGTCACACAACATGAAGATGATGCGAACAGGTCCTGAGCGATGACCTTTGGGGAAATATAACTTTAAGTTCTTTATTATTACCATAGGATAGCTTGTAAGGCCATCGCTTATATGGAATCATGAAATAGGAAGGGGAATAATGAGGAATAAGACAGTCAATTTTCGTTGGTGTCCACTCTTGCTGTTGACAACAGAAAGTTCGGTAAAACTATGACATTCGAGAGGTCGATTTCTTCTAGAGCCTTGCCGAATGCCTCGATATCTTGAATCTCTTTGAAATTATCTGTAACTTTATTCCATAAAGCAATTGCTCTAGAAAAGAAAGAATGTGGATCATTCTATCGTTTAAAGTTCATCAGAGTTAATTTGGAGGTTCGGTCTGAAGTGCGGAGATTGGTTTCAGTTCTTAACTTCAGCTCTTTTTTGCACGTCTGACAATCCGCTCTATCAGAAACTAGACGAAAAACTACCAATAAATCAGAACGGAGTCGTCGAATGATTAGTGAATCTAAATTGAATTCAGCGAGACGTTGGGGATAGCTCAACCTAATACTTCCACAACGAGAATAAGCTTTTTTTGTGAAAAGTCTCTGAGGATATTCCAACCTTTTCGAATTATTACTGTGGACTTTCGGAGAGAAAATAATTGTACCATATTCAAGTAGTGGTCTGATGTAAGTGGTGTAAACGGTTTTGTAACCGTTCAAGTCCAAACATCTAAACACTTTGAAAACTTCTACACAGAGTCCTAGCACGTATTATTTCTACGTGTTGCTTGAATTTGAGCTTAGAGTCCACAAAAATACCTAAGTCTCTGACTAAATTAACGACTTTTATCAGCGAGCTATCAATGAAGTAATCGTTTTGAGATTTCCCAAGACGGAGACAGTTGATTTTCTCGACAGCTAAGGGAAGTTTGAATTCACGTGACCAATTTGAGATATTGTTTATGCATAGTTGAAGAGAATCAGAGTCCTCACTATAAATTTTAAGGTCATCGGCAAACAAGGAAAACTTTACAGTTGAGGGAATACAACTCTCAATGTCATTGATGAAGCAGAGGAACAAGAGGGGCCCTGGTCTCCGGTATCCGCAACTGGTCTCCGCAAAGCGCTCTCTACCGGAAGACGAAAGGATTTAGAAAAATGAATTCCGTGCTCGATAGAGTGCCTGATAGCTACAATATTAGCTGCTTTAAACTCATATAATCAACGACCTCGGAGCAATGTGGGCTTTCTTGATCAACTAAGAGCTATCATATGCTTACAAAACCTTTTTAGACTAGACTGTACGCTTACAGCTTACAAACGTACGCTTTCTCCATATAAGACGATGCTGGGAATAATTTTCGCCAAAATGTTGTTCCTCGGGCAGATTTCCCTTGAAAAACCAAGCTTTTCCATGGCAAGAAACGGGAAAAAGCGCCATGATAAATGGCAGCAAATAACATGCGTTTTGACGGGCCTGCCAAGAAAAACCGTCAAAAAACAAGCTTTCTACTTTGTACTCGTTTTGTCACTGCTAAAGAAGGGACAAAATTTGTAACTGCTTATGTCACTGCCAAAAACGGGCTTTTTTGTGTACTTCTTTTTTTCCTGCCAAAATCGGGCTTTTTTTGTCCTTGTTTTGTCTCTGCCAAAATCGGGCTTTTTTATGTCCTTCTTTTGTCTCTGCCAAAATCGGCCTTTTTTTGTCCTTGTTTTGTCACTGCCAAAATCGGGTTTTTGTTTGTCCTTGTTTTGTCACTGCCAAAATCGGGTTTTTTTTGTCCTTGTTTTGCCACTGCCAGAACCGGGATTTTTGTCCTTGTTTTTTCACTGCCAAAATCGGGCTATTTTGTAGCCCCTGCAACTCCTTAGCCTCATTTCTGGGATGATGGAGGATCGCTCTCGGGAACTCTTTGGGGAGTGCCAATACTAGACTTTGATCTCTTTGAATGTGTGGTTCAGGCTACGTCTTTCAACGAGCCGGATCGAATCTTTACCTCAAACATGGGTAATTAAACCGACTACAACCGCCACACAAATCTTTACGTACTAGCGCAGCAACATACATTTTTCTCAACTGTTTACTAACTCGGTTGGGGTACGTCGCTAGATGTGGTTAATATGTGGTCGTTGCGGAGCTTTTTTCAATGTACAAAAAGTGTTCCAAAAAAGAGCCGAGTTTGGCAGTGCCAAAACATGTCAAAAAGGAAAAAAACAAAATTGTCCGTGATTTGGCAGGAACAAAACTTGGCCACAGAGTCATCCATCATTTGGCACTGCGAAATGGTGGCCGATTCTTCGTCCCTATTTTGGCAGCTAAAAAAAGACAAATAACGGAATTTCCTTCTCCGAAGTTCGCATACTCGAAATCTTGGCGAAATAAAGTTTTTGGCTGAGGAACAACAATTCGAGCATTTTGGCGAAAATTATTCCCAGCATCGTCTTATATAGTTCCTGTCATATAGGCGAGAGACAATTGTTACTTGTTCGAATTCCTATTTGAGTTCTTTTTTCGGGTCTCAAAAGAGCGACGGTTCTCGCCTCTCTGGTCTTTTTGTCTTCCTTGCTGATCTCTGAGCTGCTTCCCGTGTCGTGCCAGATTTTCTGACTGTGCAGATACGACGCTTGTTGTTCCCATAGCTGTTGAGCACTCATTCGAAATTTTAATCCAGTGCTCCAGGTGGGAAGTAACTTGCGTAAAAGAAGCCTTAGACATCCGCGAAGACTTCAGGGAGACTTGAGTTATTCTTAGTGGAATCCTATAGATAGATAACAGAGAAAATGCCTTCTCAAGCTGCTCTGAACCTGTCCGAAGAAGGTCAAACTATTGTGCAATACTTGACCGATCAGATGATTCGTTCTAACAAAGAAACAATGACGATCTTCACTGAAGCAATGAAGGAGCAGATGGCTCTTTCACGAGAGCTCATGAACTCGCTCGGAACACTCATGGCTTCAGTCAATAATCTTATCTCTCAACTTTCCAAAAACCCTGTTTCATACACGAACGCCAACCAATCTGATGCTCCTCCGATGACGTATGCGGCTGTCGTTTCTGCGGTGTCCCGTTCTCTTGCTGTCGACACAGAAGCCAGAGAAAAGTCTACGAGAGCCGTGCTGATTGGAGTTGCAGGAGGAGCAACAGAAGAAGAAACGAAAGAAAACGACCAACTCCTAGTCGCAGACATCATACGGTTGGCTAATGATCCGGAATTGCATGTTCTGGCGAATTCTAACGGCGAGTTAGACACTAGCGTAGTTTCTGTTCATCGCCACACTGGTTCTAGCTATAGTGAGTAACGAGCTAAAAGCCGTCCTCGTCCAATCAAAATCGAGTTCAATAGTCGAGCTCTCAGCACTGCTTTTCTAACGCATACCAGATCTACTCGCTGCGTCCCTAAGGTGACTGGTAACGTCCACTCATATGCACGACCCGATTATTTGAAAGTTCAGTTGAAATATGATTCCGAATTACATAGAGAGGCCGGGAAAAAAACGCTAGAGCAAATTGCTTGGCTTACGCAGTCCGAGACAATGGGAACGGGCCAGAAATATGTAAGCTGAAAAACCCAAGAGAGCTGCCTAAAAGATCTTCCGAGAACAGCAGACATTTGGACGATAAGGCGTCGTGCACTGATCTTGATTCTCAGCCTGTTATTCTACCTACGATTCAAGTGCTCACTGATCTATCTAGCAAGGGCGGTCAAGCCCGCGCTCGAGAAACCAGGAAAACTAGAGTACAATCGAAGAAAGCTGACACCGTTTCGGAGCCCATGCAAGAGAAGAAACCACAGCCAGGTCTATCTACTGATGGAGGAAACCCAGCAGTGGCCCCCATGACAGCAACGAAAGGGAAACTGTCAGCCAACAAGAATCGCCCTTGGTTAGATTCAAATAAACAAGGCTCACCTGCGGTTACACGTGAATAGGATAAGATTTTACGCGCTCAAACTTCTGACACGATATCTAGTCTAATTTCCTTTCATGTAACTGCTCTCCTGATAAACGTCCGCTCTGTTGCTCACAAGATTAATATCATTGAGTCTCTCGCTGAGCAATATCGCGCAAAAATAATAGCTCTAACTGAGACATGGGCAACATCTTCAACAATTCATGATTCTATGCTGTCCATGCATCATAACTTCTCTGTTTATCGTACTGATAGAAATAGCTCTAACCAAGGTGGCGGCGTGGCTCTACTGATAGATAAATCATTACAATCAAGCCTGCATTCGTCAACTAGTCCCAAAAATGTATAAACATGATCTTCAGAGCCTTTAAAACCAAATCAATTAAAGTTCTGCTCAGAATATACACCACATACATAAGACCCCTTATTGAATATGGGAGTGAGGTATGGTCCCCAATAACTATCGGTCTCGTTAACTGCATAGAAAAAGTGCAAAGATCATTTACACGAAGGTTACTACAAAGGGCCGGATTACCCAAAATGAGTTATGTTGCTAGACTGAATTTTCTTACCATCTCCTCGCTTGAATATAGAAGAAATGTGGCCGATCTTGTGTTCATCCATAAATGTCTGCACGGAAATATTCAAGTAGATTACTCAAATATGTTTAAACTTTGCCCATCGCCTTATTCGCTGAGAGAATCGAATAACTACAGAATATGCTTGCCGTGTAAATATCAAAGCAGAACAAGCACTTGTGCCTCAAGAATGATTAATGTCTGGAATAAGTTACCTTGTTCTTTGGTTTCTACAAGCTCTTCTAGCATTTTTAGAAATGAACTTATCAAGCTTGATTGTGAGACCATTGTCACCAACTCTAGAATACATTTTTAATTCAAGTGCTTTGTTTCTTCAAATGTTTTGTTTCTGTTTCTCCTCTTTTTTCCATTATATTTGTGTTCTCGGTTAGCTCTCGAATGATAAAGAGTGAGTTGAATTTTTGGAATTTCAAGTTATTATTGCGGATGAATAGTTCTTAATTGCTGATGAATAGTTCACAACTGAAGATACAAGCTTTGCTTTCTTTGCTTTTTTGTGTGCTTTCCTATTTTCCTAAAATGAAATGTTCCTCATTGTTCTTGTCATATTTAGATCTCACTTTTCATAACCTTCACTGAATTCACTTTTCTTGTGACAGTGTCATCTGTTTCGTCACTTAACATTATGTTTTGTTTCAAGCGGAATAAAGAATTGAAGAATTGAATAACTAGTCATTCCATCTACTGCCAACTTCTATCGATCAAATTATACAAGAATAACCAGTTCTTTTTCATACATTGCATATATCCTAGCCCGAGTTGCGCGGTCGACGATTTCGAAAGCGCTCTTAATGTATTAGAAACAACTTTCATACAATATGGAGACGATGAACATATATTATTTGGGGATTTTAATACCCCAGAGATAGACTGGTCTAGAGCGTCCTACAGCTGCCCTCTTCCGACCAGACATTCTTCGCGCTCTCTCTTTCGGTTTACTCAACAATTCTCTTTGATACAGCATGTGTCAGAGCCCACCAGATTAGAAAATGTCTTAGACCTAGTATTTTCTTTCAAATCCAGCTCAATAGGTAGCTGTATTGTTGCGCCCCCTCCACCAATGTGCGATCATAATCTGATTGTAATGAAAATCGAACAATACCGACCCCAAAGGTCAGATAGTACTCAAACCTACTGTTTTAATAAGGGGGACTATCCCTTAGCTAATTTTATGATAGCTAATACGGATTGGTATACCATCTTCGCGCAGTTCAGCACCGTAGATGAGGTCTATACAGTATTCACCAGAAAAATTCATGAAATTATAGCAGACTGTATCCCTAGCAAAAAGCTTTCGAATAAATACGGGAAGCTACCACCTAAGATAGCTGCAATCACAAGAAAAGCGAATAGACTATACAAAAATAGAGGGTCTATCGGAATCAGTCCTTTCTTGGAGGAAATGCAGAAACTAAGAAAAGCTCTTGACTCGCATCGACGGAACATGGAAAAGTCTTTACTTGAGAGCCGTAATTTGAAAAAGCTATTTTCATTTACGAATGCGAATATCAAAGACGACCCCAAATCGGTCCATTGACAAAAAATGGCCTAACCGTTACTACCGATACAGGTAAGGCTCAAACCATGGCTCATCATTTTTCTTCCCTTTACTCGCTTAATCAGTCGAATGCTTGTCCTAAGATTTCTTCTTCTTTGCATTCCTTCTCATTCTTCCAAATAGAACCGCATTTGGTGTTTCACTTCCTAAATAAACTCCCTTTGAAATCAAATACCTCTCCTGATCTTATACCGTACGTTTTCTTGAAAAACTGTTCTCGCAGTATCTGTGTACCATTGTCAATAATGTTTCAGCGATTCTTATTGTACGGCGAAGTTCCTAAAATATGGCGTACAGCGATAGTCCGACCAGTCTACAAGCGTAAAGGAAAACGTACAGACCCGCTCAATTATAGACCAATAAGTCTCACTGCTTCCACATCTAAAATAATGGAGCGTATCGTTTGCAAAAAAATACTAGAATTTCTGGATGAGAATAAATTGATCAGCAATCATCAGTTCGGATTTCGAGCTCAACATTCTTGCGAACTATCACTTCTAGAATCAATGACGGAATGGCACTTTAAACTGGACAAGAATGAATACATTAGCTGTGTCTTAATTGACTTCACTAGTGTATTCGATAGCGTCCCTCTTTCCTACCTAATGAAAAAAGATGAGTCCATTGGGCTTTCAGGAAGTCTCTTAAGTTTCATTTCAAACTTCCTGCATCAACGAGAACAGTCAGTCCGAATCAATAATAGTGATTCTCTACCTTACCCCACTCCATCCGGGGTTCCCCAGGGAAGCTGTTTGGGCCCCTTACTATTTTTCTCATCTACATAAATGATTTACCATTGTGCCTTCCAGTAGGAAGCAGGGTTACTATGTTCGCTGATGATGTCAAAATTAGTACGATTAGCGATGTGAAGCTACTTCAAGTCGCAATAAACTCTGTTGCCAAGTGGGCCTCCTCATGGGGAATGACTATTTCCACTACCAAAACAGTAGTCACACTTTTAGGAAAAACTCACCCCAAGAGTAAATTTTACCTGAACGGTAAACAAATCACAGAGAATAAACTAGTAAGGGACCTTGGTGTAGAATACGATAATTCATTGAATTTCTCTACACACATAGAAAATATGTGCAACAGAGCAAAAACCAGGTGCGCTTACATCCTAAGAACCTTCAAATCGAAAAACCCCGTTCTTTATAAAAAAGCTTTACGTTGCTTACGTTCGTCCTCAACTGGAATACTGCTCCGTGATCTGGTCACCTCGGCAGAAATATTATAAAGAACTCGTAGAAAAGGTTCAACGAAACTTTACAAAACAAGTCTGCAGAAGAGCCGGAATGCCCGTTATGACATACGAAGAGAGAAAAATTTTTTTCCAATTGCAGTCCCTCGAAGAACGGAGGGACCAGACCGATCTAGTGATGACCTTCAAAATCTTGACCGGAAGAACCCCCATTTCTCCATTCAAGATGTTCTCCCCACAAGACCACAGATACCCCACTAGGTCACACAAGTTCAGTCTGACTCAACCCAGTTTCAAACATGTTAAGCTCTCTAATAACTTCTCAACCAGAGTAGTTCCGGTCTGGAACAAACTCCCAGAGACTGTATTTTCGATTAATACAGTCAAATCATTTAAAACAGCTATCGGTAAGCTATGTATAAAACGATCCTCATATTCTTGATTCTAGACCCACTTACCTCTTTTTCCTCAACTTACCTCTTTTTCTCACTTTGAAAAGTGTCACGCCTTGGTGTTGATACGAATCACTCCTCTATTTGATCCCCTACCTGCCCCTTCCGAAATCACCCTTGCGATAAAGTATTATTATTATTACTGCTCGCCTAATTCCGGTCCTATCATGAGAATTATTCGAAGCCCGGTGAATATGGCATGGATGGAACACTTAGTTCTAGATGCGACGACGTTATGATTAATGAACTTGAGGAAGCTTCATTTACACAGCTTAAAAGCGAGTGAAGTAAAATGAAGCCGTAATCGGATTCAGGTTTGCTTATGTTTTCTCCGAGCTTTGAGATGAAGGGACCAACTGAGGTGCTTAAAATTATTTGCACTTTGAGGTTCGTACTTCTGTGAACCTACATAGTTATCATTACATTCAAAAATCTGTCAACTTAGTCATCATTACATCCTAATTTATTATAGACATGTACCAACAATAAGTACACAACTCTTCTGGTAGCTAAATGAACGGGACACGGAAGAAAGAGAAAAGAGAGAGCGAGAGAGAGAGACAAAGTTAGAGAAAGAAGAATGTGGATATGGGGAATGATAGACAGAAAGAATTAGAGGGAGTGAGAGAGAGAGAGAGTGAGAGAGAATGAATGAGAGTTTGAGAATGAATGGGGATAAGAAGAGATAGAGAGAGAGAGGGAGAGAGAGAGATAAAGGATTGGGCAGGGTTCAAGTACAGACTAGAGCGACTGATTAATTGCTGTATGGCCGTAGTTTAGTCCAGATTAGGCTTCGTGTTCGATTCAAATGTCTACATGAATCACTCAAAAACTACCGCTAATATTCCCGTGTAGCTAAAGCGGATTCTGCTAATCTGCCATCGAAATGTACATATAACCTCGAATGAAAATCTGCACCAGTTCATCAACTCGCTCTTTCCCAAAAAAATTGTTTTACTTGTTGTTCTTGGCAAAAATCCTCAAAAAACATTGGTTAAGCGATATTTCAGTTCTGTCCTTTTGAAACTTAATAGAATTCGAAAAGTAATAAACAGAATTTTTGAGCATGTGAATCAGCTTACTCACGTTTCTTACCACCAGCACAATTTTTTCGAGCGCATATATTTTCAAAATTTCCAAAAATTCTAAGTGTTTTTTTTCACAATGATTAAATTCCCTGAGGTAAGAAGCGAAAAATTTTTGCGAGCGCATAGATCTAAAGGTTTTCCGGTGTTTCTGAAGAGTGCATAGATTTTTTCAACCGCAGTGCGGTTGAGAAAAACACCTTGCTCACTTATCAGAAATATAATGTATCTCTATTATAATACAGGTCATTTATTGCTTTCCCTTCCTCAATATTTGTGATATTAATGTACGTAGAAAAAACTTCAAAATTTCTTCAATTAGAAGACAGGGAAAGTTTTTTGACTTTTTCTTTAATCTACATAATTGAAATAATCAATAATTGAAATAATCAAATTTTTCCGGAAAAAAATTATTGACTGAATTCTTAAAGAAACCTTTACAGATAGAATTCTACTCTAAAATGAAAACTTTCACTTGCTTCTGCTTGCTCGCGTTGATTTGCTCTGTAAAGGGACAGAGCATGGGTCAGTTCATTCAATATTTCTCTTGGTCATGTATTTATTTTCACCTCTGGTGAAAGTTATTTGATGAGAATCACCGACAATTTGAACTTATATGATTCTGGGAGTAAGGCGTTTTTTGTAATCGTAATGGAATATCAAAAGAATTGATTTTTATGCAGCGCTACTGCACTTGTTTAACTTAAACCTCCGTTGTCGTCGAAACAGACTCGAAACCCTGATTTATCCATTATTTGCGATAGAATCAAAATGGATTCAACCATCGAGCCACCAGCGCTTATATTAAAATTGCATTCCAGGATCACCTGTTAGATAACCCCGATATCAGTAGGCAGCTCAAGCCGTTGAGCCAACCGTAACTCGTAGCC
The DNA here is from genome assembly GCA_964056735.1 of Allodiplogaster pararmata. Classification (NCBI taxonomy): domain Eukaryota; kingdom Metazoa; phylum Nematoda; class Chromadorea; order Rhabditida; family Diplogasteridae; genus Allodiplogaster; species Allodiplogaster pararmata. Next base: position 32,369,138 of record OZ057403.1, read on the forward strand.
GAGGCACCCTTTTAGAGACGTTGGAAAACGCCTCGAATGGAGTGGAGAGCAACGAGGTCGGCTCTAACTCGGTAGAGAGCAACGAGATGAATGAGAAAGAGCGCATTCAGCAAGTCGTCGATAACTTCCAGGTGATTCAATCTTTTGGAATCAGAATTATGGGAATTTTCCCTACGTTTCTTCAAAAGATAATAATCTCGCAAATCCCTGAGGTTCATGGAATCCTTGATTTTTGGAACCATTTTCGACCTTTGTCCGAACACCCAAACCAGTAGGGTTCTCAAACTTTTGCTGCAATAGGTTTCACTATAGCCCCTGCTATTAACATCATCAGAAAGTTAGAGAGCAACCAAAGCTTATACCAGATTGGGTCTTTCTTCTTTGCTCAGGGGAGCGTGTAACTGGCCCAGAGGCGGGAATGAGCTTCAAGAAGGTTTTTATCAATCAATTCTTGGCTCTGTATGAGAGTTAAGTTAGCCGGTCCAAACAAATGTAGTCCTTTTTAGTTGTTAGTATGCGTGTCAATCTAGCTTTTTTTAAAATAACTTTATCACTCGAAAGTACTGCGAAGACAGGCCGATAATGATGCGAATGGCATATGTATGTAGGTACCAATTTCAGGCGTACACCGTTACGTCAAATTACCTGATTTTCTGGATTTGTGTCAAATTTTCATTCCGCGTATATCGGTCCATAGTAGCTTTTGAAGTACAATTATGCGCCTCAATAGTGCTAGTCACCGTTTTTTGTTGGTAAAAGTTCTCAATGAAACCGTCTAAAGTCAAATCTTTTTGGTAAAACCATCTCAAGCAAAACCAAAAAAGGCTCGCTTGAGCTACAAAACCGAATTTCGTATCGACAAGGGTTCTTTATTAAGGGTTTCGCTGGTAGAATCGTGCCTCTCAACTCGGAATCGATTCCTCTGTCTTAAGTTTGTAAGTAATCTCTTTCGCGTCGTTTCTGAATGATTCTTTTGTTAATAGCTTCATGACGTGCTTGGTCGCACATTTTTTAATACTACGAGATGATGAATCCACAACATGGACTTGTAAGCTCAAACCGTCCATGAGCGGACCTAAGTGTTGGGCTCGTTCAAGAAACTCTTAGTAGGACTCGGCTGAAATTGAGATGCTTGGGTAGGACTTGACTATCTCGTCTAATGTACTTAATTCATTCAGGTGTCCAATAATCATGACTCTAACACTTGGTTTTGTTGCAGCAAGGATTACTGCAAGAGTCGAACTACGAAGCCGCTCAAGAGGCAGCTTCTAGACTCACAGAATCGGAGAAACTGATTTTCAACGGACTTTCAAACTAACTCTTATGTGACTCTGACTAGTCACTACATTGCTGTAGCTTATTAATGACCATCAGGCTCTCGTTAGTGACTCTGACTTTTTGCTTATTACTATTCTTTAAAAGTCTTTATTAATGACTCAGTCTGACTGTTTGTAGTAAGTGATTATCTTTCTCTTCAAAATTCACTAAATGTTGAAAATACATCGATATTTCTGAGATATTACTGCGATAAAGATGTAATAAAGTTCACTATATGATTTGAGTCACTGCTTACCATCTTTGAGGAATGTCTTATGTTTCGAGAAGACTCACATTGAAAACTTGTAGTGATCGGACATTCGGAACACTTATGAAATGCTAAGCCGAAATTAAATTTGAAAGTTTTTAACTTAAGCCATTGGTAGTTTCTTCCTAAAGACTCAATGATGATCACATATATATCTTGGCCTTCTGATCATGATAAAACATTGAAATCAGAAACATAACCTTGAAAGGATAAGACGCATTATTCAAAGTAGAAGAACGACCATAGTGGGTTCTATCAAATTAAACCACTACATTATAAATGTTATGGGACAAGTTACTCGGTTTTGAACAATACGAGTAGCATTAGGGTTTTAATGTTCCGACGAGGAGGTTGATGAAGATTTGGACGATACCGGAACGCATCATAAAAAAATATATATATATATATATATATATATATATATATATATATATATATATATATATGTAGATAATTGAGGAAAAAACTGTGTCTTTCTTTTTTCGAAAATTATCAAACTCGATATGCACGTACCGTTTTTGAGAAAAAATTCTTTTCTTCATATAGAACAGTTTTTCTTGCTTGACTTGGTGACAAAAATTCTCTCCCAAAGTTATTTTTCTCCAAAATGACTGCATTCGGCACCTGCCGAAGTCCGGCTTTTTGCCAAACTGTTTTTGGTATGGACGGAAGTACGAACGACTGTCGAAAGAAATACTAAACTCAAAAAAGATTTTCTTTTCAATAATACTGGTTTGAGTCCTTTTTCCAAGAAGCAACTACGGTGGACTTCTTTCCATTTTTCATCATTGCTTTCATCATTGCTTAGTAAAGATTAAAACATATATATCTTGAAACTAAAAGAAAAATATCACTCTGAGCGAAAAATATCAACCTCACCCAATTATTTACTGGGAAAACGTTGAATATTCTTTTAAAAAATTTGTCCGAAAGGTGTTATATGCATAGCGCAACACATAAAATTTAGGATCAGTGAAATTGCTGTGAGAGTTCGATGCCGGTGATGAACATATACCCATTTACTAAGCAACTCCGTGCGGGCAATGATTAGTCTTTCAGAGGCAGATTTTTGCACTTTGTCTTCCGAAAGCTATAATATTGAACTTAGTATTTATAAACTTAATTTTCTACGTAGAATGATGCATGCATTCGGTTCAATGTTATCTCCTAAATCTGAATATACGTATCGTAATGCCATGTTGCAAGTTGAATTACGAAAAAGGACTCAGCATCAAATTATAACTCTGTTTTGAAAATTGCAGACTTTTTAAGGCTCATTAGGGATTCAAAAAAGATAATCATTTTATCTGAGGTTCAACTTAACTGAAGCTTATTCGCTTTGATTCAGACCCAGGCCGAGCCAAAATTGGTCTAAAACCTCACAAAAAACTTTGAGTGAGAATAAAAATTGTTTATCTTCAAGTTTCAGCGCTTTCTATGAAATTGGTGAACGGAATCGAACGATTTCTCTGAAACAGAGAATGTATTCGAAAGTTCAGATCATAAAACTGTCCTACTTTACTACATGCGAACTACGTTATATGTCAAGTTGTGGAACAATTTAAAGGGATGAACATGTTCCAATTAAATAGCAAACTTTTAAGCATCTCTAGAAACTTCAGCACCGACGTGGCGAGGTCGCGTTGCGTCGACCGACGAACATCACGGGGTAAGCCTCTTTTTTCACTTGATTATTATTGAATTTTGAGGGTAAGAGTAAGAGAGAGAATGTGAAAAAGGAGGAAAGGGAGAAAATAACAGAATTAGGCAAAAAAAGAGGAAAGAGAGAAGTAGAAAGATACCAGGGAGCCACTGTTGTTTTGTACTAAAAAGAGTTAATTAGCTATAAATAGGTTTCTTGGACCTTTTTACTCCAGCTTCAGCTTATTTCAATGCTACTTACTGAAACATGAAAACACCAGAGCTTCATTTTCCTGAATTTAAGTGTTCAGCTAAATTTAGAACACCGCATCGGTGTTTCATTAGTGAATAAGGTGCCTTGTCGATAAGGTTGAAATATGAGTGTTTAAATTCTGCATTAAACCCTCTAAAACCAGTAACTGGTATTGCAGCTTCGAATGCCTCCGCCTCCCTCTCGTCGCAGTGATGCGAGCGAGTACAGAAATCGTCGGCTCTTCGCCGGAATCCAGTCGACGCTGGTGGGAAACGCGGCTGCTCTTGCGACGCCTAATTCCAGTCGACAGCGACCGACTAAGCCGAAAGCTCCGGAGGTGGAGAAAGAACCTGTAGAGGTTAGAAGTTAATAGTACAGTACTTGATTCTCGTTCGAGGTTCCATGTCATTTCGCATTGTAACAAATATCACCAGGTGTTTCTATGACCCGCACTGCGGGTAAAACAATCTCTCCGAAAACCCCGAAAAACATTAAAAACTATGCGCTTTGAAAAAAAATTTTCTCGGGCTTTTTCGTAGTATAATTCCAAATCATTGGAAAAATTGAATGTCGAACTCTGAAATTTTAAAAATCTATGCGCTCGAAAAAGGTTGTGCGGGTGCTGAGAAACACCCTGAATATCACTCGAACTTTTGCAATACTTATTTCCAAGCAGTAATCATGTGACTGGTTTTATCAAATGTTCTGGTACTAAGCCGTACGATTCAGTTAGCTCAAGCATGACTTTTCCAGTACCTCGAAGACGTTGACGATGTGATCTCGCAGATTGCTGATCTTAGTTTCTGCAAGGAGCGATCCGCTCGACAAATCAGTAATATTATTTTTCAAAATGTTTGAAAGCGATTGATAATACCATCGCACGAGAAAAGCTGTTTCTACCGAGCGGGATCGAACCCAGCAATCTCTTCTCAATCGCCTGAGCCTTTAATATAGAACTATCGCATGGAATAGCAATGTGTCACCGTGATGTAATGGTAACTCGTGCTCCCGGATTAAGAAGAGATGGCTGGGTTCGAACACGCTCGGTGAAAACAGCGTTTCGCCGTGCGATAGTATTATCAATTGTCATCTTAACCAGACGTCACTGCGTTTAAACTGTGTAACTGAGCATTTGAAGTTCTTGAAAACTAATATTCATTGCTCATCTTCTCTCCATTAAATGGTTTACTCTTTATTTTTCTCTCAAGCTCTTGCTTACATCTGAACATTCTCAAGCTCTCGCTTTTCTTATTTTTACTTGAATTTTCCCTCCGTCTTCCCCGCATTGATGGCTGCTTTCCATTTTCCGGCAAGTTCAAGGTACCTCAAACTTGTTGAAACGTATTAACAAAAATGAGATCAGTTAAATGTCTTTTTGAGGGGTGTCTTTATCCGAATAGTCGCAGTTTGCATGAACAAATGCACAACTTTTTGAACAGTTGAGGTTTGTCGGCCGCCAGAGGTAAACTGCCAACTGGCAAAAAAAAAAAAATTCGTGGGCGACCGACCTACCGATCCTTTCCCTCAGAATGAATGTATCACAGTTTTCACCATAGAGCGTTTCATTTGCCATAACTCAACCTCAACCAGTTTCGTAGAGTTAAAAGTGAAACTTTTAGCTTACTTTAGCGATCGACCTATTGAATAATCAAGACATCTTTTACCTATGTTGGCCGGTCTCTTTGCCTACGAATAACGTACCTTGAAAACCTCAGAAGAGGAGGCCTATCAAACAGGGGTTTAATTGTAACCGGTTCGGCTATGCTCACACGTAAAAGTCCGCGCGGATAATGATCTACATTCTCTTTTCATAATGATCTTCCTATGTTTCCCTTTCCGTTTTTTAAAAGATTATTCTCTATCCCTTTTTCAATTCGCTCGGCGTGTATAAACATCCCTCTAACCCCGGCCTTATTCATGTTGGGGAAAAATAAATTTTAAGAACGCAACATCGATGAATCTGCGGAAGCGATGTCGACCTTTACGCAAGAAGATTGGTCACGACTGGCTTCGACACTTTGCCAGACCGCGCTAGACCTGAGCGAGACCGACTTCGTCGTAGACCTGCTGCCGACTCTGATGAGTATGTTTTTCTGAATATTTTCAATAGGGCAAGGAGGCGTGCTTTGGTAGCTAAGTGGTAAGAGCTCGAAGCTGGTAAGGCATAAGACGCGGGTTTGATGCTTTTTTTTTATTATTAAAGAAGAATATTTTTGTTGGGTACGGTCCAGGATGTTTCTCTGACCCGCACTACGGGTTAAAAAAATCTATGCGCTATCCGAAAACATCGAAACCTATGCGCTTGTAAAAAAACTTTCTCGGATTTTCCGTAGGGAAGTCCAAATCATTGGAAAAATTGAATGTTGAACTCTGAAGCTTTAAAAATCTATGCGCTCGAAAAACGTTGTTCGTGTGCTAAGAAACACCCTGGTTTGGTCCCCAGATCAGCTCGAAAGAAAAAAGGCTGAGTCATTGGGGAAAGAGAGAAGTCATTGGGGAAAGAGAGAAGTCATTGGGGAAAGAGAGAAATCATTGGTGAAAGAGAGAAGTCATTGGGGAAAGAGAGAAGTCATTGGGGAAAGAGAGAAGTCATTGGGGAAAGAGAGAAGTCATTGGGGAAAAAGAGAAGTCATTGGGGAAAGAGAGAAGTCATTGGGGAAAGAGAGAAGTCATTGGGGAAAGAGAGAAGTCATTGGGGAAAGAGAGAAGTCATTGGGAAAAGAGAGAAGTCATTGGGGAAAGAGAGAAGTCATTGGGGAAAGAGAGAAGTCATTGGGGAAAGAGAGAAATCATTGGTGAAAGAGAGAAGTCATTGGGGAAAGAGAGAAGTCATTGGGGAAAGAGAGAAGTCATTGGGGAAAGAGAGAAGTCATTGGGGAAAAAGAGAAGTCATTGGGGAAAGAGAGAAGTCATTGGGGAAAGAGAGAAGTCATTGGGGAAAGAGAGAAGTCATTGGGGAAAGAGAGAAGTCATTGGGAAAAGAGAGAAGTCATTGGGGAAAGAGAGAAGTCATTGGGGAAAGAGAGAAGTCATTGGGGAAAGAGAGAAGTCATTGGGGAAAGAGAGAAGTCATTGGGGAAAGAGAGAAGTCATTGGGGAAAGAGAGAAGTCATTGGGGAAAGAGAGAAGTCATTGGGGAAAGAGAGAAGTCATTGGGAAAAGAGAGAAGTCATTGGGGAAAGAGAGAAGTCATTGGGGAAAGAGAGAAGTCATTGGGGAAAGAGAGAAGTCATTGGGGAAAGAGAGAAGTCATTGGGGAAAGAGAGAAGTCATTGGGAAAAGAGAGAAGTCATTGGGGAAAGAGAGAAGTCATTGGGGAAAGAGAGAAGTCATTGGGGAAAGAGAGAAGTGAGGAGTTGAGCAGCACATGATAATTTTGCTTTTTGTGAAGCGTTTTGCGAAGACCCCAGTCAGTTTCTAAATTTTATAAATTTTCAAGGAAATCGTTCAGGTTTGAAGAGTTATAGTTGAATAATTGTAAATTTTGAAGTTTGTTGCAAAAAATTTTTTTAAAGCCTATTTCTAGTATAAAAAAGTAAAGTAAAGTCAGTAAAGAAAGCGTGAAATAGGGAGAGAAATATTGCGAGTAAAACTTTATATGATTTGGAACTGGGAAATCGCTTTCAGAGTACCCCAACTTTGTGGTGAGCATGGAATCGACGTTGCAAGTCATGGCTTCTGAACATGTTCTATGTTCTGAGGAGCAGGGAGAAGACAGAAAGACTGAGGTTACTCTTAATTCTACTATTCTCTCTCTCTGCTCCCCCCCTCTCTCTCTCTCTATCTCTTTATTTCTCTCTCCTTCCCTCACTCTTTCTCTCTCTCTCTTTCTCTCTCTCTCTCCTTCCCTCACTCTTTCTCTCTCTCTTTCTCTCTCTCTCTCTCTCTCTCTCTTTCTCTCTCTCTCTCTTTTCATATCCCTCTCTTTATTTATTTATATTTCCTCTCCTCTCTCTTTTTTGTTTGGAAATAGGATCTTCAACAGGGTGTTTCTTAGCACCCGCACAACTTTTTTCGAGCGCATAGATTTTTTTAAATTTCGGAGATCAAAATGCAGTTTTTCAAATGTTTCGGACTTCCCCTACAAAAAAACCGGAAAATTTTTTTCTAAGCTCTTATATTTAATGTTTTCGGGGTTTTTTGAAGAGCGCTTTTTTTTCACCCGCAGTGCGGGTGAAAGAAACACCCTGGTCTTCATTATATTCTCGCAGATCCCCGTCCTTCTCGGAACCCTGTTGTGCGCGCACTGGCCTCGAGGCTACACTCGCGGTACCCAGGAGTGCAATCCGCTCCTCTACACGACACTCGTCATTGTCAAAGGATGGCTCATGGCCATTCAAGATGAAGAAGTTGGTGACACGCTTTTGTGTAATCGGAAGCGTATAGTCTTGATAGAGCATATTAACAAGTGCGCGAGTGACTCAATTGTTAAAGGGGTCGCCGCATTAGCCTAGCTCACCAAACTTGTTTAATTTCTCCCGTTCGTCCGCCCGGTCCCCCAGAAAATTTTTTTATACTGAAAAATTTATAACATAGAACGATCTTTTTAAAAAGCTAAACGTTCTTAAGTGAACAAAATGCCGAATATTGAACTCCGACCCGTGCTACGCGAAACAAAAGATCAATCGAACACGGAAAAAGACCAAAATTTTTGTTTATATCCCCCCCGCTTTCCGGTCGCAAGGGTCGCCCGGTTACCCGCCCAGAAAAGAAAATTTTCAACACATCCTGGTGAGCTATGCGGATTAGCGAAAGGTTGTAGGTTAGATCCTCTTCGGGCGCTTTTCGATAGTTTGGTACATACGAAATGTGCGAAAACAGGCTGTCACATGGCGCAGTTTCGGTGTTTTAATAATTGTGTGTCACCCTGTACTCTCCTCAGTTTATGATATGATGAGCTCTTAAATTAATCAGAACTGAGCTATTCAGGAGATTTTGGTGACTCGAACCCAGGAAGAATCAAAAGATAAGCAGCTAGAGGAAGAGAGAGAAGATGGGAGAGAAAAGACCGAGGAATTGGAAGAGGAGGGTGGAGAAAGAGGAACAGGAGGAATTGTGGAGGAAAAGAAGGGAGAGAAAGAGAGTGAGGAAGGAGATGGAGAGAAAGGGAGGAAAAGAGAAGATTCTGAGGCCAGAGGCGAAAAGGACGCGAGCGAAGACGGTACCTTTTCGTTCAATTGCTAAGTAGAGGTCTCGAATATGGTATTTTAACCCTCACAGCGGGTAAAATCTATGCACAAATCTAAGCGCTTTACAAGAAAAGCTATTCATCTCAGGGTTTGATCTGTCTCTAAAGTCGACCGTTCTTTCTAGATTAGTTTTGTTGATAAGAAACATCCTTGTCTAGAGTTATCATGAAACCCCCGGTATAGTTAGTCGGCTGCAAGCATCCCGCAAAGAAAGAATGTGTATATCAAGATGAAAAATGATAAGGGAACGGAAGGCCTTTGAGAGAGCGCGAGATCGTGTGATGTAAAAGAGAGGATGGAGACGATGAGAGTATTTTATCACTAGCTCACTTGGATAGCTCATAGATTTAACCCGTCGAGAAACACACTGTTTGACTGCAACAATATTGAGTATTTCCCGGCTTAATTGCTTCCTTGGACATGAGGCAGTGACTGTTAGAGGGTTGTAAGTAGTGAGGCAGTGACTGTTAGAGGGTTGTAAGTAGTGAGGCAGTGACTGTTAGAGGGTTGTAAGTAGTTTTTGAGTCAACCTTGGTGTTTCCCTTATCAGAGCACCAGAACTATGATTTTTTTCTTCAAATGTTTTCAAATTTTTAATTATGTGTGTATGAATGAGTAAATTCTCTTCAAAACCGATCAATGTAGTTAATGTTACCAAAAAAGCGATTTAGGAACTTATGTATTAAAATAGAATGAAAAAAAGCAAAGAGAGAAAAAATAAAGATAGAGAGAGAAGTTAGTGATAAAGAAAGAGTGAGGGTCGAAAGTTAGTGATGAAGAAAGAGTGAGGGTCGAAAGTTAGTGATAAAGAAAGAGTGAGGGTCGAAAGTTAGTGATAAAGAAAGAGTGAGGGTCGAAAGTTAGTGATAAAGAAAGAGTGAGGGTCGAAAGTTAGTGATAAAGAAAGAGTGAGGGTCGAAAGTTAGTGATAAAGGAAGAGTGAGGGTCGAAAGTTAGTGATAAAGAAAGAGTGAGGGTCGAAAGTTAGTGATAAAGAAAGAGTGAGGGTCGAAAGTTAGTGATAAAGAAAGAGTGAGGGTCGAAAGTTAGTGATAAAGAAAGAGTGAGGGTCGAAAGTTAGTGATAAAGAAAGAGTGAGGGTCGAAAGTTAGTGATAAAGAAAGAGTGAGGGTCGAAAGTTAGTGATAAAGAAAGAGTGAGGGTCGAAAGTTAGTGATAAAGAAAGAGTGAGGGTCGAAAGTTAGTGATAAAGGAAGAGTGAGGGTCGAAAGTTAGTGATAAAGAAAGAGTGAGGGTCGAAAGTTAGTGATAAAGAAAGAGTGAGGGTCGAAAGTTAGTGATAAAGAAAGAGTGAGGGTCGAAAGTTAGTGATAAAGAAAGAGTGAGGGTCGAAAGTTAGTGATAAAGAAAGAGTGAGGGTCGAAAGTTAGTGATAAAGAAAGAGTGAGGGTCGAAAGTTAGTGATAAAGAAAGAGTGAGGGTCGAAAGTTAGTGATAAAGAAAGAGTGAGGGTCGAAAGTTAGTGATAAAGAAAGAGTGAGGGTCGAAAGTTAGTGATAAAGAAAGAGTGAGGGTCGAAAGTTAGTGATAAAGAAAGAGTGAGGGTCGAAAGTTAGTGATAAAGAAAGAGTGAGGGTCGAAAGTTAGTGATAAAGAAAGAGTGAGGGTCGAAAGTTAGTGATAAAGAAAGAGTGAGGGTCGAAAGTTAGTGATAAAGAAAGAGCGAGGGTCGAAAGTTAGTGATAAAGAAAGAGTGAGGGTCGAAAGTTAGTGATAAAGAAAGAGTGAGGGTCGAAAGTTAGTGATAAAGAAAGAGTGAGGGTTGAAAGTTAGTGATAAAGAAAGAGTGAGGGTCGAAAGTTAGTGATAAAGAAAGAGTGAGGGTCGAAAGTTAGTGATAAAGAAAGAGTGAGGGTCGAAAGTTAGTGATAAAGAAAGAGTGAGGGTCGAAAGTTAGTGATAAAGAAAGAGTGAGGGTCGAAAGTTAGTGATAAAGAAAGAGTGAGGGTCGAAAGTTAGTGATAAAGAAAGAGTGAGGGTCGAAAGTTAGTGATAAAGAAAGAGTGAGGGTCGAAAGTTAGTGATAAAGAAAGAGTGAGGGTCGAAAGTTAGTGATAAAGAAAGAGTGAGGGTCGAAAGTTAGTGATAAAGAAAGAGTGAGGGTCGAAAGTTAGTGATAAAGAAAGAGTGAGGGTCGAAAGTTAGTGATAAAGAAAGAGTGAGGGTCGAAAGTTAGTGATAAAGAAAGAGTGAGGGTCGAAAGTTAGTGATAAAGAAAGAGTGAGGGTCGAAAGTTAGTGATAAAGAAAGAGTGAGGGTCGAAAGTTAGTGATAAAGAAAGAGTGAGGGTCGAAAGTTAGTGATAAAGAAAGAGTGAGGGTCGAAAGTTAGTGATAAAGAAAGAGTGAGGGTCGAAAGTTAGTGATAAAGAAAGAGTGAGGGTCGAAAGTTAGTGATAAAGAAAGAGTGAGGGTCGAAAGTTAGTGATAAAGAAAGAGTGAGGGTCGAAAGTTAGTGATAAAGAAAGAGTGAGGGTCGAAAGTTAGTGATAAAGAAAGAGTGAGGGTCGAAAGTTAGTGATAAAGAAAGAGTGAGGGTCGAAAGTTAGTGATAAAGAAAGAGTGAGGGTCGAAAGTTAGTTATAAAGAAAGAGTGAGGGTCGAAAGTTAGTGATAAAGAAAGAGTGAGGGTCGAAAGTTAGTGATAAAGAAAGAGTGAGGGTCGAAAGTTAGTGATAAAGAAAGAGTGAGGGTCGAAAGTTAGTGATAAAGAAAGAGTGAGGGTCGAAAGTTAGTGATAAAGAAAGAGTGAGGGTCGAAAGTTAGTGATAAAGAAAGAGTGAGGGTCGAAAGTTAGTGATAAAGAAAGAGTGAGGGTCGAAAGTTAGTGATAAAGAAAGAGTGAGGGTCGAAAGTTAGTGATAAAGAAAGAGTGAGGGTCGAAAGTTAGTGATAAAGAAAGAGTGAGGGTTGAAAGTTAGTGATAAATAAAGAGTGAGGGTCGAAAGTTAGTGATAAAGAAAGAGTGAGGGTCGAAAGTTAGTGATAAAGAAAGAGTGAGGGTCGAAAGTTAGTGATAAAGAAAGAGTGAGGGTCGAAAGTTAGTGATAAAGAAAGAGTGAGGGTCGAAAGTTAGTGATAAAGAAAGAGTGAGGGTCGAAAGTTAGTGATAAAGAAAGAGTGAGGGTCGAAAGTTAGTGATAAAGAAAGAGTGAGGGTCGAAAGTTAGTTATAAAGAAAGAGTGAGGGTCGAAAGTTAGTGATAAAGAAAGAGTGAGGGTCGAAAGTTAGTGATAAAGAAAGAGTGAGGGTCGAAAGTTAGTGATAAAGAAAGAGTGAGGGTCGAAAGTTAGTGATAAAGAAAGAGTGAGGGTCGAAAGTTAGTGATAAAGAAAGAGTGAGGGTCGAAAGTCAGTGATAAAGAAAGAGTGAGGGTCGAAAGTTAGTGATAAAGAAAGAGTGAGGGTCGAAAGTTAGTGATAAAGAAAGAGTGAGGGTCGAAAGTTAGTGATAAAGAAAGAGTGAGGGTCGTAAGTTAGTGATAAAGAAAGAGTGAGGGTCGAAAGTTAGTGATAAAGAAAGAGTGAGGGTCGAAAGTTAGTGATAAAGAAAGAGTGAGGGTCGAAAGTTAGTGATAAAGAAAGAGTGAGGGTCGAAAGTTAGTGATAAAGAAAGAGTGAGGGTCGAAAGTTAGTGATAAAGAAAGAGTGAGGGTCGAAAGTTAGTGATAAAGAAAGAGTGAGGGTCGAAAGTTAGTGATAAAGAAAGAGTGAGGGTCGAAAGTTAGTGATAAAGAAAGAGTGAGGGTCGAAAGTTAGTGATAAAGAAAGAGTGAGGGTCGAAAGTTAGTGATAAAGAAAGAGTGTGGGTCGAAAGTTAGTGATAAAGAAAGAGTGAGGGTCGAAAGTTAGTGATAAAGAAAGAGTGAGGGTCGAAAGTTAGTGATAAAGAAAGAGTGAGGGTTGAAAGTTAGTGATAAAGAAAGAGTGAGGGTCGAAAGTTAGTGATAAAGAAAGAGTGAGGGTCGAAAGTTAGTGATAAAGAAAGAGTGAGGGTCGAAAGTTAGTGATAAAGAAAGAGTGAGGGTCGAAAGTTAGTGATAAAGAAAGAGTGAGGGTCGAAAGTTAGTTATAAAGAAAGAGTGAGGGTCGAAAGTTAGTGATAAAGAAAGAGTGAGGGTCGAAAGTTAGTGATAAAGAAAGAGTGAGGGTCGAAAGTTAGTGATAAAGAAAGAGTGAGGGTCGAAAGTTAGTGATAAAGAAAGAGTGAGGGTCGAAAGTTAGTGATAAAGAAAGAGTGAGGGTCGAAAGTTAGTGATAAAGAAAGAGTGAGGGTCGAAAGTTAGTGATAAAGAAAGAGTGAGGGTCGAAAGTTAGTGATAAAGAAAGAGTGAGGGTCGAAAGTTAGTGATAAAGAAAGAGTGAGGGTCGAAAGTTAGTGATAAAGAAAGAGTGAGGGTTGAAAGTTAGTGATAAAGAAAGAGTGAGGGTCGAAAGTTAGTGATAAAGAAAGAGTGAGGGTCGAAAGTTAGTGATAAAGAAAGAGTGAGGGTCGAAAGTTAGTGATAAAGAAAGAGTGAGGGTCGAAAGTTAGTGATAAAGAAAGAGTGAGGGTCGAAAGTTAGTGATAAAGAAAGAGTGAGGGTCGAAAGTTAGTGATAAAGAAAGAGTGAGGGTCGAAAGTTAGTGATAAAGAAAGAGTGAGGGTCGAAAGTTAGTGATAAAGAAAGAGTGAGGGTCGAAAGTTAGTGATAAAGAAAGAGTGAGGGTCGAAAGTTAGTGATAAAGAAAGAGTGAGGGTCGAAAGTTAGTGATAAAGAAAGAGTGAGGGTTGAAAGTTAGTGATAAAGAAAGAGTGAGGGTCGAAAGTTAGTGATAAAGAAAGAGTGAGGGTCGAAAGTTAGTGATAAAGAAAGAGTGAGGGTCGAAAGTTAGTGATAAAGAAAGAGTGAGGGTCGAAAGTTAGTGATAAAGAAAGAGTGAGGGTCGAAAGTTAGTGATAAAGAAAGAGTGAGGGTCGAAAGTTAGTGATAAAGAAAGAGTGAGGGTCGAAAGTTAGTGATAAAGAAAGAGTGAGGGTCGAAAGTTAGTTATAAAGAAAGAGTGAGGGTCGAAAGTTAGTGATAAAGAAAGAGTGAGGGTCGAAAGTTAGTGATAAAGAAAGAGTGAGGGTCGAAAGTTAGTGATAAAGAAAGAGTGAGGGTCGAAAGTTAGTGATAAAGAAAGAGTGAGGGTCGAAAGTTAGTGATAAAGAAAGAGTGAGGGTCGAAAGTCAGTGATAAAGAAAGAGTGAGGGTCGAAAGTTAGTGATAAAGAAAGAGTGAGGGTCGAAAGTTAGTGATAAAGAAAGAGTGAGGGTCGAAAGTTAGTGATAAAGAAAGAGTGAGGGTCGTAAGTTAGTGATAAAGAAAGAGTGAGGGTCGAAAGTTAGTGATAAAGAAAGAGTGAGGGTCGAAAGTTAGTGATAAAGAAAGAGTGAGGGTCGAAAGTTAGTGATAAAGAAAGAGTGAGGGTCGAAAGTTAGTGATAAAGAAAGAGTGAGGGTCGAAAGTTAGTGATAAAGAAAGAGTGAGGGTCGAAAGTTAGTGATAAAGAAAGAGTGAGGGTCGAAAGTTAGTGATAAAGAAAGAGTGAGGGTCGAAAGTTAGTGATAAAGAAAGAGTGAGGGTCGAAAGTTAGTGATAAAGAAAGAGTGAGGGTCGAAAGTTAGTGATAAAGAAAGAGTGTGGGTCGAAAGTTAGTGATAAAGAAAGAGTGAGGGTCGAAAGTTAGTGATAAAGAAAGAGTGAGGGTCGAAAGTTAGTGATAAAGAAAGAGTGAGGGTTGAAAGTTAGTGATAAAGAAAGAGTGAGGGTCGAAAGTTAGTGATAAAGAAAGAGTGAGGGTCGAAAGTTAGTGATAAAGAAAGAGTGAGGGTCGAAAGTTAGTGATAAAGAAAGAGTGAGGGTCGAAAGTTAGTGATAAAGAAAGAGTGAGGGTCGAAAGTTAGTTATAAAGAAAGAGTGAGGGTCGAAAGTTAGTGATAAAGAAAGAGTGAGGGTCGAAAGTTAGTGATAAAGAAAGAGTGAGGGTCGAAAGTTAGTGATAAAGAAAGAGTGAGGGTCGAAAGTTAGTGATAAAGAAAGAGTGAGGGTCGAAAGTTAGTGATAAAGAAAGAGTGAGGGTCGAAAGTTAGTGATAAAGAAAGAGTGAGGGTCGAAAGTTAGTGATAAAGAAAGAGTGAGGGTCGAAAGTTAGTGATAAAGAAAGAGTGAGGGTCGAAAGTTAGTGATAAAGAAAGAGTGAGGGTCGAAAGTTAGTGATAAAGAAAGAGTGAGGGTTGAAAGTTAGTGATAAAGAAAGAGTGAGGGTCGAAAGTTAGTGATAAAGAAAGAGTGAGGGTCGAAAGTTAGTGATAAAGAAAGAGTGAGGGTCGAAAGTTAGTGATAAAGAAAGAGTGAGGGTCGAAAGTTAGTGATAAAGAAAGAGTGAGGGTCGAAAGTTAGTGATAAAGAAAGAGTGAGGGTCGAAAGTTAGTGATAAAGAAAGAGTGAGGGTCGAAAGTTAGTGATAAAGAAAGAGTGAGGGTCGAAAGTTAGTGATAAAGAAAGAGTGAGGGTCGAAAGTTAGTGATAAAGAAAGAGTGAGGGTCGAAAGTTAGTGATAAAGAAAGAGTGAGGGTCGAAAGTTAGTGATAAAGAAAGAGTGAGGGTCGAAAGTTAGTGATAAAGAAAGAGTGAGGGTCGAAAGTTAGTGATAAAGAAAGAGTGAGGGTCGAAAGTTAGTGATAAAGAAAGAGTGAGGGTCGAAAGTTAGTGATAAAGAAAGAGTGAGGGTCGAAAGTTAGTGATAAAGAAAGAGTGAGGGTTGAAAGTTAGTGATAAAGAAAGAGTGAGGGTCGAAAGTTAGTGATAAAGAAAGAGTGAGGGTCGAAAGTTAGTGATAAAGAAAGAGTGAGGGTCGAAAGTTAGTGATAAAGAAAGAGTGAGGGTCGAAAGTTAGTGATAAAGAAAGAGTGAGGGTCGAAAGTTAGTTATAAAGAAAGAGTGAGGGTCGAAAGTTAGTGATAAAGAAAGAGTGAGGGTCGAAAGTTAGTGATAAAGAAAGAGTGAGGGTCGAAAGTTAGTGATAAAGAAAGAGTGAGGGTCGAAAGTTAGTGATAAAGAAAGAGTGAGGGTCGAAAGTTAGTGATAAAGAAAGAGTGAGGGTCGAAAGTTAGTGATAAAGAAAGAGTGAGGGTCGAAAGTTAGTGATAAAGAAAGAGTGAGGGTCGAAAGTTAGTGATAAAGAAAGAGTGAGGGTCGAAAGTTAGTGATAAAGAAAGAGTGAGGGTCGAAAGTTAGTGATAAAGAAAGAGTGAGGGTTGAAAGTTAGTGATAAAGAAAGAGTGAGGGTCGAAAGTTAGTGATAAAGAAAGAGTGAGGGTCGAAAGTTAGTGATAAAGAAAGAGTGAGGGTCGAAAGTTAGTGATAAAGAAAGAGTGAGGGTCGAAAGTTAGTGATAAAGAAAGAGTGAGGGTCGAAAGTTAGTGATAAAGAAAGAGTGAGGGTCGAAAGTTAGTGATAAAGAAAGAGTGAGGGTCGAAAGTTAGTGATAAAGAAAGAGTGAGGGTCGAAAGTTAGTGATAAAGAAAGAGTGAGGGTCGAAAGTTAGTGATAAAGAAAGAGTGAGGGTCGAAAGTTAGTGATAAAGAAAGAGTGAGGGTCGAAAGTTAGTGATAAAGAAAGAGTGAGGGTCGAAAGTTAGTGATAAAGAAAGAGCGAGGGTCGAAAGTTAGTGATAAAGAAAGAGTGAGGGTCGAAAGTTAGTGATAAAGAAAGAGTGAGGGTCGAAAGTTAGTGATAAAGAAAGAGTGAGGGTTGAAAGTTAGTGATAAAGAAAGAGTGAGGGTCGAAAGTTAGTGATAAAGAAAGAGTGAGGGTCGAAAGTTAGTGATAAAGAAAGAGTGAGGGTCGAAAGTTAGTGATAAAGAAAGAGTGAGTGTCGAAAGTTAGTGATAAAGAAAGAGTGAGGGTCGAAAGTTAGTGATAAAGAAAGAGTGAGGGTCGAAAGTTAGTGATAAAGAAAGAGTGAGGGTCGAAAGTTAGTGATAAAGAAAGAGTGAGGGTCGAAAGTTAGTGATAAAGAAAGAGTGAGGGTCGAAAGTTAGTGATAAAGAAAGAGTGAGGGTCGAAAGTTAGTGATAAAGAAAGAGTGAGGGTCGAAAGTTAGTGATAAAGAAAGAGTGAGGGTCGAAAGTTAGTGATAAAGAAAGAGTGAGGGTCGAAAGTTAGTGATAAAGAAAGAGTGAGGGTCGAAAGTTAGTGATAAAGAAAGAGTGAGGGTCGAAAGTTAGTGATAAAGAAAGAGTGAGGGTCGAAAGTTAGTGATAAAGAAAGAGTGAGGGTCGAAAGTTAGTGATAAAGAAAGAGTGAGGGTCGAAAGTTAGTGATAAAGAAAGAGTGAGGGTCGAAAGTTAGTGATAAAGAAAGAGTGAGGGTCGAAAGTTAGTGATAAAGAAAGAGTGAGGGTCGAAAGTTAGTGATAAAGAAAGAGTGAGGGTCGAAAGTTAGTGATAAAGAAAGAGTGAGGGTCGAAAGTTAGTGATAAAGAAAGAGTGAGGGTCGAAAGTTAGTGATAAAGAAAGAGTGAGGGTCGAAAGTTAGTGATAAAGAAAGAGTGAGGGTCGAAAGTTAGTGATAAAGAAAGAGTGAGGGTCGAAAGTTAGTGATAAAGAAAGAGTGAGGGTCGAAAGTTAGTGATAAAGAAAGAGTGAGGGTCGAAAGTTAGTGATAAAGAAAGAGTGAGGGTCGAAAGCTTCGACCTTCTTCTGTGTCACGTGGAGGAAGACAACCCACTGGGCAATAAACAACAACATGAATAGATGAGTTTATCGATTTATATCCCAACCACACAAGCTTACTCGTCTTTTTTGACTGTGGAAAAGTATTTTTGTATGTGAAAAACGAATTGGTTTTGATATAAACAAAACTTTTTGTTACCCGCTCCATTCACAACCAGCTATGTGATAAAATTTAAATATCACTATATTGATTTTTATTTTACTCTGAATGGGTACTTATTTACTCTGAATGGGTACTTATTTACTCTGAATGGGTACTTATTTACTCTGAATGGGTACTTATTTACTCTGAATGGGTACTTATTTACTCTGAATGGGTACTTATTTACTCTGAATGGGTACTTATAATCACCAGGAGTCAAAATCGTTCGCATAAGCTCTAGAGAATAGTTAATTTGCACTGAAAATTCCATTTTGAATTGTTTTCTCTTATAAAAACTACAAAAAAGTGATTTGTGATTTGATTTTTAGAAGAAGATCTTCTAGTGAGTGATTTGAGTTAGTGAGTGATTTGATTTTTAGAAGAAGATCTTCTTGCGAGCGAAGAAGAACGAGTTCGCCTCCTCAACAAATGCTGCAAAGCAATCATAAAGCTGTGCCATTCACAGCAAAGGTAAGTTTATCGTAAGCCTCGCTCTTGCTATGATTCTGAAACTATTTCCAATTCTCATGCAAAAACAAAACTTTTTGTTTAATTTTAAAATTTCAATCATGTCAACTTTCTGGGCGTAGCATAATGGTAGTGTGCAGTGGTTTTTTAGTGTGAAAGAAAAAGGGACAAACGCCCGCCGAAGGCGGGAATTCTTTTCACATAATGGTCCCCCTTATGATTTTGAAACCGAGACCCGCCGAAGGCGAAAAATTTTTTTCACATAAGGGTCCCCCTTACGATTCGGAAAAACAGAGGCCCGCCAGAAGCGGAAAAAAAATTTTTCCCATAAGGGTCCCCCCTTAGGAATGAAAAAATTTTCGCTTTTTTTTTTCTCACATAAGGGTCCCCCTTACCTTTTTTCACATAAGGGTCCCCCCTGAAGATTTGGAACACAGGGGCCCGCCGACAGAAGATCTGTCATGACTAAATAACCCCTGGTAGTGTGTTCGAATATTATGCGAAGAGTCCCGAGTCGACTCCCACCCCGGACAGATCCACCCAAACCAAGAAGGTTGAGAAATGTTGGTAGTGCTCATGCACGAATCTGACTCTCCCCACTGCTGCTATTCACACTAGCAGTGAACCAGCGGGCAGCCACTGGTTCTACCAGGATAGGTCTGACCTGCTACTCAAGAGAGCGCGTAGCCTGACGCGAGGCGGGAACAAGAGCGTAGCCTGCCGCGAGGCGGGAACAAGCGCGTAGCCTGCCGCGAGGCGGGAACAAGCGCGTAGCCTGCCGCGAGGCGGAAACAAGCGCGTACCCTGCCGCGAGGTGGGAACAAGTGCGAGGAAGATTATTATTCATGTCAACTTTCCCAAGAAGCAGAATCTGATTTTGTTGGTTTAGTTCTGTTATCATATCTAAGGAGTATTTTTCGTACCGCGTTGCGAAGAAAATTATTAGTTTGCGTGAGAGTGTAAATACTGATTGAAACATGGTGAATATCGATTGATTTCTGTATTAAGATCTCTATGGATGAAGCAGCCAACGCTATGTGACGAGATCTACCAGGCAATCAAGCCGGCACTAACACACAATACAAGAGTCACCGGGTGGGTTTAATGGCTGACAATGTTCTCATGTTTATTATATTTTTCATTGCTTTTCTCAAAATTGAAGTCGTTTAAAGCAGGGGTTTAACGTGACCGGTCAGAGGGATGTTTTTATGCGCCACGGGAGGTGGAAAAGGGATTTGGAAGGCTACAAAGTATAAACAGAGAAGCAGAAGAGAACGGAAGGAGAAGAGAAGTGAAAGAGAACAGAAGGTAGATGATTTAAGGCGGGGACATGAATGCTCCTACATGCTCCTACATAGCTGATCAATATTTAGCTCCTGGTTCGAAGAAGATACTGATAGAGTTCGGCTGAGAGAGTTAGCAGAAGACAGTTGGACGAAACACTTGACGAATTAGAATTCTTGGGCGTATCAGTATAACCACGAGATATCCCACCTAAGAAAAAGATGACCACTACGTTAAAAAAATATTGGTGTGCGTGAGAGTGTAAACACTGATTTAAACACAATGAATATCGATTGATTTCTGGAACATGGAAGATAGAAATCATTTTGTTTAGGAATAGTCTACTGTTTTTAATCAGATACTTCCAAAAGGTACCGTAGACTACTAGACGTAGACGTAGACTGTACCGTAGACTACTAGACGTAGACTAGACTACCGTAGACTGTACCGTAGACGTAGACTCTACCGTAGACTATAATTATTTTCAGGGAGGTTAAGGCAGGCCTCCTCTCTATCATCATTCAACTACACGATTGGACGAGAGCAAAAGCGGTGACGACGAAGTGCGTACACACACAGACTGTGCAACGGGGCCTGCCCTAGTGACCCCGGGAACCGTAGTTGCTCTGGGTCAATTACCGTAACTCAATCAATTTCTAGGATGGCGTAGGTCTTTCTGTTTGTACATAGGGTCTTAATCGGTGTGATCAGGGAAACGGTGTTAGTGTTGGATCTCATGCGTCGAACCGTTTCAAGGTTAAATGTCTACTTCATACCAACTTCAATTTTTTCTAGTGTGATAGGTCGGCTGAGGTACTGTAGTTGCTGTAATTGACATTACTTCGCCTAGAATTTATAGCGATATAACGCATAAGTCGGACATAGACTCTTTTAAAACCTTTTTTTTTCCAAAATTTAACAGTTATGCACCATGATTTTATATCCAAGTCAAAAGAGTCAGCAGTGAGTCCTTGGTAGTATAATGATAACTTGAATGCTCCCGGTAAGAGAAGGGCGTCCGGGTTCGATCTCACGCATGGAATAGTTTTTGTCCCCACGATAGTTTGTTCTCTTAGGCTAGCGAGTGCTGAAAGAATACCTAAATCAGAGTACCTTAATCACTAATTTCCGGATCAATTTTAATGTACTATACGTTCAACAAGGATGTTGACTAGCGACGAAGGAAGAGAAAATTCACATACTTTTTCTCAACTTTTTGTGCTAGACCCTGAGAACGATAGTATTATTACGTGAAAACATTACAAGCGGCAACATGTGAGTTAATCACGTGTTAATCACGTGGTACGAGAGATTAAAATATTGAATTACATAAATAGGTAAAACAAAGCATGAGAAAAATATTTTATTATACATATTATTTTTATAACTGTGCTAGAAAGTTTTTCACTCAGGAAAATCCACCCAGGCTCAAAAGCAGTTACGAGAAGCCGATGAAAAAAATACTTAATGCAATTTGAAAAATCTCTCGATGATCTTATACGAATTGGGTAATTTGCAGTTTGAAAAGTCTTTTAAAGTACAAATACGTTAACATTTCTTAGTAAAATTGTGCAGTTTGTTCGAAAGACGTCTATGAAAACTGTTTTGCATAGAACTTCTTGTAGAAATTTTATGAATTCACTGTGTTTTTCTTTTGTGTTTGAACTTCGATGTAATTTTGAAGAAAAGCATAACCGGTTCGCGAATAAAAATTATATTTGAATTACATTTGTACACAACATACACATCTCACTCCTCGTCCAAAATGAAGGATTCCGGTCTCTAGCAGGAATGGGACACCTCGAGGCCGTATCGTCCAAACCATAATCGGCACTCCAGTCTACATCGAACTTTCTCTTTCTTAACATCAAGAAACTGATAAGAAGCTGGAGTTGTTTGAATCAATGGCGCTTCATGTCCCATGACATCGAGAATGAAGCGTTTGAATTGAATTGAACAACATCTAATCAGAATAGATGCATTCTTTGAACATTAGCGTCAATCTTATTCTGTTTAAATAGAAACTTCAGGCAGATTTGACGGTCGAGTCTACAAAACCTGCAATTTTGTGCGCGAACGCTAAGTCATGTTTTCAATTGTTTGGACGGAGTAGTGTGAGGATAACACAGAAGCTAATTACAGTACCAAAAAAATGCCGAAAGCACTTCAATTATCCTGTAATAGCTTTATGACTAATAATTATTCACTAATTACCGACTCTCATAGGTCGCTTTCTTACATGAATGCTATCCCGTAATTTTATATCTCGAATCTAAAAGCAAGCTATTATTCGCGATAGGTGTAGTTTGTTCAACGGTTGAACTCTGAAAAAAAGAAGATAAATTCAACGTAACAACCAAATAACGTCTTAGTGTTGGAATTCATTATTTAGCAAGCTATCATTCACGATAGGTGTAGTTTAAACAACCAAATGTTAGCTAGGAGTGAACAAGCACTATGTATGATACTTACCGCAGAGGTTAAGAAAAGTCTTTTTAAAGTAAAAATTCAATCCACCAAAGAATAAATTTTCGAGACTGGTCAGCTAACATGTGGAGTTTCACAACGAAATGTTGTTCATTTCCGATGAATACCGCGAAATACTTCGTCGAGATTTGTTCATTAGAGTAGATCAGATACTAGTTTTGGTCATCCGTGTGAACTGCATGACGACAAGACTCAATGTGATAACGAGGCTGAACGTTAAGATGAAGAAACGAACAACTTGGGTGGGTGAGAAGGAAAAGATGCCTGTGCCTCGAATGTTTCGCTCGGCCAAAATTCATCTTTCCAAATGTCCGCGCCACTGTATTCTCTCTCTCTCAATCTTTTTTTCTCATATATGTATTGACTGTGAGGGTCAAATTGGGCTGTTCAGAATCCGCTTGGTCACTTCATTATCAAGACGCTTTTAAAAGGGATTGGGTGCATTGGTCACTAAATGGCGAAAGCATCGCCTGGTAAGCGAAAAAAGCTAGTTCGGTTCCTACCCAATGCGAAAAAAAGCGGATTCGCTCCCTAATCCAATACCTGCGAACGAGTTCTCGCAATGATAGTCTCTTTTTACACTTTGTTTTCAGATTATATCGGAACCAATCGAAAAAGATAATTGAGGTTTGTAGGTAATTTTTACAGAGTGTGATTCATACCATAATTTGTGAAAAAAGAAGGAAAAGAAAAAAGTGAAAAGTATGAATCACCGGAAATACGAAAATAAATAACCAATTAAATCATCTATTATAGTATTACTCATAACTATGCATAGCTATTATAATGACACTCATGATTGTAACATTTATAAGGTTTCATGAAACTGTCGAAACTACATATTAATCATCACCAACTACAATGATGAATGATAGCTTCGAGAATTTCATGAGCACGAGCGGTAAGTTTTGCCCATCTAAGTGTTTCTCATACAGATTTAATCAAATTCACTGCAATTGCAATTCGGTTATAAATCAATTTCTTAGCCAACAATGGAGCTTTTCATCTCAATTTAACAAGTTTTGTTTTCACTTTAGCAAGTACGTCCAGTAGAAATTTCTTTCAAAACAGTCTCCTCGTTCACTAATTACGTATGGTCTTCGGACGTTGTGGATGTTTAACTATTACAGGAGAAAGGTAATTTGAGGAAAGATTGTACCAAGCTCTCTTCAGAGACGATTTCAGGGCACTGAAATGTACTTCAGCACAGACTTTTGTCTGCATATATCCCCAGGTGGTGTAGTCGGGGAGGTTTAGGTCGGAAGAACATGCCGTTATACCCGCGGCTTGCACCCACGGCTGTGCATCTCGAGAATGAAGAGCGCTGATTATTGGCCCCTACCATACTTCTCAAAATGAACAAAATTCCACCGAAATTCGAGAATGTTGATAAAATTCTGTTCTTCAAAGTGATCCACCAATTCAATAGTTCATTTACTCCAATTGTTGCACTCATAAGGTCGAAAATTTATTGCGATAGTTCTGCATAACCCTGAAGATACCGCAGTGAACTTAATAAGAAATATGAACTTCCAATGAACATGTTTGATTTTCAGGAATTTTACAACGACAAAAAAATGCAGCAATGATTGAAAAAGAAGAAGGTCTGCTCATCTAAACAAAGCCTTCAAAGAAGTTCCTTTTGACTCGCTGCGACATGGTCGCTTATTCCCTCGTGTTTCTAGACTTCAACCCTTTTCCCAATAAACACTAAAATACCTAAAAACTCGATAGATCTCATGAATTTGTCTGTTGACAACCAATAATGACTACTATGGAGACTTCGACCAACTCCCTGTCCCCAGCTCCTTACTTATTTCTTCTTTCTTACTTACCAATGTGATATACGTCACGTAATAAACAGTTACAGTTAAACGATTCAAGGTTCAAGCGCCGATCAGGCCGAAATGGCGAGAAGGCGCTGGTTGGAAGAGCCTGCCTCCAAGCAGGCCAAGATGACGAGACAGCATCGGGTTTACGAGCAGCTGCCCAGGCTAAGATGGCGAGGCAGCATCAAGTCGGCTTTCCGGCATAAAAGCTTCCAACCAAGCGAAGATAAAGTCCAAGCGAAGATAAAGTCGTATTAGGGCGAGAAAATCAAATTTGAAGGTGAACAGGGTTATTCAAAAATTAAAGAGTGTAGAAAGTACACGCTGGTGGGTGAGTGGAAAAAGTTGGGAAAGCGAGAGTCCGTCAGTTTAAGTTCGATCCCTTGAAGTGTGTCATTTCATTTATGTGCTTTTTCCTGTGACTTTTTCCCAGGTTTTATGACAACTTAGCGGCGATCGAACAAAAATAATGAGAAGAACTGAAGAATAATATTTGGAGTTACAAAAAAATTGAAGGGGTGTAATGGTTAGAATTGTCCTCTTCATTTCTAAATGTGGTCGTCTAGAAGTTCAGACAATAATTTTGGCCGCGGATGTGGTGCAGTCTACAAAGCGGACCCTGCCCGACGGCGGGATAAACGCTAGGAAGAAGAAGAAGAAGAATGTGTGTGAAGTGGAAAATTACTAACAACTTATAATGAGTGCAACTTTGTGTTCGAATCTTTCCATGCTTTGTGCCGTTTTCGGACCTTTTATTTTTACTCTCTCTAATTCTCTCTTATTTTCCTCTCTCTAATTCTCTCTTATTTTCCTCTCTCTGATTCTCTCTTATTTTTCCTCTCTCTAATTCTCTCTTATTTTTACTCTCTCTAATTTTCTATTTTTCTTTGCCCTTTTCTCTTTATTTCTCTCTGCCTCAAAATTTTAATCTCTCTACCATTTTCATTTTTCGCCTTTTTCTTAAGCTCAACAATTCACAAGTTTATAAACTCACCAAATCTTTTTTTTTTGTAGTTACATAATCCATGAGTATTCTTTTTGCGTGACGTCTTTCTTGCAAACTTCGAAAGTTATGCAGTGTGGGATTGTGGGAAGCAGCACTCCTCAATGTGGGAAGCAACACTTTGTTGGGTGAGGGAGTAAGGAGTATGAAAGAAAGAAACCGGAGGAAGGGAATAAAGAGATAGAGGTCGAGGAAAAAAAAATGAAGTACGAAAAAAGGAAAAGAAAGGCGAAGAGAAAGAAAGAGAAAAAATAGATAAGAAACAGACAAATAAAGGGATAAAGCAGAAAAAAGGGCGGAAAACATGAAAAGGAAACAAAATAACAATAATAAACAGGAAAAGAAAACAAAATAATAAAAAGAATAATTGTATAGACTTCCGATTTGTTCACACCTACAGCGACCTTCACACCTAGGAAGGGCTTCCTTGGGCTATTTTCAAAAGTTGTTTCTGAGGTTTTTGAAATTTTGCACTCAGACACACACTCAGACACACGCTTACACATTCAGTGAGTTCAGTGGCGGTTGGTGAGTACTTCAGTGAGTTCAGTGGCGGTTGGTGAGTACTTCAGTGAGTTCAGTGGCGGTTGGTGAGTACTTCAGTGAGTTCAGTGGCGGTTGGTGAGTACTTCAGTGAGTTCAGTGGCGGTTGGTGAATACTTCAGTGAGTTCAGTGGCGGTTGGTGAGTACTTTTTCCCGTTTTCTCGGCTCAAGCTCAGGCTATGGTTAAGCAAACGAGGCCGTACGGCTTAATGTTGAGACTTCACGGCATAGGAACGAGATCGTATAATACAATCAGTCACAATATTACCATTGATTGACTCACCAACCACTAATCGATTAATCAAATGTCTCGGTCGTCCACCAACTCGGACTAGGTGGATTGTTTACTTCGAAAAAAGTTTTTTCTCGAGATTGCCGTACGTACCAATTCTCTTTTACGATGAGGAAAACGCAGTTTTCTTCATCATTTTTCTCACTAAAGGGTACCTGGATATGCCCTCTTAGGACTTAGGAGCGTGCAAATTGCAGCGAATGCCCTATTGCCTCTGTAACTTTTCTTATGGCATATTGTGGTACCATTCATTTATTCTGATAAGGCTTACTTCGTCAGAGAAGCAAACTACACGTGTATGAACTTTATTTGTGAGCAATATCAGAAAATGAGGTTTTTATGTTTCGAGAATCATAAATGAAGTGTTCTCAAAGAATAACGGTTGTTTAGAAAAAAATATAGAGCTAAATTGAGAAAGACGCGAGAGCCAAAGCTGAAGATGAAGTATAATAGATAAACAGGAGTTAGATATAGAGAGAGAAGACGGAGAGAAACAAAGAGAAGGATCGAAGTTTAAAGGTAAGCATAAGCTAATTTGGTTGTTATTGAGCAAAGGGAATATGCATTACTCGAGTAAAGTGCTCCACCTAAAAAATGGCCAAATTGCTTGGAAGAGAGATGATGTGTGGTTCGCAGTGATAAAGGGGACACTCCCTAGAGTTTAGGAACCAAGTAAGGAGGTTTGGTCGAAATAGGACTTGAGAAAATATTATGAAAAGTAAGTCAGATAATAAAAAGTAAAGAAAAAGAGAGACTAGGAAAGAAAGATGGAAAGAGAAATAAAGAGAGAGAAGGAAAAATGGAGATAATGAAAGAGGTTTTCATGTAAAAGGGTGTAGAATGATGTTTTATCCCTTTATCATGTGTCCCAAAAAAGCTAAACTTTATGAACAAAACAACTTGCTGCACGCAGCTTCACTGAATGTGTTTAGAATTCACAAAAGCTTGAATACGGTGCTTTTCGTTCCGGGATATTCAATTGAAGGAGAATTCGTCGCCATTTGAATAGGTAAATGAATGATTGAGGACTGCTGAAGTTCGATACAGACTGGTAGCCAAAATGTATTCATGCAGTTTCATAAAAGTTCCTAAGCCGTTTTTTCGGTGTTCCTTTTTTTTCGACTCGAAAAAACCAGAGTACTAGAGAAGTTTGCGGTTTTCACCGAAAAAGAACAGCCAGGCGAGTTTTTGTTATCCAAAGAGTATATTATCAAATTTTATCTACGATTCATCCGTTACAATGTTTTAGACATTAAGTTACAATGTTTTAGACATTAAGTTACAATGTTTTAGACATTAAGTAAAATAATTTATAGCAGCTCACATAATAAGCATGTTTTTGATAAATCTTCCTTGTCTTGAATTTTTTTTTAGACAATGATTTCGCAGAGCCAAAGATCTCCCTTACGTGTGACTTCATAACACATCATTTCGTACCCAAGGAATAAAGAATCAATAAAAAATTTAAAATATAGTTGTGACTGTCTTAAAGTATTCGAATAATTCTGATTTTTGCCAGACTTACTGTTACTCTGCAAAATAATTAAAAACACCAAAAAAAATTCAAAATCAGTAATGAGCTTTTGAAGATTAAAAAGAAAAGATTAAAAAGTCGGTTTCACATCGACTTTGAAGATAGTGTGCTATGGAGAAACCAAAAAAAACAAATAAATCGACAAAAAAGATATATTTCTGCTTATATGTACATAAGAGTGAATCTGGCTTTTGATCAAGAGACGGGTCTTAACCTTGCCAAAAGCTTTTTTGTCGGTACTTTCCACAACAAATTGTGTCTTTTGAGAAATTGAGAAATTCAACAGGACAAGAAGTTGATGTGGGAAGCTCGAAGGCGGCGATGTACGGACGGGATAAGAGAAGCAAGACTGCAAAAGCTGCAAAAACAAAACAGCCGCTTTTCTCACGGAAAAATCTTCAAGTATAAGAAGGGCGGATTTTTTTGAGACGAATTTAAGAAATCCATCCTGCACTAGAGTAATTGAGAGGATGAGTGTTGATTGTATTACTGAGGAAATGGTTTTGAAAGCCCTTTCATCTCTTTCAGCCAAATGCTATACCTCTCCCGACGGGATACCAAACATCCTTTTGAAGAAATGTAGATTCGCTCTTGTGAAACCTTTATGTATTTTATTCAATAACAGTCTGCTTTCTGGCTCAGTGCCTTCTATTTGGGAGCGATCAATTGTTAAACCAGTACACAAATCTGGTTCTCGCAATCTGTTAAATAATTACAGACCTATATCGTTATGTTGCTCGTTATCCAAGATTATGGAAAAAAATCGTTTTCGCCTTAGTTTATTCGTATTTAGAAGAATCAAAGCTATTGTCTCCATATCAAGCAGGTTTTAAAGCGAGAAAGTCTACCGTAACATCTTTGGTAGAATCTCATTCTTTTGTTGTTGATTCTTTGGCTCAAGGGTTTTCAGTTGATGTTATTTTCCTCGATATTCGTAAAGCGTTCGATACTGTAGATCATAGGCTGCTTTTATATCAGGTTCATTCGTTCGGTATCTCCTCTAATATTGTCAATTGGCTTAGTAGCTATTTAAGTAATCGAACTCAATCAGTCTTAATCGATAATGTGCTATCTCAGCCCATGCCTGTTATTTCAGGTGTGCCTCAAGGCTCTTCCCTTGGTCCTTCACTATTCCTTATGTATATTGATTCAGTGAAGGAAGCGATACCTCCTAACCTTCGATTCGGTTTGTATGCAGACGATATAAAAATTATGGGTCGTGTTCCCTCTTCTAGCCATGATATCCAAGTCGCTCTTGATCTTGTTACCGCTTGGTGTTCGGAATGGAACTTGTCTTTGTCGACATCTAAATGCAGTGTATTGCATTTAGGACCCCGAAATTCTTCTGTTGTATACCGTATAAATGGTCTCCCCTTAACTGTTGACGAGATAGCTAAAGATCTTGGTGTCACTATTTCCGATGAATTCTCGTACAAACACCATATTGTCGATAAGTGTAAGAGAGCTTCCGCCGTTGTCAACATGTTATTTAAAGCCTTTAAATCCCCTTCCATTTCTCTGTTGACATCTGCTTTTACCCATTATCGAATATGAGAGTGAGTTGTGGAATCCATCTTCCTCGGGCCTTGTTAAGTTGGTTGAGAAAGTCCAACGCTCTTTCACGAGGAGAGTACTAGGAAGAGTCCGTCACCCTAAGTTTCCGTATTCCCAGAGGCTTTCAATGCTAGGCCTTCAGAGCCTCGAGTACCGTCGTGCTATCTCTGATCTACTTTTTATTCATAAATGTTTACATAACAGCTTAGACATAGACACTGATCATTTATACGAAATCTCGGCTGTTCAGCGTTTCACTCGGCATTCGCATCCTCTAAGACTTATTCCTCCTCACCGCATCAATAAGACCTCTTTATCGACATGTGTTTCCCGTCAAATGTCTGTTTGGAACTCTCTTCCATTTGATGTTATCAACGAAGCTAGTAGCCTTAAATTTAGAAAGCAACTTCTTTCGTTGCCTGTGAATGTGATTGTGCCAGTTAGTCTTGTTTCTGATACTTAATTAAGACTTGTTATTTTTCATCATTATCACAGCCCCCCTTTTTTCCCTTTACACACCGCCACTAAGCTTTATGTGTAATGTAGTCCATGCATACCTCTGTTTATATGTATGTAATTTGCTTTTGTCTTAAATACCTACATGCTTGGAATAAAGAATGAATGAATGAATGAATGAATGAATGAATGAATGAATTAATGTTTCTGACGGAAATCTAAGTAAATAACTTTAAGAGAAAGCAAAAAGAAAATGTGGTCAGAAAATGAGAGCGAAAAAAGTGAGGAAATGTTGAAACAAAGAAAAGAGAAAAGGAAGGAGAGAGAAAGATGGAAAAAAGATAGAGCTAGAGACAGATAGGAAGAAATGAAAAGAATGAAAAACATACTGAATGACAAGAAGAGTATGAAAGAGAAGTATCTATGTATACATATACTCCGACGACAGGGGTCTATCATATAAATCTGTTTATGGATAAAAACAAACTTTCTCAACCTCAGTTAATGTCTTTATCTCGGTTACCTACATGCCAAAAGTCTTCATTCATCAAGCGCCACCCACTTCCGGAAGCCCCGCCCCGTCCTCCAACCATCACCCCATTTTCGGTGTGTGTCGCTAAAGCACCGCAGCTGGAAAGGCATGCAGAGGATTTTGTCGACGTCAGCAGCTCTCCTACTGCTTCTTTGCGGTTAATTGAGTCTTGAATCTCTTGGGAAAAGGGGTCGTACGAAACATGGACTGGCTAACATCCCACGCATATCCCTTGAGTGGCTCGAAAAACCAAAGAGATCTAAGGTAGTGTCATTGGGTACTTGTTGATAATATGTAGTAGTATTGTTCGAAAAATTTATCGAACAAGTGTTGTATGTAGAGCAAAAATTTCAAGCATTAAAAAAAATCTCAGTCCTTGCGACGTTTACTAAATGCTGCAAAAATCAGTGAAAAAATCGAGAAAGTTTTAATTTTTAAAAAATTACAAGCATGTTGTGGTTCACTAACGCAGAGACTAAACCTAAGAACTAGTTTGATATTTTGCGAGTTCTTTGCAAAATCAGCATTAGTCCTCTATTTGTTCGTTATTATTTTTTTATTAAAAGGCTTTGTAAGGTTAATCATGAATTGGTTAATGATCATGAAAAATGTTGGGTGAAATCTTTACTGTCACAGAACGCGCTTCGAACCTCTCAACATGTTCGATCAAAATTAAGGACTAGCAATCATCGATATTTCATTGACTAATCCTATTTATAATAAAGTCTATCTATTTCGAATATGATTACAAGGACCCCTTCTATTTCGATTTGCACCCTCTTCATTAATTAACCTCTACTCTCTCTTACATGGTTCGAATTTCGGAAAGGGTTATGCGTTAATGATGAGATACTAATCGTTAAACGCGAGAAGTGAGAGGAAGGCATGTTTGCTTATTCACTAGATACTTGATCGATCTTACGAGTTTTTAAGCCTTTCACATTTTTCATTATTTAAAAAAAAATCTACTACAATTATAATATCCATGACTAAATTATTCCTCGTTTCTAAACTGCCGTTCCCGCCAATTTATTGAGTTTTAGCTCTGACTCAAGCGCATGTTAGACATCGTCAAAGCTACAACAAGTCATCAACTAATGTCTCAACTTTTCATCTTCAATTTTATGTGCGATCGCATGCCTTAACTTACTTATTTCCACTAAAAACGTATGTGATGGAAGAACACCTAGCACAAATAGAAAAGCTTGCGTTGATACTCAAAATCAGTACTGGCGTCAAAAAACTACAGTCTATAAGTTGTCGGAATTGAAATTTTTTTGGAAGCCTATAATCATTTTACACAAAAAAGTTTTTTTATGGATGAATTACCCCTTTCTGCAGAAAAATAGATAACTCAGAATAATCAATGTGAAATTTAACGGAGAAAAAACATGAGAGAGATGAGACGGATTCCGAGAAAGAAAAGGAGAAATAGAGAGTAAGAGAGAGATATAGTAATAAAGAAAGAGAGAAAGAGAGACAGAGCTGTAGAAAGAGAGTGGGTCATAAATGAGAGAGAAATACAGAGCTAGAGAGAGATGTGAGAGAGTCCAATAGGAAGAAAAAACATGCGAGAGAGAGAGAGAGAGAGAGAGAGAGAGAGAGAGAGAGAGAGAGAGAGAGAGAGAGAAAGAGCTTAGTTTGGAATATTAAGAAAAAACTACCATAGAAGGGGTGTAAGACAAAGATTTGAGAGCTGGGAGTGAGTTCTTTTGTCTCCGAGGTGTTCTAAGGGCGTCTCATGCACTGAAGCATCAACTAATTTCCCCCAACTCCATTGGTCTTTCCTCGCCTAGTTCCTCTTTCTGCGAGGAACACCAATAATTGCGGGAAATCCGATTAGAGCATCTCAAACTTGGGATATATGAAAACCTAGGTGGCAAAAAGGCTCGGAGATCTGGATTGCGATTCCTCAAAGGCTTCATCTGATCTCGCAATATAGATGAGTGAGGTGGAAAAATAGAAGTGGGGAAACAGAAGCTGTCTCTAACCAGGGAATTAAAAAAAGCTTAGAATTGACTAGGTTAATAAATTACTTGGCTAACAAGAGCGTGACAAGCGTCCCAAAGGTTAATATAGACCAAATAGACTTATAACCTCTTTTCAGCGATATTAGCGGTTTTTCCACGTTGAGAGTTTCTTTGTTCGTCTGCGGAGACTTCATTGAGAAAAGTGTTTTTCCCGATGTGTCAAAAATTATGCTAGCAGTGTTTCCAGAGGTCTCCAGAGGCTATAAAGACCCTACAATCGCTTTGAATATATAAGTTTGAGTGTTCACATTGAACTATGATTGTGAGTATAGTTGGCACATACAATTAAAAAATTTACACAAAAAAACGCCTCAAGCATGGGTCTTTTTGGACAACATACTCATGACGACTTATTCTCAAGGATGCTCAGTAAGTAGTTTTTACGAATAATTTTTCTCTCCCTCAAAAACGCATCGAGAGCACAGTACCAAGTTTACAGGGTATTTTTATTAGTAATTCAATTTTAGTTCAAAAAAGTTTTCTATTCTGAATGAAAGAGCTGCAAAGAGTTAGTTTACATGAAGAATCGGGCCTTAACTCAATCGGAAAAGCCTCTTTTTTTCGGCAGATAGTTTTCACCGCAATCTTTTGGATGTATGCACTGAATTAATCTAAAGTGCTTTGGTCGTTAAGAACGAGATTCTTGTACAATATCAGATGATTTCATCAGGACATTGTGCAGTGATACGGTTCCTTTAGTATACTTTGAAAAGGTCGAATCAAGCGTGAAGTATTAAAGTTTTGTCTCTCTCTTTCCTGTTCTATCTGAAAAAACTCCTTAATATCTCTTTTTTATATGTCTATTGTTCTCTCTCTATTTTTTTCCTTTTCACCCTCTCTTTCTCTTTTTTACTGCCTCTCTTTCTCTCTCTCTCTCTCTCTCTCTCTCTCTCTCTCTCTCTCTCTCTCTCTCTCTCTCTCTCTCTCTCTCTCTCTCTCTCTCTCTCAAACTTCACGTTCGTGTGATCTTTTACCTATTCACATAATCTAAATATATATCTCAAATTCATCCGAAAACAATGTGTTATGGATATAAACATTAATCTCTCCTTTGGTATCTCTCGGTGTTTGTTTTCTCTCTTGATCCTCAATTACCCAGACCTTTTTCTTACTCTTCTAAACTTTTTCATTTCTGTAGTCTCTCTCTCTCTCTCTTTCTCTTTCTCTCTTTCTCTCTCTCTGAATCTATCACTCTCTCACATTCTCTCTCTCTCTCTCTCTCTCTCTCTCTCTCTCTCTGTTTTGTTCGTTCTGTCTCTCTATCTCTCTTTATCTCTTTAATCTGTACGTTGACTTTGTCTCTAATGCAATGACGTTTCCTAACTTTTTAAATAGTACCGAAGCACCTCTGCTGGAGCCTAGAAAGTCAACTGGGAGGCCTAACCTTTCTTGAAAGTAACCCAGTAACTGAAACTTATCCCTCTTTCCCGTCACATAGCAACACATTCGGAATTTAAAATTGGTAGCTTCTTAAGTTTCTCAGCAAGGTTGGCTTCTGGTCTCGCTTGGTTTTTCTCCCTTCTTTCTTGGACCTTAAAATACTTTTCGGTTTTTGAACCTCTTTTTTAGTCCGTTTTTTTTCAACCTCTCTTTTCATACCCATGAAAACCACTGCAGACAAGTGAAAAAATTTACCCTTGCAAATGACTTTTCCGGTATCATGTGGTTGCTACAAACGGAAAACGAATCTTTTGTTGTTGGTTTTCATTTGGCTCTAATTATGTATAGCCCTCTTGATTTTAATGAAAATTCGATATTCTATAAGAAGTATCAATCTGGTACTTGACTATGAACGACAAAATCTTGACACTCGAAAAAAATTACTGTTATATCATCGACAGGATCACGTGGACGACTTTGTCACTTCGTGTCTTTTTTGTTTGCTGTTGCCGTCGTGTTATTTTTTGTTTGTATCTTAGTCATAACGTTAAGAACACACCCTGGAAAAATCAGAATGATATCTCTTTTCGTTCTTAAATAATTGTCTCTGAAATTTACCGAGGCTGTATTCTCGCTTGAGCCAGTCCGGGCACACTCAGAAGCACATCGCCAGAATCATTGGATTTTTCCGCAGGACCATTGAGGACACTAAACGTCGCTTTCGTGCGACTTGTACAATGAATGACCGTCCTAAGAGCGGAAGACCAGCGACCGCGAACACTTCCGCCAACGTAAGAAGTTCCCGAGACAAGATTCGTTATAACCCTAAGCGGAGTCTCAGAAAACTCACGAAGGAGCTGAATATCTCGGCTAGTTCTGTTCAGAGGATCGTCAAATCCCGCATGTGACTCCGTCCCATCAAGCTGCAGAAGACTCACGCATTGACGGATCAGATGAAGGCGACCCGTATTCAAAGATGTCGTGTACTAATTAGGCGGCTCGAACCGGTGGACACTTCGAATATTCTTTTCCCCAATGAGAAGTTGGTCAACATTGAGCAGTCCTTCAAAAACCAGAACGATAGGATTTGGTCCAAATCGGTCAACGAGGCCAATAAGAGTGGCCGCTACGTCTCGAGAAAGGGCCATCCTGCTTCTTGACTGGGATTTGCGCGACTGGCACGACGCGACTAATATTTTTTTCCAGAAATTGTCAGTTTCCAAAAAGTCCTTGCAATGTTTCGGTAGAGCTATGAAGAAAAAAAAAACAGAAAAATCACGTCACTTTATTTGAGCCAGTGTTTTTGTTGTTTATCTCACATCTTTCTTACTCTCTCGCTCCCTCTCTCTCTTCTTCTCTCTCTCTTTCTCTTTTTAAAATATCTCTCGCCTATCTCTCTTTTCCTTTATGACTCCATCTCTTGTTCCATCTCTTTCTTTGTCTTCCTCTAAAATTTAACCCACTGAATCTCCGCCGCATTTCTTCTTTTCTATAGGTTACCTCTGCGAAGTCTGGCCTGCCTGTCAAGTTATGGTGTTATTTCCGTCCTCCTGTTAGATTGAACGCCACAGGGGACACATTGCTCACATTCACTGAGATGAACACTATCTCTATCTCTAACTTTATTTTTCGGTTCAGCCCATCATTCTACATCTTTCTTCTACTCTTGCATTGTATTTCTCTTTCAATTTTCTCTCTTCTCTCTCTCTTCTCTCTATATCCTTCACTTTCTCTCCGTCTTCCCCTTTCTTTTCTCCCGATCTTTCAACCTCTCTTTCTCTTAACCTCTGTTTACTTCTCTCTCTATCTCTCTCTCTCTCTCTCTCTCTCTCTCTCTCTCTCTCTCTCTCTCTCTCTCTCTCTCTCTCCTTCACTCTCTCTCTCTCTCTGCCCTTCTTTCTATAGCTAAATTTTGTTTTTGACAAAATATGTCTCAAAAATCTTTTCTTACATTAAGCGAAGGAATTCGATCTTTTTAAGTAATTTACGACGATGTACTGGCTTTCGGTTAAAAATTGCGGAACAGAAAAAACGAATGTTCAATTTATGCAACAAAGTATGTACATATTTACTGATCGAGTGGACTTTTTCTTGAAATGCACAAGAAACATACAAAGAGAAATTGTTGGAACTCGAAGTTAATGAGACATTATTCGAAAGGTGCTAGAACTGCAGACTGAGAGGAAAAAAATTAGTATAAAAAGTGAGAGAGAGAAGGAAAAGAGAAAAAAAGAGAGATAAAAATGGAGAAAGAGATAAAATAAAAAAGGTAAAAAGGGGAGAGAGAGAGAGAGAGAGAGAGAGAGAGAGAGAGAGAGAGAGAGAGAGAGAGAGAGAGAGAGAAAATTTGACAGAGAGAAAAGGGGAGAGATAGAGATAGAAAGGATTGAGACAGAGCGAGATAGAGAGACATATACATAGAGTCGAAAAAGAAACAGAGGGAATTGTTGACAGATGAGAAAATAGAAGAAGTGATGTCAAATGATTGAAGGGTCTCATGAGAAAAAAGTGAGAATGAATGAAATGATGTATAGAGAGGCTCAAAGAAAAAGAAAGAGAGGGAGATAGGAAGAGAGAAACAAAGAAAGAAAGAGAGAAAGATAGGAAGAGAGAGAGAGAGAGAAAGAGAGTAAGAGAGAGAAAGAGACAAACAGAAAAAAGAGAGGGAGAAGATAGAAGGATGAGAGATTGATATGAGGAAATGAAGCCCCGGTGATCCAAAAAAATGACTTTCAAGTCCCTTTGAGGAATCAAATTTAAACAACCACAAAAAACTCATTTTTGCAAACATCAACAAGAATAAAATTATTTTATCGAAATAGATTTCTTGCAACGCCGAGCGTGGTTGTAAGCTATACCACTATTTTACCGAAAACGGACACCTCAAAGTTACCAGAAAAAAGCGCCTAACCACTACTGTATGAGCATGTAAACGATGTCAATAAAGAGTTATTATATAATAACTATCATTACCGCAAAAACATAGCTATTTAGTACAACAGCTCCATGTGAAAGGAACAACTGCCTCCTTCCGTTAAAGAAAGCATAATCATTTTTTTATTGTTCATGAAAGCGGACTTTCGAATGTGTAATGAATGCCCTAGTCTTATCAAATTTTGTTCATAAAGGTATTTCAATGGTTTTGAAAGATTCGACACAATTTTGGACAGGATTTTTAAATGACAAATTAAATTTAGGTGACGTGGTTATTCTAAAAGAGTATAAACTCCTTTTTTATACTGCGCATTTTCTTGGAAGACACTTTCCCTAAAATTCTCAATAATCCAGGGGTTCTTTTCAGAAAAGAAGCTTATGAGAACTTGACTGATAACAAACTATTGATAGATTACAAGTTAATTTTCATCAGAATCACTTATCAATTCACGTTTTGCTTAGTTCTGAGAATCAGATTACTGTACCCTGCACAATCACTGTTACCGTACTATTCGTCATTTGATGGAGTAATTTAAAATTTCATTCTAAACACATATGAAAAAGATTCGAAATCTTTCATTCAAAGTTCAATATTGAGAAACTCAGAATCTTCCGCAAGCGAAGATCCCAAAAGTATAGGAAACTTTTGCAGGGTAAGATTTGAAAAAAAACTATAGAAAATCTGAGTAAAGGCATAGATCACTCAAGGAATACAAGGCCTCTTAGGTCAATTCAATTCAAACTCTTTATTCTTGACCTCGTGAGTCAAAAAGCGCCATCGATTCGAACGAATTCAAATATTTCTTTGTTTCTCGAAATTGAGGATGAGAAAGGAGAATTTTGATTAGAGTGTCGATTATGATTTTGACGATACGGCCTGGCCTCGATACGGATACGGACGATACGGACGATACGGCCTGGCCTCAATGTGTCCAATTCCTGCTATAAACAAGAATCCTTCATTAGTGCGATAGAAATGTAGAGCGGGAAGTGAGTCGACCGCTCTCAGCCACGACTAATTAGAGAAATCTCCTTGAGACATCTTAGCTTTTGACTCAAAATAAACATACATATATCATGACTGTTGTCTTCAGAAGTTATAGCGGCGAACGATGAGCAAAGCCTGGAGTTCTCATCTCTGGGAGAGAGCGACAGGGAGAAGAGAGGAGGCGGCCACCGAAACCCTGCCATCGAGATATTCACGGAAACCGGTCCCAAGGTTAGACGACATATACGGGAACCGGTATTTTGACTGGTCGAAGACATGATCGATATTGTTTTGATATTGTTTTTCTAGATATAAGCAAAGCTTTCGACTCAGTTGACCACAGACTGCTTTTGCACACAGTTCATTGTTATGGTTTTCCGTCTAATATTGTTAGATGGCTTAGTAGTTACCTGAATCAACGTACTCAGTCAGTGAACATCGATAATGTGTTTTTCAACCCTATTTCCGTTATATCAGGAGTCCCTCAAGGCTCCTCGCTAGGTCCACTTTTATTTTTAATGTACATTGACTCTGTTAAACATGTATTTTTTCCCAATATTCAGTTCTCCTTATATGCTGACGACATTAAAATAATGGGACGTGTCCCTCTTTCTGTAAATGAGATACAGTTCGCTCTCAACTGTGTTTCAGCATGGTGCTCAGAGTGGAACTTGTGTTTATCGCTATCTAAATGTAGTGTTTTACATCTTGGTTCATCTAATTCTCGTAATGTTTATCATATGAGCAATATACCCATTCTAGCTAGTGAATCAGTCAAAGACCTTGGAGTGATAATATCCGATGGTTTTTCTTATCGTAAACATATAAATGATAAATGTAAAAAGGCCTCTTCTGTTGTGAATATGTTATTGAAAGCGTTCAAATCGCCATCTCTTCCTCTTCTGACTTCTGCCTTTAAAATCTATGTACGACCATTATTAGAATATGCTAGCGAGCTCTGGAACCCTACGTCCTCGGGACTAGTGAAACTTATCGAGAAAAAACAACGCTCGTTTACGAGACGAATTCTAGCTAGAGCCGGTCAACCTTTACTTCCGTACTCAGAGCGGCTATTGTTGTTAAAACTTCAAACTCTTGAATACCGTCGAGCCATTGCTGACCTTACTTTCATTCACAAATGTATCCATGAGAAATGTGACATAGATACTTTTCATTTATATAAAATATCAGCTGTTGAAAGTTTTTCTCGCCATTCTCATTCTTTGCGTCTTATTCCGCCCAATAATATTAATCAGTCTTTCATATCAACATGTGTTTCTCGTCAGTTATCAGTATGGAATTCATTGGATTTTGAAATCTTAAACGATCCTAATTGCAAGGTATTTAAGAACAATTTACTTAAGTTGCCTGTCAACCTAGTTTTACCAAATACTTTTGTTTCTGATAACTAAAGGCTCGTTTCTCTATTAATAGCATTTTCTATCTCCCCCCACCCCTCCCCTAACCTTTTGCTTACACACACCGCCACTAGAAAGACAGTCCATGCATATCCGCTATTGTTATTGTTCACTGTGAACCGAAGTTGAATACAATCTGTGCAAGGAATAAAGAATGAATGAATGATCCAATATCGTGTAACGGTAGTGCGTGAGTCAAAAATCTCCCACTAAGTTATAGCGTGAATACCACAAAGTTTTTTTTACTTGGGGTTTTACTTACTCTTTGCTTTGAATTTTTTTTTAGAAGTGTAATCATTCTTTGGTTATTCATATGTGTAATCAAAACCTGGTGAGTATGATTATACCCGTAGAGCATCTACATTCAATTACTGAGCTAAAGTCATGCTTGATTGATTCA
The DNA here is from genome assembly GCA_964056735.1 of Allodiplogaster pararmata. Taxonomy (NCBI): domain Eukaryota; kingdom Metazoa; phylum Nematoda; class Chromadorea; order Rhabditida; family Diplogasteridae; genus Allodiplogaster; species Allodiplogaster pararmata. The sequence continues at coordinate 32,407,861 of OZ057403.1, forward strand.
GAGGACGTGACACGAGGAAGTTATCATGTCTCGATTGAACCAGTTCCAGATCGACGAGCATGAGTACAGAAGGCCAGAACCAGTGCAGCTGAAGTACAAATTGACCGGCTTGGATCAGAAGGAGAAAAAAGGCGGAGCGCGAGCAGCGCTCTGGGACAAACGAGCCGGAGGTCGTGGATTCGTCATGACTGACGAGCTCAAAAGAGGTTTTACATCTTGAAGAAGAGGTCTTCCACAAAGAAAAACCCCACGACCAAGGTTATAGCGACTATTGATTGGCAGTTTAGTTATTCATCTTCAATAGCATTAATGCTTTACTAAAAAAGGAACACATTTTTTACTCTTCTGTTAAACTTCCTTTCTGTTATTTCTAATACGAAAACCTTATGATCTGTCTTATTCATTAATCGACTTTCTTATTTGTTATTCAAATATTTTATATATTTTATTTTATTCGACTTGCTCATTATTCGACGTGTAATCTTCAACACAGTCAAAGTAATTAAAAACTTTCTCGTTCTACCGAAACAGTAGAACCAAAATCAAATAAAACCTTTAGAGTGAAAAAGATTCTTTATATTTTTTAACCTTTTCTTATGTCGCTTTTATTCTTCCGCTCTTTTTCTCTGTCGCTTTCTCTGAAACGTTTCCGCACTAAGTTTCCAGAAACAGTCGAAATAAGTGTAGCGTTTTCATTCACATACATCCACGCTCTCTAAAATCAGTGCTACATTTCACTTTTTCGGCGCGCTTTATTCCGCGCTCGCTGTGATTGAGGCGGCGGTCGCGCAGCTCTCTGGCAGAAGCGAGGCGGTGGCAGAGCTGTACCCTACTGGATGCCGCTCGGAGAGAAGCGAGGTGGAGGGCGACCGTTCCAGGAAGACTCCTCCGATGAAATGAGCGAGGAGAAACGTGGCGGCGGACGAGCGTTTGTCGAAAGACGAGGGGGTGGACGCGCATTCGTCGAGAGAAGGGGAGGCGGAAGGGCTGCATTGGAGGGCGACCAGCATTTCCCTTCCGACATCTATGGTGCGTGGTAGCGTGGCAGGCAGGCAGGGGAGATAGAGAGAGAGAGTAAAAAAGTAGTAGGAGAGAAAAAAGAAGAGAGTGATAAGAAGGTAAGAGAGACACAGACGGAGAGAGAGAGAGAGAGAGAGAGAGAGAGAGAGAGAGAGAGAGAGAGAGACAGAGAGTTACAGTTTCGCTCCCTTCGCTTCTCGTGTACCTATCTGCTCTGTCAACCTTCGCTACAAGTAACTTCATTGTGAGTTTGACAATCCCTCTGCTTTTGTTTTCATTGACTGTTTTATCGATTGTATTGATTGACTGATTATCAGCTTAGTTTTGAAAGTTAACAAGATAATGATGTAAGAATCAGTACAAAACAGTTTTAAGTCATGAGAACAAAGTGTCTGAACAGAAACGCGCCGCAATGGACTGCTCGCATGCTCTCACTAGGCTGCTTCAGTGTATGCTTGCTACCATACTCCTTTTAAATATCAAATTATAAGTGAATTGAGCAAGTACGATCTACTGAATATACTAGGAGAATCTATAAATATGTTTGTATACTACGACCAACAATAATCTGTGATATGGTGAATGAAATAATAATAATAATAATAATAATAATAATAATAATAATAATAATAATAATAATAATACTAATAATAATAATAATGATAATAATAATAATAATAATAATAACTAAGAACAAAAACTAGTAGTTTGCTCTACAAAATGGAAGTGTTGAAATCGATCAAACAATGTATCTTGATCTATCGGGAATATATATATGAACAATGATGTATCTTGATCTATCGGGAATAATTATATGACTAGCCAATGACTATGACATGATTCATAAGATTAAAAAGCATAAGTCATTATCAGGAAGTATAAGATGACTAATGCCGCCTTTTTTGCAGCGACTCTGCGTCTCCGACGCGGAGGAGGCCGATCCTTCCCCCCCATCCAGGCAGCCCAGACTAACAGCTGACTGGATCCTACGACTACCAGCCAGCTATCTACTCCAATCTACTCCTATAAGTGACATCATAGCCCTATATTTACCATATGCACCTTATTTTAACAACATTTAACCAATCTCAAAGTTTATCTCAGAGTCTGAAAAAGTGGACAGGACCATCATTGGGATGAATCCAGTGCTAGCGAACCCTTCTCTTGAATGAACAAGAACTTTCGTCTTCTATTCCAATCCGTTTCATCGGCCGAAGATTTGTTTGTTCGCGTGTCTGCCAGTTTGTATTAGAATAATGATAACCCGTGGTAAAAACTTTATTCGTCATCTTCTTCTTTCTCCCTACACAATGGAGACAAACAATCTTGGAAGAGGGAAGTGAACATAGCAAGACCAGGGTTTCTTCCCAAACCTAGAGGTAGCGACAGAAGTGCACATCATCTCTGCTTCAATCCCTGCGGACAACTAACACAATCACAAACCCACCTACTCTTGTCGCAAGGCAACTTGCTATGAGCACAGAATCAGGGGAAGGGAGCTAGGCTAGAGAGGAGAGAAGTGAGAGGATGAGAATAGGACAGGTGAGAGAGAAAATGGAGTAGCAGAGCAACATGGGAGAGATAGAGATGATCGAGAGAGATAGGGAGAGAGAAAAACGAGAGAGCTAATGAGAAAGTGGGAAAAAGAATGCGACGACGCAGATTTTAAAATAGAAGACTCAGGCAGCATTGAGACAGAGGTAAAAAGGAAGACACATTTTGATGGTGATCAAGTTATATAGAAGAGAGATATATATATATAGTGAGAGAAGGAAAGGGAGAGAAAGAGATAGAATGAGGAAGGATCAAGTCTAAGCGCGAGGTTTCCAGTGAACGTGAGAAAAACGTATAAAAGAACTGAATAAGGGCTATTTGAACACGTCAAAGAAGTTCCTTCCGGTGTGCAGAAGAATCTGAATAGAAGTTTCTGTGGAATTCGTGGACCCAATAACATTCACGAAGAAAAACTTTCCTCTAAAGAGTCCGCTGTTGACACGAATTTCAAAATGACGAGTCCGCTGTTGACACGAATTTCAAAATGACGAGTCCGCTGTTGACACGAATTTCAAAATGACCCTTCTTAGGAGAGTGCATGTATAAAAGCGGAGCATTCAGTTTTTTTTCTACAAAAGCTACTACTGACAATATTCCAAGAACTATATCTTTAGGAATTTTTCAGTGTTTCAATCCCATATTGAACACTATATTTAATTTTTTTTTCAACCAGGCATTTACATACATCTCCTTGAACTTATAAAAAAAATTGACTGACATCCCAGATAGTTTATTTAACATGACATTTAAGACCAAAACAAAGAATTCCATGGAATTAAAATATGAGTAAGGGTTAGAAAAAACATTAATTACCTGTAGAAAAGAGTCAATAAATTCCCACACCAACAAAACCGAGGTCTCTACCAATCCAGTATTATAACTTTTTCTCTGAAGATTATATCATTGTTAGGACGACATTCATGGCACTCTAGCTCATTCATAAACGTTGAGCCTTAAGGTCTAACCTCATAAAATCTTTTCCATCGCAGCCTAAACTCTTTTCTTTCAAAACCCTTGAATGACCCAGGAAATTACACCTTTGCATGATACGATATGTGGAATGATATAAATATAAGGCAATCATGGAATGTTGACAGTTTAAAAGGATCTATTAGAAAGAAGAGAAAAAACAGAAGAAAACTATCAAGTTTAACAGTCTTCAAAGGAGATTTCTGAGTCGAATCATCGTTAACCGTAAATGGAACCGATTTCACCAAAATACAGACAAAACAAATAGAAAAACAGAATCAACTAAGGCTATATCTCGATATTTCAAAACTTCATACATTTCATGGTTTTCAATAGTATATGAGTAATGCAACCTTATTTGTTTTCATCATAAACGTTACTACAAACTTTCCTAAAGTTTCAAGATTTTTAGAATAGAATACAGTAGCATTCAATAAATTTACGAGGTAAACTTTCAGAGAAACGGTAGATCAAAAGAGCGGAAGTTGGAAGCGAAAGCGAATGATGGTGTGGATGAGCCATTCCACCGAGCAGCGGTTGATATATTGATTGGCGACCAGCTTCTCTGGCATCACTTTGAATGGATTGTAGATGACGAAGACTGGCGACATCTCTCGGCAGTGGAATGGCGGCTGGCCGATCTCGAGCGTCGCGGATGGCTCCCTCTTCAACTCTTCTCCTGAAACCCGGTCTGGTATTAATATGGTCACGATATAGTGTTCGTCTGGTCAGAATATGGAAACTGTTTGGTAACAAACTCGGCACAATCTGGTCAGGGTTTGCTAATGGCTTTGTGACAGTCTGGTCAAAGTGTTGTCATGGTCTGGTAACGGAAGCTCTGGCCCTAGGGCTCCTGACCCGGTTGCCTCACACGCAAAACTGGATCAAACATTTCGATTCCCCAGCTGGCGGCTCTATGATGACAACTGTGAAGGAAACCGCTAGAAGCGTTTGTACTGAAGCATTTCCTTTCATAAAAAAGTCTCAGTGAAGACGCTAGTTTGAGAGCTTGTTGCAATTCTCTAGTGAATTGCGAAATGCTTCGGATACCGATACTTTACCTGTTTTCAAATCTGTCCGTATGTTTTGCCAATCAATAATGTCAATCAATGTTAATTAACAATGATCTAATCTCGTCAATTCCTTAGCCTGAATATTTTTCTATGTTATCATGGTTCATCTCTCTTACCTCATTATTCCGAATTGCTCCATTCTCCAACAATCGCTTTATGAGCATGTCAGAATGAGAAAACACAGCTAATGCGCCACCCACGTAGAACTCACGCATAGGAAAGAAAGTGTGTGGTAGGACCCGGTAAAAATAGGCGGCTGGGTTCGATACCGCATATGACAATAGAACCGAACGGACCGCGAACTATAAATCAGTCCATCGTATATCTTTCAAATCCCATGACACCAAAACCGTACCCCAGCCCAGTTGGATGAGCTCCAAGAGTTCTGCCTTATCGAACACTCCATATTTATTGTGACAAAAGTAGAAGCGACAACCAGCAAAAAGCCGCGGCATCTGCAACATTCGGAACGAATAAATATACTAAAACTTCAAAAGACGTCACAATTGAATTCAGAAAACTTTTTCTTTGAATTTCTGTTGACAAGTTGTTCATTTCCCCCAGAACACGTAGAATTTAAGAGCAAGAGTGAAGACCACAGCATATTTTTTTACAGAGTTCTTAAGAGAAATAGAGATAGAGAGAGAGAGAGAGAGAGAGAGAGAGAGAGAGAGAGAGGAAGAGAAGATGAAAAAAGAATGCGTAAGAAAAATATAGAAAGAGAAAGCAAAATAGGAAGAAAAAAGAAAAAAGAGACAGAGAGCGAGAGGAAAAAAATGACAGAAGACTTGCGTGAAGCGAAGGAAAAAGAGGATAAAAGGGTATAAAGAAGAGGGTTTCAGTGCACATTCGTGTCCTTAGTTGACAAGAGGACACGAATTAGGTTTACTTGAAATAATTGTCTCATCTGTCTATCAAAGACTTAACGCATAATTCACCCTTTCTCTCTCCTCTCTTTTCTTCCTTTTATTCGACCATAGGTTCCTCAAACGTACCAAAAAGGTTCCTCAAACGTACCAAAAATGTTCCTCAAACGTACCAAAAATGTTCCTCAAACGTACCAAAAAGGTTCCTCAAACGTACCAAAAAGGTTCCTCAAACGTACCAAAAAGGTTCCTCAAACGTACCAAAAAGGTTCCTCAAACGTACCAAAAAGGTTCCTCAAACGTACAAAAAAGGTTCCTCAAACGTACCAAAAAGGTTCCTCAAACGTACCAAAAAGGTTCCTCAAACGTACCAAAAAGGTTCCTCAAACGTACCAAAAAGGTTCCTCAAACGTACCAAAAAGGTTCCTCAAACGTACCAACAAAAATACAGACCCGGTCATATTAACAATTTTTTTTCCAAAAAAGAGAATCTTAGAGAGGCTGAAAAAAAAAATCTTTCTAAATTAGAACATAATTAAATCAGTATTAGGGTGTTTCTCTAATTTACATAGCGAGTCAAATCTATGCGCTGTTCTCTAATTTACATAGCGAGTCAAATCTATGCGCTGTTCTCTAATTTACATAGCGAGTCAAATCTATGCGCTGTTCAGAAAATCGTGTAGATATGCAAATTCTCTGTTCGTATGCGTTTTTTCTCTCTCAAACACGCTCTCGGCCTCTCTCCCAAAACTACCGTTCCCGCATGACTCATTTCTCTGATCTATGCGCTTTTTTGGCGGGCGGTGAGCATAGGTTACCACGGGGTACAAAAAACCTCCCGGCACCCCCGCCCAGGAAGGAAATTTTTTTTCTCACGTTCATAAGCTTTACTCCTAAGCAGATTTATTTCCTCATGTTTTACTATAGTGTTTGTGGTGTTTGATAAACTATGTAGCAGTCCATTTACCATTTCATTTAAGTTGAAGAAGTTACGGTCAGAAACTCAATTGAGAAATAACTTTCAATAACACTCCGCTGTAAACTTCAATTTATTTCATTACTCGAATGTGAATCTTTAAAAAAATACAATAAGAAATCGAATTTGTACACAAAACCCCGCCCGGCCCCCCGCCCGCGAACTTTTTTTGACAATTTTAGGTGACCTATGGCGGTGAGAAACAACCAGATTAGTAGATATTGGTTGCAAGTCGCCATTTCTGCCCCTACACGTACAATAACCAGGCTGTTTCTTTCTTACCTCCAGGCGTTAAATGAGACCGATCTTAGGCATGTTTGTACGAGCCGAACAAGTTCGAAAAGGGATGATTAAAGGCAAAAAAGGGTGAAAAGAGAAGTAGAGGAGAAGTAAAATAAAACGATGGAGGAAGAGAATGTAGATCATTCTCGGCGCGAAAATGTATGTGTCAACATAGCTGATCCGGTAACCATTTAATCCCTGCATACCTCCCTCCAAATAAGCGTGATGCTTAGAAAGAGTATTCCTTAGGAGACGACAGACTTAGGAGAGAGACCAAGAGCGTGTGAAAAAATAGAATTCATACGAACATAGAACTCGCATCACTATCAGGGTGTTTCTAGAAACCGCATTGCTCGTCGATTTTACGTCTGCATTCTCTCTTCTACATCACACGGTCTCCCACTCTCTCAAAAGCCTGCATTTCTTTCATCATTAGTCATTTTGGTATACACGCTCTTTCTGCGGGTATGAAGAAAGAGCCTGATCACCAGCCTTTCTTGAACAGCGCCTGGATTGTACCCGCAGTGCGGGTTAGAGAAGAATTTTGACAATAAACAAGGTCTTCTCTAACCATCTTTTCCTCGTTCAGTCTCGCCCGCATGCAGCCTCCCTCGATGATTTCTCCGTCATTCTTCACTCTCTCTATCTCGTGCTTGGTCTCATCTACCGTCTGATCCAACCAGTCCGAGCTAACCTGCACATCGAAGAATAACTTTTGAAATTACAATTCATTGGAATGGAACTCCTTTGAAGATTTTTTTAAATAAAGTTTCACGAGATTTCCTTCTCTCTCTCTCTCTCTTCTTCCCTGCCTTACTTGAGACATCTAAAACTAGCATGAAATGCTTATAATTTGTTTCTAATACTCATTCTTCTTCTTCTTCCTCGCGCTTGTTCCCGCCTCGCGGCAGGGTACGCGCTCCCCCGAGATGCAGGACAAACCTATCCTGGTAGAACCAGTTGCTGCCTGCTAGATCACTGCTAGTGTGATTAGCAGCAGTGGGGAGAGTCAGATTCGTGCATGAGCACTACCAACATTTCTTAACCCCCTTGGTTTGGGTGGATCTGTCCGGGGTGGGAGTCGAACTTGGGACTCTTCGCACAATAGTCGAACACACAGACCATTATGCCACACCCGGACATTTTTAATACTAATACTCATTAAGCATAGTAAAACAGAACCTGTCTGACTTTCGATATCTCCGAATCGAATCTTTCAATAAGGTTATAAAATTTCACACTACAGCGGACATAGTATCACGTACGGTACTACTTTGGGCAAGACTTTTCTTTAAAACAGTGCAATACTTAACGCGGTTGTTGCTGATCAGATAAACAACACTTATCTAAACGAACTTTTCAATCTTTATCTGATCTTAAATGAATATATTTGTAGAATACACTAACCACGAAACACCCTTGGAGTATCGCCTTCATGAGCTCATGAGAAGCCGTCGTTGTGCGCCTCCCGCCTTCCGGTGCCACAACAAAGTGAGTGCACTTGGACAACGACGTTTCCACCTAGATTTACTTAGTTAGCCTTCGAGGAGTCATAGACTTCACCCACTGATTCAAGTCAGGTAGAAGGTCAGACATCTGCGAGGATTTTAAGTTTTAGTTGACATATAGTTAGTCAAGACTTGTTAGTATTTATAAAGTATGACTAAAATTAACCAGAGAACCAATACTGTATCTAATGAAAACTAAATCTTGAGAAAGTCACTAGGGAAACACAAGTACTGACTTGCTCACTTGTCTGTGCTGATCTTAAGACCACTGAAAATTAGCTCAATTGTTTTTTTTAAAAATAAAAAACAACACTAAGTAAAAAAATTCATTATTTTTTATAGACGATAAAAACTGACATCGAAAGTTTCCAGCGCCTGCTTTCTTTTTTTGGGAAAGATGTTGCTCGATAAGAAAATCCGCTTCTCGTGACGTGGCCTACACACTGTAACACAATTACTGTATCGAGGCACACCAAAACTTTCCCTCTTGTGAATCAGAATACAAGGCCTATTGTGACACTTCCAATTCACTTCCGAAAAAATTCTTGTTACGATCTAGACGACTCAGTTACTTTCCGATGCATTTTTATTTTTCTCTACAAACAGCCGTTTTTATGTAAAAGAAAAGGTTTTGAGAAGTAGAAAAGGAGTTCAGAAGCTCAATAAATAGAAAAAGGGTGAGAAATTTAGAGCAGCCACTGGTTTGACACAGGGGTTAAATGGTCGAGTCCAACCCTCCGTCGGCGGGTTTTTTTTATTCATCATAAAGAGGACCCTTATTCTCTTTTTTCCATGTCTCTTTCTCCCCCTCTATTCTTCCCTCGGGAAGGTCTCTCACTTGAGTAGCGACCATCAGAGATCGCGGGTCTTATGTTTGCAAAAAACTTTTGCCGTGCGACTCTGTTTTTATTCACTTAAAAGGGACAACCTTTGTGAATGAAAAAATGGGTTTTCTTTCTGTCCTAAAAATGGGTTTTCTTGTTCCTAAAAATGGGAAATGGGTTTTCTTTCTGTCCTAAAAATACCTTCTTTCGAAATAGCTTCTTTTGGCTTTTTTATATAGCTTGATCTCAGAAAAGCAGCTTCTTTTGGCTTTTTTTATATAGCTTGATCTCTGAATAGCTTCTTGAAGCATAGCTGACATTTTTTATCACTAACACTGAGAAGAAAAATTTGAATAAGAAAACATTATGAAGGGCACTCCGTTCGAAAATCGAAAAACTTAACTCAAAAAGTTGAAAATTAACGAATTCAAAAAGTTTCTCACAATTTTTTGTTCCTCTTCTCTTGCACCTCAACAGTTTTCACATAATAAAATAGAAAAGTTGAGGGTGAAAAAAAACCTTTTCCAGAAAATTGTCGATAGACCACGGAACTTTCAGTAAATATTTGTGGGCGAAGATCCACCCAAACCAAGGGGGTTAAAAAATGTTGGTAGTGCTCATGCACGAATCTGACTCTCCCCATTGCTGCTATTCACACTAGCAGTGATCTAGAAGGCAGCCACTAGTTCTACCAGGATAGGTCTGTCCTGCATCTCAGGGGAGCGCGTACCCTGCCGCAAGGCGGGAACAAGCGCGAGGAAGAAGATTTGTGGGCGAAGAAAAGCAATTTTTGTCTACAACTACACAAAACAAAACTGATTAGCATTCAGACTATAATCAACAACAAAAAACAACTTGAATATCAAAAAGTGGTCCGTGAAATTTTGAATTCTCTTTTATTTGAAGTCAACAATTGTTTTCTGACTCATTAGTGTTTCAGGCCTTTTTTCACATATGATTCGATTTCCCAGTTTTTCATGTGTAATCTTGACATTGGTAAGTTTGTTAAAACTCTGCTGGAACCTGTATTTAAACTTATCATTTCAAGAATTATTAGAGTTTAAAACACCATTGGTGTGGTAAGATAAGTGCTTATGCTGTGGTGCAATCTTGAAAGCCAGCAGCTTACGAAATTATGTTGACAATTTGTATCATTATATTCCACTATTTTCTTTCGTTAATTTAGTTCTAAGTTTATATATCTATCTTCCTCGCGCTTGTTCCCGCCTCACGGCAGGGTACGCGCTCCCCTGAGATGTTCCCGCCTCGCGGCAGGGTACGCGCTCCCCTGAGATGTTCCCGCCTCACGGCAGGGTACGCGCTCCCCTGAGATGTTCCCGCCTCGCGGCAGGGTACGCGCTCCCCTGAGATGTTCCCGCCTCGCGGCAGGGTACGCGCTCCCCTGAGATGTTCCCGCCGCACGGCAGGGTACGCGCTCCCCTGAGATGTTCCCGCCTCGCGGCAGGGTACGCGCTCCCCTGAGATGTTCCCGCCTCACGGCAGGGTACGCGCTCCCCTGAGATGTTCCCGCCTCGCGGCAGGGTACGCGCTCCCCTGAGATGTTCCCACCTCACGGCAGGGTACGCGCTCCCCTGAGATGTTCCCGCCTCGCGGCAGGGTACGCGCTCCCCTGAGATGTTCCCGCCTCGCGGCAGGGTACGCGCTCCCCTGAGATGTTCCCACCTCACGGCAGGGTACGCGCTCCCCTGAGATGTTCCCGCCTCGCGGCAGGGTACGCGCTTCCCTGAGATGTTCCCGCCTCACGGCAGTGTACGCGCTCCCCTGAGATGTTCCCGCCTCGCGGCACGGTACGCGCTCCCCTGAGATGTTCCCGCCTCGCGGCAGGGTACGCGCTCCCCTGAGATGTTCCCACCTCACGGCAGGGTACGCGCTCCCCTGAGATGTTCCCGCCTCGCGGCAGGGTACGCGCTCCCCTGAGATGTTCCCGCCTCGCGGCAGGGTACGCGCTCCCCTGAGATGTTCCCACCTCACGGCAGGGTACGCGCTCCCCTGAGATGTTCCCGCCTCGCGGCAGGGTACGCGCTTCCCTGAGATGTTCCCGCCTCACGGCAGTGTACGCGCTCCCCTGAGATGTTCCCGCCTCGCGGCACGGTACGCGCTCCCCTGAGATGTTCCCGCCTCGCGGCAGGGTACGCGCTCCCCTGAGATGTTCCCACCTCACGGCAGGGTACGCGCTCCCCTGAGATGTTCCCGCCTCGCGGCAGGGTACGCGCTTCCCTGAGATGTTCCCGCCTCACGGCAGTGCACGCGCTCCCCTGAGATGTTCCCGCCTCGCGGCACGGTACGCGCTCCCCTGAGATGTTCCCGCCTCGCGACAGGGTACGCGCTCCCCTGAGATGTTCCCACCTCACGGCAGGGTACGCGCTCCCCTGAGATGTTCCCGCCTCGCGGCAGGGTACGCGCTCCCCTCAGATGTTCCCGCCTCGCGGCAGGGTACGCGCTCCCCTGAGATGTTCCCACCTCACGGCAGGGTACGCGCTCCCCTGAGATGTTCCCGCCTCACGGCAGGGTACGCGCTTCCCTGAGATGTTCCCGCCTCACGGCAGTGTACGCGCTCCCCTGAGATGTTCCCGCCTCGCGGCACGGTACGCGCTCCCCTGAGATGTTCCCGCCTCGCGGCAGGGTACGCGCTCTTCTGAGATGTTCCCACCTCACGGCAGGGTACGCGCTCCCCTGAGATGTTCCCACCTCACGGCAGGGTACGCGCTCCCCTGAGATGTTCCCGCCTCGCGGCAGGGTACGCGCTTCCCTGAGATGTTCCCGCCTCACGGCAGTGTACGCGCTCCCCTGAGATGTTCCCGCCTCGCGGCACGGTACGCGCTCCCCAGAGATGTTCCCGCCTCGCGGCAGGGTACGCGCTCCCCTGAGATGTTCCCACCTCACGGCAGGGTACGCGCTCCCCTGAGATGTTCCCGCCTCGCGGCAGGGTACGCGCTCCCCTGAGATGTTCCCGCCTCGCGGCAGGGTACGCGCTCCCCTGAGATGTTCCCACCTCACGGCAGGGTACGCGCTCCCCTGAGATGTTCCCGCCTCGCGGCAGGGTACGCGCTTCCCTGAGATGTTCCCGCCTCACGGCAGTGTACGCGCTCCCCTGAGATGTTCCCGCCTCGCGGCACGGTACGCGCTCCCCTGAGATGTTCCCGCCTCGCGGCAGGGTACGCGCTCCCCTGAGATGTTCCCACCTCACGGCAGGGTACGCGCTCCCCTGAGATGTTCCCGCCTCGCGGCAGGGTACGCGCTCCCCTGAGATGTTCCCGCCTCGCGGCAGGGTACGCGCTCCCCTGAGATGTTCCCACCTCACGGCAGGGTACGCGCTCCCCTGAGATGTTCCCGCCTCGCGGCAGGGTACGCGCTCCCCTGAGATGCAGGACAGACCTATCCTGGTAGAACCAGTGGCTGCCTGCTAGATCACTGTATTTGTGTTATATGTTGTTTTCTTGCTATTAGTCCGGGCGTGGCATAGTGGCAGTGTGATAGACCATTGTGCGAAGAGTCCCGAGTTCGACTCCCACCCCGGACAGATCCACCCAAACCAAGGGGGTTAAGAAATGTTGGTAGTGCTCATGCACGAATCTGACTCTCCCCACTGCTGCTAATCACACTAGCAGTGATCTAGCAGGCAGCCACTGGTTCTACCAGGATAGGTCTGTCCTGCATCTCAGGGGAGCGCGTACCCTGCCGCGAGGCGGGAACAAGCGCGAAGAAGAAGAAGAAGAAGAAGAAGTTGTTTTCTTGCTATTAACAATAATGAGTTTAATCGTAGCATGCCACTTTTCAGTGAAATTTCGTGCGCTTTTTTTGAACTTTTTCATTTATTAATCAACAGATCCCATTCAGAGTTTTCAAAACCATTTCCACGCTCTTCCACCAATTTTTCTGAGTTACTTAAAGTTCAAGTATTTTCAACGGTAACCAAAAAAATTATTTTTTTAGCCAATGATGAGAAAGAGAAAAAATTTCCTAGAAAAAATCTAATTCACTCCGATTGGTCAAAAAGTTTTCTGACTCTGGCGGGTGTTTGTGCTGTTTTCTGACCCATTAAAACCTCTTGTTTCACCCCTTTAGGCCTGTATCTCAATGTAGAAAAGCAGGGCTTTTCCACGAGGCAGTAGCGTGAAGAAGCAGAGTCTGTACAAATACAGATAACTTTTCAATATTTTTCAGCCACACCTTTAATTTCACCATGAAAAAAAAGTTCGTACTAGTATGCTCATGAAGTAGTTCACACTAGTGCGAGCTAGTTGATAAAATCTTAAGTGTTATTATAACTGATAAACGTCGAGTTGTAACTAACGCAACCTGTATTGCGCTGAGTTGATGTGAAATTGAAGGTGCGGCAGAATTTATTATGTAAAATGCACTGAAGGGGTGGTGCAATATATATTCTTCAATGGATGCAAAGATACTAACCAATTTGCAACGCCCGCGAAAAATATTGTGCAATGAGAGACTGAATCTGCGGTGTATCCGCCACCTGCTCGGGCCTTTTGCCCTGAAAAAAGAAAAAAAATCTTGGAAAATCAAAAGAATACCTATGAATAAAAAGTTTTTTTTGCTTAATTTTTTCTCGCTTTCCTAATGTCCTTATCTCCCACTCTCTTGAAAGTTATGGGGAGCTAAGAGGTCCATTGAGAGTTTTCAATAGTGCATTACAGTTGCGAATAGAAGTTTATACTGCTTCTAAAAACACTGAAAGTTTGTTTTTGGTACTCTAATCACCTGCGCATCAACATTTTCTTTGCTCGCTCCTCTCGCGAGGAGCAAACGGACATAGACTGATAGTTTCCATTCAATGAAGCTGATTATATGAAATAGGGTTACGCCCGACGTAGAGACTCTACATCTAACTTTGAGGCGTCTTTTTTATATTTCTCCGTTTCTGAAGTTTTTACCTCAATATTTCGAGCCCGAGAAACCAATAATACGATTTCTCGTGACGAATGAGATAGATTATATATGAGATAGACAACATACATAGCTTTCTGAAAGGCCTCATAATCAATTATAATCGGCAGATTCATTCTCCAAACTTTCGGCTTCAGAATTTGTTTGCTTCATTTTTTCTCGCTTTCCTAATGTCCTTATCTCCCACTCTCTTCAAAGTTATGGAAAGCTAAGAGGTCCATTGAGAGTTTTCAATAGTGCATTACAGTTGCGAATAGAAGTTTCTACTGCTTCTAAAAACACTGAAAGTTTGTTTTTGGTACTATAATCACCTGCGCATCAACATTTTCTTTGCTCGCTCCTCTCTCGAGCAGCAAACGGACTGCTGCCTCTGCACCTGCAGCCGAAGCTGCATGAAGCGCCGTTTGACAGGTGCTCCTGCCTGCAAAGAGTATAGAAAGAGAAAGACAGGGAGAGAGAGAAAGAGAAACTTCAGTGAATTAGAGAACGAAATAGAAAGAACAATGGAAAATGGATAGGAAGAGATACTTAAAGATAAAATTTTTGTATAGAGAGAGGGAGAGAGACATATGGAGAAAGCGAGAAGCATAGAGAGGAGAGAGAAGGAGGGAAGAAAGAAAAAGAGAAGTACGAAGAGGGAAGAGAGCGAGTTAGTGGTGAAGGGGAAAAGAGGAGATGGAGAGAGAGAGAAAGAGCGAGAGAGATCGCGCGATCGACCTATGACGCTTTTTTTCCATGCCTTTGTTCATCGTAACGACGTTTAAAACCTGAACTTCAAACTTACAGTATGCATCTATGACAGCGCCCGCTTCTATCAGAGCCTCGCACATGTAAACCATGTCTCTCTCCGCTGCCACGAAGAGTGGTGTCTTGCCATCCGGATCTCGCTCGTTTACATCATATAAGCCCATCTAAATATGAGTGGGTTTATAGATCGATAAACCTGAAACACCGTAATCTATGACTGATCTACTGAGAATATCACCTATTTACAGTAATCTAGTAAATTATTACCATAGCTGGCTAATTACTAATATGAATCTCGAATACAAGCACTGGGTCTGGTTCGAAGCTGCTGAAAACCTCATAAAGACACAGCGAATTGATCGATCTTTGACGGCTTAAAACTAGAAAATTGTGTTTGTTTCGTTTGTATCTCACGAAACAAACAAACACAATTTTCTGATGCGAGAGAGAAGCAATTCTATGCTGGCTTCGATCAAGTGTAAATTGCACCAGCACTTTAAGCAGAACAACTCCACGAAGAGCACAAGAGATACAATCTACCGATTCCCGGTGCAAATCACAAATTTTTCGAGCTCACTGAGAGGGCATCGAGAAGCTTCTTCATGTCCCCTCTGATGACCGCGTTCACGAGGACATATTCCACCTCCAATCTTCGCTTCCGCTTTTTCGTCTGCGCGGAGTCACAACTGGATGCTAAGAATTGACGATACGGTAAAATAAATCTTTTTGGCACACAACCCTTACCGTATTCTAAAAATGATTAAGATGACCACGTTTCCTAATCTACAAAAAATTTGCCTAGACATGTTAAAGAGTTAACAAATTAGTAGCTCTACCAAGTAATCAGTATTATCTTTTCAAATAATGACTCTCGCAGGGCAATATTTTTGCTAACCCTTGGAGATCTCTGAAAAAAACAACAATGGTCTATCGAGAAAAAAAGATCTTCAAAGTTTGCCAATTTTTCTTCTAAATTGCTTTTTGGAAGCCTCGAGGGTATTTTCGGAAAAAAAAAAACAGATTTTTACCTCAAAGTTTTAACTAACATGTCTGGCTGGGTTCCTTGTCAGAGAAAGAAGATTCTGGAGGAGTTCCTTTCGTAGAATCACTCGCCTTCGACAACTCTTGCCTTTCTTTGAGACTAGGCTGATTCTTCGGAGTGACCTTGGGAGGGGATTTCTTCTTCGAAATAGTTTTCTGGATGGAGGCCCATTTAATTGATTTTGGGGTCTTCTCAGGAGATGAGTCACTCACGATCACTGGTTCTTCAGGACGAGACCTTTCTTGAGCCGCTTTCAGGGACACTGCTTTCCGCGGCGAAGAGCGAACGCCGCTATTTGGAGGCTTCCGGAGCGGAGAATTAGGCTCTTCGTTGAACATTCCCATTTCTCTTTCCTTGGGATTATGTTTGGGAACAGGAGATTTCATTCTCACATCTTCAATTCTGGCCATTTTGCTCGGGGAAAAGGTGCAAACGGGTTTTCTAGGAGATCTCATCGACGGGAAAGGAGATAAGGCGGCTCTTTTAGCAGATTTTCGCGGCGAAGACCGAAGAACCATTCCCGAGGACGTCTTCCGCGGAGATGCTTCAGCAGCTGCGCCCTCAAGCGGAGGCAGAGTTCCGCGCGGAGGAGAACACATTGCTGCTTCAGACGAAGACCCTGTCAGAGCGGAAGAAGACGTTGTCATAGCGGAACAAAGGCGGTCCTTGTCTGATCGAGTTATTCTTTGTTTGGGCGCACTTCCAGTTGTACGTCTTTCAACCTTAATAAAATGAACATAGTGTGTAGGTTCAAATAGGCCATAATGTAGGGGACCCCTTACTATTCTGCTGAGGGTCTCAAGTTTGACCATCTAAGGGTCTCTAGTTTGGCCATCTGAGGGTCTCTAGTTTGACCATCTGAAGGTCTCTAGTTTGACCATCTGAGGGTCTCAAGTTTGACTATCTAAGGCCTTTAGTTTGACCATCTGAGGGTCTCTAGTTTGACCATCTGGGGGTCTCTAGTTTGACCATCTGGGGGTCTCTAGTTTGACCATCTGGGGGTCTCTAGTTTGACCGTCTGAGAGTCTCTAGTTTGACCATCTGAGGGTCTCTAGTTTGACCATCTAAGGGTCTCTAGTTTGACCATCTGAAAGCCTCTAGTTTGACCATCTGAGGGCCTCTAGTTTGACCATCTAAGGGTCTTCAGTTTGACCATCTGGGGGTCTCTAGTTTGACCATATGAGAGTCTCTAGTTTGACCATCTGGGGGTCTCTAGTTTGACCATCTGGGGGTCTCTAGTTTGACCATCTGAGAGTCTCTAGTTTGACCATCTGAGGGTCTCTAGTTTGACCATCTAAGGGTCTCTAGTTTGACCATCTGAGGGCCTCTAGTTTGACCATCTGAGGGCCTCTAGTTTGACCATCCAAGGGTCTTCAGTTTGACCATCTGGGGGTCTCTAGTTTGACCATATGAGAGTCTCTAGTTTGACCATCTGAGAGTCTCTAGTTTGGCCATCTGAGGGTCTCTAGTTTGACCATCTGACGGTCTCTAGTTTGACCATCTAAGGGTCTCTAGTTTGACCTTCTGAGGGTCTCTAGTTTGACCTTCTGAGGGTCTCTAGTTTGACCATCTGAGGGCCTCTAGTTTGACCATCCAAGGGTCTTCAGTTTGACCATCTGGGGGTCTCTAGTTTGACCATATGAGAGTCTCTAGTTTGACCATCTGAGAGTCTCTAGTTTGGCCATCTGAGGGTCTCTAGTTTGACCATCTGACGGTCTCTAGTTTGACCATCTAAGGGTCTCTAGTGTGACCTTCTGAGGGTCTCTAGTTTGACCTTCTGAGGGTCTCTAGTTTGACCATTTGAGAGTCTCTAGTTTGACCATCTGAGGATATCTAGTTTGACCATCTGAGGGTCTCTAGTTTGACCATCTTTCTGGTAAAACCCACTTGAACGAATGGGAAACGAAAGGGTGATGCTTGCAGAAATCTCATTCTCGCCTTCGCTACACTCAAAAGAAGGGACCTATCAAAACCTCGTGCTATCTATCCACCACCTAAAACTCTTACTCAGCTTCAGATCCAGACCTTTTTAAGGTAACATCTCTCACCAAAGACACCAAATAAACATCTACTTGACTACGCAAATCGATTCGACCACAAGGAAAGACCCACCTCCCAGAATTAAATGATAAAGGAAAGACCCACCTCCCAGAATTAAATGATAAAGTTCGACGGTTTGCCTCTGGTCAGAACTTCTTTGTGAAGACTGGTTTCTCAGATTTTTACTCCTAATTTTCCGATGAAGTTACTTCATACTGACGGGTCTTTTCGGACGCACTAAAACACCTCTGCTCACCTCTTCCCTGCTCTTCCTTCCTCTTTTCTTTGGCCAACTTGATCGCTCAATCTGCATCTTAGATGAAAAAGCGGCTTCCTCGTTCGCCGACACTTTTCGCGCTCTCTTCGACGGACTCTTGAAAGGACTTTCTGCTTTCTTCTTTACCGTACTCTCCTCTGTCACAGGGTAAGCCAGGCTTTGACCGGGCTTACTTTTCTGAAAGTATGCTGGCTTTCAAGAATAAAGAACCATTGAAATAGCCTCTACTACTTATCGAGTCAACGGATAGGTTTTGCCAAGATTGTTGCCAACTGGGGTTTAAAAGCAGACAAAGGAAACTTTTCCGACTCAGAAAACATCCTGAGAATTACCCCTATACGAAACATTCGGGACAGAAAAACAACAGGAATAACCTTGTTTTCACCGAAGAAAATGCATTTAATTGGGTGAAAAATCCCTGAATAAACAAAAAGGAACTCCTACCTCTTCCTTACTCTTCCTTCCCTTTTTGCTCGGCCAACTCGCCCGTTCGTTCTGCCTTTTGAATGGTGAGTTGGGTTCCCTTTTGAATGGTGAGTTGGGTTCCCTCTTGAATGGTGAGTTGGGTTCCTCGTTCGCCTTTAGGGGTTTTTTCGACGGACTCCTAGCCGGACTTTCTGTTATCCTTACTGTACTCTCCTTAGTCAGAGAGTAAGCCAAGTTTGGACCGAATTTGCTTTCCTGATTGTTCACATGAGTCTACCAGAAACTAAATAGACGTTTTGCTTGATCAAATCAGTTCTATCCGACCTAACACGACATTTGTTTCTAAGCGGACCGCAAAAAGGTTACACACTTCAGAGGCAGTGTCGCCTGTTCAAGAGAGAATTCTAATAAAATGACGCACCGGCAAAAGCTAAACCACGGAGCGGAACTGAACCCAGCAGTCTCTTTCTTACCGCGTGCGAGCACGTTACCATTACACTACCGAGGAAACGTTTCCGATTTGTGCTATAGTTTTGAATGCAATAATGACCTTGTTATCTAAATCACACAAACTCACGCAGCAAATGCGTCTCTCTAGAAAAGCACCGTTTGCCTCACCTTCGCCCAATCCTTCGGGTCATCTGAGACCTTTCGCGTGCAAGGAGCGTTTGCGGGCGCGGTAATCCATCTGCTTGGAGGCGTGCCGTTGGAGGCACCCGGAGCCTGGGAGGCCTGCCACACGGGATGGAACTGCGAGGCGAAGAGAGGCTTCACCACCTAAGAGAACACATACTCAGATTCAGCAGGACTTCGAACCAAGGTATGAATTTAAACCATACTGCAAGATATTTCTATGCGATGTCCGCTTTCTCATCAAGGACTCTCCGAAATAGCTCTATTTATGATCACTCTTTTTGATCTATACCTTTCTTACGTGGATGGTAAGAGTCTGCAAGAAAAACAGGTCCATCTGAACAAAAACTCAGACTCAGAACTGAATTACAATTCCACTCAAGTCGGTACTACAAAAAAATTCATTTAGAATTAGGACTCAGAAACTTGCTTTCAATTAAGCTCTTTGGTGTTCCCTCGTTGACGATTCAAGATTTTGTAATAATTTATACCTAGATTTTGATATCTTCATATCATGTTCATAGATGATACCCCATTTTGTTCTGCATTGAGCAGCTGGTGAGTCCCAAAAAACTACTCTGTGGTCTTCCCACGAAAACAACGAATTTTTTTTCAATGAAAAAAAGAGTCCTTAAACCGGATCGAAACGGCCAGGGTGTTTCTTACCACCCGCATAATTTTTCTCGAGCGCATAGATTTCCATAATTTAAAAGTGTTTGGAATTTTTTTCTTCAAATATTTGGAATTTTCCTCGGTAAAAAACGAAAGTGTCTTCTTTCGAGTGCACATATTTGAATGTTTTTCGGACTTTTCGAAAAGCGCAAAAAAATTTTAAAAATTTTTTGTTCCACATAAGGATCCCCCCTAATGCATTGGAAAAACAGAGGCCTGCCGACAGAAGGTCTGAAATGACTCTTGATCCCCTGTTTCTCTTTTTACTCTCTTCTAGACCGGCTATTGAATGAAGAGACAAAGGCAATTAACAAAGTGAGGCATGAGGCCGTGAGGCATGAGGACGCCTAAAACACGGCCTGGCTTTTCTGCCTCGTTAGCCAAGCCGTACGGCCTCGTTAGCTAAGCCGTACGGCCTCGTTATCGTAAACTTTTACTAAGCCTAAGCGTTTTTTAATGTAAAAATATGTTTTAATGTAAAAATAAAACGCGCGGCCTCACTCAAGGTGTCCTCATGCCTCACGGCCTCATGCCTCACTTTGTTAATTGCCAGAGACAAACGAACTTGTGTTGACTGTGCGCGCGGCTCACCGATGCGCTCAATAAACTCGTTCGTGTCAGGATGAGTGACGAACTCCCTCGAGTGTTTCGAGGATGCTAAAACCTAAAACATGCGAGATTGACAGAGATATGAACAGTAAAAGAACCTGAAACATGCGAGATTGACAGAGATATGAACAGAAACATGCGAGATTGACAGAGATATGAACAGAAACATGCGAGATTGACAGAGATATGCGAGATTGACAGAGATATGAACAGTAAAAGAAACCTAGAAACATATGTAAATATAACAAAAGTGAGCTTAATATCAAAAGAGAAAAAAAGCAGTTCACATTTCCATTAATCATCCAAGAATTTTCGAAAAGAGGCCAGAAAAGCTCTGAAAAACAACTCAAGGTTAATTCACTCAAATCGTAAGCTTTGTCTTGATTACGGTATTCGCCCTTCTTGTCTTGATTACGGTATTTGCCCTTCTTGTCTTGATTACGGTATATGCCTTTCATTGAATATCTCATTAGTTAATCCATTCCAATTAAAACCTCAACCGGTGTATCAGTGACGTCATCGGTCCCGGTGTATCCTCCTCTGCCTTTCCACTCTGAAAAACCACTGTTAAGGCTTCTAACAAACCAGCTTCACTCTTTTCCTAGAAAATGGCTCTGTTGCGTAAACCGCGGTTCTCATTGTATATTTCACATTCTTACAAATTAATTAATTTCCACATTGAATGATATATAGAATGATAAATACCCCTATTGAAAAAAAAAAACAAAAAAAAACTGATAACCGGGATTCCTAAAATGTCGAGGCGGACTTTGAGCCACCGTGAAGATGGGAGAACCGAGAGATGCCGGACTTGATAACTCTCTCAATTTTCTCAAATTTAAGCACAAAACTTTCGAAGAAAAATTTCTTGGAGCCGCATCTGGAAGCGTGAGGAGACTATTTTACTTGGGTCCCAAGATCTATCTCCATCCCGGATAGACTTAAATCTAACCAAAAAAGTTAATCAACATTCGTAATGCCCAACAACACCTTTCATTATCAGGTAAAAAACGCCACTTTTTCCACCCTATTTCTCTATTCGAGAGGTTCAAACGGATTGATTTTCGGGGAAAATGACTATAGATGTGTACCCAGTTTACCTATACATAGTACCTATACCTATTGAACTGTACCTATACCTATTGAAAAGTACCTATTGAACTGATCCTCCTGTAGGTCCAATACTGGAGAGACCGTTCTCGGAGGCACAACTGAGAAGACTTCAGAGCAGTAAGAGAGGCAGTGGACAAGCTCTGGGTTTTCCGTAGTTGAAGCAGCCGAGGATAGGCTTCGGTGGTACTGTAGACACAGCCATATCACGGTAAATCATCGACCGGAACTTGTGATATGATACAGTGATCCTTTTTTCCCAAAAAACTTGAGAGCATCTCTTGTTTGAACGAGAGCCGAGAATATTGAGACCCGAGCGATGTTTTACAGTAACGGCCTCTTGAATTACAGTAATCAGAAGCCTCTTGAATCACAGCAAATTTACAGTAATAAGTTACAGTAATCACAATATTTGCCTTCTATCTCTTATGGCCTTTTCATTTTCTCCAACTCGAATGAGTAAACAAATGAATAATTGAAAAGTTGAAATGTATATATCGATTATATAATGTAAAAGTCTGATTGAACCTGGTAACTGACCTACAAGTTGTTCATTGAATGAATATACCTTATCCATAAGCTTTGGTAGATCGGATAGAAGCCCTCGTATGTTGTTGAGTGCCCTGTTTGGGTTGACCTTGCAGGTGTCCACCGGAAGAAAGCATAGAGGGCATTGGGCCAGAGTCTCCGCAGATCGGAAGCCGTTCACGCAGTCCCTCAAAGAAAAACAGTGTTATTCCAACCTGCACTGTGCGTGAAATCTATTCGTGACTCTATCCGCTATCCAGAAAAGCTTCTAGAAGGAATTTTGAATTTCGATTGTCTACTTTTTATCGCGCGCTTTCGGTTTTTCCCCAAGATTCTCTCCGAAGTTTGCCGCTTTGAATTGAATTGAATTGTTTTATCACACAATGTAGCTCGCCAACGGAGTCGCCTACACGATGGTGCGAGTGTCGACAGACGTCCCGGACGTTCTGGACGCAAAGGACTCCAAACTATACCTATCCCAAAGTGGTTTTTCTCCCGCAAGGGACACATCGAACAGCTCTCCCCCCAGCTGTCCAATCCTCTCGTTTTTTCTATTAAGGATCAGGGCCTTCCAGCGGCTCTGATCCTCGCCCTCCTCTTAATTGCTGGAATAGAAAGCAACCCGGGTCCTTTGCGATGGCCGTGTACTGTATGTCACAAAAGTGCTTCCAGCAATAGCGTTCGCTGTCAGAAGTGTCAGAAATGGACACATCTTAAATGTTCTGGTCTCTCCTCCTTCAATGCCTGGAACCCATCCTGGAGATGTCATAGCTGTGTCAGACCTCCCCCAAGAAGCTCACAAACTAAGATAGATACCCTCAAAATCATCCATTGGAATGCTAATGGAACTAGCGTCCCCTTTGGGACGCTTGTCACTTTCTTGTTAGCCAAGTCATTCTGAAAGCCTAGTCATTTCTGAGCTTTTTTTATGCTTCTCCTTATCTCCCTGCATAAGGTCCTTCGTTCTCCAATTTCTATTTTTCTCCCACCGTCAGGCAGCTGCGCTGCCTTCGTTCTCCCACTTCTATTTTCCTCCCTCCTTCAGACAGCTTCACTGCCTTCGTTTTTCTGCTTCTCCTTCTTCTGCTTCTTCTTTCTCAGGCAGCTTCGCTGCCTTCGTTTCTCACTTCTCCCCATCTTCCTGTCTCAGGCAGCTTCGCTGCCTTCGTTTTCCCACTTCTTTTTTCTCCCTTTCTCAGGCAGCTTCGCTGCCTTCGTTCTCTCACTTCTATTTTTCTCCCTTCTTCAGACAGCTTCGCTGCCTTCGTTTTTCTGCTTCTCCTTGTCTCCCTGCCTCACACAGCGAAGCTGCGTTTGCTTTTCTGCTTTTCTTTTTTCTGCTTCTTCTTACTCAGGCAGCTTCGCTGCCTTCGTTTTCCCACTTCTATTTTCCTCCCTCCTTCAGACAGCTTCACTGCCTTCGTTTTTCTGCTTCTCCTTCTTCTGCTTCTCCTTTCTCAGGCAGCTTCGCTGCCTTCGTTTTCTCACTTCTATTTTCCTCCCTCCTTCAGACAGCTTCACTGCCTTCGTTTTTCTGCTTCTCCTTCTTCTGCTTCTCCTTTCTCAGGCAGCTTCGCTGCCTTCGTTTTCTCACTTCTATTTTCCTCCCTCCTTCAGACAGCTTCACTGCCTTCGTTTTTCTGCTTCTCCTTCTTCTGCTTCTTCTTTCTCAGGCAGCTTCGCTGCCTTCGTTTCTCACTTCTCCCCATCTTCCTGTCTCAGGCAGCTTCGCTGCCTTCGTTTTCCCACTTCTTTTTTCTCCCTTTCTCAGGCAGCTTCGCTGCCTTCGTTCTCTCACTTCTATTTTTCTCCCTTCTTCAGACAGCTTCGCTGCCTTCGTTTTTCTGCTTCTCCTTCTTCTGCTTCTTCTTTCTCACTTCTCCTTATCTCCCTGCGAAGGCAGCTTCGCTGCCTTCGTTTTCCCACTTCTATTTTTCTCCGTCTCCCAGGCAGCTTCGCTGCCTTCGTTTTCCCACTTCTATTTTTCTCCCTCTCCCAGGCAGCTTCGCTGCCTTCGTTTTCCCACTTCTATTTTTCTCCCTGCCTCAGACAGCGAAGCTGCGTTTGCTTTTCTGCTTTTCTTTTTTCTGCTTCTTCTTACTCAGGCAGCTTCGCTGCCTTCGTTTTCCCACTTCTATTTTCCTCCCTCCTTCAGACAGCTTCACTGCCTTCGTTTTTCTGCTTCTCCTTCTTCTGCTTCTCCTTTCTCAGGCAGCTTCGCTGCCTTCGTTTTCTCACTTCTATTTTCCTCCCTCCTTCAGACAGCTTCACTGCGTTTTTCTGCTTCTCCTTCTTCTGCTTCTCCTTTCTCAGGCAGCTTCGCTGCCTTCGTTTTCTCACTTCTATTTTCCTCCCTCCTTCAGACAGCTTCACTGCCTTCGTTTTTCTGCTTCTCCTTCTTCTGCTTCTTCTTTCTCAGGCAGCTTCGCTGCCTTCGTTTCTCACTTCTCCCCATCTTCCTGTCTCAGGCAGCTTCGCTGCCTTCGTTTTCCCACTTCTTTTTTCTCCCTTTCTCAGGCAGCTTCGCTGCCTTCGTTCTCTCACTTCTATTTTTCTCCCTTCTTCAGACAGCTTCGCTGCCTTCGTTTTTCTGCTTCTCCTTCTTCTGCTTCTTCTTTCTCACTTCTCCTTATCTCCCTGCGAAGGCAGCTTCGCTGCCTTCGTTTTCCCACTTCTATTTTTCTCCGTCTCCCAGGCAGCTTCGCTGCCTTCGTTTTCCCACTTCTATTTTTCTCCCTCTCCCAGGCAGCTTCGCTGCCTTCGTTTTCCCACTTCTATTTTTCTCCCTGCCTCAGACAGCGAAGCTGCGTTTGCTTTTCTGCTTTTCCTTCTTCTGCTTCTTCTTTCTCAGGCAGCTTCGCTGCCTTCGTTTCTCACTTCTCCTCATCTTCCTGTCTCAGGAAGCTTCACTGCCTTCGTTTTCCTCACTTCTATTTTTCTCCCTCCAACAGGCAGCTTCGCTACCTTTGTCTTCCCACTTCTATTTTCCTCCCTCCCTCAGACAGCTTCACTGCCTTCGTTTTTCTGCTTCTTCTTTCTCAGGCAGCTTCGCTGCCTTCGTTCTCCCACTTCTCCTCATCTCCCTGTCTCAGGCAGCTTCGCTGCCTCAGTTTAAACATCTCCCTATTTTCTTGGCTAAAAAGGCTTTGCTGCTTGGTCCTCTAAATGACCTATGTAGTACTCCTCCCCTTGTTTCTGACACATACAGCTCTGCTGCCTTCATTACACTTCCCCCTCTTCCTCTTCTCATCCATTCTTATTTCAGACTGAAATTCAGACTTCAAGACAAGGTTTTTTGGATTCTTCACTTTTGAAAACGCTAAATCATACACAAAAAATTGATGTGTGTCCTAAAAACTCTAGAGAATGTTTTCAACTCGAGTACCTCTCTGGTTCGCTATGTTAAGAAAAATTAATGATTTCATTTCTATTTATTGGGTAAACAATCATTCCAAACTAAGAAATGGAACACACGACCGGTTTTATTCGATTCCTAACATCGAGAAGTATGATAAGAGTGAAAATTAACATTTAAGAATTCTACACATTCGCATAAAAATGACTTTCCCGATAAAAGTTTTCTTAAACTGATCAAGTGTATTTTTGCTCTTCTAACCACTGATAAAACTTTTCCTACTAAGTTTTATGGAAATGTGATTATATCTGTAAGAATTTTCAAATAAACTTTATAAAGTCAGCAAAAAAAGAAGCAGTGTACTAAAAATTGTTCAAACTGGAGTCTATGGAAATTTTTTATCATCAGTGTAATTTTTAAGGCAAAACTCTATAAACACATAACAAAATGAAAGCAAGTAGTCAATAAATAACTTTACTCCCTGTACAGAAAACAAAAAAACATGTTTTTTGTTCTCCTAATTGTTTTCTGAATAAGGGCCGGAGAGTATTCTGAGTGGTTCGCTATGAAACCTCATCATCTTTGATCAAAAGTAATCGTCACAACTGCGTTTCAGTCAAAATATCAATTTTCTCAAACTGAAGATAAAATAAAGAGTAAAAAGAAATGAATTTTTATTGAAAAAAGAGAAAACTTCACGTATCAACTTTTAAGAATGGTTCACAAAAAGCTGTGAAAAATGATATCAAAGTTTAGCGAAGGCTCAGACTGAATTATGACGTGCAGTTCACTTCATACTGAAAATCAGTAAACCAAACCAAGTTTTTTGAACTCTCCATACACGATTATCTAGTAAGAGATCATAAAAGTCTCGAAAAAAGTTCAAAAAACTGGTTTAAAAAATTATTAAAGAACTCGCACGCAAAAAATACTTTTTAGAGAAAAAAGCTTACCACTGAAATCAGTCGAAATCACCCTTTTAAACTGAACTCTACGGGCCAAAAAGTATCCAACTTTTCTCACCGTCTTCAAAAATACAGAGAGCAAGTTAGAAATCACCAGAAAGTTTCGAACATAATGGTCAAATAATTAGGTAAAACTGAAAAATTTTGAAAATTTTTTCAAAAATTCAGTTTAAATGACTATATCTTGGTTCATTTTCAAGATTATGTGATGAAACTTACATTTTCAGAAAATTCAGCTTTTTCTGCTCCTATATGCAAAAAAAAACTCTTAATGTCCGCTAAATGCTCTTATTCAAGGGGGTCAAAGATGGTGTACATCAAAATTCACCAAAAAAACCGTCGAGAAACTGGTTATATCTCGGTTCATACTTAAAACCAAAAAACCGGATAAAGTTTTTCGGATTCTCCATGTCGAAAAACCCCTTAGCTGAAGAAATCAGCAAAATACGTTCATAGACAGCTATTTTACAAAAAAAAAAGCCAAAAAATTCTTGTCAAAAATTTTTTTACCAAAAAATGCGTGACAGAGGTTTTTTCCCTTACTCGTCTAAATAGGGAGGATTCGGGGCAGAATCGTAGAGCTTGAGGACTTACTCCACGAGGAAAATATCCACATAGCCTTAATCCAGGAGACCAAACTAGATGCCACAGCCGTATCGCCATCGATTAAAGGGTACTCACTAATAAGACAGGACCGAACCAGATCAGGAGGTGGCCTCGCAATGATCATAAGAGAGGACATCCAATATGTGCTAGCAGACTCAACTCACGGTGATAAGACAATAGAGACAATGACTATCGAGATCCCCTCTACACTCGGTAATCTGAGAATAACTAATCTCTATATCCCTCCACGCTCCTCATGTCCACCGGGTTATACCACAGACTTTGCCCACTTCCTCAAACATACAAAGACATGCGTTGTGGCTGGTGACGTGAACGCCCACAATGAGCTCTGGAGTACTGGTACCGAAGATGCCAGAGGAACTGCACTTTGTGAAGCTATCGAGCAGAGCAATTACATAGTCTTGAACTCTCCTCAGCAACACACACGTAAGGAAGCCTCTCCGGAGATTACGTCAGTCACAAACGACATTGCGACCAACTGTTCCTGGAGAACTCTCGGAAAGCTAAATTCTGACCACCTACCAGTCCTACTCGAGATAGAACTGAGAATCCCAACGATTGGGAAACGAAGATGCTACATGAACCTCAGAAAAGCAAAATGGCACGAATACGAAATAGAAGTGAACAAGAGACTCGGCGAATTTCCGTACGAAGGAAGCCCTCACAACATGCATTCCTTCCTGGTTGAAACTCTCAGAGAGGCGGCAAGAAAACATATACCACAAGGAAGATGCCCAGACTTCATACCCCGCCTGAGCGAAGAAGCCAAAGCACTCATCCGAAAAAGAGATCAGATGCGTAGAGCAAACCCGGCAGACCCATGTCTCCCTGAACTGATGACAAGGATTTCCTATAAGATCAATGACGATAAGCGCATTGCATGGGAAGATTTCGTGAACAACCTCAGACCCAACGAACCCACAAATCGTTTGTGGAACACAATCAAATCACTTGATGGTCGAGCACACAAACCCTCCCACGCCGCTATTGTTCATAAGGGTTCACCTCTATCCAGCCTGGAAGCTACCAACCTTTTCGCCAAACAACTCGCCAAACAAGCCGTCAAGACCCCTGATCGATCTAACAGGAGAACTCACCGCTGGACCTCGAACCTTGAGCGTTCCGACGTCCCAGTCGTCACAGTTGACGAAGTGAAGACAGCAATGAAGAAAATGAGAAGCTCCAAGGCCATGGATCTCGACGAAATCTGTCCTCTTATGGTTAAAAAGGCTGGCGAACAGTGTGCAAGATGCTTTGCAATACTCTTTAATTGCTCACTCAGCACCGGCATCATACCTTCGGCCTGGAAGACGGCCAGAGTTATCACGATTCCGAAGCCAGGGAAGGACCTCACGTCGGTAAAAGGCTACAGACCGATCTCAATTCTATCCCCTGTGGTCAAACTCCTCGAGAGAATCATCCTCCCCCACATCACAGAAGAAGTTGAGTTGGAAAACTGGCAACATGGCTTCAGAAAAGGACGCTCGACCACGACAGCCTTGATGGAGATAACGGGCCACATAACCAACGGTATCAACCAACGGCTCCCTCCACATCGCACAGTGATGGTTGCGCTCGACCTCACCTCGGCATATGATCTGGTCAACATTTCTCGCCTTTGTCACACTCTCGCCGAAACGTCCATCCCCAGAGGCCTCGTTAGATGGCTCTCCAGCTATCTACGAGGTAGAGCCATCCGTGTGGACTTCAGAAACTGCCTCAGCCGCCAGCAAACCTGCTACGCAGGAGTTCCTCAGGGGGGAGTACTCAGCCCTTCCTTGTTCAACACATACTTGAATGGGCTGCCGAAGCCTCCCGAGACGATCAAACTGGTCGGGTATGCGGATGATCTGACAGTACTGGCCTCTCACCCTGACTGGAGAGTTGGAGCCGACAGACTGAACTCCTACCTCCCAGCCCTCACCAGCCATCTTGGGGAACTAAAGATGGACATCTCGGCAGCTAAATCCAGTGTAACGCTCTTCACCACCAACACAAAGGAATGTCGTGAAGTACCAGAAGTTGTGGTCAACGGTGAGCCACTCCCTCTAAGTAGAGCCCCCAAGATCCTTGGTGTCACCTTGGACCAGATGGGAACCTACCGTCAACACGCCGAAGGACTAAAGACAAGGGCAACAAAAAGATTGAATGTCCTCCGAGCAATCGCGGGAAGAAGGTGGGGACAGAAGACCGAGACAATGCTGAACACCTACAAAGCAACCACTAGAGCAGTCTTGTCTTACGCAGCACCCATCTACTCGCCCCAACTTGCCGAATCACATTGGACTTCCTTGCAAGCAGCACAAAACAAAGCCATTCGGATCGCAACTGGAAACCTTGCAATTGCGGACACTCAGCACCTGGCATACGAGAGCAAACTTCTTCCAGTCAAAGAACACAACCTCATGCTCAGCAAACAATTCACCGCCAAGGCCAGGCTTCAGCCCAACCATCCATCTCACCGCATCTGCACTGAAGCAAAACCTCCCAGGGCAATAAGAAAGCACGCCAAAGACATAGACATAGTACTAGGTGATACGGACTATAAAGTGGCCCTCAGAAAAATACACACGGAGACAGTCAGAGACTTTCTTAGAAATAGTCGACCCAACCCAGTTCTGGGAACTAAACCTCCTAGAATACACAAGTCCACGTCCCAACTATCCAGAGAAAATCAGATAACTCTGTCTCAATTGCGAAGCGGCCACTCTAGTTTCCTTAACAGTTATCTCCACCGAATAGGGGCCAATGAATCTCCCCTCTGCCCACTGTGTAGGATAGAGCCGCATACTTCGAGACATATTTTTTCGTGTCGCTGTAACCCCACTTCACTTAGCCCTATCGACCTTTGGAATAGGCCGCACTCGGTTGTTGATTTCTTGTTCAATTAAATCTCTCCAAAAAAAAAAAAGTGAAAGAGAAAAAAAAAATAAAAAAAAATAAAGGAGAGTAAAAAAAAAAAATAAGAGAGAGAGGAAAGAGAGTGTGGGCTTATAACGCTGGTGGGTCGAGAGCTTCGACGACTTCCTCCAGTGTCTCGCGAAGGAAGATCTACCCGTTGGGCAAGACAACAACAACATCACACAATGTATGATAGAGCATAATAGGGTTTTTGAGAAGATGAAATCTTATGAGGAGTGTGGGTTGCAGAGGCTTCAGGCGACAATATAAGGTGGTTTATTTTTAACTGAGGTCTGTTGGGCGTCGTTACAAAGCGGCCATTCGAGTAGGACGAAGAAGGAAAACATTACGGCAGGGTTTATTA
This sequence comes from Allodiplogaster pararmata, assembly GCA_964056735.1. Taxonomy (NCBI): domain Eukaryota; kingdom Metazoa; phylum Nematoda; class Chromadorea; order Rhabditida; family Diplogasteridae; genus Allodiplogaster; species Allodiplogaster pararmata. Next base: position 32,438,155 of record OZ057403.1, read on the forward strand.
ATGGACGTTACATCGCAGCCTTTTCTGCATCAATGAGATTTTCGATCTACACGCTTCTTGACAATCGGTAAGAAACAGATTATAGAGAAGTATCTTCTACGAGACGTTTCCTTTCTTTAAAACCTTTCTTTTCTCTTTCAAGCGAGAAAAATAAAACCGATTACGGTTAATCCGGGAATTCGCGCTTTCATTGCACAATATTCCTTGCAGATTGGTTAGGACCAGGATGTTTCTCTGACCCGCACTGCGGGTGAAAAAATCTATGCTCCCTCCAAAAACCCCAAAAAAACATTGAAATCTATGCGCTTGAAAATAGTTTTCTCGGATTTTTCGTAGAGAAAGTCCAAATCATTGGGAAAAGTGAATGTGGAACTCTGAAATTTTAAAAATCTATGCGCTTGAAAAAAGTTGTGCGGGTGCTAAGAAACACCCTGGTTAGGACTCCATCACGATAGTAACAACCCAATACCGGAAACATTTTTTATATATCCTACTGCTCGGCTCAGTTTCACCCGGCTTTGAGGAAAAGCACGCTCTCTCCTTAGATGAGAAGCAGACTTTACCTGCCTGGCAGAACTCGTGGCTGTTCACTGTTTGATTGCTAATAATATGTAGTATGAAAGCGATTAAGGTTAAGGTTAGCACTACCAGCTTTCTTTAGACGCTCAATTTGGGTATCATCGAGATCTATACAAAGCTAGATTACATCACGATATTTAAAAAAAACTTCGCCATAACAATCCTTCAAAGTTGCCATGTTCCCTGAAGATGCTTTTTTTTTGAAGTTCAGACAACTTTTTGAACAAAAAAAGGCTTTGAGAGTTTCTTTCTAATCGGTGAGCTTTTGAAATTCGCCAATTGAATTGCTTCAGCGCCGAAAAGCTCAACATTGTGAAGACTTGCTACTTAAAACATGTTGCGCTTGAAAAATTATTTCAAGACAAAAAAGGGAAAAGGTGGTCTAACCAAAGGGAAAAGGTGGTCTAACCAAAGGGAAAAGGTGGTCTAACAAAAAGGGAAAAGGTGGTCTAACCAAAGGGAAAAGGTGGTCTAACCAAAGGGAAAAGGTGGTCTAACCAAAGGGAAAAGGTGGTCTAACAAAAAGGGAAAAGGTGGTCTAACCAAAGGGAAAAGGTGGTCTAACCAAAGGGAAAAGGTGGTCTAACAAAAAGGGAAAAGGTGGTCTAACCAAAGGGAAAAGGTGGTCTAACCAAAGGGAAAAGGTGGTCTAACCAAAGGGAAAAGGTGGTCTAACAAAAAGGGAAAAGGTGGTCTAACCAAAGGGAAAAGGTGGTCTAACCAAAGGGAAAAGGTGGTCTAACAAAAAGGGAAAAGGTGGTCTAACCAAAGGGAAAAGGTGGTCTAACAAAAAGGGAAAAGGTGGTCTAACCAAAGGGAAAAGGTGGTCTAACAAAAAGGGAAAAGGTGGTCTAACCAAAGGGAAAAGGTGGTCTAACCAAAGGGAAAAGGTGGTCTAACAAAAAGGGAAAAGGTGGTCTAACCAAAGGGAAAAGGTGGTCTAACCAAAGGGAAAAGGTGGTCTAACCAACAAAATGGATGCTTGCATGAAGTCCCGAGAAATTGCAAATTGTTCGATTGACGACCACTAAATGAAGAAAAATCAAAACCACTAATCTACTTTCGGCACCTCTGTACTTTATGAACCCCCCCCCCCCTACCAGAGGTTCAATGGATCAGATTAGATATTTTATGTTAAGCTTAGTTGTTTGATACGGTTTCGCTCTTAAGCCGTATGGCCTCGTTAAATTAAATTTTAACTAACAATAAGTCTAAGTAGAGATATAGAGAGTGGTAAAAAACAAAGTTTTCAGAGCGCAGAGAACCAAAATGTACACTATCTTTCTGAAAGTGGGTTAGACCCTTGACCCAGTTCTAACAATACTAAAAAATATGCTGTTTAGTGTTTCGGAACAAGGAAAACTCAAAAAAAAAACGTACCAGCTCGGATTGGAGCAGACTAAGTTGCAGGAGAACAATTTCGACTCCTTCTCCGTGTTGCGTAACATCTACCTAGGATGACTTTCACTTCAAAACTATTTATATAGAATTATGGACCGTTAGAATTCAACTTTTTTTGCAAAGTAATCTCTGCAAAGTGAGGGATGCGGCCAAGAGCGTTAAACGCTTAAAGGGATGCGGCCGGGATGCGGCCTAGAGCGTTTAACGGGATCACTTTGCAGAGATTACTTTGCAAAGGGAAAAGTTGAATTCTAACGCTCCATTACTACAAATTTCGTGAACCTTCCCGCTTTCAGATACTCATTTCCTCTTCCGACGTTTCGTAAGACCCGAATTACTGATTTTGTCGACACATTTGCGTGATTCGGAGTTAGTTGTACTAAGAAAACACCGATGATTCATTGCCTAAGGGCTATTTCAGTCAAAACTTTGACCGTTTAGCTTGGTATTAATTCGGGAAAAATTAACTTTAAGGACCCACTTGAAAGCAATTGCACTGTAAGAAAACATGTGGTAGAACAGGGACCCACCTCTGCTATTTCTCTCTCTGTACTGCTGTCTGCTGTCTCAACCACGGGGGTCCCTAAAGTAAGGTGGGTCCCTAAAGTAAATTTTTCCCATTAATTCCAATGTATTTTCCAATATTTTCAATCGCGTTTCTTGAAAATAATTTTCGAAAAGTTTATTCATTTTGAGGCATGAGCGTAGAGCGACGTGCTCCTCCAATTCCCAAACAACGAACAGTGTTTAACGTTGTCGAATCAAATGACTCCGACTCCGGTAAGTTTCAATATTCGTTCCCTATGTTTAACGTTGTCGAATCAATTGACTCCGACTCCGGTAAGTTTCAATATTCGTTCCCTTGTATCCAGGGGTTAAATAGTGACCGGATCGGTCCCGTCGGCGGATACATGTACACACACACTATTGACGAAAAACTCCCTCTTTTCTTACCCTTTTCCTTCATCCCCTCTTCTTTTTTTCTCCAAACTTTGAGCGGCTTATACATGTAAACCCAATTTGGGCGGCTCCATTTAACCCCTGCTTGTATCATTTTAAAGAAGGCTATAGATTCAACAGGATAAGTGAATTATATACTGAAAGCATGTGAAAGGTTCAACAGTTGGTGTAGTAGTTTACGGTTATATTCAGCTTTGTAAACTTCATTCGTTAATCCGGTTGCGGAACAATAATTTTAAGTGATTTTTTAGTTACTTTGTTCTACTTTTGTGGTCAATCTAGGCCTCCGCAGATCGAAACTGCTGTGAAATAGGCAAATGTATGTCGCCTAAGTTGATTAGAATCATAGTTCACCGAAGGTCTAGTGTTACTACTGTAAAAGCTAAAGATGAACATTGGAGAAGAGATAGCTAGCCATTATTCTAGACTCCATCGCTCGTATAACGTTCGTTTTTCAAAATTCTCAACAGTGCTGGTTACCTATGATTACAATCAAACACAAAGCGAATAAATGAATAGGCACTTGCTGACTAAATGTTTAGGCAACTTTTTAAACTTCATAATGCACACAAAATATAAAATTCTCGGGCACTTCTGCAGTTTAAGTGGCAGCGCTCGTGGGCTTTAAACGCTTCAGTTTCAATTTTTTTTCTTCATAGATGTTCATTTTGAGGATCAGGGACTCTGATTCGTGCAAAAAAAATTTTTTTTGTAAAAAAATTTAAAAAAAGATTTTTGGGCTCAACTGCAGTTTCAGTCACCCCCAAAGTCAAAAAAATCAGATTTCACTAAAGCACTAACAAAGGAGGGGGAGGAGGGAAGGGAGAGGGGGGCTTGGCTCAGCTGGCCTAAAACACGGCCTGGCTCAATTAAATTATTTTTTCTCTCTTTTCTTCTCCTTTCTTTTTAAATTATCTTCATAAATTTTGGGGAAAGGAAAAGGGGGAGGGGGAGGGGGTTCACCTAAGCAGGGAAGGGAGGGGGGCCCTAAACGGGGAAGGGGGAGGAAGAGGGCCCTACCTAAGCGAAGGGGGGGGGGGGGTAGGGGCCCTAGGGGGGAGAAGGAAGAGGGGCCCTAAAGGGGGGAAGGGGGGCCCTAAGGAGAAAGGGGATGGAGGGAGTTTTCATGAATAAAATCTTTTTCTGAAAAAAATCTTTGGACGGCTAAAGTATATTAGAGCCAACTTTTTCCTAAGCCTAAGCGTTTTTAATGTAAAAATAACCCCCCTCCCCCCTTCTCCCCTCCCCCTTCCTTGTTAGTGCGTTTGTTTGCTGTGAAATCTAGTTTTTTTGACTTTGGGGGTGACTGAAGTTGAGCCCAAAAATTTCTTTTGAAAATCTTTTTTGTTGTAAAAAAATTTTTTTGTTGCAAGAACCAGAGTCCTTGATGCTCAAAATGAACATCTATGAAGAAATTTTTCGAAACCGAAGCGTTTAAAGCCCACGAGCGCTGCCACTTAAGCTGCAGTAATGCCAATTCTCGGATCTTGAAAAGCTCCCGTGACTGGCTGATGTCTAGAAGCCTCTCAAAAATAGTGTTGACAGCAATTCTCTCTAAGAATAGGATGTTTTTCTCTTTATTGTGTGTAGCTAATTAAGTCATTTTAACAGAAACAAGCAAAGTTTTGAAGACATAAGAGAAAAGAAAGATTCACAGGTGTGGCGTCGACTCCGGAATCACCTCGAGTCCCTCCGCCTCGTCCTCCGCCTCCTTGTATCACCCCGAACTCTCGTTCCGCTCCTCTCCCCGCACCCGACTTCAACTACAAATTCTTCGATTCATCATTTGTGGAGAACGAGAAGTATCTTTGTCTAGGAGAGTTCCGCCGCATAGCCTTTGGTTCTGCTAACCCTTTGCCTGCTGGCTCCGTGCCAAACTGCTCAGTCAACTCCCCTACCCTAGCTCCAGCGAATTCCTCCCAGCAACTTCCTGCCACTCCTATCGCGTCAGCTTCAGCCCTCCCGGCACCTGCTGCCCTCCTAACAGCCTCTGTTATTCATACAGCGCCTAGCCTCCCTGCCTCTTCTACGCTTCTGGAAGCATCTCTTCCGGCAGAGTCAGCTCTTCCAGGAGCCTCTGCTCTTCCATCAGCTGCTAGCCTCTCAGCAGCCTCAAGCAAGCCAAGAGCAGCTCCACCGTTGCCTCCTCCCTTAACCCCAGTGCAAGTGCCGCCGCTGCCGAGCCGTCCAGCCCCGCCCCTCCCACCACCACCTCTGCCATCAAAGATTCCCCCCTTCAGCGGCCAATTCAACGCTCCGAGCACATCAAGACAGGACTCCGCTGATGACAGCGTCATTGAGTTGTGCGACTCCGCTGGAGAGGTACTGTATCTCATTTTTAAGATAAAAGTACAATATTTTCATAAGTTCCGCTACATTCTATGATTTCTTCTTCAATGACAGTTAAGGAATTTTATAAACTGATTTGCTTAAGGCCATACTTAGACTAATTAACAGTGTACCACACGGATACGTACTTCATTAAAGAGAAGTAGAATTTTTGTTTAAATTCATGTTGTTTTTTTCATTAGTGAAAAGTGAGAAAACTGCACTGTAAGTTATGAAATTGATAAAGGCTAATGCTTAAGACAGAATTCTGTTTCGCCCTTGTTCAGGCAAACTTTTGTGCTCTCTGGGAGGGGCTCATCAGTGAGTTCCCCCTCTCTGGGAGGGGCTCATCAGGTGAGTGCCCCCTCTCTGGGAGGGGCTCATCAGTGAGTGCCCCCTCTCTGGGAGGGGCTCATCAGTGAGTACCCCCCTCTCTGGGAGGGGCTCATCAGTGAGTGCCCCCTCTCTGGGAGGGGCTCATCAGTGAGTGCCCCCTCTCTGGGAGGGGCTCATCAGTGAGTACCCCCTCTCTGGGAAGGGCTCATCAGTGAGTGCCCCCTCTCTGGGAGGGGCTCATCAGTGAGTGCCCCCTCTCTGGGAGGGGCTCATCAGTGAGTACCCCCTCTCTGGGAGGGGCTCATCAGTGAGTGCCCCCTCTCTGGGAGGGGCTCATCAGTGAGTGCCCCCTGTCTGGGAGGGGCTCATCAGTGAGTGCCCCCTCTCTGGGAGGGGCTCATCAGTGAGTACCCCCTCTCTGGGAGGGGCTCATCAGTGAGTTCCCTATCTCTGGGAGGGGCTCATCAGTGAGTGCCCCCTCTCTGGGAGGGGCTCATCAGTGAGTGCCCCCTCTCTGGGAGGGGCTCATCAGTGAGTGCTCCCTCTCTGGGAGGGGCTCATCAGTGAGTGCCCACAGAGTACAGTTGGTTAAGTTAAACTATAATGAAATTTTTGTAACTTGTGGTGTGGACTTTGAACGGAAGGAAATGATATTCTTGCAGAAAAAGCTCAGTTTGCCACTGGGATGATTAAAGTATTCCATATATACAATACTAACAGACTACTGGTATTCACAGGAAGAGAATATGTCCGTTATGGATGGACAATTTGTGTGCTTCTCCGGCGCGGGAACAATCATCACGGAAAAGAAGAAAAAGAAGGCTTTTATCAGACTCCGAAAGAATCAACTGGCTTTCTATGCGAATGAAGAGGTTGGTTTTGATCTCCAGTCGATTGACTATCATTGAAGGGGCATTTTTCCATGTTAACTCAACAGGTCGTTTCTCATGTTAAAATTCGATTATATTTATTCTTTTATCCCGCTCGATACCTTCGACTGAAACATGTTTTCCAGGCAGGATCAGAGGATACTATAGCTGGCCCTTTCAATCTGGATGACGCTGTTTTCGTGACACATAGCGAGTCTACTTTCACCCTTTATATTATAAGTCGAGGTAATTTTAAGACCAGAGGCCGTATGCATGGAGCAATCCAAAAGGATTATGAGCTTGGATTAGCAGTTATCCAAATACATTTCACTAATCCGGTATGCATGGAAGCTATAATACTTTTGGATTAGAGATAATCCGACAATATTTTTTTAAACTTTTTTGGATTTTGTAATCCTTGGATTTGAATAATCCAGATTGTTATAATCTGTTTTCCATGCATACGGCCTCAGCAGTGTTGTAATTCAAATGTTTGTAAGCAAGAATTAAAGAGGCCTGTCTTGCTGGAAATCAAATGTTCACACCCTTTACTTTCTTTGAAGGTTCTTCAGATTTCTAAAAGAAGTTTGATAGCGGATTTTTGTTCGATAATCAGCAACTGTGTTAGCGGAACAGTAGGAATCAGAGAAGAAAAGTACTCGAGAAAGTCTTGATTAACTTGTACTATTACTAACCCGTTTCGTGACAGATCTCTCATCGCATGCTCATTTAATGGCCGATGCGAGGTGGAAACAAGCGTTTATTCTCGCCAGAATGAGTAAGTATAGGTTGAATGAGTCGCAAGGGTACTTTAGCTGTTTTTCTAGTAGATTCTTCTGCTAAGCTTTTTGGGGATCCTTGCTTAGGTCGTTTTAGGCGCGATGCTGAGCTAGTTCGGGGACCCCTGCTGAGCTGGTTTGAGGACCCCTGCCGGTAACGTGGGAGAGCTTTGCAACGCTTACAGCCTTCGAAACCGTATGAAATCGGCCAGTCAAGTAACATGTGTATCTTGTGAGTTTTTCTCGATCTCGAGTACCGAAGTCATGCTAGCCAACTTTCAAAGCTTATGTTTTTGAAGAATACTGTAACCAAGTAATCTCATTCATATCGCTTCATGGACTCTCGCCCCATTTTCAATTTTGAGAAGATTCGATGAAGGTGTTCAAATGTCTGCGTTTCTCTCACCATAAGTCCTTTTGATCTACATGATGAGCTTCTTTGGCGGTTGGTTCAAAACAGCCCGGCTACGATTCAAACTTCTATGTAGTGCTTCCTCAGGAATGATTGAGGTTATAGTGCTGCTGCTAGCGCGATTTTGAAAGAACCTAAAGCTAACCTCTTAACACCTTTGCTGCACCAAGTCGCATGTTCTTTGATCTTTCCGTGGCTTCAACTTTCGCTTCCCCCCTTTTCCCATTTCCAACGCTTACATCCTATTTTCCAGGGACCTACAGAGGCATGTCGGTTCCCCGGGCGATCGCGTCTTTTTCCTGTTTTAGAACGCTGCTCCAAGCATTCATATTAATAAGAGACTTGCCATATACTCGAGAAAATTACTTTTTATGTGACTCATATACTGTAGTGTACTGTACTTGATTAGAACAAGTGCCTAAAACAATGAGAAGAGGTAGAGTCTTTACATTCTTGACAACTTATATTGCTTGCTACAATCACTGAACCTCTCTTTCTGACCTGAACCTCTGACTCGCTTCTCCTTCCTTCCCCGCTCGAAGGAACACTTAGTTCATTGGTACAGGCAAGAGCAAAAGCAGTTTTAGTTTTAAAACTGCCCTCTTGAAAACTGCTTTCTCTCTTTGGGCTATCTTCTTACTGTACTTTGAATGGGTCTGTCAACTCACTCAACTTCCGCTCGCACTTACGCTATAGCTTTCTCTCAACAGTTGTTTCTGTGAAGCATTCGGCGGACCGTGGCGAACATGAGAATCTCCAAATACGGTGTTCGAATTGCAGGTTATCTACGCAGGTTACGGTAGCCAATAATGAGCTCAAACTTCAGAGTCAGAAGAACTACAGACGGTACGCTTCAGTATCGAAGACAACATGGAGAGCTGGCTGATTCTGATGTTAGAGGTGAGGGAGAAACATGTTAGAGGTAGGGAGAAAAGAAAGGGGTCAGTTGGATAAGTTAGGGTTTAAGGTTGACCCTAATTGAGTTGGACAAAAGGTCATCAGATGAATTCAGCCCTATATGCCGTTGTGCGAACAATACTTGACTCCCCGCTGAAACGGTAGTTTTTCCGAGTTCTCAACAATGCTAATGACCAATGTTGGCGGTAACATGGAGCAGATCAAGTATACTGAAAAATATATCGTATGTTGCAGGCTTGGATGGCTGATGTGGATAATCTGCGCGGCTCAGTGCGGGAATGGTGCAGTTTGGGCATGGCTTGGGTGAGGCAGGGCGCGAGTGGAACATGGAAACAGGCCAGGTGAGAGCGACTCTGACGAAATCAGGCTTTAATAAAGGAGATCACGAGCAAGGGTTGCATTTTAGAGTCATAGGATGCTTGAACTGTAAAAAACTTTGATACACAACCTTTCATTGAGAATAATGAGAAGCTCTTAATTATCGGTCCTTTGAATCTAGCTCGCTTCTCATTTTTCCAGACTGCCCCGCTCAAATCGCGAAATTAAAAAAGTTCTGCAAATGATATGCAATTGCAGAATAGCTATGGTTAGACGAATTTTTTTGAACCATCCGCTGATTATTTTGTGAGTCACAAATAGTCTTGAGGAGAAAACGGCCCGATTGGAGATAGACCAGTACGTGCGATGTGAATTAGAGAATGCCATACTAACAGAGAGTTAGTCTTCTTCTTCTTCCTCGCGCTTGTTCCCGCCTCGCGGCAGGGTACGCGCTCCCCTGAGATGCAGGACAGACCTATCCTGGTAGAACCAGTGGCTGCCTGCTAGATCACTGCTAGTGTGAATAGCAGCAGCGGGGAGAGTCAGATTCGTGCATGAGCACTACCAACATTTCTTAACCCCCTTGGTTTGGGTGGATCTGTCCGGGGTGGGAGTCGAACTCGGGACTCTTCGCACAATGGTCTATCACACTACCACTATGCCACGCCCGGACATAACAGAGAGTTAGTATTATTGGCTTTTATAAAAAGCTCATAGATCGACGCATTGAGAAATAGTTCGCAGGAAATAAATAAAAATAGACCCTTTCTCGAAAAAAACCTCCTTTTTTTCTATTTCCAGACTGGCGCTGGCGCCGACGACTTTGTTCTATCTCTTTCCAGAGTCGGCCGAAAACATCTACGAGCTGGATATTAGAAAGGTTTATCTTCCACCCTTTACCGTGTATTCTAGACTCGTGATTCGCGATTGGAAAAAGGACCCAATTTGTTAGTCTCAATGGTTAATCGACAGGAAACTGCCAGTGAGCATAGCAGTAGTAGAGAGAGAGTTCCATGCTACGACTACTGACATTTCCCAACCCCTCAGTTATTTTCAAACTTTCTAGAAAAGGAAGGGGGAATTTGAAGCCAAGACTCGTTGAAGAACAGTGAGGCAAGCCACTATTATGTTTTAAAGTGACAGAAAATAAATTGAACTTCTGAGTTCCAAAGCGAAAGAAACGGTTGTTGGAGATGAACTTTTAGTGGGGTGCGATTTCGTTGATTAAAAGGGGCAAAACAAATAACCCTTTATTTTTAGTCTTTGAAAAAATGAAGTTGAGCTAATATTGATTTTTTGAAGAACAATAATTGAGAGAAAGAAAAACGAAGAAAAAAACGCATTTCAGGTGCACGACGTAAGATCCAAATTGGAAAAGCAGGACTGGTGCCCAGCGGCACGAAGAAAGGGACAAGAGGGAGGAGTTTTAGTGACATTAGAAGGAAGGTAGTGCACATTATATATACTTTATCGCAATGGGTTAAGTTTGGGTGTAAGGGGATATTGGATCCAGGTTGAAGGTGTTGACCCGAGCGTGTCACTTTGATAACTAAAGTGAGAAAAATAAAACGAAGCACAGTCGGAGGCTGATACGGCCATGATGATCACGAGCCTTTTTGTCTGCGCTGAACAGTACACTTGAGCAATAAACTTGTCAGATATCATTTAAGACTTTAGTGAGTGTACTGCTTGTTGACAAATTTTGAATACATATTTTAAAACTGTTAAGATGATTATAACTAAGTTAAACTTAAACATTAAACTTAAACATTATAACCATAAACTTGTTGATGATGATTATAACTGCTTGTTGACAAATTTTGAATACTTATTTTAAAACTGTTAAGATGATTATAACTAAGTTAAACTTAAACATTAAACTTAAACATTATAACATTAAACTTAAACATTATAACCGTAAAGTTCGTTTTCCAGGGACAGTGTACTGTGGAAATACTAACTACTCAAACTTTGCTAGGGACAGTGTACTGTATAACTACTAACTACTCAAACTTTGCTAGGGACAGTGTACTGTATAACTACTAACTACTCAAACTACCGGAAAACTATATATTTTTATGCAATATATTTATCTTAATTTATTATTTATCTTAATTTTTTATTATTATTATCATATTTTTCTTAAAGACTCTATCGTTGAAGTTTTCGTAATGGATGTGTTTTTTTTTATTACAGAACAGCAGAAATTAGAGAGACCGAAAACGGGCGGTGAAAAATAGAGAAAATCATGCAAACATATAATTCGTTACATCAACTTTTCTGTGTAGGATTTTATCCGCATTGCGGGTAAAAGAAGCATCATGGTTTACTGTATGATCTACCCGTTAAAAAAATGAATCTAATGTATCTAAATATATATGTATAAAATCTAAATCTAAATGTATTAAAAAGTGTATTTCGTTATAAGGAGCTTTCCCATCCCCAACTCATTAATATTGCACTAGCCAAATGTTTAGAGTTTCCTGTAACATGAGCACAGAAATAGATTTAAAAAATGTATTTTCAAGGTTTGTAATGAATGAATAAAGTGATGAGAGGTGCATACGGTAATAATAATAAACATTTCGTCACTGATACTATATCTTGAGAATCATACTCTTTTTCTTTCCCAAATAATTATCTCTCCAAATTCTCCTTTTCTAATTGATTTCTGAACTACACGCATTCTCCTTGTGCGTGGAATCAATGGACGAATGAGTATTTGTTTGTTCAGTTCTCTGTATGTGGAAGCGGAGCAGCTAGCATGCAGCAAAAGATGGAAAGAAGCTTTCGAAGCAGCCATTAAACTGCCGCAGAGTTGCCTGGAACGCTGTAAACTGACGGTTAATTCTCTTCATTTTTGTTAAAGTTAGTTTTTCTGCTTTTTCTGACAAAATCAACCTTTATTCCAAATTGCATACTAGTGTTACAAGGATGGTGTGCAAAGTGGATCACTGTCACATAAGTGATATCAGTTTAGGTAATACATACAAACAAGCACCGGGAGTTTGAGCTTCGAGAAAGGTAGTAATAATAATAAAAATAAAGAAGGTGGCAAGTTCACACTGAGATAAATTGGTCTTTGCGTTAGTAATGGTATTTTGGAAGAACTTATGGAATAAGGCCTTAACTTTGTTCTTTGGAATGCAGAGTCTTCTGTGTTATGTAGTTTGATTTAAGTTTTGGATTGAGCGTTCTATTTCTGAATTGAGAAAAGATATCGTATGTTTGTAATGATTAGAGCCACTGTACGCTTGAAGTGTTATTTTATGTTTGAAGGAAGTTTATGTTAGAGGTGAAGGATTACTGTATGTTTGAAGAGAGATCTTTTTGTTTGTTTTGAAGGAAGAGATTATTGTTTGTAAAAAGGGAGAGATTACTGTAGTTTGAACGTAGATTACGGTATGTTGTAGACGAGCGATATCCCTGTGGCGGTGGAGAAGTGCATCCGCTTTGTCAGCACGCATGGAATGGCCTCCGAAGGAGTATACAGGAAGAATGGGAACAAGGCGAAGGAGAAGATACTTCTCAAGCAGCTCCTGGACGGTTTGTCCCGTTTCTCATATTGTTTGTCCCGCATTTTGGGAAGTTTGTCGGGGTCGTTCTTTGGTAAATCGGTTACATACTCCCATTGTATGGGAGTATGTAACCGATTAGCGTAACCATTTTTCAGAAACTCAAGTCATCTGCATTTATCAAAAGTCAACAAAGAAACCGTTCATTGGAAAAGAGGGAGAGAAAAATATGAAGTCAGCGAGTCTTAACAGTCTTGACCTCTTTTATCATACAATCGTTATATCTTCCCTGCTTCTCAACTCTCAGCTAACAAATTGGTGATGGAATTTTTTCGGGCGGCAGACCGGGCGACCGTCTTGCTCATTTTAAAAACAGTTTTAATCGGTTCTATATTGATCCAAAGCTTATTTGTTCCGTTCGAAAAAGTGTATGAGCAATTCTAAGCTAAAATGATCGTTTTAAACCGATTCAATCCGCTCTTGCTGTCAATATTATTTCTAATAGACTCATAAGAATTCTAAAGACCTTTGATCGACGAGAAAAGTTCAAAAATGAGCGGGACCACACAGCGTTACTATCACCCATTTTGCCTTCGCCTTCGATGGTACTACAGCCCACAAGTTCACACCATCGCAAGGGACCGGTTCATCCTCACCGGTATCGAGCGCGTCCTCAGGCGGCGGATAAAGGAATTTCTATTTGCACAAGTGCATTGGAGATAGCGGGCTTGCCCGTCGCGGACCGAAATTGGATAGTATAGTTCGTCAAAGGAGGGCGATGCCGGACTGGCCTGGGCATGCCACCGGATAAATCATCAGCCGATACTCCCCTATACTTTGTAATGGCGAGTCGAGGCGCCAGTAAAATGGCCTGTTGCCCTTCTCCGGTTAACGAATGGGTCTCGCGAAGAGGATCGCCGACTGCGGTGCGAGTGTAGACGGAGAAAATTTCTCCTGACTCAAAAGGATCCTCACCAACTTATCCCAAAGGACTCCCTTAGACAGGACCTATGGGCAAACAACAACAACAAGATCACCTATTTTCTTCACCAGTATAAAAACTTTTCTGAGATACCGGTCGGGAGACCGGTACAAAACTTTCAAGTTTGGTGAGTTTGGGTCACTCAACTCTACGGCCTCCGTCAAACATAGGTCACCAGCACTGCTGGGAATAAAAAAAAGATCCTTCTTCAAGTGGAGGAATTCAGAATTGAAAGAAGTTTTCTAATCATTCTTGCCCACTCCCCTCGCCAGAGATGGCTGCCTCTCATGTGTTCTCCGCCTTTATCTACTCTCTCCTCCTTCTCTCCTCCTACTCTCTTATCGTCTGCGACGCGAAAGTGATCCACATCGGTCCAGTCGCGACCAGGGTGTTTCTCTGACCCGCACTGCGGGTAAAATTAATCTATGCGCTTTCCAAAAAACCTGATAAACATCAAAATATATGCAGTTGGAATTTTTTTCGGATTTCTCGTAGGAAAAGTCCAAATCATTGGAAAAATTCAATGTTGAACTCTGAAATTTTAAAAATATATGCGCTCGAAAAAAGTTTTGCGGGTGCTAAGAATTACCCTGGTCGCGACAACAAACGAGACGGTCACTATGGAGCCCAACAGCCATGGGATGACCAGAATGGAGAGAGTCCCGCTTCTCCTACTGCCAGGACTCCTTCTCCACATGCATCGAGACCTATCAGCCATATCTAGGGCCCTTCAGCAATTTTGATGGTTCTCTGATTCTGCTCGATCTACCAAAAAGTGTTCCCTCTTTCGTCGCTGAAAGTGCCATTCTTTAAAAGTCGACGTTGTTTTTCTAACAACAATTGCAAGTAACCTTTGTTGAGGTATGCGCTCAAACTGGCGGTGCTGTTGGGTTTTTTGCTCGGTAAGGTAGGGTATACCTATCATGCTCGGTAAGGTAGGGTATACCTATCATGCTCGGTAAGGTAGGGTATACCTATCATGCTCGGTAAGGTAGGGTATACCTATCATGCTCGGTAAGGTAGGGTATACCTATCATGCTCGGTAAGGTAGGGTATACCTATCATGCTCGGTAAGGTAGGGTATACCTATCATGCTCGGTAAGGTAGGGTATACCTATCATGCTCGGTAAGGTAGGGTATACCTATCATGCTCGGTAAGGTAGGGTATACCTATCATGCTCGGTAAGGTAGGGTATACCTATCATGCTCGGTAAGGTAGGGTATACCTATCATGCTCGGTAAGGTAGGGTATACCTATCATGCTCGGTAAGGTAGGGTATACCTATCATGCTCGGTAAGGTAGGGTATACCTATCATGCTCGGTAAGGTAGGGTATACCTATCATGCTCGGTAAGGTAGGGTATACCTATCATCAGAAGCTAAGGAAAACCCGGAGCTGATTGATTAATTAATTAATTTACTTTATCCACCAAAGGATGAGTTGTCAAGACTCATCTGCTTACATTGGGAGTACACAGCAAGATAATTTTCAATTTCGATAAAGACGGCGGAGTATTTCGTCGAGATTCTTTAGAGCAAGTTAATAGACGAGTATGGGTCATCCGGACGAACTGTATGACGCGAAGACTGATTATTATATCGGGGCTGAACTTCTGTTAGAAGAGACGACCATCTTTGGAGAGGGAAAATGAGAAGAATGTGAATTGTCCTTTGCAGATCCGGTAAATGTTCATCTTGCATTAGAATCGGATGAGAGTGTGCACGTCGTAGCAGATGTTCTCAGGCATTTCTTCCGCCAGATGGAAGCTCCGCTCTTCCCCGAGTCTGTCCATAAGGATATCTACCAAGCAGGTGTGACTCTTTCTGGAAGCCAGTTATTCATTAGTCATGTCTTATTTTCACTCGTTTTTTGCCTTTTGCTAGCTCTCTCTCTCAATATATTTTCTTTGCTTTTTCTCTCTCTTTCTATCTCTAGCTTTCTCCCTATATCCATGCTTGCATTTGCACAACAAGGTATTCAACAGTTTACTTTTCAGAATAAGATTTTTTGTTTGATTTGTTTTTTTTTTTTTAAAAAGCATCATTTCTGTGAATAAAATGCAGTTTGTCGTTATGTAAAACTACTTTTTAAAAATGTATATGAAAAATATTCTTACAGTGAGCTTGCCGGAAGAGACACGAATAGCGCGTCTTTGTGTCATTTTTGAGGCTCTTCCGCATGTCAACTACGCCACGGCCAAGAGGGTGAGTCTCAACGAAAGGAGTACTGTAGTTCCCAAAAGAAGCAAAATCAGGAAACCCGTAGCTATGAGTTGTCCTGTGGATCCGATAATCATGTTTCAAGAAGGTAAGCCTCACACGCCTCTTGGACGGCCGTGACGGTGGGTAGGCATAGGTGCCGTTCCCGTATAGGTGATTTCCTGTGTAGATCATTTTTAAATGTATATGGTAGGGGGTATAATACTATTCCTGCAAAAAGAACGGTTAGTACTTATGAGGTGTTTGTAAAGTGGGCGCCCGCAATAAGCTTGTGAGTGCCTTCACAGAATAAGAATTCTGAAAACAAAAACAAGAGTACAAGAACTAAACCATCGCAAAAAGGTTCAAATATGTTTTCATGTTGTTGTTCGCCCTTGCAAATTTCCCTTTTTTCCGTCCGATGGTATAATCAATTGCGGTCTAAACCAAGCGTCACTGCGTTTAAACTGTAACTGAGCATTTGAAGATCAATACAGGGATCAGTTTTGTAATCTATGTAAATCGTTCAAGCAACGATGGCCTGATACGTTTTGCAGGGATGTTTAGGTCCGTGTATATGTATTTATAACAAGATTCTCTATTCAGGTGAAAGAAATCCATCGCACGGGAGAAAATGGCACTCGGTCGGGACCGAACCTCCGCTGCCTAACCGGGGCTTGTAGAGTGTAACCAATACGGTCCCGGCCAAGAGCCATTTTCTCCCGTGCGATGGATTTCTTTCGTTCTTAGTCTCAGCCCATCGTTGCTTAAACGATTTACACAGATCATAAATTGATATACCTAGGTGATTTTGTATATTAGCTTGAAAAAACGAAAGCTTATCATATTTCACGTTCTGTTGATATTCATATGTTAAAAAATATCTTGTGTTTGCATTAATCTATTTTTATAAGGAGTGCAAGAGAAACTTGTAGATCATTTTATAAGGAGTACAAGAGAAATTTGATCAAAAGAGCGCTTGACCACATGAAACTTTCCGCAAAAAAGGTTAGTTGCAGGTCATCACTCATTTGTCCGAAATGTCTACTAATTCCCCGCGAAACTTGGCGACTATGGAGAATCTCGCTAAGGTTTGTTTTTTATTGTTGATACTTTTGAATGAAAATAAGGAAAAACATAAGCGACACTGCAGTCTATACTACGTTCTCGTTCTAAACACCAAGAAAGTGATAAGAAGCTGGAGTCGTTCGAATCGATGGTGCTTCATGTCCCATGACATCGAGGATATAGCGTTTGAATTTGATTTGAAGGAAGAGTAAGCTTTTGGGAATCCTAAAGTAGATTAATGCTGTGAGCTGAAAGATAACACACGGTTAATCAAATTATACAGCTTAAACAGAGAAAAGCAGTAGAGAAAGGAATGAGGGAACGGAAATCACAACAATCACCGATCGATCTTCGGTCTCGAAACACACTGGCAACAGTGGCCATTCGTGACTCTACAGCCTTAAGAGCCTGTCACGGATGGAGCCGGATCATCCAGTCCAGAATCGAGCGCGACCTCAGGTGGCGGTTATAGGGATGCCTCCCTACGAATAATTCGTGCTGGGAGGTAGCGGGAGAAATCCCGCCGCGGACCAAAACTGGGTAGTATAGCTCGTCAAAGGAGGGCGATGCCGGACCGGCCTGGGCATGCCACCGGACAAAACATCAGCCGATACTCCGCTATACTTTTCAATGGCGAGTCGAGGCGCCAGTCAAGTAGCCTCTTGCCTATCTCCGGTCAACGACAGGCGAGACGTCTCTACTCCCACCCAAAACGATGCTAGGCCGGCTTGACCACCCACTCACAAGGCCTATAGCATGAACAGGTTGCTACAACGATGTCCGCCTTCACAAGGTGCAGCATGACAGTCTCAGGACTGCAAAGGACATCAAAACCCTTCTCCGGACGCATCTTGTCCGGAGAACACGAGAACTTCTTTCATTAAAGAGAGTGTTCATAACCAAGTCTTCGATGCGGGATGCTTGCCGGCAACAACAACAACATCGATCGTCGGTTTCCAGAGTTTGAAATGAAAGTGGAAGAAGAAGTCGATTGATCACATAGATGAGCAATCGATTTGATTAACATGAGCAAAAGAAAAAACATAGAATAGCTTGCCGTGTTGGAACTTCTTTTTTTTTGTTGTTGTTGCATGAGTGACTCCTTTTTGACGAATCAGATGATGATTTTCAGGTTTTCGGACCGACTCTTTTCTCGGTGGATAAGACGGATCTTGATGATATGAGGGTTTGAGCTTTTATTAGTGTATATCTTAACAATATTACTGTATTCCAATCAGCCAACCTCTTCAGGGTACAAATCAGTCTTGACATTGAACGGCCGATTCATTCCAGGCGCGAATGTGAAATCAAATTGATGCCATTGTTTGATTGATCTGAGCGAGTTTAGCTGAGTTTTGGTACTATTTATTGATTCATCTTCACTTGCTAAAAAAAGAAGATTCATCTCAGTTCAATAGTCGCTGAAGGTGCAATTTTTTCATTCTAAGTCTGAATTGGTACGGCTACAGTAATACCGTGGTTGGAGCTTTGCTGAGATCACTTCTTTTTGAATAACTCTACCAACTTTAATGCTGATTCCAGGATCAAATGGGTAATCAGATTGGCGCCATAGTCTGCCTCATCCGAGATTGCTCTAAGGTCTTTCGTGAGACGCCGAGAGAAGCTGCCAGCAGGGCAGTGCTAGAAAGCATCAAGGAACTCACTCCCAACAGAGTAGTACGTATTTTAGTGTAATCAACTGGTTTGGGGTACTGTATCATGAGTTTGGGGTACTGTATTAAAGTAAAAGCTCAAGTCATTGTATTATCAGGTGCGAGCAGTCGGCGTGCTTGTCGCGGTGCACTTGTGGAAGAAGGACAATCGGCCGTTCAATGTCAAGACTGATTTGTACCCTGAAGAGGTTGGCTGAATGGAATACAGTAATCTTGTCAAGATATACAAAAATGCGATGCTTCAGATTAAATTTATAATAATTTTTAGGTGGGTGTATCTAAACCGGGCAAGTACTTCAGAAAGATGTGATATAAAAATTGTTATGAAAGGGTCAAGGTAATGGGTTGAAAATGACACGTTGGGTTTCTCTTGAAACTAGTTTACATAAATAGCTTTAAAGCTAAGTAGTTAGTTATTGGTATATAAATTGTTTTAAATATGTAGTATAGTACATAGAGTAGTTGGACTGAATTGTTTGTGTCATAATTTAATCATTTTTATCTTCGCTAAAAAAGTTTTCGACTGATAAGAACGCTGAGGAAAAAAACGTCATGCAAATGAAAAGGGGAGAGTGTTTTTTGTAGGTTCTCACAGCGGCTTTCGCTCTGAGAGATGTTGTCAGAGACCCTTCGTTGGAATACGCGCTCTTTGAGGTACTTTGAGAGCACGGGTTAAATACAAAGGGTATTTTGAGAGCAGGGGTTAAATACAAGGGGTACTCTGAGAGCAGGGGTTAAATACAAGGGGTACTTTGAGAGCAGGGGTTAAATACAAGGGGTACTCTGAGAGCAGGGGTTAAATACAAGGGGTACTTTGAGAGCAGGGGTTAAATACAAGGGGTACTTTGAGAGCAGGGGTTAAATACAAGGGGTACTTTGAGAGCAGGGGTTAAATACAAGGGGTACTCTGAGAGCAGGGGTTAAATACAAGGGGTACTCTGAGAGCAGGGGTTAATCACAAGGGGTACTTTGAGAGCAGGGGTTAAATACAGGGGGATCTTTGAGAGCAGGGGTTAAATACAGGGGGGACCCTCATGTAAAACGAAAAATTTTTTTCGAGGGCCTCTGTCTTTTTTATCTTTAGAGGGGGCCCTTATGTACAAAATTTTTTCGCCTTCGGCGAGCGTTTGCCTTCTTGCACACTAAAAACCCCTGTTTAAGAGCTTTAAGAATAAATGGAGCCTACTTCTGATTTACAGAGAATCTTTCTATAATTTTGTTTAACTGGAATGAATAAGAACTAGAGAGAGGAAATGAGAGTGAGGAAGAAAGAGAGAGGAAATGAGAGTGAGGAAGAAAGAGAGAGGAAATGAGAGTGAGGAAGAAAGAGAGATTAAATGAGAGTGAGGAAGAAAGAGAGAGGAAATGAGAGTGAGGAAGAAAGAGAGAGGAAATGAGAGTGAGGAAGAAAGAGAGAGGAAATGAGAGTGAGGAAGAAAGAGAGATTAAATGAGAGTGAGGAAGAAAGAGAGAGGAAATGAGAGTGAGGAAGAAAGAGAGATGAAATGAGAGTGAGGAAGAAAGAGAGATTAAATGAGAGTGAGGAAGAAAGAGAGAGGAAATGAGAGTGAGGAAGAAAGAGAGATTAAATGAGAGTGAGGAAGAAAGAGAGAGGAAGAAAGAGAGAGGAAATGAGAGTGAGGAAGAAAGAGAGATTAAATGAGAGTGAGGAAGAAAGAGAGAGGAAATGAGAGTGAGGAAGAAAGAGAGATTAAATGAGAGTGAGGAAGAAAGAGAGAGGAAATGAGAGTGAGGAAGAAAGAGAGATTAAATGAGAGTGAGGAAGAAAGAGAGAGGAAATGAGAGTGAGGAAGAAAGAGAGCCATAGAAAAGAGATTTGAAAAGGAAATCAACAAGGAGTCTACTTTTCATTATAGAAGCAGGGGTTAAATAGTCATGTCAGACCTTCTGTCGGTAGGCCTCTGTTTTTCTCAAATCATAAGGGGGGACCCTGATGTAGACCAACAAAAATTTTTCGCGGGCCTCTGTTTTTTTTCATAAGGGGGGACCCCTATGTGAAACTTTTTTTCTGCTTACGGTGGGCGTCTGTGTCTTTTTCTTGCACACTAAAAAACTCCTGTATAGAAGGTCCAATTTGAATGAGGGTGATGTTAATATATGAAGAAAAAACTGATAATTTAATGCGAAGGATCTACTCGATGGTCAATTGTCAAGAAGAATTCATGGGGATGAGAAGCTGACGACCATCGTGTTGGACAGGTTATTCTTGAGCGGTGAAAAGTACGAATTAGTATAGGTTAGCTTAAGTTTCAAAACATAAAAAGAAGGCTGTCATGAGAATTCGGGCGAAAGGGGAGAGTTTTGCAATTGAGAGAGAAAGCGAGACATTTGAGAGGGAGTCGTTAGAAACAGGGGTTAAATAGTCATGACAGATCTTCTGTCGGCGGGCCTCTGTTTTCCAAATCATAAGGGGGGAGGGACCCTTATGTGAAAAAAAGGTAAGGGGGACCCTTATGTGAGAAAAAAAAGGAAAAATTTTTTTTCACCCCTAAGGGGGGACCCTTATGTGAAAAAAATTTTTTCCGCGTTCGGCGGGCCTCTGTTTTTCCAAATCGTAAGGGGGGACCCTTATGTGAAAAAAATTTCCGCTTTCGGCGGGCCTCTTTTTTGTTCATACGGGGTAACCCTTATGAAAAAAAGTTTTCGGGGCGGGCGTCTGTCCCTTTTTCTTTCATACTAAAAAACCTCTGGGGGGGACCCTTATGTGTAAAAAAACTTTTCGCCTTCGGCGGGCCTCTGTTTTTTTTCATAAGGGGGGGACCCTTATGACAAAA
>OZ057403.1:32459486-32493123 GCA_964056735.1 Allodiplogaster pararmata
CTTTGGTGTCAGGTGAGAAAAAATGCCGTGGTGAATTTCACGAAAAAAATTGGTGGACTTTTAATTTGGTGGAAAAAACCATACAGGTTGGTGTCAGGTGAGAAAAAAATGCCGTGGTGAATTTCACAACAACAAAAAAATTTGGTGGACGTTAGTGTTTTATTTGGTGGACGTTACTATTTTATTTGGTGGACGTTACTATTTTATTTGGTGACACTTCTATTTAAATGGTGGACCAATAATTCATGCCCGTAAATTATGACTCAGTCGAGGAGTGACGCGCTAGCGATAAGGTAGAGTGAACTGGATTCGATCCCATTTGGTAACATAGCTTTTCTTCGTGGGAAAGTTTTTCCTTTTTTTATTTCTTATTAACCACGCAGTTTTTACTTTTTTTGTCATGTAAGTGGATTATTGTTGAGTGTTTTTGATGAAATTTTTTTTCGAAAAGAGGAAATGATGAGCTAATAAAATTTGAATGCTCAGATGGTTATGTACAAAGAAAGCGGAAAGCAGATTCGCCGATGGGACTTGACTCAATTGGTTGTTTTCGTCGGAGCGGCTCGGAAGGTTTTTTATTCAACTTATATTGATCGGGCTTGTTTAAATCGATAAATGTCGATGTGAACTTTTTACCCAATTCAGCAAACCTTTCAATACAAAGTTTTAGTCCAGGGGATCACAACACTTTTTAATTGTGCCATGAAAATAATAACCACATTTTTGATGATAATTTTATCACCGTTTCCTAATTCTTTTCGCTTTGAGAACGAAAGTTTATCAACCTAAAGATACCTATGAAGAAGTTCTGGTAAGTATATAACAGACTCTTAACTAGAAGTAGGCGACCCTCGAAAATTTCGGATCAAAAGATTGTTCCAGAAGCCTTACGAGAATGCCCTGACACTGATTCCACGAGGCGCAAAAGTCGTTGATCGACTCACTGGTCACTGTGTGTGCTTCAAGACACACGAGGCACTGGTGCGATTTCACAATGCGATAACACTGGTGCAGACTGGCGGGCCGTCCATGACCATACTGCACATCTAAGTGAGCCAGAGGATACTGTACGCGCAGGGGTTTGGGATAGTATCATTGCAAGCGTGCCTCTTATTTCAATAGAACATGATAAGCATAGAATTATGATATGAGAAAATTGAACACGTTGAGAAAAACGGCTCACTTATTAAATTTTAAAACACAAATTTTTTCAGAAAAAAATCTTTGAGGTTTTAATAAAGTTGAAAAGGTGTAGTTAGGACGCTGTAGTTCTAGTTATGGTATCAATCGTTGTTTGAATGACTAATGATAGGGGTATGGTTTGTTATTGATTATGGTTTCATTCCAGCTTATTAAAAATTGACTCGTCTTCTGAGCCGAAGTGCCATAATAACTAAAATACAGTACTTCTCGTTAGTGTACAATAATCTTCAGCATACAGTGCTATTTAATAAAAATTTTGCAAAGACCCATTTGCATCGAGTGTGTTATTAAATGAACCTAATTTTGTTGAAATTTTCCCTAGTTGAATAAGTAATATCTTTCTTGTTCGCTGTTTGATTCTCGCTTAGTTCTTGACTTCAGCCGCGCCTTTAATTTCACTTTTAAAAAGTTGGTACTAGTGTGCTCATGAGTCAACTAGCTTGCACACTAGTGCAAGCTGTAGTTGATAAAATCTTCAGTGTTATTATAAGGTATAAACTTCGAATTGCAACCAACGCAACCAATATAGCGCTGAGTTGATGTTAGCGGTTACTTCAACATAGTGAAATTGAAGGCTTGGCTGAGTTTAACGACTGTTTCTAGATACAACTAATGCAATATGCTGCTATCCAAAGTTCATTTAATTAGTTTCTTAGAAGATATCTATGTCCCTTTCCGCTCTGTATACCATTCACTCGGATCTACTTGTGTGCCTTTGTTATTCGTTGACGCATTTCACTTTCCGGTAAAGCTCATTCCGAGGTGTTTATTAACATAAAGAGGGTCCTTCTTAAATTGATATAATTTGCGTTGAATGTCTGGTATTGTTTAATGTTAATTCTATAAACGTTGTCAGAGGTTTATTCAATTTTACAAATTTATTAATCATGTCATGACCGATTTATTGTGTTCACATTGCAGTTGGTTTTCAGCTTATGCATGAAATGCCCCCTGGATTGGGAAAAGAGACTTTTCTTTCCCTATTTGCCCTCTTATCGTTGAATACCGACACTTTGTACCCACGACTTTAAATAAAATCGGCAAAGAGTTTTAACTTTGATAAATTTTTAATGCGGTCTTTTTAGCGTAATCTTCAACTGAGCCTAAGCGAAAAAAACAAAATTCCGTGAAAAACAAAAAGGTAAAAAAGTCGTGGAAAAATGTTCAAATAACATGTAGAGTCTTCATTTATAGCTTAAAAGAAAGAACTTTTGCATACAAACACGAAAAACACCAACTAGTGATGATATAGCTAATTTATCGACCAGTAACCCTAGAAGACGGTAATAAGACAGTTTTTTCCTAATTTACTAAACTTGTGAAATTTTACAGTATACAGTGCTGGACATAATGATAAGACACCCCTGATTTTTGATGATATCAGCCGAACGGTAAAGGTAAATGGAAAAGTATGATTGTCATATTTTTTTTCGCCTTCGAAAACCATAGTAACCGTAGTTTTAAAAAAAAACAAAATTTCTTAGTTTTCGAGAAAAACATTTTTTAAGGATTTTGACCTGGACATAATGATAGACACATAACAGCTTTTTATCAATACATCTTTATTTGATATTTCTTGTCAACAAAAACGATTCAATAATTGATAGCACGACCTTTCTTCAAAATAATGTCAGAAATCCGATTTGGCATGCTTCTATATAACGCAGAAATTACATGTGGCTCTATTCCATCCCACTCCTTGGTTATCGCAGCTTTAAGATCGGCTTTAGTGGCGTATTGTTTGTTATTTTCATAAACCCGACAAACCAAGAGTCCCCAGAGATTTTCCATCGGATTCAAGTCCGGAGAACGAGCCGGCCAAGGTAGCAGAGAGACGTTCTTAGCCAACAACCATGACTTGGTGGAGGCGCTGGCGTGAATAGGAGCGTTGTCTTGCTGGTAGACAAGCTGACGACTGCTGTGACTCCTCATGAATGGAATGAGAGTTGTTTCCAGCACCTCTGACGTGTGATGTGAGGATTACGGCGAATAGCGCGTTGAATCGTTCTGCGAGAGACATTCGAGTTGAGCTCTGCCTTAATGTCCATTACGAAGGCGGTCGAGTTCGAAGCTTTTCTGGCGATTTGCCGCTCTTCTCGTTCCGTGAGCTTGCGTGGACGTCCTCCAGAGGTTTTTGATCCATATCCAAGAGGGTCGGCGAGGTAGTTGGTAATGACAGTACGCGAACGGCCCATTGTCTGAAGTGTGTCTTATCATTATGTCCAGGCCGGCTCTACCTTGGCCGGTTCGTTCTCCGGACTTGAATCCGATGGAAAATCTCTGGGGACTCTTGGTTCGTCGGGTTTATAAAAATAACAAACAATACGCCACTACAGCCGAGCTTAAAGCTGCGATAACCAAGGAGTGGGATGGAATAGAGCCACATGTAATTTCTGCGTTATATAGAAGCATGCCAAATCGGATTTCTGACATTCTTTTGAAGAAAAGTCGTGCTATCAATTAATGAATCGTTTTTGTTGACAAGAAATATCAAATAAAGATTTATTGATAAAAAGCTGTTAAGTGTCTTATCATTATGTCCAGGTCAAAATCCTTAAAAAATGTTTTTCTCGAGAACTAAGAAATTTTGATTTTTTTAAACTACGGCTACTATGGTTTTCGAAGGCGAAAAAAAAAAGATATTCATAATTTTCCATTTACCTTTACCGTTCGGCTGATATCATCAAAAATCAGGGGTGTCTTATCATTATGTCCAGCACTGTATACGGCTATCCTTTGCTACCTTAAAATACGGCCTGGCTCTATTAAATTCTTGTTTCTTTCTCTTATTTTTTTCTTTATTTTCTCTTTTTTTCTTTTCCTTTCTTTTTAATTTATCTTCATAAATTTTGGAGAAAGGAAAGGGGGGAGGGGGGGTTTACCTAAGCAGGGAAGGGAGGGGGGCCCTAAGGAGAAAGGGGGGGAAGGGAGTTTTCATGAATAAAATCTCTTTCTGAGAAAAATCTTTGGACGGCTAAAGTTGATTAAAGCCAACTTTATACTAAGCCTAAGCGTTTTTTAATGTAAAAATAATTTTCTGATGTAAAAATAAAATTTGGCAAAAATTGCTCATCAGAGCGAATCCGAACTTCACCGAACTACTCACAGTCTAGCACACCAACCCTTACACTAAAGTGCCTCATTTTTAATGAAGACAGAATAGCAGTTACACTTCTTCCTCCAGTCATTTCATTCCTTTCGTCATGAAGTATAACTTTGATTTAAACAAAGTCTCCCATTGAAATTGCATACACATGTAGGCAACGACTGTTTATCGGGTCATTGCGGTCTCTAAATATAAGGCTAGTAAGTCAGTGGTTCAATGCGTTTTGAGCCATTGGGCTTTTTTT
The DNA here is from genome assembly GCA_964056735.1 of Allodiplogaster pararmata. NCBI lineage: Eukaryota > Metazoa > Nematoda > Chromadorea > Rhabditida > Diplogasteridae > Allodiplogaster > Allodiplogaster pararmata. The sequence continues at coordinate 32,464,040 of OZ057403.1, forward strand.
ATGTTTAGGTTGATTTAATATTCAGTGATTCGTATTACGTTTGCCTTTTTGTACGGAATGCGCGTTTTCAAGGATGTCAGGCAGCTTTTCGAATCAAGTTTTGCGTATTCCTATGATGAAAACTTTGTTCGGCTGTCGAGCAGTTGCATTTTCTACCATACATGCGTGCTTTTCAGAATGCGCAGTTTGGTTTCGTGCATTTCTATTGAATGAAGAGTTTTGGTTTTTTTTTTTGCTGCTAGATATTGTTTGAGCTATCTGAGCTTCAATAATGACATTGGTTAATTTATCCCTTGCGGTTCGATTCAGGTGCAATATGCGTTTTGACGAAGCATTGTTATTGCTCTTGTAGTGCACACGGCACATGTTGCTTGGGATGCGCTGAAAAAAAAACCGAAAGTAGCCAAGCTGCACGAATCGTATGTTTTACCTGTCAGAACAGTTGTTGGTTACAGGACTGCCAGGCAGTTTGGGGCTGAATTTTTCTGTTCAGCCTGGTTGTTGCATATAGGCATGCGAAGCAGTGTTTAGCCTCTTTTTTTGAAAAACGTTTTGGCTTGTTTCCGGTCAGGCCGGTGGTTGCGTATAAGACTGTCAGGCAGTCTAAAGCGATTTTGGAAGTGGTTTGGGGCATCCCCGTTCGTGTTGTCAGAAGCGCTAGCCCATGGCTATAAGCTACCCTTCCAGGAAGGTTTTGAAGTTGTAAGAGTCAAACTGTCTGGTTCGGGAAATAGAGCGTCAGCTCAAGAGGAAGCCGATTTTGTGGTGGCAGAAGTATGGAAGTGAATTTGCAGTGGAGCAATAGTGGAAGGTCGAGTTTAGCTGAAATTTCGCCACTTTCGGTGGTTCGCTCAGGTGAGAATCTGAGCAGAACCAAGTTCGCGTATTATGATGTTCGAACTATCTGGCACTTACTTCCTCACCAAGGGTACATGACAACGTTTGATTTCGCCACGGGTCTATTCAAGGCCATGACACGAGCAGGCATTTTCAGGACTGAAGAAGACACTGGTTTCGTTGGCTTTTTATACGATGGGAAAGCATATCTATTCAAGGCCATGACATTTGGATTGAGCCCCGCTCTTAATATTTTCACTACTGTTCAGGACGATAGTTTGGAAATGGATGAAGCTAGGAATTTCAGGTGCGCTTTACCTGGATAATGGTATAATCCTGGCTAATTAAGAAGAACAGTTTCAAGAAGAAATCAACAAAAATAAGAGAGGATCTGGTGTGTTTAGGTGCTGAAATTTATCAAGAGTAGAGTAGATGTCATCCACACCAGGTGGGTATATGGCTGGGCTACACAATCAACTCGGAGAATGGATTAGTTCAAGTATCGGAAAAGAGAGCAAGGAAATATGTGAGCTATCGAGAATATGTGAGCTGCTGCGAAAGACAGCTTCGTCAGTGAGAGACAGACAAGGTGTGTCGGGCACAATTGCTTTGATCCATGTTGTAGGAGAGATGATACGGCCCTGTTCACGAAGAACATCAGCTCACAAGCATTCCAGATGTAGGGGTTGGGTGAGAAAAGGAGAATTCTGAGTGAAGAGGAGAGATGTGAGCTTGAATACTGGTTAAAAGGTTTCAAAAGCCACCAGTAAGATCGTTTTAGTAGGGAATTGGTTAGAATAGTAGATTGTTGAAACAGATGCGTCATCAGTAGCGGTGGGAGCTGTGCTCTGGGGACTAGTACAGGGTCGAGGCTCGAACAATTTGGAAGTGAACGAAAGGACATACTCCAGTACACATAGACAGCTTCTGGGAGGTCTTTTCGGTGTGAGAGCGTTCTTGAAAAAAGTCAGATGTACTAGCGTGTCCTTCCGCATAGTTAATAAGTCGGCAGTGCGTATTCTGCAGAAGGGCATGAAAACGATGCTCCAAGAGATCGCGGTCAGTCTCAGTGATTTTGTCAGAAAACAGTGTGAACGCGAGATTCGTATGTTGTTGTCTTGCCCAACGGGTAGATCTTCCTTCGCGAGACACTGGAGGAAGTCGTCGAAGCTCTCGACCCTCCAGCGTTATAAGCCCACACTCTCTTTCCTCTCTCTCTTATTTTTATTTATTTATTTATTTATTTTTTTACTCTTCTTTTTTTTTTTTTTCTTCTTTTTCTCTTTCACTTTTTTTTTTTTTTTGGAGAGATTTAATTGAACAAGAAATCAACAACCGAGTGCGGCCTATTCCAAAGGTCGATAGGGCTAAGTGAAGTGGGGTTACAGCGACACGAAAAAATATGTCTCGAAGTATGCGGCTCTATCCTACACAGTGGGCAGAGGGGAGATTCATTGGCCCCTATTCGGTGGAGATAACTGTTAAGGAAACTAGAGTGGCCGCTTCGCAATTGAGACAGAGTTATCTGATTTTTTCGGGATAGTTGGGACGTGGACTTGTGTATTCTAGGAGGTTTAGTTCCCAGAACTGGGTTGGGTCGACTATTTCTAAGAAAGTCTCTGACTGTCTCCGTGTGTATTTTTCTGAGGGCCACTTTATAGTCCGTATCATCTAGTACTATGTCTATGTCTTTGGCGTGCTTTCTTATTGCCCTGGGAGGTTTTGCTTCAGTGCAGATGCGGTGAGATGGATGGTTGGGCTGAAGCCTGGCCTTGGCGGTGAATTGTTTGCTGAGCATGAGGTTGTGTTCTTTGACTGGAAGAAGTTTGCTCTCGTATGCCAGGTGCTGAGTGTCCGCAATTGCAAGGTTTCCAGTTGCGATCCGAATGGCTTTGTTTTGTGCTGCTTGCAAGGAAGTCCAATGTGATTCGGCAAGTTGGGGCGAGTAGATGGGTGCTGCGTAAGACAAGACTGCTCTAGTGGTTGCTTTGTAGGTGTTCAGCATTGTCTCGGTCTTCTGTCCCCACCTTCTTCCCGCGATTGCTCGGAGGACATTCAATCTTTTTGTTGCCCTTGTCTTTAGTCCTTCGGCGTGTTGACGGTAGGTTCCCATCTGGTCCAAGGTGACACCAAGGATCTTGGGGGCTCTACTTAGAGGGAGTGGCTCACCGTTGACCACAAATTCTGGTACTTCACGACATTCCTTTGTGTTGGTGGTGAAGAGCGTTACACTGGATTTAGCTGCCGAGATGTCCATCTTTAGTTCCCCAAGATGGCTGGTGAGGGCTGGGAGGTAGGAGTTCAGTCTGTCGGCTCCAACTCTCCAGTCAGGGTGAGAGGCCAGTACTGTCAGATCATCCGCATACCCGACCAGTTTGATCGTCTCGGGAGGCTTCGGCAGCCCATTCAAGTATATGTTGAACAAGGAAGGGCTGAGTACTCCCCCCTGAGGAACTCCTGCGTAGCAGGTTTGCTGGCGGCTGAGGCAGTTTCTGAAGTCCACACGGATGGCTCTACCTCGTAGATAGCTGGAGAGCCATCTAACGAGGCCTCTGGGGATGGACGTTTCGGCGAGAGTGTGACAAAGGCGAGAAATGTTGACCAGATCATATGCCGAGGTGAGGTCGAGCGCAACCATCACTGTGCGATGTGGAGGGAGCCGTTGGTTGATACCGTTGGTTATGTGGCCCGTTATCTCCATCAAGGCTGTCGTGGTCGAGCGTCCTTTTCTGAAGCCATGTTGCCAGTTTTCCAACTCAACTTTTTCTGTGATGTGGGGGAGGATGATTCTCTCGAGGAGTTTGACCACAGGGGATAGAATTGAGATCGGTCTGTAGCCTTTTACCGACGTGAGGTCCTTCCCTGGCTTCGGAATCGTGATAACTCTGGCCGTCTTCCAGGCCGAAGGTATGATGCCGGTGCTGAGTGAGCAATTAAAGAGTATTGCAAAGCATCTTGCACACTGTTCGCCAGCCTTTTTAACCATAAGAGGACAGATTTCGTCGAGATCCATGACCTTGGAGCTTCTCATTTTCTTCATTGCTGTCTTCACTTCGTCAACTGTGACGACTGGGACGTCGGAACGCTCAAGGTTCGAGGTTCAGCGGTGAGTTCTCCTGTTAGATCGATCAGGGGTCTTGACGGCTTGTTTGGCGAGTTGTTTGGCGAAAAGGTTGGTAGCTTCCAGGCTGGATAGAGGTGAACCCTTATGAACAATAGCGGCGTGGGAGGGTTTGTGTGCTCGACCATCAAGTGATTTGATTGTGTTCCACAAACGATTTGTGGGTTCGTTGGGTCTGAGGTTGTTCACGAAATCTTCCCATGCAATGCGCTTATCGTCATTGATCTTATAGGAAATCCTTGTCATCAGTTCAGGGAGACATGGGTCTGCCGGGTTTGCTCTACGCATCTGATCTCTTTTTCGGATGAGTGCTTTGGCTTCTTCGCTCAGGCGGGGTATGAAGTCTGGGCATCTTCCTTGTGGTATATGTTTTCTTGCCGCCTCTCTGAGAGTTTCAACCAGGAAGGAATGCATGTTGTGAGGGCTTCCATCGTACGGAAATTCGCCGAGTCTCTTGTTCACTTCTATTTCGTATTCGTGCCATTTTGCTTTTCTGAAGTTCATGTAGCATCTTCGTTTGCCAATCGTTGGGATTCTCAGTTCTATCTCGAGTAGGACTGGTAGGTGGTCAGAATTTAGCTTTCCGAGAGTTCTCCAGGAACAGTTGGTCGCAATGTCGTTTGTGACTGACGTAATGTCCGGAGAGGCTTCCTTACGTGTGTGTTGCTGAGGAGAGTTCAAGACTATGTAATTGATCTGCTCGATAGCTTCACAAAGTGCAGTTCCTCTGGCATCTACGGTACCAGTACTCCAGAGCTCATTGTGGGCGTTCACGTCACCAGCCACAACGCATGTCTTTGTATGTTTGAGGAAGTGGGCAAAGTCTGTGGTATAACCCGGTGGACATGAGGAGCGTGGAGGGATATAGAGATTAGTTATTCTCAGATTACCGAGTGTAGAGGGGATCTCGATAGTCATTGTCTCTATTGTCTTATCACCGTGAGTTGAGTCTGCTAGCACATATTGGATGTCCTCTCTTATGATCATTGCGAGGCCACCTCCTGATCTGGTTCGGTCCTGTCTTATTAGTGAGTACCCTTTAATCGATGGCGATACGGCTGTGGCATCTAGTTTGGTCTCCTGGATTAAGGCTATGTGGATATTTTCCTCGTGGAGTAAGTCCTCAAGCTCTACGATTCTGCCCCGAATTCCATTAGCATTCCAATGGATGATTGCGAGATTCGTATGGGTGCCTAGAGAAGAGAATGTTGAAGCAGACGAGGCTATTAGGTGCGCGGATAGAGATGACTGTGGTGTGAAAAAAAGGAGGTTTTCGAATTGTGTGCAAAGGGTTGGGAAGCACCTGTGATTGAATTTTTTACGGACAAAAGGAACAGACAATGTGCAAGTTTTAATGCTAGAGGAGTCTTCTGAAAGCAAGTCACATCAATGCTTTAGCATAGCCAGACATCTGGAGATCAGCTCGTCGTTCTTGGTGTGTTCCTCCACCCTCTGCTTGCTAGAGCACTTGGCATGGCAATAGTGCGCTACCCCTCTTGGAAAAGAACGGAGAGTGAGTTCCTCAAGTGGTTGAAAGCATAGTTTTTGGCAAGGGTGCTGAAATTTCGTTGCCTTCTTCGATAATAATTTTTTAAAAAACCGGACTGTTTGGGTCGGACACTCCGTCCCAAACCAACGTTGGGAGCAAAGAAGGATAGCAGTATCTACTCTAAAATTTCACATGTCTAATATAACTTGTGAAATTTAACAGTAGGCCCTGCCATGCCACCATCCCCCAACCTTCTTAGCTGCCAATTACGTTCATGACTGCTATTCTGTCTTATCAACTATGAGGCACTTTAGGTTAGGGGTTAGTGTGCTTGACTGTGAGTATCTCGGTGAGAGTTCGGATTCGCTCTGATGAGCAAGTCTTGCCAAATTTTATTTTCACATCAAAAAATTATTTTTACATTAAAAAACGCTTAGGCTTAGTAAAAAGTTGGCTTTAATCTACTTTATATTGACTCCTACTGTCGTAAACTCCATCCGTCGTCTTATATAACCTCTGTTTGAATACATCGGCCTTAGGGATGTTTAACCCTTACTGCAGTGAATAAACCATGAGCGGATGGATACGCTTTATTCGTGCCAACTGTATATGCAGTGAATAAACCATGAGGTTTACAATACTTGTATTGTACAACGATACACGATAAGGTCAAATTGTCGCTACACATCGATAAAACCTAGATAAAACAACGATCACACATGATTTCATGAGACGTTTTCATTACTTGCCAGTTATGCGGTGGCTAAACCATGCCATTTAATAAACACATCGTATTATACAGTGATGCTGTTAATGTTCTATTGCAGATCCCACATGGATAAGACGTAGCTGAAAACACTAATGCCATACAGGTGTCGTGACCAACTTATATATACAAAGACTTAACCATCAGGTTTGAACTAAGAAACTTCGTATTGAACACTGACACAGATAAGGTGTCGGAGAATCACACATAAATAAACTTCACCGATGCCAAACACATGCCATTAACAACGCTTCTGTTAACCCGTTCTTACTTGTCAGTATTCATCTTAATCATCAATACACAATATGATCTCCCGATCCCACTCAGCAAAAATCCCCGATGCTGTTGAAACATTTCAACATTGTAGCTTACAATTAGTACCACTCCGTTTCTCAAGTATTCTTATTGTATTTACATAGATGATACTCCTCCTTCCGCCTTAATCGCATCCTTACTGTATGACGCATTTCCTTCTCTGGACTGCCACCCTCTTTGAAACTGTACTTCCTCCTTTGACGCACCTTCCTCCAATGCTGACGAAGTGTTTCCTCTCTCAACCGATGCGACGTGAGCCTTTCTACGGACGCTTCTTCGCAGGATATCATCACCTCTTTTCACAAGTGATCTGTAGATATTGGGATTTTTGTATAAAATATGCCAGCAAGCAGAGGGTGTTCCTCCACCCTCTGCTTGCTAGAGCACTTGGCATGGCAATAGTGCGCTACCCCTCTTGGAAAAGAACGGAGAGTGAGTTCCTCAAGTGGTTGAAAGCATAGTTTTTGGCAAGGGTGCTGAAATTTCGTTGCCTTCTTCGATAATAATTTTTTAAAAAAACCGGACTGTTTGGGTCGGACACTCCGTCCCAAACCAACGTTGGGAGCAAAGAAGGATAGCAGTATCTACTCTAAAATTTCACATGTCTAATATAACTTGTGAAATTTAACAGTAGGCCCTGCCATGCCACCATCCCCCAACCTTCTTAGCTGCCAATTACGTTCATGACTGCTATTCTGTCTTATCAACTATGAGGCACTTTAGGTTAGGGGTTAGTGTGCTTGACTGTGAGTATCTCGGTGAGAGTTCGGATTCGCTCTGATGAGCAAGTCTTGCCAAATTTTATTTTCACATCAAAAAATTATTTTTACATTAAAAAATGCTTAGGCTTAGTAAAAAGTTGGCTTTAATCTACTTTATATTGACTCCTACTGTCGTAAACTCCATCCGTCGTCTTATATAACCTCTGTTTGAATACATCGGCCTTAGGGATGTTTAACCCTTACTGCAGTGAATAAACCATGAGCGGATGGATACGCTTTATTCGTGCCAACTGTATATGCAGTGAATAAACCATGAGGTTTACAATACTTGTATTGTACAACGATACACGATAAGGTCAAATTGTCGCTACACATCGATAAAACCTAGATAAAACAACGATCACACATGATTTCATGAGACGTTTTCATTACTTGCCAGTTATGCGGTGGCTAAACCATGCCATTTAATAAACACATCGTATTATACAGTGATGCAGTTAATGTTCTATTGCAGATCCCACATGGATAAGACGTAGCTGAAAACACTAATGCCATACAGGTGTCGTGACCAACTTATATATACAAAGACTTAACCATCAGGTTTGAACTAAGAAACTTCGTATTGAACACTGACACAGATAAGGTGTCGGAGAATCACACATAAATAAACTTCACCGATGCCAAACACATACCATTAACAACGCTTCTGTTAACCCGTTCTTACTTGTCAGTATTCATCTTAATCATCAATACACAATATGATCTCCCGATCCCACTCAGCAAAAATCCCCGATGCTGTTGAAACATTTCAACATTGTAGCTTACAATTAGTACCACTCCGTCTCTCAAGTATTCTTATTGTATTTACATAGATGATACTCCTCCTTCCGCCTTAATCGCATCCTTACTGTATGACGCATTTCCTTCTCTGGACTGCCACCCTCTTTGAAACTGTACTTCCTCCTTTGACGCACCTTCCTCCAATGCTGACGAAGTGTTTCCTCTCTCAACCGATGCGACGTGAGCCTTTCTACGGACGCTTCTTCGCAGGATATCATCACCTCTTTTCACAAGTGATCTGTAGATATTGGGATTTTTGTATAAAATATGCCAGCAAGCAGAGGGTGTTCCTCCACCCTCTGCTTGCTAGAGCACTTGGCATGGCAATAGTGCGCTACCCCTCTTGGAAAAGAACGGAGAGTGAGTTCCTCAAGTGGTTGAAAGCATAGTTTTTGGCAAGGGTGCTGAAATTTCGTTGCCTTCTTCGATAATAATTTTTTAAAAAAACCGGACTGTTTGGGTCGGACACTCCGTCCCAAACCAACGTTGGGAGCAAAGAAGGATAGCAGTATCTACTCTAAAATTTCACATGTCTAATATAACTTGTGAAATTTAACAGTAGGCCCTGCCATGCCACCATCCCCCAACCTTCTTAGCTGCCAATTACGTTCATGACTGCTATTCTGTCTTATCAGCTTTGAGGCACTTTAGGTTAGGGGTTAGTGTGCTTGACTGTGAGTATCTCGGTGAGAGTTCGGATTCGCTCTGATGAGCAAGTCTTGCCAAATTTTATTTTCACATCAAAAAATTATTTTTACATTAAAAAATGCTTAGGCTTAGTAAAAAGTTGGCTTTAATCTACTTTATATTGACTCCTACTGTCGTAAACTCCATCCGTCGTCTTATATAACCTCTGTTTGAATACATCGGCCTTAGGGATGTTTAACCCTTACTGCAGTGAATAAACCATGAGCGGATGGATACGCTTTATTCGTGCCAACTGTATATGCAGTGAATAAACCATGAGGTTTACAATACTTGTATTGTACAACGATACACGATAAGGTCAAATTGTCGCTACACATCGATAAAACCTAGATAAAACAACGATCACACATGATTTCATGAGACGTTTTCATTACTTGCCAGTTATGCGGTGGCTAAACCATGCCATTTAATAAACACATCGTATTATACAGTGATGCAGTTAATGTTCTATTGCAGATCCCACATGGATAAGACGTAGCTGAAAACACTAATGCCATACAGGTGTCGTGACCAACTTATATATACAAAGACTTAACCATCAGGTTTGAACTAAGAAACTTCGTATTGAACACTGACACAGATAAGGTGTCAGAGAATCACACATAAATAAACTTCACCGATGCCAAACACATGCCATTAACAACGCTTCTGTTAACCCGTTCTTACTTGTCAGTATTCATCTTAATCATCAATACACAATATGATCTCCCGATCCCACTCAGCAAAAATCCCCGATGCTGTTGAAACATTTCAACATTGTAGCTTACAATTAGTACCACTCCGTTTCTCAAGTATTCTTATTGTATTTACATAGATGATACTCCTCCTTCCGCCTTAATCGCATCCTTACTGTATGACGCATTTCCTTCTCTGGACTGCCACCCTCTTTGAAACTGTACTTCCTCCTTTGACGCACCTTCCTCCAATGCTGACGAAGTGTTTCCTCTCTCAACCGATGCGACGTGAGCCTTTCTACGGACGCTTCTTCGCAGGATATCATCACCTCTTTTCACAAGTGATCTGTAGATATTGGGATTTTTGTATAAAATATGCCAGCAAGCAGAGGGTGTTCCTCCACCCTCTGCTTGCTAGAGCACTTGGCATGGCAATAGTGCGCTACCCCTCTTGGAAAAGAACGGAGAGTGAGTTCCTCAAGTGGTTGAAAGCATAGTTTTTGGCAAGGGTGCTGAAATTTCGTTGCCTTCTTCGATAATAATTTTTTAAAAAAACCGGACTGTTTGGGTCGGACACTCCGTCCCAAACCAACGTTGGGAGCAAAGAAGGATAGCAGTATCTACTCTAAAATTTCACATGTCTAATATAACTTGTGAAATTTAACAGTAGGCCCTGCCATGCCACCATCCCCCAACCTTCTTAGCTGCCAATTACGTTCATGACTGCTATTCTGTCTTATCAACTATGAGGCACTTTAGGTTAGGGGTTAGTGTGCTTGACTGTGAGTAGCTCGGTGAGAGTTCGGATTCGCTCTGATGAGCAAGTCTTGCCAAATTTTATTTTCACATCAAAAAATTATTTTTACATTAAAAAACGCTTAGGCTTAGTAAAAAGTTGGCTTTAATCTACTTTATATTGACTCCTACTGTCGTAAACTCCATCCGTCGTCTTATATAACCTCTGTTTGAATACATCGGCCTTAGGGATGTTTAACCCTTACTGCAGTGAATAAACCATGAGCGGATGGATACGCTTTATTCGTGCCAACTGTATATGCAGTGAATAAACCATGAGGTTTACAATACTTGTATTGTACAACGATACACGATAAGGTCAAATTGTCGCTACACATCGATAAAACCTAGATAAAACAACGATCACACATGATTTCATGAGACGTTTTCATTACTTGCCAGTTATGCGGTGGCTAAACCATGCCATTGAATAAACACATCGTATTATACAGTGATGCAGTTAATGTTCTATTGCAGATCCCACATGGATAAGACGTAGCTGAAAACACTAATGCCATACAGGTGTCGTGACCAACTTATATATACAAAGACTTAACCATCAGGTTTGAACTAAGAAACTTCGTATTGAACACTGACACAGATAAGGTGTCGGAGAATCACACATAAATAAACTTCACCGATGCCAAACACATGCCATTAACAACGCTTCTGTTAACCCGTTCTTACTTGTCAGTATTCATCTTAATCATCAATACACAATATGATCTCCCTATCCCACTCAGCAAAAATCCCCGATGCTGTTGAAACATTTCAACATTGTAGCTTACAATTAGTACCACTCCGTCTCTCAAGTATTCTTATTGTATTTACATAGATGATACTCCTCCTTCCGCCTTAATCGCATCCTTACTGTATGACGCATTTCCTTCTCTGGACTGCCACCCCCACCTCTCGCGTGCAACCGCACGTGACCGCTCCGCTTCTATCGTCCCTAAGGCCCGTATTCAAACAACAATTATATTGACTCCTACTGTCGTAAACTCCATCCGTCGTCTTTTATAACCTCTGTTTGAATACATCCGCCTTAGGGATGTTTAACCCTTACTGCAGTGAATGAACCATGAGCATAGACCAAGGTAGAGACCGTGCTTTAAAAGTCTTTTATGAACCACAGAGACAGAATACGCACTCCGATATCGCTCTTACCCCCATTGAACGGTCTCACAGTATTAGTTCCTGGTATTATACTTGCTCCCTTACCGTGACGAAGTAAGTTTAGCACGTAGGGTTCCCATGTTGGACCTCTTCTCAACCTACTGTACCACGCACTGCCTTGCTACAGATGTAGCCCAACAATCACACTAAATAGATTCACACTCTCTTGCCATACGTCATCTTTTCACGATTTAATGAAGTCGGCTGAACCAACCCCAGAAGAAGACCTGACTTCTTTCCTTCCTGTTGCACGAATGCGTGGACTCCGTCTGTTCCTGGGACCTCCCTCCTGGAGAATAACTTTTTTGCACTTGGCATTCCTTTCGTGTGCAAACATGTCTGCCGCTGGCTCTCGCCATTTCGCTACGCAAAATCTGCTTATATTCTCCCGAATCCCCCAGTCATCATAGTCTACAACTCGACTTTGTAAATCTGTTTCCGTGTACGTCTCTCTTGTAACAAAAGTAGTGAGGCACATCGCGTTCATTTTCAATCTTTGATTTTCAATAGCAATCTCATGCAAATCCGCCTTCCTACTTCCTTTCTAAATTATAGCAACCACCGCTCGATTGTCTGACAGTAACTCACCGGGCATCTCTCGAACTCTTTCTCTACCACTTTAATTACGAACCAAACCGTTTTCATTCATCGCACTCAATCTTCATGTCCACCAACCACTCTCTACACCAAGCTGCTCGTAGTTTTTACTCGAACCTCTCTATCCAATACTTTATCTCACTTCTTTCTTGATCTCCCAATTAGGTATTAATCCTGTCATGTCCTGTTCTTCTAGCTTCGGCTATTACCGCTCCCTCATGTCTCTTGCGTAAACATGTTTCCGCGCCTAGCTCAACATAGTATGAATTGTGTCAAATACTTCTCCCTTTCTTTTATCGTCGTCCACACATTTACCGCAATGTTCTCCAATCGCTATAATGCTTCCAACATTCTCCTTTCTGACCAGAAGTTGAATGCTCATGTCCAACTCCCTCATTCCGGGTCTGTGTATCTCCTAGCGCGCACAGTTTGGCGTGACTATCTTCATCCAAAATACGCGAATATACCTTATTGAACGATAATTATACCGTTCGAGGCTGGTCTCTGAAGCATTTTCAGATAAGGTATACTGTTTCCAACGCCATAACTAAGCCTCTTCCCTTATCAATCTTACCCCCGCTGGGGTCTGCTTCTATTCAGACTTGTTCTCTTCCACGTTTGCGCCTGTTAGCTCCAGGTCCTCTCTCCATACCTCACCTGTCCTATGGAATTCATTCACAGTTCTTCATACGAGTCCATCATTCAAGTACATACAACAACAATGCCTTCTGCATTTTTCATTCTGAAGGCATACTACGCCTCTTCCCAGATCAATTTGATACCCTAGCCCTAACCCCCGCTGGGTTGGACTTCCATTTGGACTTGTTCTTTACGTTTGCGCCTGCTAGAACCAGGTCTTCTCTCACCTCTCCTGCCTTGTCGCATTAATTCCCAGTTCTTCATACGAGTTCATTTAAGTACACACAACAATAATGCCTTCTGCATTTTTCATTCTGAAGGCATACTACGCCTCTTCCCAGATCAATTTGATACCCGAGCCCTAACCCCCGCTGGGTTGGGCTTCCATTTGGACTTGCTCTCCACATTCGCGCCTGCTAGCTCCAGGTCTTCTCTCACCACCTCCACTGCCCTGTGGCATTCATTTCAAGTTCTTCTCCATGCTCTTTTATCATCCAAGTACATACAATCAGTAATGCCTTCCGCTCTACACTTCCTCACCAAAACTGGAACACTTTTGTGAAAACATACTGGGCTGCGCTCAAACCGAACGGCATCACAGTAAATCTAAACTCTTACCCTCTTTTTTAAAAAAAATCTTATGAAACCTAACCAACTTCTGTCCTCTTTCGAAACTGCCACATGATGTTACCCTGTTTTAATTCAAGAGTGGTCATGAACCTATTCACCAGCAGAGCGTACCAACTTGTTTCCGAATCCTCGTACCAGAACGATGTAATAAAAGCTCATTAACACTTCTCAACTCGTGGATCAATCTCGATTTTTCCCCTGTCATCACCACTGTCAACTTCTGTCCTCTTTACAAACTTTCTCCATACCTCCGACATTGGCGGTCATATGTGACCGTTTCTCATACCGTGTGCCATGGACCATAAAACGCCAAATGAAGCAGTCAAATACCTCCCTTTGCCCTCACCTCACCCCTGCCACGAGAAAAAATTGAAATAGGTCGATCGCCCGATTAGGCCTGTTTGGGCTGAGTTGAAGCTAATAAAAAAATTTTTTTTATTTATTTATTTTTTTTTTATTCAACGGCTTGCTCTTTCCGTATTCCTCAATCTATCACTCCTCTGACCTTCTCATCATTCCAGACCTCCTCGACCCCTTTCAGCTATTATCTTGATACTTTTTCAAGTCGAGGCCTCTCCAATACTCGGAATGTTAACCTCAAGTCAAGCTGCAGGCGCTAATCTCACCCGTAGCGCCTTCTCGCCAACACCCGTTCCTCCTTGCGATCTAATGGCGCTGAACACCTTAACTTGCAATTAGTACTAACTCTACAACTCTCTTGAGAGTACGACTCTCAATAAACAAATGCGCACACAATCGTTAATGCAAACCAATAACATTTACACACGCGCTGTTCACATTACACTCAATCTAAACACACCTTCCTTAGGCACAACAAAACGTAGACTGAATATCCTCCCTTCCTGGAACACCTCTCGCGTGCAACCGCACGCGACCGCTCCGCTTCTATCGTCCCTAAGGCCCGTATTCAAACACCAATTATATTGACACTTACTGTCGTAAACTCCATCCGTCGTCTCATATAACCTTTGTTTGAATACACCCGCCTTCGGGATGTACAACACTTGACCGCAGTGAATAAACCATGAGCGTGTAACGTTTTATTCGTGCATATTATGTCGCAGTGAATAAACCATGAGGTTAAAAACAACTCGTACTGTAGAGGTTAAACACAATAACATTCACTCCTTGGTGACATTAAATAATTGAAACACACATAACATACAAGGCACATTTATTGTTCACTTTTCCGCATTATCATCTGATAGTTCAACAGTCTGCTTCATTCATATAGTCTTATTGCTACATATCTAGGAAAGTAGTTAAAACAAACATTGCTTCTATTCATATTGACAACACACCTCATGGTGTCTTTAATACATTCTTGACATACGGTGCGATTCCTTGTTGAGAAATCCTCCTTTACCTACGTTTTGCTTACTTCAATGATGCTCTTTTAAATTCTCTAGACGCCTTCTTCTTCTGAGCTGAAGTATGGTGAGCTCGTCCGGCCAGCTCCTTCACAAGCTTGGTAGCACTCTTTTCGTAAATGATCCGTCGATATTGGGTTGCCTATATATACTTCAACAATGGAAACGAGGGCGAGCATTTCCTAACTAAGATGAGCTATACATATGTCCATATGTCATAGGAAACCTGGTTCAGAGTTATCGCTCCCATGGCTGACCGACAGATTATTAAATTGGAAAACACTTGGATATAGGACTGGAATGTGCAACTGTGGCGTTGTTGCGAACAGTCCTAGTAGATCGATTGGTATCTCAACTTTCTATTCCAGTAATTAGTTCCGTCCGAATGTTGAATTCATCACGAAAAGACGAGAAGCAGTATTGGAACCAAAGAATGGTAGACGCCAAAAAATGAGATAATGTATTATACATATTTGATCTAAAACCGCTCTTCTTCGTACATTTAACTCGTCCACTAACTTCAGCCCTACCTTTTCCACTTTATCAATTTTTGGTCGTTTTAAAACTTTAAAATAAAAAAATCTTTTTTGGCGCCAAATTCAAAAAATTTTTGTTTTGTTTTTTGAAAAGTAGAAAAGGTTTTTTCAATAAAAAAAGGGAAATTAAGTCATAAAACCTCTTTTTCAAAACCGCAAGTCCTCTCATAGAGAATCGCACTGACTGAAAAAAATGGGTTTAGGATACATCTTTCAATTAAAGAGTGTGATGATTGCAGGTTATTACAAGGAAGAGAACCTGAGAGGCAGTTGCGAGAAGGGCTTCTCTCTTCATTTCTCTTCCTTTCCTCTCCCTGTGTCTTTTTGGCTGACTCTATTCGTTTTCCTATTGCCCTACGCTTACCAATCTCCTGTCTCCACGGAACAGATCGAGATTGGGGTGTTAGGGTGGAAGGAATTGAACGAGGAGCCTTTTTAAATCTATCTCTCTCTTTCTCTCCCTATCTCCCCCTATGTGAGTCTAAACGAATTGAATAAAATGATTTGAATAAAAACTTGTTTGCTCCAAAACATTCACCAGACAACTTAAATAAGTCATTAAATAAAACTTATTTCAAGACATTCCTCAGAATCTTCAAAATATTTACAAAATAATGTACAAATTGAGTTTTAAATAGACAATCTGTTTTGCGAAAAAAACTTTTTTGTATGCATTTGTCAGGTGATCGTTAAAACGAGACAAGAAAGCATCGGAAAGGAATGAGAAGATGCATGAATGAAAAATATGTGAGACTAATCACTTTCATATCGCATTGTTTCACCTGAAAAAAAAGATGCCTGTACTCAATTCGCAACTGCATGAAATTGACACCTCTCTCTCACTCTCTCTCACTCTCTTTATCACTCTGTCTCTGCTCGTCTGTAGTAATTCAGCTCTGAATATTTCCCTTTTTCAAAACCCAAGTACATATATTTCGAATTGGATGAAAAAGAAGGCGAAGAAAAAAAGAAGAGTGTTGCTGCTGCTGCTGCCCGCACACCGTTCTCCACCGCAATCCTCTCTCTCTTACTTTCTCACTCTCTTTATTCCTCATTCTGTGTCTCGACTGTAGTAATCAAACTATGTAGTATTCGAACTAACAATTAGGTGAACACGGACCAAAAAAAAGAATCTGGAGCTGATAAAACATCGTTTTCTGCAACGACGACAGAATAATTGGACGTAGAAGTGGTTTTAAGTGAATTCTACAACCAAAAAACCCTAAGCGCATATGTAGATTCGGGGATAGATTGTAAATCTCATAAAAAAGTTATGAGCGTTAGAAGACGAACTTTTTTGTAGATAATTCTTTTTGCTGTTACGAATATTTAATTTCTGGTTCAAATCTATGCTCAAATTTTCTTAAAAACCTAAATTTTCATGCAAAATTAAACTTCACTCCAATAAGTCAGTGTTCATCCAGTTATTGTCATTTCAAAATGTCACCCTCTACATATGTATGTACATAGTTTAGATGACAATCAAATCTGCATATCATCAAGCTAAAAAATTAATCAACTTTTTATTTGTAAATTACAAACTGAATTCTTAGCGATCGACTGAGTCTTAATGAGAACTTCTTTTTTTTTCTCATCAAAACCAATTTCAAGATCAATTTAATCATCAAAAAGCCATTTCTTGTTTAACAATTACGGCGTTTTTTTACCAACTTCAAATAATTTTTTTACCACTTTCGGTGCATTTTTTGCATAGGCTGGCGACCCTAACCTTGTAGACGACCTTCTGTTCTATCAGGGGAAAAAAAACAGTTCTCTACAGAAGTGTTTTGGTCGCCAGAAATGCATCTGAAAACTGGTAAATTTTACATGTTTCTGGGTGGTCTACGTGTAAAATTTACATGTGTTTCAAATGGATCAACTTTGAAAAAATTGAAACGCAGTTTTGTTCAGTTTTTTTACTGCTTCTTTCTAGGGTCGGTAGCTACTAGTCTGGCGACCATCCCGATCTACAAATTGAGAGTGAAGTTATAATTAATAAATTAATTCAAAATACGCGCCTATTCTTCATTTTACGTTAACATGCAACTCTCTCCCTTTTAACACACCATAAATCTATAATCATCATTTTCTTCCAATTTACCTCGTTTATTTCTTCAACTCGTCAATTCTATTTTTGTGATTCTGTGTTTCTTCGTTGTATTGTGTGTTTTTTTGAAACAATTCTTCAAATAGTTTTTATTATTACAAGTAATTATGTACACATTTATTATAAATTGTTCGATTTCAGGCGAAGGAAGACGCCGAAAGAGAAAGACGAAAGTGAAGACGTGAAGACAACGCAAGCAAGTTAGGTCAGTTGTATATTATTATCCAGAAAAATTTTTTTCCCGGGAATCGGGCGGGCGACCTAGTGAAATTTAGCAAGTTTGGTGAGCTATGATCAGTAAATCTTAAGACGTTTTCAAGACAGGAACGATCAGACTTGCCAACAACGCGGACACAAGCGCGACTAATAGAGTTCTTTGGTAGTATTTTTTTTAATTTAAATTTTTGGAAAATTTCGAAAGTTTTTTGAAACAGGAATCAGTAGAGACGACATCAGTAACGATTGGAGTGTGAAAAGTGACGGTAGTCGTTTCAGAAATAAGTTTTTCTTTGTCGTCATTTACGTGAGAAAAGGAGTCGAGTTCAATTTCGTCAGAAAGTTGACGAGAAATGGGAGAAGAGCTAGTGTCAAAAAATTTTTCTGAAGAAGACATATGATCAGAGTAAACGGAGTAAGGAACAAGAGGTTTGGGATGAGATGATGAAAAGGAGAGAAAACGATAAAGTTTATGGAAAAGCGGTTGAACAGTAACACCACCAAATTTAGCGCGAGTAGAAACAGCGCCAAACTTGTCAGAGTCAAGAGATTTGAAGAGAGAGACAATTTTCTTAAGAACGGTGGGAGGAGCGTTAGAACAAATGGGAATAGAATTTGTAAGACGTTTTTCGTAAGCCATACGGTACCTGTCAAGTGAGTTGTTAAGGTTTGCGTTGAAGCCGCGAAGAAAAGCAGTGTGAGCATCGACAAAAGAAATAGGTAAGGTACGATAAGACGAAAAGAACGGTGCAGCCGGTTCAGAGAAAACATTAAAATCTTGACAAACTAAGTAACATTCAGTAAAAGAAGTCCGAGTAAGGATAGGTTGAATCAAAGATACAGAACCGAAAGAAGAAGTAAGATTGTGAATATAATGCACGATACAGAGTTCGTTAACATGAAAGAGTTTGACAATGAAAATACCGTGATTAGAAAGGACATGGAAAGCAATCTCGGTCTCAGCCAAAAGAAGGTCATAAAAATCAGAAACTTTCGTGTTGGAAGATGACGCTGCACCATCGGCAGTGACGAGGTTAACGCCAGAAAGAAACTGATTTCGCACTGTCGTAGTAAAAGAGGTGCGAATGTCTTTGGAAAGAATGTCGCCAGATCCATCAACACCGAGAACGGGGATAAAACGATCGCCGTAATCAAAAACTGCCGGGGAGAAAGAAGGAAAATCAGCGTCACCAACAATGGTTTTAGTAATACAATAGACAGTGGAAGAAGGGTAGATTTCTAAAAGAACTTGAGAAAAACCACCCGGAGCGCCGCAAAGATCCACAGCAGATTGTATATACATGTCAAGTAAGGAATAGCGATACAGGATTTCACGCAATTTGGGAGCAGAACGACAACAATAACCAAGAGCGCCAATTGTAGAATAGAGATAAACGTCATCTCGAGAAAATTTTTTCTTTTCATTATTGGCAGCATCTAAAAATTTAGTTTTCTTTTGATAATCAGTAGGGTCAATGTAAGCAACTTCACAGCCATGAGACGGAGGATAAGTAATAGAAAGAGCATCGGGAATATCATCCTTAGAAGATTGAAGAGCAGTGAAATGAGAATGATTACCAAGAATATGAAAAGTAGGGTGACCGGGGTTGTAAAGAAAACAAATGCCAGTGATAGATGAAAAATGGACGCAAATTGAAACACCGTATTCAGACGCTGCAAGAACCGACCCAAGAAGACGGGTCACCATGCGGCGCACTTAATTCTTGAGATGAGGTCGGTTCCGACGAAAGAGAGACGTCCTCATATATTCCGTGATTAGACACAATTCGGGAGTCCGCGGATTTGAGGAAAGGAGACTGCAAAAGACGTTGACGTACAACAGAAGGTGGTTTTACGGCACAAGACCTAGGATCGTGACATAAAAGGTATAAAAAGGCCACGATCCAAAAATGCCGTAAAGAAAGAAAGAGAAGAGAGTGAGGGAGAGAGAAAAGAGCCTGGTTGCTGCGAAGTGCAGCTATGATTGATAGCTCTTAGGACAATGGTGTTGCAAAATTGCAACATACAAGAACTAATGTAAAAACTTTTGCGCATTCATTCATTCTTTATTCCGTGCACACATGATATCAAAACAATGATGATTGCGGATATGCATGGACTATCTTTCTAGTGGCGGTGTGTTTATGAGCGAACGGTCGCTTAAGTATGAGGGGAAGGGAAAGGGAGGGGGGAGGAATGATTGATAAATATGAATTAGTTATTCAACTATCAAAAACATGAGAAAGAGGCACAATAACATGAATAGGCAAATTCAGTACATTCTTTTTGAATATCTTGCTATTAGGTTCTTTTACCATTTCGTAATCCAAAGAATTCCATACTGATAATTGACGAGAAACACATGTAGATAAGAAAGACTGGTTGATATTATTAGGCATAACAAGACGCAGAGGATGAGAATGTCGGGAAAAGCGATCAACGGCAGATATCTGATATAAATTTTTAGTATCTATTTCACACTTCTGATGTATACATTTATGAATGAAAGTGAGATCAGCAAGAGCTCGGCGATGTTCGAGGGTTTGAAGGTTCAGAAGGGATAATCTCTCCGAATACGGAAGGGCGGGATGGCCGGCTCTCACTAGAATTCTTCTCGTAAAAGAACGTTGGACTTTCTCGAGCTGTTTTACTAGACCCGCAGATGACGGGTTCCAGAGCTCGCTAGCGTATTCCAAAAGAGGCAATACATAAATTTTGAAAGCAGATGTCAGAAGAGAGAGAGATGGTGACTTGAAAGCTTTCAAAATCATATTAACAATAGACGACGCTTTACGGCACTTTTCACTTATGTGGTCCCGATATGAAAATCCATCTGAAACTATTACTCCGAGGTCTTTGGCCGAGTTTCCTGATACAATGAGTTGATTATTGATATAGTAAGCATTCCGAGAATTAGAAGAGCCAAGGTACAGAACAGTACATTTAGAAGTGGACAAACTCAAGTTCCACTCTGCGCACCAATCAGCAACACAATTCAATGCAAACTGTACGTCATTTCTAGAACAGGGAACACGACATACAATTTTAATGTCATCAGCATATATTGAAAAGAGAAGATTAGGAGGAAAAACTTCTTTAACAGAATCAATGTACATTAAAAACAACAAAGGGCCTAATGAAGAGCCTTGGGGTACTCCAGATGTAACTAAAACAGGGTCAGAGAGAACGTCATTAATACATACTGACTGAGTACGTTGACTTAAGTAACTACTCAACCATTTGACAATATGAGACGGAAAACCATAACAATAAACTCTATGAAGAAGGAGCCTGTGATCAACTGAATCAAAGGCTTTGCTTATATCAAGCAGGACAACATCAACTGGAATTCCTTGCGCTAAGGAATCAACGATATAAGCATGAGATTCAACAAGAGATGTAACTGTGGATCTCTTTGATCTAAAGCCTGCTTGAGAAGGAGACAACAACCTTTCTCTCTCAAGATACGAATAGATTTCAGTGAAAATGATTTTTTCCATAACTTTGGACAATGAGCAGCATAGAGATATCGGCCTATAATTACTAACGGAGTTCCGTGAACCAGACTTATGCACTGGTTTAACAATAGATTTTCTCCATAAAGTTGGCACGTTGCCCGAGAGAACACTGTTATTAAAGATAATGCATAAAGGCTTGACTAGTGCAAAACGACATTTTTTCAAGAAAATGTTAGGAATACCATCAGGTGAGGTGTTACATTTGCCTTTGAGAGACGAAAGAGCACGTAGAACCATATCTTCTGTGATACAATCGACATCGAATGGTTCATTAACTTCAGGAGAAAAAGGATGCAGTAGTGGACTATGCAAGGGCTTCGAGAAAACCGATGAAAAATAACAAGAAAAGGTTTTAGCTTTTTCGGATGGCAAAGTTATTTCTCGTTTTAGATCATCTATCAACGTGGGCATGCCCTGATTGATGTTATTAACTAAGCGATTTCTGCAAGCAGTGAAGAAAGAATTCTGGTTCCCTCGTGATATCAACTTCGCTTCCTGACGAAGTTCGAATTCATGTAACATCCTATCAAATTCAGCCGTTTTTCTAATACAGTAATCGGAATATGGAGAGGTTTCAGAGATACGTTTTAACTTGCGATACATTCTACGGAGAAGATCTTGTTTCCTTCATTTGACAAGTTCATTATCAGTGTCTTTAACGTCTCGCTTCTCAAATTCCAGCAGATTATCAGTGCGAGGATGTAATGAGCAGGGAAGCAATTCGCAATTCTAGCAAAGGTTATCGACTTTCTGTTTGTGACTGATGCTTCGACTTGATAGCGTGAGATTATAGCTCTCACATCATTTCTCAGGATGGTATCGGCACACTTGTCTATTCCTGCTGGATTTGGACCCCTCATCACAAAATAGATTAGCATCTTCAGTATGTCACCAGAGAACTTTGCACGGTCATTCACACGAGATCCAAGAATCAGTATGATTTAACCAGTTGAGAAAGACTCGTACGCTAAGCTGCTAGGGTCAAAGGAGTAATCGGCGTCTTTTATGTTGAATGCCTCTGCGTACACTGAATCTCTGAAGATGAAATTTGCAGCCCTGGAAGGGTCTATTGCCACATCCTGAGAAGACATGGTGGAAGGGAGATGAAAGCTCACTGTGAAATCACAGCTTCTTCTCCTGGTCTTTCTGCAAAGACAATGTACGCTGAGTCTCTATCCACTGATTCGACACAATTTGCAATTAATATTTTCGGGTTGCGATGCAAAAAAGCTCAAACTTGGGTAATTAAACCTCTCAAGGCGGAGCATACTCTCAAGGCGGAGCATCTTAACCAATATACTGTAATTCAGAAAAAAACGAGTTTGTCGATAGATATGAATCATTTTATGTAAATGAAGAGAATGTACCTCACCTTCGACGGAGTTCTCAACGTTGACTCGTCTCAACGTTGACATAGGGTGCATAGATCCTTCCAGACGTCCAATGCCTTGCCTCCTTCCACACGTGATCTACTTCGATAAAAAAGTGTAGAACATGCTAGTGCGCACAGGGTGCCTTGCCTTAGACCGAAGTTTGTTTTGTCCATGTTTCCACATTATAGGTGTGGAAGATGCCTTGAATCAGAATACTGTTCTGATAAACAGTTCGATTGCCATGAAAACTCGTTTATACAAAACAGAAATGCTACAACTGAATCAAACGCAACCTTACTATCTTTTAAGCCCGCGTTTGAGATAAGGTATACAGAAAAAGTATAAATGAACTTTTGCAGTACAGACTTCAATTTTTTTTTACAATTCAGCAAACTCAGGATGTGAATGAAAGTTCAATGAAGATCCTTCGGTAGTATAACAAAACAAAAAGCAAACTTTAAAATTCAGCAAACTCAGCCTCATGTTTAATCTATCAATAGAGACCTCACAAGTCACCTCGAGAAAAATATCAACAAATTATATCAAAATTAATAGACCATTGAGTCCTGAACAGAATTCTCCAGTTTTTAAATTTGAATTATGTTTTTTCTGGTTCCCTCGTGATATCAACTTCGCTTCCTGACGAAGTTCGAATTCATGTAACATCCTATCAAATTCAGCCGTTTTTCTAATACAGTAATCGGAATATGGAGAGGTTTCAGAGATACGTTTTAACTTGCGATACATTCTACGGAGAAGATCTTGTTTCCTTCATTTGACAAGTTCATTATCAGTGTCTTTAACGTCTCGCTTCTCAAATTCCAACAGATTATCAGTGCGAGGATGTAATGAGCAGGGAAGCAATTCGCAATTCTAGCAAAGGTTATCGACTTTCTGTTTGTGACTGATGCTTCGACTTGATAGCGTGAGATTATAGCTCTCACATCATTTCTCAGGATGGTATCGGCACACTTGTCTATTCCTGCTGGATTTGGACCCCTCATCACAAAATAGATTAGCATCTTCAGTATGTCACCAGAGAACTTTGCACGGTCATTCACACGAGATCCAAGAATCAGTATGATTTCACCAGTAGAGAAAGACTCGTACGCTAAGCTGCTAGGGTCAAAGGAGTAATCGGCGTCTTTTATGTCGAATGCCTCTGCGTACACTGAATCTCTGAAGATGAAATTTGCAGCCCTGGAAGGGTCTATTGCCACATCCTGAGAAGACATGGTGGAAGGGAGATGAAAGCTCACTGTGAAATCACAGCTTCTTCTCCTGGTCTTTCTGCAAAGACAATGTACGCTGAGTCTTCATCCACTGATTCGACACAATTTGCAATTAATATTTTCGGGTTGCGATGCAAAAAAGCTCAAACTTGGGTAATTAAACCTCTCAAGGCGGAGCATACTCTCAAGGCGGAGCATCTTAACCAATATACTGTAATTCAGAAAAAAACGAGTTTGTCGATAGATATGAATCATTTTATGTAAATGAAGAGAATGTACCTCACCTTCGACGGAGTTCTCAACGTTGACTCGTCTCAACGTTGACATAGGGTGCATGGATCCTTCCAGACGTCCAATGCCTTGCCTCCTTCCACACGTGATCTACTTCGATAAAAAAGTGTAGAACATGCTAGTGCGCACAGGGTGCCTTGCCTTAGACCGAAGTTTGTTTTGTCCATGTTTCCACATTATAGGTGTGGAAGATGCCTTGAATCAGAATACTGTTCTGATAAACAGTTCGATTGCCATGAAAACTCGTTTAGACAAAACAAAAATGCTACAACTGAATCAAACGCAACCTTACTATCTTCTAAGCCCGCGTTTGAGATAAGGTATACAGAAAAAGTATAAATGAACTTTTGCAGTACAGACTTCAATTTTTTTTTACAATTCAGCAAACTCAGGATGTGAATGAAAGTTCAATGAAGATCCTTCGGTAGTATAACAAAACAAAAAGCAAACTTTAAAATTCAGCAAACTCAGCCTCATGTTTAATCTATCAATAGAGACCTCACAAGTCACCTCGAGAAAAATATCAACAAATTATATCAAAATTAATAGACCATTGAGTCCTGAACAGAATTCTCCAGTTTTTAAATTTGAATTATGTTTAACAATTAGGACACTCATTAGTTCAAATTCCGTTTTGCTAATTACTTATGGAGCGTTAGAATTCAACTTTTCAATTTTCAAAGTAATTTTCTGCAAAGTGATCCCGTTGAGCGCTCCAATTTCTCATCACGAATTACCTTGAAAAGAAAAATGGACTACGGTATTACTTTTATAATAATTTTTACTGTTGGACGTAATTTTTTATGCATTTTGCAGAAAAATCGTCGCTTCGTCTTAGAATGCATGTGTTCGTTCTTTTTACCGTAGTCTATGTTTCTTTTCACGGTAATTCTTATTGATACATTGGAGCGTTCAACGGGATCACTTTGCAGAAAATTACTTTGCAAAGTGAAAAGTTGAATTCTAACGCTCCATTAGTTAGAAATTCTGTAGTTTGAAATCAATTTGTACATTTTTGAATGAGTAATGAATTTTCCAAGATATTGATAGAATTTTCTAAAGAAAAAAATCACTCAAAAACGTCCCAAATAAGTTTTTTCCATTAAAACCTTAGCGAAAAAATCTCTTTTCAGGGAAGAACAGTCGGGTGAAACCTTTGATAAAGAACATAATTTGTAGAAGAAGACAACATTTGAGAAGTATGATAGAAAACGTTATAAAAACATTAGGAGAAAACAATAGAATTGATAAGGACTTGAAGTTTATTTTCTTGAGTTTTCCGAATTCAATCATAATTAGGCATGAGTCAAGCACCGGACGCGGAAAAACTTTCCTTTTTCAAACTTGGAGACAGTATTGTCATAGAAACGTGCAGAGAATTTTCTTTTTTCAACGGTTCAAAAGTCAAAAAACAATAGGAAGACATTTGAAAGACAAAACAAACTTAATAACAGAAACTAAAAAAAATTTTTGTTACTAGTTCCCGACATAGAATTCGACCACAGGTAATTTTTATGCGTTGTCAAGCTCGATTGATCCCGAAAAGGCTGGTAAGAAACGCAGGCTGGTATATGAAATCTCTATTTCTCCTACTTTGTACAATCTTTTTCGCTCTCTCGCACTACTCGTTATTTACGTCGTAGTTCAAGACTCAATTCGTGAACGAAACCATGAGCTCGCGCTCTCCTATGTGAGCTAATAATTTCTTCTGTGTTATTAACACTGAGCAAAAAAAAGGAGCTGGTTGACCGGTCTCCTAGTTGAAAAAAGGAGCTGGTTGACCGGTCTCCTTTGATGTTCAATTATGAGTCTTTTTTAGTATAACAAAGCAAAAAGTTTAGTTTCTAAAAAGTCAGAAAAAGACCGAATATGATTAACTGAGATTGAGACTCAAAGTAATTATGAAGAGAGAAAAAACGCTTTTGACAACTAGTTGGAATACTAAAAACGCGAAAGTAATCTTGAAATCCGCGTTGGCCAATATGTATAAGGTTTTTGAGCAATGGATAGTCTAAAACTGAAGCATCCAAGAAAATCGATACACTAATGCGCGGACAATTCAGCCTCTTGTCATCTGCTAGATGGCATCAGAGCCGAGGAATGACAGAGAGGCGTTGCGTGTGAAGAGGTGAGAGTGAGGATTGTTTGAGAGAAGCAAAGAAAGAAGTAAATATCATGTGAGATGAAGAATTAGAGACGGAGAAGAACTAAAACAAGATAGAGAGTGGAAGACATTTTGCGAGATGTCTCTCATTCTCTCTTCCTTTCTCTTTTTTTCTCTCTTCCTCCCTTTCACGCTCTCTCGCTCTTTTATCATCTTTCTGTAAATCTTTTACCTTTTCTTTTTCTATTTCTGTCTCTCTCCCTCTCTTTTCAATCTTCCCTTTTCGGGATTGTCTGCGTCTTTCTTTTAACACTGTTTCTCGCATTCTACTCCCGTCGTTTTCTTCTTTTCATGCAACGGTCGGTATATCATATCTCTTTTTTCTCTTCTTCGCAGAGAAAAAAGGGTCGACTCCTTCGCGTCTGATTCTTCTTCTTCTTCTTCCTAGCGTTTATCCCGCCGCCGGGCAGGGTCCGCTTTGTAGACTGCACCACGCCATTTCACCCGATCAGCTGCGTCTTCAGTCTTCAGCCCGGTCGTGTTCATGTCTACTTCGATGCAGTCTCGCCACCTAGTTTTGGGTCTGCCTCTGGGTCTTTTGCCCTCTACTTCGAGGTTCCAGGACGATTGAGAAACGGAATGGGGATTTGATCTTATCACGTGCCCGTACCATCTCAGCCTTGACTCTCGAAGCTTTTCAGATATAGGGGCGATGCCCAGACGATCTCGGATGGTTTCATTTCGCACCATGTCTAGACGAGTGAGTCCGAGGCTCCATCTCAGCATTTTCATCTCCATAACATGCAGCATCTGTATAGTCTTTGCTGTGCATGGAGAACATTCGAGGCCGTACAACGCTACTGGTCTGACAACTGATCGGTAAATTTTACTTTTCAGTCTGTCAGGCATTCGCTTGTCGCATAGTACACCGGTTGATTCTCTCCATTTGAGCCAGGCAGCATTGACTCTCGCAGCAACTGTAGCCTTGGGGTCTAGGTCTGCGGTGATGTAGAATCCGAGGTACTTGAAGCCATCCACTTTCCGGAGTTCGGTGTTCTTGACTTTGATGGTATTCGAGGTATTCGAAGTACTTTTTCCCATTTCCAAGTACTCAGTCTTTTGGAGGTTTAGTCGTAGACCATAGTCACTGAAGCGTTCGTTCCACTCTCCTAGCTGTTTCTCCAAGTCCTCTGTTGTGTTGGAACATAACACAACGTCGTCAGCATACAGTAGAGTTTTCGGAGGGCTTGTTTGTAGATCTCTGGTGATCGTGTCCATTATCAGTATAAAGAGCAGGGGGGAAAGGGCGGAACCTTGATGAACTCCTACAGCAACCTTGAATGACTCCGAAGTACCCGCTGGACTTCTCACGGTACTTCTAGAGTCAGTATACATCATTTGAATCCATCTTATGTACTCTTCTGGGACTAGGTGGTCTCGAAGAGAGAACCATATCAGCTCATGAGGCACACGGTCGAAAGCTTTCTCCAAGTCAAGGAAAGCGCAATGGACTGACTTCGCCTTTTCCCTGTGTTTCTCTAGATGAAGACGAATGGCGAAAATAGCATCTGTTGTTCCACTTCCTTTGACGAAGCCACACTGATTGACGGTTGTGCTTACAATTTTGCGGAGCCGTGCTTCGATGATCTTTTCCAAGATCATTGTGGTATGAGGAATGATT
This sequence comes from Allodiplogaster pararmata, assembly GCA_964056735.1. Taxonomy (NCBI): domain Eukaryota; kingdom Metazoa; phylum Nematoda; class Chromadorea; order Rhabditida; family Diplogasteridae; genus Allodiplogaster; species Allodiplogaster pararmata. The sequence goes on from OZ057403.1 coordinate 32,491,798, forward strand.
CTTATCGGCCGGTAGTTGGAGCATATTGTGACATCTCCTTTTCCTTTGTAGATGGGTATTGTAGATGATCTACTCCAGTCTTCGGGATACTCCAGGCGAGCAGTGGCTTTTTGAAAGAGGGTCGTAAGATGGAAAAGTCCACAATCACCTGCGAGTCTCCATGCAGAGGCGGCAAGATCATCTGGCCCACATGCCTTTCCGTGCTTCATTTTCTGAAGGGCTTCTCTTACTTCAATCTCTGAGATGGTGGGAACTGGTCCTTCTACTGGTAGGGACAGCGGGACGGGAGGGTGGTCGAACTCGATGTTCGAGATTTCCTCGAAGTGTTCTCTCCATCGCTGACAAATTTCGACATTGGATCGGAGTAGTATGCCGTCCCGGTTCTTGATTGTCCGCACGTGAGAAAGGTCTTTTGCTGCTGTGGCTCGTGCTTTGCAAATCCGGAAAATTTCCTTCTCTCCTTGAGGCGTGTCGAGCTTACTGTAGATTTCTTGGATGGCTGAGGAGCGTGCCTTCGCTACGGCTCTCTTAGCTTCTCTCTTCATACATAGGTACAGAGCTCGGTCAGCTTCGGTTCCGGATCGTTTCCATTGCTTGAGAGCCACTTTCTTCTCCTTGACAGCAGTTTGAACGTCTTCGTTCCACCACCATGTCTCCTTGTCTACAATGCGTTTGCGACCTGGTTTTGTTAAGCCAAGAGTGACTTCTCCTACCGCCTTCATCTTGTCTCGAACGAACCTCCAGTGCTCCTCAATGGAGTCAGGGAACGTTTTTTGGAGAGTGTCCGGGGATAGGGCGAGAAGAAGCTGATGCATGAAGCGAACCTTGTTGTCACGTACCTTCCACCATTTTATCCGAGAAACTTCGTTCAGAGGCTTTACGTTGCATTGCTTCTGGGAAAATCGGAGATCGATTATAACTGGATGGTGCTGCGAGGAGACGTTATCGCTCGGAATCACCTTGCAATCAGTGATGAGTCTCAGATTGGTTCTTTGCGTCATCCAGAAGTCGATTTGGGTTTTCCTTCCACCACTGCAATACGTGGTGAGGTGAGACTCTCGTTTGCAGAAGAAGGTATTGCAGATGGAAAGATCGTGCTCTTCGGCAAAACTCAAGATTCGCTCTCCTTCTGCATTCGGCAAACCATAGCCGTTGCCTCCATGAGCTCTCTTATGGGCTTCGCATCTTCTTCCTACGTGCCCGTTCAAGTCTCCTCCGATCATGAGAGTTTCTTCCGGAGAGCATTTTCTGATGACGTCATCGAAGTCTTCCCAAAACCCGTCTTTCTCGGAGTCGCTGCATCCTGCCTGCGGTGCGTAAGCACTG